>JANEYF010002745.1:2500-1202500 GCA_029963845.1 Rhamnusium bicolor
CTTGCTGTGATGCAAGTCGCTATCCGCCACAGAGACATCTAGGATGTCGGTGGATAGTAGCATTCTGACCCTATGAGAAGTTTCATACCTCTCACCACCATTTACTTCACCATAGTTAGTATATAACTAGAGGTTGGCCACTATCATTTGTCTGTTCCATAACCTATATGGCATACTGAAGAGAACAAATAAGTTCGAAATCGATCTGTGTCTGGTTAGGAATTGACAAATGATATGGTTATCGATCTATCATGATTTGAAGGTAATTCAATGCAGGTCGGGGGCATTTGCCCGCTGAGTAGTTGTTTCCTTCAAATCATATTTAATAACATTATTTAGTCCACCTGGGCTAGGGGTCGCCGCTCCGTACTTGCTGCACGTTAAAGTCGCTATCCGCCACAGAGACATCTAGGATGTCGGTCGGATAGTAGCATTCAGACCATACCTCTCACCACCATTCACATATATATATATATATATATATATATATATATATATATATATATATATATATATATATATATATATATATATATATATATATATATATATATATATATATATATATATATATATATATATATATATGTATATATATATATATATATATATAGTATATATATACATATATATATATATATATATATATATATATATATATATATATATATATATATATATATATATATATATATATATATATATATATATATATATATATATATATATATATATATATATATATATATATATATATAACTGTTTTATATATATATATATATATATATATATATATATATATATATATATATATATATATATATATATACATATATATATGTATATACATATATATATATATAACTAACTATACAGACTATGAATTAACCTAAAACCTATAAGTTAGAAACATGTACTAGACTACACAAAGATTGGTCTAGTTTTGAAAATATTGAAAAATAAGTAAAATAAGTATACACCTAAAAAAAAAAAACAAAAAAAATAAACTAAATTTCATATTGTCTGTTACAAGAAAAAAAAGTGAAGGTAAACAACATATATAAAGAAAGTAATAATCATATTTCTAATTTGATAGAAGATGTGACTTCATATACTTGCCTGAACTGATTTACAGAAAGATCTTTGAAATTATTGGGTGTAGTAGTTGTAAATTTGTATTGAATTTAGTCCATTGAAACTAAATGATCTGGTGAACATAGCAGTACTGTGTAAGGGCATTGTACGTGTGTTGGGAACTCTGATATTTAAATTGTGTATGGCAGTTCTGAAAACAAGCTTTTCTTTAAGGTAGGCAGGTGACGAATTTATTAGAAGCTTTTGAATAAAAACATGATAGTGGTATCTAAAAATTTTTTCCATATTTAACCAGTTAAGATTAGCAAAAGCAGAGGAAATTTGATAAAATTTTCTCAAGTTGCAAATGAAACGGCAACACATATTTTATACTTTTTGTATACGGTTTTTTGTCATTTGATCCAAGCAGGGAAAATATACTAAATCACAGTAACTGAAAATAGGCAACACAAGTGACTCGCAGAGTTTTTTCCTAAATTTGTAATTTATTAAGTGTCTATTAGCAAATAAAACTTTTATTTTTACGAAGGACTTTTGAAGCAGTTTACCAATATGAAATTTAAATCTGAGGCTATCGTCGAAAATGACACCTAATATTTTAGATTCATGTGACAGAGTTAAAGGTACGTTATTTATGTTAAAGCGTAATAATACCTTTCCGTTTAGTCTCTGCGCAAAATAGGAGAATACTGATTTTGTTTGGATTTAATTTCAAATTATGCTTTGTTGTATAGGAAAAAAACAGACGCAAGTTCTAATTTGTAATGAAATCGTTTATACTTCCATTGATAATAATATTTCAGCTATAATCTTTGTCTACTCGGTTCGATCACTAAATTAACACTTGTGATGGGTTTTTACACAAAAATGTTGCACTTTGAAACAATATCTGACGTACTGGAACTATACTATATACTGCTGAGCTTAATAAGCTAGGTCTCTTCTGCAAAATAAATATTTAAAGTGCGCACTTATCAGCTGTAATAATTAGAACACCACGAAATATGCCCTAAAATTAGCTCCAGTCAGGAATATCACTCCCATTTAACGAGTAAATCACACCCCTTAAATGTGAAAATGTTCGTCGATATATTCCTAAGTACAGGAAATTTCCTATAATGTGAAAACAAGACGACTTTTTATAGCTTTCTTGCATCTTCATCCGCAAACACATAATTAGAGACTGCATCTAAGATAGTCGTTATCCAGTTACAACTACTCGTAATAAAATGAGAATAAATATTGTGAATTACAATGGAAACCGAATTTTTCAGGAATTAATTAACAAACCTCATGTTATTTCATTGTACATTGCTAATTGCTTGCAAAATACAACACATTTTCATGTACTTGCGTAATTAACTGAAACAATGAAGGCGCAAAAAACTATATTTTAAATGTGAGTGCCGTCATATTACAAATATAAGCTGTATTGCCATCTTTTAAATGTAGAAGATTAGTACTTAATTACTGAAAATCTTATGTTCCTTAATTAAACCTACATGAATTGCCTAATATTAAATAAATGTAGACATATTTCGGGAAGTAATTCCAGATACATCTTTACCCCAGAGACTACTTTAATAATATTAGGTACGTGAGTAAAAGCGGGCATCGTATTTTATATAAATTTCAATAATGTAAGACGAGGGCAACTACATCCCAATACTTCACTTACTATTTCACGCGCACAGCAAGCATTTATCTAACTATTCATGAAAATTTGATCTACATACATGGAAATTTTTCACTCATCCATACACAGTTTTGAGCTCCAACCAATATCACAATTTTGTTTAGTTTAACGTAATGAATGTTATATACGATCTACGCCAATTTATTTTCCAGTTATCATGAACCGCTGCAGACCACGTGAAACAAAAATTTCAAATAGTTTTCTATAATAATCCGAGATTTAATACTGTGTGTGTATTATCTAGTGGACATTTTTACAGGCAAAGTGGACTTTTCTGATCCTAATGTAGTTTATTTCAACCTTATTCGTAACATAAAAAATGACGTCTTCTTTGATCTCTCTACCGCCGTCAAAGAAGCCGAAGTTTTTTATGTTGCAGATTGGTTTGATATAAACTTTAATGTGTCTTTTTTTAGAAATTTTCAGTATTTTAAACACACTCCAGTTACGTCTATAGTCGTGGAACGGTCGTTTTCAGACTACAAATTAATCGGTTATTTCTTAAGCACCCTAAGTCAGTTTTAGGTCAAAATGAGTTAAACATGGGAATTTGTCGATTCGGTCATTTTTCATCAATTGATGCTAAAATACCATATGTCAGCATATTCCAAAAAATTTTCTAAACTGACTGAGGGTGTTCAAGAAATAACCGATTCAAATGGATTTTTACTGACAGTCACCGGAGCGTAACTCCAGATCATTTAGAACAATTCACAGGCCTGTGAAAGACTTGTGGTTGAAGTATTTAAATTTGGCTAGCTTAGTTATGTCGTATATTTGAATAAATAAGCTGTTTTTTTTATCACGTACGGTTTTTTGCAAAGCACTATTATAATATTTACAAATTCGAAATTTCAGATTAAATTAAATATTTATTTCGTGCCTAAAATTTTGAGAACCATTTTAAATCGCCAACACGTTGGGGATTTATCGGCAGTGACACGAATACAATCGGGAATTTCCGCAATCGAGGTTATTACGGTAAAATCCCTGACGTTTTTAAACCCGCCGGTAAACTTATTCATATTGTCATTAGTCTTCTTCTTCTTCCTCTCAACCTTTTACCTCACCTAACCCAGTGGTAGCAAGAAGATACACTAGGCAGTGGTACTACATTCCTCCCCCACATATTAAATCGGTTCCTTCGCGGAAACGTGTGGGTAGCTTTCGGTCACGAGGTGGATTTATTTTAACCTTGGGAGTTGTCTCCTTGGAAGTTCTATAACTTGAGGTTTCTCTGTATAGGAATCGTCATTTTCTTCTATTTGAGTTATTGGATCTTGTATCACTGTTTGAGGCTCCTGTGCTGAACCTGTCGAACAATTTTTCCTGGTAATGACCCTTTACCAAGGAGATTATTTACCCAAACAGGTTGTTCACTTGTAAAATGATTTCCTTCTCGGGCTACTCTGTCATAATTTCGCTTTCGGTTTATTTGAGCTTTGTCTACGATGCGAAATAGATCAGGTTTTAGTTGATCGACCAATGATCTGAAAGGTCTCCCAAATAGAATTCACTAGGAGCTCTACCCGTAGATCGTTGAAGTGTTGGGGTAGCAAAACAAGAACTTTGTAAACGATGGTTTTGATCTTCACTGTGATCGCTTGCAGACATTTTTTCTTTAAAAGTCTTTACCGCGGGTTCGGCGATTCCGTTCGACTGCGGATGATAAGGCGTAGGGTATGAGTTATACCATTCGCCTTACAGAAAAGTTCAAACTCCTTCGATGTGAGTTGCGGTCCGTTGTTCAACACAATAATTTTCGGAGTACCCAGGCTAGCAAACACTTTCCGTAACGCAGTCACTGTCGCGTATGAAGTTGTATAATTGTTCATTGGAATTACTTCCAACCACATAAGCGTCAATTATCAATAACTACATTTTTCCCTCAAAGGGACCCGCAAAGTCTATGTGTATACGCGACCACGGTTCAGGTGGCGCACTCCACGGATATAATGGTAACTTAGTATGATTTTGTCTTGACTCTTGACATGAAGTACATGATTTCACATAATTTGTTATATCGATGTCTATGTTTGGTCAATAAATATGAGGTCTTGCCATGGACAGCATAGCACATATGCCAGGGTGGCCATTATGCAACATCAATAACATGTCGTGTCGTAGGGTTTCCAGGATACAAACCCTTCCCTTCCATAATAGAATTTTTCATCAAACGACAGCTCTTCTCGTTTCTCGTAATAAGGTAGCATTTTATTTGGAATTTGATTTTTATCGGGCCAGTAAGAATGTACACATCTAATTATTTTTTAAAGCAATTTATCACGCAGTTTTTTCCTGCAATTTCCTTTTTGTAATAGGTAACTGATGAATTATTAGATGTAATAACTGACTTCTCTTTGGTATACCAACTTCTTCTAAAGGTGATAACCTTGTATCTGAAAAGGCAAGCGAGATAAGGCGTCAGCTGGTGAATTTTCCTTCTCAGAATGGTATGCTATGTCATAGTCGTAACTATTTAGTAGTATCGCCCATCTTAATAGTCTGTTATTAGCGATTTTTGGGGTTTTCCGGTGTTCGCTGAAAATTCGGCTTGTGGTCAGTCAACAGTGTAAAATGCCGACCATACAGATATTGATGAAATCTAGTCACTGCAAACACGATTCCAAGCAAATCTGTCAATTGTTGAGTAACTAGTCTCAGTGTCATTGAAACTTTGTGATGCATAAGCAATCGGTCTTATTTGTCCATCCGGAAATCTATGAAATATGACTGCTCCTGTCCCTCTATTACTTGCGTCACTTGTCACAATAAGTGGTAATTTAGGATCGTAATGAACCAAAGTATCAGATGACGTCAATATATTTTTCAAATCGTAAAATAGTTTCTCATCTTCAGAGGTCCAATTAAATGTATTACCTTTCTTTAAATGTCTATATAAAGGAACAGAGACAACATGAAGATTTTTTATAAATCTCTCATAATAAATTATGGAACCCAAAAATGAACGAAGTTCTGTCATTGGTTGGACTAGGCATACTGCGTATAGCCACTAAATGATCAGATGTTGGGTGTAAACCTTCCCCGTTCTTGAGTACGTAATCCCGCTGCTTTCAGGCGTTGTAAAATCTTCCAAACTCGTTGAAGATGTAATTCTTTAGTAAGTACAGTTACCAAAATATCATCAAGGTAATACATGGTTCCCTCAATTCCTGTCAAAATCTGGTCCATCGTCCGTTGGAAAAATGATGGTGCGAAATTAACACCAAACGGTAAGCGTTTGTAGGTAAAATATCCACGATGGGTGGAAATTACTAGAAATTTTCTGGATTCAGGATGTACTGGTAATTGTAAATAATCTTCTTTTAAATCTAACTTAGAAAAATACTTTCGTCCGCTTAATTTTGACATAATGTCTTCACATCTAGGTAATGGATAACTGTCTTTTTGAACTTGAGGATTTATTGTAACCGAAAATTCACCGCAAATGCGTATACTGCCATTTGTCTTGACAGCAAAAGCAATAGGTGTTGCCCACTCGCTTGGGGTAGTCATAGTGTTAACTAGTTCTAAAACATCTTCGTTTACTAATCGATTTAATTCTGCTGTTACCTGGTCTTGTAATGCTATGGGTACTGGTCTTGGTCTAAAAGTTTTCGGAGTCACCTTGTCATGCATATGTATTTTTTCTAATTGTCCTTGAAATGGACCGATATGTCTTTTAAAAAGTTTTCCAAATTCTTGCAAAATGTTCCCCAAAGTGTTATCTACTTGTGATGTTATTTGAACTGATTCATTTATATTATTTTGTAGCGGTTGACTGGTTGTTTGTGGTGATAGGTTTGTTACCTACACTGTTATACATAAACTACTTTATTAAACACTGGTAAACTACATATATTTCTTAATAAGTTGGAATTGGCATCTGACGTTTTAAGCCCGTCAGTAAACTTATTCATACTGTCATTATTCAGTCTCTTCTTCTTCCTCTCAACTTTTTTCCTCACCTAACACAGTGGTAGCAAGAAAGTACACTAGGGAGTGGTACTACACTCGGTACTACTCTGCCATGCGTACACTGCAGGCTCAAGAGTCCTCGGCCCCCGTTGACGTGGTAGGTACACGCAAGGAACGGACGATCTAGGATGAATACTTCTGTGAATATTCATCATCTTGCAGATATCTCTGTCTAATTGGCGCAGCTCATCCACCGTCCATTTTACTACCTTGTTCTTTCCCGAAAGGTCGGAAGACCAAATCTTTTGGAGGCGGTGTCTATACTTGCCGCGGAGAGAATCCTTTATTTGTGTTACATCCTGGATGTGCCTTTGTTGCACACCCAGATATGTATAGGTCACTCCGATATTCAGACGTCTTAAAATGCTTCCGACTGCGAGCTGTGAATCTTCAGAGAATTCCCCGCATCGTCCTCTCTTGAGGTGGACGACTGTACATTTATCCAACCCGAACTCCATACCAATTGCCCGCATGAATTCATCGACAATCTTAAGAGTGTTTTGTAGTTCGCACTTTCGAGAGCCATAAAGTTTAAGATCATCCATATAAAATAGATGCGTAATCTTATGCCTCCGGTCGCTGGGTGGTTCACATTGATATCTGCGGATTTGGCACAGCCCAACAGACAACTGTAGCAGTGAGATGTATAAGAGGAGAGGACTTAGGGAGTCAGCCTGGAAAACTCCTCTCCTAAATGCCACCTGCTCTGTCATGACCCGCTGTGCACCTGATGTTATGGTGAAGCGAGTCTTCCAGAACGGCAGTAGCTGTTCTATGCATCTCACTAGTGATGCTGATATCGCAAAACATTCGAGCAAGTGCAACAATAGCTCGTGCGATGTTGTACCTAATACTTTGCGGTAGTCAATCTGTGCAATACAAGCCATCGATAGATTCGGCTTGTATTGCACAGAATTCTGTGTAATACAGCGGTCTATCAGCAGGCTGTCCTTGCAACCTACCATGCCCTTCTTGGCACCACGCTATTCACGTATCTACTGGAAGACCTAATCAGCAGACCTCAGTGTTCTAGCATACAAGATATGTGTGAATAACTTGTAGCAGGAGTTGAGGCAAGTGATCGGCCTATAATTCTTCGGGTCCCCCCTATTTGGGGATAAGCACAGTACGTCCCTCTACGAATCAGTCCGGAATCTGCTGACCCTCGTTCAACCATGAGTTAAAAACTCGCGCCAGACGGCGGTGAGTAGAAGTTGTTAGTGCCGTCTGGGTCTGGGGCAGCGAAGTCTGTGGCAGAGAGTGTGCAATTGCTGGAGTGTCGTTCACCTAAAGATCCTTGTTTGTTGCGGTCGTTACCATTATTATAATCATTATTATTATTATTATTTTAAACATATTTTTAGAAAAATACAATATTGCTATTTATTTAGGCGAAGGAAATAAATTTTTAAGATAGGTGGGTACATAAGTTATCAAACAAGAAGCCTATAAAATATACTCTAAAATACTAAAAATAATATATGTAATGTAATATATTATCCATAGTTATGTCCCTAGTGTATATAATTTATCCTCTCTAAAATATTCCACATGTACAATTCATAATTTTTCATGAGCAAAACACTAGGAATTTCTCTGGGTATGATAAGCAAGGTTAAAGATGATATTCCGGACCGCTGAGTAGGGACTCAGATAACCGAGCTAGCCCGCAGAGCACAATGTTATCCTTTCCATCGTGGTCATAAAACATACGTCCTTATTATAACTGAGACGGTTTTTTTATTATATATTCTTTTACAATAAAATCCGAGGAAAGAATTTAAATGGTCTCATTTCAGTCGACCTTGTTAAAAAAATTTATTATAGTACCTCGATGCTAGTGCCAAGTTACATTGAATTCGTCGCTATCACTTATTGACTGAAATGTATTTTTTTAGAGCCACAATAATTTGATTTATACTACATATTTTTTATGCTTTATGCCCAATCTAAATTAATACTAGGTGCATTGGCAATTTTATCAAAGTTATGTCACCTAATGAACTGGTAGAGATTCAACGCATTCAGGCTACGTACCGAGTTTTTCTAAGTTTGAGGCACTTTGTAGCGAGTGTATTGTAGATTGCTTATATTTTAGGTTGCTTATTTCCAAGCAAAACCCAATTCAATTAATATTAAAACACAACAAACGTCCAACTACTACCGATGTTTATGAAATAAAATAAACAATGAAAATGAACCGCTATAGGAACTTTGCACTTGTGTACATCTGCCTGCCGTCTGCACCAATCATCGGTGCATTTTGTTCCTTATCCTGGCTAACGCTGTAAAGTTTAAGTGAATTTAGTATAGGTTTATTCAGTGTAAGAATATACTTTTAACAAAACATGTTTCTGGTAGTTACATAAACGAGTTGTTAAAAACTAAATATATCACCTGTAATACATTTTTTGTGGAACTAGTAAATAATTACTAGTATTACTGCCTAAATGTTATTTGTAGCAATCTCTTAGTTTTTCTTTTTCTTTGGATATCGGGGATTATCTAATTTCTGTGGTATTTATTACTATATGGTAATTAATAAATGTGAATTCATAAAAACAAAATATTATTATAATTTATAAATTTGTATTATTATTTTTAACTGTCCTCCCATAGCACAAAAATATACTATGATCATTCCATCTATATTTTCTGCGAATATTGAATATAGTCTATATATAGAAGAAATATGTCAGTCTCTCTGTTGCCTAAAATGAATATACATAATATCAGTCTATTTTTATATAAAATGTATACATGAGACTTTGAACATAGTATATTTTATTCATACACCATAAAAATATTAAATAGACAGGAACAAGCACAGTACATGCAAAGTATATTGAAGATGAATTTACCATAATCGTTTATACATATTTTACACATATACCTAGTGCGAGATTCCTTGAGAGATACCTTGAGATCCGCCACTGGTATTTTCTAGTAAAAAATATTTCATTTTGTTATGATTTAGCATATTTAAATATTTTATGAAACTTTGCCTAGATTGTGGGCTAAACGCTCAAAGTAAATGAAGAAATGAGTACATTTAATTCTACTTTAATGCGATTACCTCAACTAATATGGCTTAACAGCACTTCAATTAGAAAAAAATTCTGTTCGATAAACCTTTATTGATATTCTTCTTGCAACATTAAACTTCATATCAAATACACCAAGATTAATTGATTGCTATAATCGGAAATAAAACTTTACCTCATTTACCCGTGTAAAATTACTGCTGAGAGAATTTATACAATAATACTCTGAAATTAATAAACTGTATCCAATAACCTATAGTCGTTGAGGGCTTCCTTGCAAATTACAATAAGTTCATAAAATACAAAATATAATTATTCACCCTGTAAAAAACGGCACTTAATGTTATGGCGCGTACATGTGTACTGAATCATTATGAGTAGAGCTGTCAAAAATGTTCTGTGGGACAGTGGCGTACACGAAATTAACTAATACGAGAAACAATAAACTGTTACAATTTATAACAATGTATGTAAAACTTACCCTCTTAACTAGCTTGATGAACTAGCTTGCTTATGATAAACTGGAGAAGCTGGGGAGCCATTTTGCAGCATCAGGTATGATTCTATGGTTGCCTCCATGAGTGATGTTCGCTTTGGTGAAAATATATTCTTATATTTTGAAAACGACCGTTCGACATCTACTGATGTAATACACGCATACGTAAAATAGTCTTTGAACGCATTTAACAGATCTGGGGCTGCACCATCACATATTTGTCTTAATTTGGTAAAACCGGTGTCTTTATTTAACACACTTGCAAACTTCTCTTTAACGCGCTCATTTGTTGAGCCACTCCACTAACGACAACGCACTATTTTCTATTTTTTTTATGCTTTCATGTAATGGTGTATAGTTGTTCGTAATATTTTTTAAAGCTGTTTCAACGGAAATACCTTCGAATTTTGTCTGGCTTTTCTTAATAGCTTGAATTGTAGTATCACAGCTTTTATTTGTTGGAAATATTCAGCTTAATAAAAAGCTGCCTACAACCATGTTCCCCAACGTGTAAGAATCGGCTGTGGTGGTTCAGGAATACCGGGACACTTGCTATGAAATGCACGCAGACATTTAGGAGCTTTAAGAAACACCTTTTTTGTACTTGCTATTAATGCATCCACCTCTGGAAAACCTTTTCGAATAGTTTCTGCCACAAGATGTAAAGCATTCACTTCGGCCTACCGAACGCATTGTCACGGCGCCATTAGTCAGAAACATCAACACTTGACTTTTTGACTTTTTTCTAACGTCTTTAGCACCACCCTGGTAATTGTTTGGCTAGTACACTGACTCAGTCTTTTGCTAGCTAGTAACAGTGGAACTGTCGGTTTAAGAGGGTCCAGTACTCGTACTATAATATTTAAAATAGAACTTTTTTACAATCTATTGTCTCATCAACACATAACCACAGCCGTGTATTTTTTAATTCACATTTCATCTTATTTACCATGTCTATGTGTATAGTTGGTAGATAGTTACATAACGTTGTGCGACTTGGTACCTTCACCTGGGCGTTGCATTTATTCCAGAAATCTCGAAATGGTTGTTTAGCGAGTATGTGCAGCGGAACATTACAGGCAATCAGTATTAATAGTAAATCAAACATAAACTGTGTTGTCGAAGGCATGCCATATTTTTATTTTTATGGTGTACACTATTTACGTGAAGTCCACAATCACGCTTGCACATCAAATCTTTCTCGCACACTTTACAAATTATTTTACCTCCATCATAGAATATCCGGGAATTCACCTATGAATTTATTCACTTTGTCATCAAATGGCAGTTTTCTACCCATGCGTACATCTGCCATGCTTTATTATTAAATTAATATCAACAATACAGTACAACAAATAAAATAAAAACACAAAAACAATATGCAATACGCCCAAGTGACTTAACGCGTACACAACTTGAAAGCTAATAACAGACTGGACTGGATAAAGAGTTTCGCGGTCAAGGTGAATGCCGGCGACAGTAAGTACATCTGTACTCTACGACCATGATACACAGAAACGATTTGCAGCTTTAATTATGAGTCTCTTAAATTGCAACGTCACAATGTAAACCAGAGGCAGATAAGCCGTCACTCCTCAACGTAAATATTAGGATAGTAGAGAATTCATTTGCCATCTAGATTTCGTGCAGTCAATAGGGCACACTGCCCGCGATACGATGTCAATTTTCAGTCGTCCTTCAATGTACGATTTCTAATGATTCAGTATACAATCTGTATATGAGCAGCACAAATTAAACATGCGCACACGCTATCAAAATGGTCCAGACTTTTGATTAACGCTTTATTATTTCAATTGGGTTTAAAGCAAAATAAGATTTTCTCATTCTCAATGTTTGCCAACATAATAAACTGTTGCAAATTTTTGCGGTATATAGGAATGGAAAATGAAAACAAAACAATACGAAATGAAAACATACATGAAATGGGCAAAGACTATTAGATTATTTTAGTCGAGTGACATCAAAAGTGCGCATAATAAATTCAATTTTATTTAAAAAGAAATTCATGTGGCTCTAAATATTTATTTACCAAACTGAGAGGAAATATTTACGTGAAAATGTGCTGAAGTTTGTTAGCTTGGAAAAGGGACTCACTTTTTGTAATTTACATCCACAACAGTGGATGTTCTTTCGTCTCGCGAGACTAACTTATAACAGAAAGCGACTGCTACTTAACCAGTACCGTTTTATTCATACCAAAGACATTATAATACGGGGACTTCCTGGTGTTGCCAACACTCTAATTTAGTTAAGAGCACCTTAAAATGTTATATAGATATTTTACTGCAATATTAACATTAAGTTGTCAACCAGTAAATATATAAGTTTAAAGTGTTTCTCTTCTGCATTTTATTTTATTTGCTGTAAACCCAAATTCTTTAACCCCTACGCTTGTTTAGAGTTATCCAATTGCTGCAGAAATTAAAATAATAGTTCATTGAACAGGCATAGTTAGAGAAGTATTTTATAAAAACAACTAATAACATGAAAGGGAAATGAATTATAAGTGAATTAATAGAACCAATAAAGGGACTAAAAAATGAACACGTAAGCAACAAATTTACAAAAAAAATATTGAAAGTAGAATAAACAAGTTAAAAATTCAACGACGAGTTTTATTCTACAGCCATAACTTATATTTTATCTGAAAAATTATCTAAAATTGGAAATAAATTTTCTGTTTAAACCAATAATATTTTCAGATCGATTTTATCGATAACTAAACCAGCAAATGGCGCGCAAAATTCATAAAAATTGTGTTTATAGTATCTCAGGTGAATGTGGTACATATTATGCCGCTGAATCATCTAGATCTTTCAATGAGCTGCCCGCTGAACACAAGAATTATACTAGGGAGTCAAAAAATGGTGAAGGCGCGCGGAATATCAACCGTATTACTAAATGGGAACCATTTTAGGAAGGGAAGGTAAATACAAGACGGAAATGGTGTTAAATGTGTATATAATTGTTCTGCGGATTTTTGTAGCCAATGGTTAACAATCCTTACAGACATAGTAAGTAGAAACCAATGTAATACCAAGAGATGAACAAAAAACACAATCAAGGACTCCCAGAATTTTCAAACACTTCTCTTTGATTAACTCTACATTAACTCTACCCCAACTATAATAATTATATTTTGTAGATTCCCAAAAAGAGGGTCAAAATTGACCCTGTATATATTTTTGTAAATATTTAGAAAATTATGGGTATAGTAAAAAAAACATGTTTTATATTGTTTTTAATCTTTTTATTGCTACAAAATAACATTTTCTAGTTTTCATAATTGGCAAATAGGTACATTAAAAACGTAAATACATTTTCTTATGATTATAGTATACACCAAAACGAAAACTTTGATTGCAGTAAAAAAAAACACCAAAATGAAAAAGCAAGTACATTTATTCTCCATCTTCATCTCTTTCACAATATGAACAAATTACTATCTTCTAAATTTTTATTACAGAATGCAAGGGGCAGACAAAGAGTCTGCACTGGTCATACTTTGTTGCATATTTATTGTCATTGCCACGGCACACTGTAGCATCGACTTCTTTTTGGCGCTGACGCTGGGCTGGGGCATCCTCTTTTTTAATGAAACTCCCGTACTGTCAATACGCGAAAATTAAATAAATGAATAACTCGGTGAAGCTACAAAATCCACAAATATGTAAAAGCGATGACAGGAAATATATGGATGAAAATATCAAACTTTGACCAATCAAGGTTTTCGCCACACATGAATGTTGTTGGTATCCAAGGTAAATAACCGAGTTATTCATTTGTTTGATTTTCGCGAATAGCATGGCATAAAATTGCGGGAAATCCTCTTCCGCCCTCACGAATATTTTCAGCACGTCGTACAATATGTTCATGTGTCAACATATTACGCAATTCTTCCAAAAAAAATCTTTCTTTTGGTTTTCATGTTAGATGTACTGCTGTTCCATTCTGGATTTTTTTAGCGTCCATATGACTAAAGCATTGTATGCAGCGACGTCAATACAATTGATCAATAGACGGAAATGCCACCTTCTTGTACTTCTCTTGCACGTATATTCACGCACAACTTAATTCAAACAATCGACACCACATTTTGTTACATTATAGGATAGAATTATATTTGGCTTGAATTTGAAGTCTTCCTTGGCTATATCGTATTCATGGTGCATCGAAGATAGTAGTACAACAAACTTTCTGGGTTTGGTAATGTAAGATACTAAAGTATGATCTTCTGTAAAAAGAATAAGTAGCTCTTCTACGAGGGTGATGTAAGTAAAAAAATGTTCTGTGGTTATGTTACGCTCACTTCCACATCAATAACTTGCAAGAGTTTTCACAATTCGAGGACCTTGATTTTTCTCTGGTACATTATTTACTTTTCGTAAATAAACCTCAAAATTACAACAGTAGAAATTTTCTGTATCACACAGGGCTCATACCTTCATGCCATATTTTTCTGATTTACTAGGTATATAAACTTTAAGAGCACTGTCCTCTAGAGGTAACCAACTGCTCATCAATAGTCTCACAAACTGAAGGCTAGTAAGACTCTCTTATTCTTAAAGATAATCTCGGTGCTTCCGCGGATTGGAGCAAGCTTATTTTTCTACATTTTCTCATCTCTTGAGGATAGATCATTAAAACGGAAGTGACGCAGAATATCAACTTGTCTGTTTCTGGGCATAGTCGCTTGATAAATGGGCCTGATGAAAGAACTGTTTGTGGTTGACCATAAATTTCGTGCAGATTCTCTCGACTCACGAAATCTACCGAATATCAGGATTCCTAGGAACGCCAGCATCTTTGTCGAGTCCATCTTAACCCAGTGGTCAATTTTTTCCTCGTAGCTTTCATTGCGAGGTCTTATTAAGTCATTTGCTTTTTATTGGTGTATTTTATAATGATCTCCAATAAATCTTCAGAAAAGAAGTCTAAAACAATCGATAATTGAAGTTGTATCTTTACTTTTATTAGTTAGACCTTTAGCCTCTTGTACGATGTTACTTGACCGGGATTTACCACTTTTCGGAGCTACGGTGTACCAAATTTTATTTCCAGCTTCATAATATTCTCCATTACCTAATGTGTCATCATCAGAAAGGTCAACTTGCTCTTCTTTCAATGCTTGAAATGACAGATTACCTTTATAGCCTTCAGATTCATCATTATCGCCGTAGTCACTAAAGGCTTCTTTCAATGGTATATCATTTTCAGATTCATCTGAAGAGCTCTTCTTCAAAATATCATACAGCTCCTGGTCGGACAATCCCTTCTTTTTGAGAAAACATGACAGTTATTCACATAAAACACGATTATTTCACATAAAACACAACGATGTTGATTGTTCAAAGTTCAATTATAAACTGAACAGTAAAGAGAGCCATGTTTATTCGCCAATATACGCAGAAAAAAATCTCGTCGAAACTCGTCAAATTGGGAACTTTAGCATATATCCACGTATACCAGAACCGGGTCATCGGTGACCTTGAAATTTTTTTTGAAAAACAGCATTTTTTGTGACAATCACACTAAGAATACCATTCTTATCCTAAATTCTTATTAAAAAATCACGAAGCACAGAAATATTTACCAAAATGTAAGCTCCGGGTCATTGCTGACCCACTTTTATCTAGGCGAGTGTTTTAATACGTTATTTCATTGTTATGTTAGGTTGAAACGTCAGATTTATTTTCTTGGGTAAAAGTATATAGTCGTATAAATGCACTAATAGATTGCAATATTTCATATAAATGATAAATACATTTGTAAAAATATTAATGGTCGACATCCTCTAATTACATGACTTTATTTCATTTTTTATTAAAATATTCGTCAGGAAACGTGAAGTAATGTCCTTCAGGATGAAGAGTCTGTAAACATTCTATCATTAAAAGAGAGCCTGCTGTGCAGTACTTCACGTCATCTGCCTATTATGTTATTTTCATTGATATCTCCATATCGCTGACGTCGTCGAATGGACATGACATTTTCAACTTATGTTACACATTTTTCTCATGTATATTTTCAAGTATTCTATAATGTCGAACTAAACATAGAGAAAAATGTGTGTGACATTTTATTCCAATTGTAAAAAATTACACTCCAAATTGGTCTTACAAAAGTGACAGGAACAATTTACGTAAATAGATAATATATTTTTGGAGTAATTATCTTGCACATCTAAACCTCTTCACTTGTGAAAGATATTTATTAAAAATTGTGCTCTTAAATGATACAATGTTTCTAGTTTTTTAAGAGAATATGTTTTTAATTTTTCACAATTTCTAAATGTGAAATTCACAAATTGTATATTTTCTTTGTCAATTTTGTAAATCATTTTGCACAATATATATGCTTAATTCAAAGAGGCTGATATTTAGTAATAATGTCATTAAATTACCGAGTTTGTGGGGACAGTATTGATAAAATTAGGTTTAGAGTACTATTATTGTTCTTGTTCAACGAAAATAAATAAATTAGAACTCAGAATTTCACAAATTTGTTAGCAAACGTTTACAAAATCACAATTTTTATGTTACACAATTTGTGCAAACCCTTTAATCAGGTGCTCAAAACTAATTGTAAATAGAATGGTAATAAAACATGCAGTTTAAGGGCACGATTAACAACAAATTAATCTTAAGTTGCTATTACTTGTTGAGTAAAAATAAATAAATCTGTCTCTGAATTTCATTTCTCCAATTTCTTAAAATACGTTTCCAACAAAATTATTGTAACGGTTTTTGTTGTAACTAAATATTTATATTGGGCAAATAAAATGTACAAATAACTATTATGCACAATTAAAATGTATAACGTTTTGCTTTAAAATTTTACAGTTGTTTAAAAATGCAACAATTCCTTGTTCCACAACGTTGTGTAAAATTTGTCAAAATGGTTTTCCTTTGTGAACCATCGCCAAGACCAATCGCTAACGCCTGGAGATAACCTCATCACCATCAGTACTTGTGTATTTATTAGTACTCTTAGCTTAGTAATTTTGCCGAACACCTACTTTAACGTGCTCACATCGCATCCATAGTTTTACATTCTTCTGGAAGATGGTAATGCGAAATAATAAAATTCCGCTTTAACAATCTTTACCACATGATCACAATTCAACATCAATTATTGTAAGAGTACATATTTAATACATTTTTTTTAATTAGATAAATCTCGTTTCTACTGTTTCATTAATTAGATACTGGAAAATTGTGAATATTCTTGAAGTTAGGAAATTATAGGGCATGAAATTGCTGAAATTGAGAGTAATACTCAAGATTAATAATATGTTTGTTAAGTAAGTTTTGGTAGTAAATGAATTAACTTTTAACAGTATTCAGAATATGTGTTTAGAAGCGAGGGAAGCGTGAAGTATCTCAACATTTTCTCATTTGATGTTAGTGGTGAAATCACGTTAATTATATAACAACAATTACAGGCTTAAATTATAATCATCCATTCAGTGGCTTTTGTGGCTTTTGTGGCTGAAATGTTGGGATGAGATTTGATTTATCAATGGTGGATTGTTTTATCGCGCATCTGTATTATGTGTTCACTAAACAAGCGGCCTTTCATCTAATCTGTATGATTTTCAAAGGTATTATGTCGTTTTACTGCAGTATATTGATCGAGTTGTATTAATCAGGGTCCTTTCATATTATAAATGGTAAAAGCTTGTTTATTGTAAAATGTAAAATATAATACAAGGCCAAATTAATTCTAATTACTAAATAATGCATTTCAGGCGCTTCAACCAATAAAATGAATAATACGAAACATAATTACTATTGATTAGCACTTCAATCGGCAAAACTTCTTTAATGTAAATTATGTGGCCTTAGTTTCATATTTTAATTTCTTTTTGACATATTTGATGTATTGTTGGAAGGAAAATAAATCTAAATTATTATTATTATTATTTGAAATTACTGGCAAACTACTATATTAGTGAGAATAGCAGCAATTTAAAACTTATGATATAAAAGATCTGTAGAAGAATAGGAAGTTACTAATCAACGACTCTAGCTTCGCACAAAAAATAAGCATTTTATTGACAATTGAACCCATTGCCGTTTTGAAGCTGCTGAATGGTTGCCCTACTCGTTATTAATTACCTCAAACAAAAAAAAAACTATTTTTGAAAATAGAGTGAATAGAACAAGACCACGAAAACCAACTAGACATTATTGATGAGATGACTGATCCACAAAAAGTGGTCTAGACAATAACAGGAAATGTATAACCCGAAGTATGCAAACAAGTTTGACCGAAAGGTTTGGGAGGGAAAAATAAGGATAAAGAAATATAGCACCCCGAAGGATATCATTTTTAGTATCGTTTAAGACCATAAATACGATAAAAGAGGAAATAAGTTTCAAATATAGCCAGTTTTTAAACTAAATGAAAATAAATGTCAGAAATATTACATCATCGTTTACGGAATTAAAAGGGTTTAAACGAAAATTCTAAACCGTTGAAATGAAGCCACTAAGTGAGGCTTAATGTTTAAGCTGATAATGCATTTTTCTGCTCGGTTTTTATTTACTTTCTCGGCTAAAAGTATAAACAGCAGATAATTATTCTTAGAAAATAATACACCGGTTAAGCATGGAACTTGATCAAGTACATTTCTTTTACAATTTTGAATGAGGACAGTATGTTTAATTCACCATAAAATCACATATTTGTAGTACAATCACTTATCTACCACTTCAAGTTTTTCCAGAAATGACATCATTTTTTCAACTGAAAACCTAAAATATATAATACTCTATAATTTATTTTTTTTTCCATATTTAAAATTGCGCCGTTGTCAGTTCTCATTAGACACCGGAAAATATCAGTGAATCCCGGACCGGCTTCCCGATCGGCCTCTCTTTCCATATTAAAGGAGAGTAGCTGTGTGCGCGCAGAGAGATCTAGACCGTATTCCCTATTCAGGTTCAGGTTATCTATAAACGTCGCAGTACGTACATGGCTGGCGCGAGAATAAAAATAAATGTCGACAATATTACCGAGGACGCGAAAAGTCAGTACGTGTGGATTTGTGTTGACGAAAGTCATGAATTTAAAGGAACATAAAATCGTAAATGCTACTATGCATATTTTAATGCTATTCTGAGTACACTTCTTCTGTTAGTATGTAGTAAACGGGTGTTGCAAATCAACACATTTTTTGACGTTTCAAAAAGTCACATTTTGACGTTTCAAAAAAGTCACTTTGACGTTTCAAAAAAGTCACATTTTTTGACGTTTCAAAAAATCACATTTTGACGTTTCAAAAATGTCACATTGGTGGAATCACTAATATTTTTTTTAGATATTTGGACCGATTTTGCTCATTAACGAACTCAATCTCTTCCTTGACCTCTAGAATGTGTGTACCAAACTTGAAAGCTTTATTTCAAAAACTGTAGCTGCTATCGTGACCCATACAGATAGACACAGACACACAGATACAACATTTTTTCTGTCTGAAATTTTGCGTATCGTCATAATTCGTCGAGATTCGTCCAGAGATGCAATAAAAATGTTCAAAATTTGTTTCACGAATACATAACTTCCTCACTTTGAGGGGTGAGGAAGTAATAGACAGTTCCAACAAAGTAAATTCTTATTTCTGAAATTTAGTAAGAAAATATAAGTTGCATTTTAAACAAATTTTTTGTTGGAATTTTTTCATATCTTGAACCGTGAAGGTAGTTTATTAGTGACGATTTTTATAAATTGACCTATAAAATATCCCCCCATAACACCGATCAAATTTTGGATACATCTTAGTTTTACATTAAGCAGGACTGAATCCCCAATTACCATTCCAAAATTCGACAATTTGTTGTCCATTACACCTCTTGTTACATCATCTTGGGATACAGTGTATGTGTAAAGCTGCCAGGCTTTTACGGTCCACGTATCCCATTATTATTTAAGTAATTTGTCTGGCCCATGGCTTGTAATCTATACCAATACCTTAAACACAGTGTTAAGGCACTCGAGGTGTGTATTTCAATTGTTCCGTACAAATGATTGTTATTGTCTTTTACTCCATGGACCGAAAGTTTTCGGTGTATAGTTGTCGCCAATAGTCTGGTATTTTTGAAATTATTATTGGGAATGTAGTTGTTTTAAATACATATGTTAGATTAGGTTTTAATAATACTGAATTACATTATTTTACATGACTATAATTACAATTTCTTCATTCTAAGCAACCACTTTTATTTAAGTTACAAAATCAGCGCCTGGTCAAGGGCTTCCTGTTCGTTGATTGTATAAGCGGTTGTCAAACATGCATATTTATGTTATTACAAAATACAAGAAATATGAAAATCCAGCCTGTTGCCAGCGAAAAGACAATTAATTATTGTATTATAATTAAAATGTCTCAGGCTATTTGCCTACTTCCTTTGTTGGTTCGGTATACCATCAGCGAAAATAGGTAAATAGCTTGAAGTTTCTTTGTTACATTGCAAGGCAGTTGAACTTCGGTGACAAACAATATAAATTTATACTTCACTTTTTGTTTATTATACCTTGTGTTGGACTATATTCATTTTAACTTGCGATTAAGACTGAAAAGCATAAATTTAAGTTTAATCATGTCGATGATATTTTAAAAAATTTTAGTTATTCTTATAACATTCTTCTGGAAATTTTGTATGAAAGAATTGAAAACGAATGCATCCTATTTTATATTAACTTTTTATTTGCAATTATTAATAATTTCTTTTGATGTGTCGCAAGAACGTTTTGTTATTTAAATTTTTTAAGGTCAACTAATGGTGTAAGTTGACACCAAAAAACTTGGTTGTCATAAAACATGACATTTATTTACCTACATTTAACACTGACATAGGTGAAGCGCGCGTCGAGTGTTTTGGTGTTTCGTGGAAAACTACGTCGTGTTGTCTTCACATCAAAGCACATAAAAGCGGTCAAAAATCGATATTTATAAAAGTAATAGCATCGTTAACAGAATTTTCAGGTACTTAGAAAAATAGATAATGCATGTTTTCCCGGAATACCGAGCAGGTAGAAGGTATTTTCGTTCAGCTACCTGCTCACAAACAGACTTTCTTGTAGCGTCCGTACAGATACAAGCGTTCATTCATTATATTGCCAACTCTTAACCAGTGATTGTGTGTTATAAAGTGTTTGAATCAACAGTTTAATTGTACAGAAAACTTACTCAAGGTATGTATTTTCATGTTATGTATACATATGAGACAAACTTAAATGAGTCTATACATATAGATAAAATAAATATGTAATTGATTTTATTGAAGATTTTATGTTAGAATTTAAATTTATGTTGAGCCATAAAAATTTCCATGCCAGATCCGGCTTGAACTAAATACCTAAAAGATAGCTTGAACATTCCCCAATAACATACTAAAATTTGATAGGCGCATTCAAATGCCTTTTTTAAGATATTTCGATTTCATTTTGGTCTTGTTCATGAATCTGCATCACCGTAACGAACGCTTGCATTCTGAAATCGTAACTGCACATTTTATTTTATAATTTGAGATGTAAAATCTATTGAATTCTATTCCATTTTTGCGGTATTTTATTTGACTTGACAGTAAATCAAGTTAGCCTATAACTAATACCGGTTCTGGTCTTTACTTTAGTTTTGTCTTTAGATTTACTTTTATTATCTTCTGTAATGGTACCAGCTTTTTTTTAGAGTCAAAATGGTGACCACAAGGCAACTTCTTAATGTCTTGTATGAAAAGGATGGTTTATGTCGTTCAAATACAGCGGAGCATCTATTCAATTATTTGGTGGGACACTATAAAATCGAGAGTGATGAAGACGCCATGTTAAAATTGAAGAATATCAATTCAAAGTTTTGCAGTTTAATCGAAGCTTGATCAATGCGCAAGAAAAACGAATAGATTTTTGGAGAAAAATAAGGAGTGGTTAAGTGTTCAATTTGTATTTGAACAAACCCAAGAAGAAATTGATCCGGATACTGAGCCACAACCAGGAACCCTCATCTGGAGGTGAAAGGAGCCATGCCCGTGGTCGTCCAGCTTCAAAATTTTCTGCGGGCAGTAAAAGATCCAAACGTCGAAAGACTGCAATACTGACGAAGGAAAAGAGGCTGCCGCAAATCTTGTCTCAGAAGAAATTTTGACTCGAAAGCTTGGCAAAAAAGTCAGAAGTCAAAAGAAATAATTCCACTTACCCCAGACGATGCTCTACCAGTAATGATTGAAGCGAAAGATAGCAAACACTCCTATCTTGTTCATATAGATAGCAAAAGAACATTTTGCCGATATCTATCCCTCTTATGACAAGCTCTGGGAAGCAAAATTACGTTGCTATCCCCGAAATGAAGGCAAATTGTAACCGAATCGTCTGCAGATATTTTATTACAAGATCTCTTGGATCATACAGTAAAACGGATACTAGAATTGCAGAAACTGGTTCTTCTTTATCTTGATAAAGGAGCGTTCAGATCCGCGTTGCACATATCCACCAAATGTCATCGTTCGAAACAAATCTGTTTGTTTTCAACGCTGCGCGCTGTTAGTTAGAGTCGATCATTTACGAAAGTGGCAAGGTGGCATTGGAAGACGATCCAGCCAAATTTTAATTACTGAAATTCATGCAAGACCAGCATTATATAATTATACATTAACTTCCTTTAAAAGTAAACATCGAGATAAGATGTATTGCGACTTTTTAAACTATGCGCAGGTGTAATGGCAAAACTTTCGCGATGAGACTCGTGTGTTTCATCCCTTTGAATAAAAGTAATAAAGTACAATAAGTCATGTGGTTTTCAAAACTTACCTTGTGTCTTCTAACATATTGTTTACAAAGGACTAACCTGTAACAAAACAAAAAAAGAAACATTATTTCAAAGTAATACCAGACAACATCCATTATTATTAAGTAACTCAAACAATTTACATCTACATACATGAAAGTATGGGAAAGTTTTAAATCTATATGTGCACATACATAATATTAATAAAGTCATTCACTATGGAATTCTAACCTATGGTGTTTGTTTGTACTGTTCTTGATTATAATAATTTATTTATTGTTCATGTTTATGTTTAAATTTATAGAAAATATATGCCTTCACAAGAAAACTTAGACCTGGAATGGGTTGGAATCTTTGATGTGAAGATAAAACTGACGTAGTTTTCCACGAAACACCAAAACACTCGACGCGCGTTTCGCCAATCAAGTTGGCATCATCTAAGGATGATTAAAACTAAACTCTTTAGTTTAGTTTTAATCATTTTCAGATGATGCTAGCTTGGTTGGTGCAACGCGCGTCATGTGTCTGAAATTTCCAGTAAATTGTCCAACGTTAGTTAATTTTCTTGAGCTAGAAAACAATTTGTTATTAAAGTATAAATAATTTAAACAAATCATTGTAGCTAACTATATAATAGAAAAGTATCCTCGAACTTTCAAACAGGTATGGCATAACAAGTTTTATAGATATGAAACCGAAATTTTTAAGCCCATTGAATATTCACAAAATTTCCATGCATAGGTATATACAAACTGTAAATAGGCAGCTAAAATACATAATAATTAATATGTTAACTTAGCATTTTTTGGCAAGAACAAAGAACTTTATCCTACACTGATAATAAATTAATATCAATGACTTCTGAAAGTCATTGATTAATAATGTTATATATAGGTACACATCAGGGTGCGTGAGTGGTAAGTCGCCGTATTCCTTTCAAGGGATGTTAATAGAGCTCATTTGCAACTGATTTAACTATAATATGCATAATAGAAAACCTAACAGTTTTTGAGATATTTTATTATTATTCTTATTTTAGAAATTTCCCTTGCCCTTATGTGTTTCAAGAAACATGTATCATCGCTTAAGCGGAGATTTTTCAGTCAAAAATATGACAAATAGTTACTATCAACATGGATCCATTGCTGGTTCGTACTTGAAATGCAGAATGTTGAAGTTTTATTATTATGTCGGTTAATTTTGTAAAGAAAATATATACACCACTGACTTCTTTAGGTTTAGATGGCACAGTTATGTAGACAGTTAATTGCTGAAAAGAAGTCACCTCTTCATTTTTGTTAGATTTAGGTTTCATGTAGGAGATAAATACAATTTCTTTATGTAGGGTACTTAATAGCATTATTTTATTTTTTTTAATAGACTTAAAAAGACTTTAAAAATTGCATTTATCTTCTACACGATGCCGATATTTAAAACATGTCAACAGGTGATATTTTTTAGGCAATTAACTTTCTACATAATTGGGCCATCAAAAACTAAAACAATCAGTGGCGTACATATTTTTTACAGTTAACGCAAAGAAAAATAAAATTTCAGTATCTCGATGTAAAAATGGACCTATGTTGATAGGAATTAGGTATATTTGTCTTATTTTTGAGTGTGCAATCTCCGTTTAAGTGATGGCACATGTTTTTCGAAACAACCCGTACTTCTTTAATTTGAAAACAATAGATGCTCTACCTGTACCTACTATTTTTGTATTATTTATGGAAATAAAATATAGTTTTTAAAACTTCATATAAATCTCATTCGAAAAGTAATATATAAAGTAGAGAATTTTTTTAAATAATTTGCACGTTTAATGCATTTCAAGTTTTAAAAATAATTTCCTATAAATGTACGATTGGGTTGAAATTTTTTTCACAAATGTAGTTTTTTAGCTTGCCTTTTTATATTATTAAAGCATTTGCATTTTATCTTATTAAAACATATAAAGTAACGCAGGAAACTGAAATATTAAAGAAAGTTTTATTGTTTTATTTTAAAAATAAAATATCCTAAAAACTATTAGATCTCTAAATCAATCTCAAATGAGTTCAACTAACCCACCCTCAAAGGAATAAGCCGACTTACCAGTCACTCTGTATATGTATTGTATAATAAAACGCCACTAGAATAAAAATGCAGATATTGACTATAGATTGAATACAATACACAAGCAAAAATTATCAAAAAGGAAAATAACTTGGGAAATCTGTACACAACCATTAAACTTCAGATGAATACTTTTTCATCTAGAATATAGTGACGTTGTGTATTCATTTCTTGTAAAGTATAACGTAATTAAAATAGCTTGCATGCAGTAAAACCAGAATGATAAACACCTTCTCCAATTCTCAACTTGCTAATAGCTCTTCCATCGTAGACTCATTAACTTCTATTTCACAGTTCATAATGTTAATATACTTCTCTTTCAAGTGTAACTTTACAAATATAAATTATTTCATAATAATCAACATCTATGAACAACAACATGAATTGTGTGTGCTGTACGCACACACAATTCGACGCGTATTAGGTAAAGTACGCCGTCTTTGTTTGGCAAAGGCATAGCTTTCTACCTCCCACCACTGCACGATTCACTTGTTTCATCATTATTTTAGAATACTTCACATTGAGATTAGTAAATATTCAATCAAGGATAACAGTTAATGAATTAATAGTACGTATAATTCATCCAGCAAAGTTGTTTGTAGTTTTATTCCAAGAGTAGATGTCAAGAAAAACATTTAAATAAGAATTTACTTCAAGATATCCTTATACTTACTATCACGGTTAACAGTACTCGAAAGAAGTGTACTATTAAGAGCATATTTAATACATATTTATACTTCTAGGGAATCAAACTTATATTGACTTAAAGACTGGCGCTAATGAAACTCAAAAATATATCTGTTCTTGGTTTACAATTGGTATATTATTGAAATAATAATAATTTATCATGCCAAGTAATATTATTCTAGTGACAACTATAAAAATTCAAGAATAATCGATTACTTTGACATAGAATAGTTTTCTTTCCGTGCATATTTAACGTCTATTCTATTTTTTCAAAACTTTTTTGTTTTTTGTTTAATGGGATTTTTGCACAAGATAGTAGGCTGCCAAAGTCGACAGTTGGTATGAGGGGGTACGTTTTCATTAATTTTTTTCGATACATGACTTCATAAGTTATAAGAACTTTTTGGTTTTGTTAGTTTATTCTTTAACCTTTCTTGGGGCGCAATGAAAAAAATCATTACTTGAGGCGCAACACATCTATTAGATTGAAATAAGAAGATGTTAATATTTTTAGTTTATATTAAAACTTTATTTTAAAACCAAAGCAGTATGTTCATTGGATATTCATAAACAGCCTCTATAAGAGAATTAAATGTAGGAAATGAAAAAAGAATACTAATAAAACGAGAGTGAGAAAATTTACACGTAAAAAATCTAATCAGTCTACATCAGCATTGTATTCCTCGAATTTTGACTTGAACAGTTGTCACAAATTGAAGTTGCATGTGCTAAGCACAAAAATTGAAGAAGTATTTTGAATACCGCTGTTCCTTGTTTTCTACGCAATTTACACATCGTTTTCTTTTGTTTGTCGCAGGTTTTGCAGTTTCCGCTGAAGATCTGTTCGATTCAGATGTTCTGTTGCTAATTCACTACTCAGTTGCTTCAAAAATGCACGTCTTTTCTTTACTTCGTTGTCATTTCCAGAATGCAATACTTGGCAATTTAGGCCAGTAAATTTGAGCATTGTAAAAAATACTGTCAATGGCAAGCGGCAGTGTTTCGTTGAACGTTGAAAGTTGCACATCTTTTATCGACAAGGTCGACCATTGTAACATCATTTTGGAATCCAAATACACTTGTTTTTTTGAGGTCTCTTTATAGTGAGAACGAAATCTAATGGAAGTTATCGCTTATTCTTTTTTACCGTGCCAACGTAAGACAGTTTTTAGTTTGAAGGAATCCTACACGTTCTGTGTCTGTGAACCAATTATCAGCAGTTATATTATGTTCAGTATTATAAAATGGTTCTATAAGTCTTTTGACAATAGTTGTTTCCCTGGATATATTTCTAAATTGTATGTATACCAAACTTTAGCATTCATTAGCGTAAAAATGATTATGCCATATTTTTTGGCTTGGACGGTATATATTGTTTAAATAGACATCTTCGTCTAAAGCCAGCTAGCATCTCGTCGATTGTGACATTTTCTCTACGTGAATAGTTTTTTTTGCAATTTTCTATAAAGTTCGTAAAAATTTCGCGAATGTCTGCAAGTTTATCATATTATCTTCTTTCTCTACGGGTTATTTTATCATCAAAATGGATGTAGCGAATTAGAAACTTAAACCATTTAATACTCATTACTAGACGAAACATTTTAACTCCATAATCATCATTACTCCACAGTTCTTCTAAACCTTGTATATTACTGTGAAATACACCTGCAAAATAAAGCAGGCCAATACATGCTCAGAGTTCAATAATGTCTGTGAACTTTGCATCTCTCTCACGTGCGTATCGTGACAAAACAGTTTCAATATATTGATGTGTATAACAATTCTCTCCAACATTTCGTCACTAAACAAACATTTGCATCATTCGAGAACAGAGTTAGCTTGTTTTGCAGGTCCTATAACACCTGGAAGCCACACTAGGATATTTTGTGGTCTGCATTTTACGCGGTCTGAATATTTGGTTTTCCCATTTTGTGAATTTGTCTTTTCCGATATAAAAATCATTGTCAGTATCAATCTCATCATTTTCTGAAGAAGCTTTTTGAACAGTGTTAGACTGTTCATCTCATTCTTTAGTGGTATCAACGCTGACTCTATCACTTTCGTCAGGCTAATCAAAGTTATTGTCATCATCCTCAGACGCGAAGGGCATTTGTAGCAATATTTCTGCATCTTTCGGGTCGTCTGGTTGATACTTCCGTTGATGTTAACCATTTCTAATTGTGCCTTGAAAAAGAAAAATAATATCATGATCGGGCGCAATGAAACTCCTAGATTAAATACGCAAAAAATATAAATTCCTATATAGTAATAAAAAACAATAGTTATAGGTTAATTTTTGAAGTCACTGAAAAGGTATGGCACTATGCAAAACGTTTTTTAAAAACTTCATCACAAGTTTCAGGTACGGGCTCAATGAATCTGTGAGATTTAATTCGTCACTGTAAGTCGATTCAGTACGTTATAATTAGAGGATACACGAATCACTGGCGGTTCCTCTATAGGGTCATTTGGTCAATGACCTCCCACATACAAATAAAAAAATAGAGCTATTCATTTTCTGAAGTTTAAAAATATATAATATATATATTTTTAATACTCTTAAAAAATATATTAAAGTTTCTACTTCATTCTATGCACAATACTATTCAAATATCTAGATCGCAGGATTTCGTATCCCCTCCGAGCACCAAGCTCTAAATCCATATTCATTACATTATTCATTTATAGAATTTAAAAATCTTGGGTCAATCCACAACGTGTCCTCAAAGCTAGGTACGGACCGAATTTATAACGAATTAAAATGAAATAGACTTATGCACGAATCGTCAGAAAGCAAAACAGACAGAAAACACTGGCGGGGGACAATGACCCTGACACACGGAAACGGTAACGCAAGAAGTTTAGTAGAACAGTCGCCAGTCAGCAGTCGTAATGCTGACTACGTACGCATTGGTCGATAAATTCTGTCGCGTTGTTTTTAATGTTTTTATTTGTGAACATTTTGTTAGTAAATCTCTACTTGTCGTGAAATTAAGTAAAACAGTGTTTTTGGTGTTTCCTATTAAATTAAGTTATCTTTCAGCAAATTTTATTCATTGTTACGCTCATCAACTAAATTTAATTTTACAAAAATCATCAAGTCAGGATAAAAGCATAAAAAATTTGTTTGCTAATTTAGATAGCTTTTCTTCATTCTTTGGAAAATCGCCAAAAAGAACAGCCGTGTTAGATAATGTTGTTAAAGTGAGATTACCTAAAGCGACTCCAACACGATGGAATTTTAATACAAAGTGCATAGAGACTGTTTATACCTATCGAACAGAATTATTAGATTGTTTAGAAAAAATCGTTGATAATGAATCAGAAAACAACACTCTAAACCAAGCTATTGGTTTAAAAAACTACTTACAAAATGAACATTTTCTTTACTGGTTAAATTTTTTTCATTTAGTTATGCCTTATTGTGGTATATTGTTCAATCAATTACAGAAATGTAATATCGATGTCATAACAGTAAATAAGTGTATTCGCGTTTTTAATAGTAAAACTAAAGACATCATTCAAAATTTTGAATAACTATTTGGAGGAGACATCCATGCAGTCTGCCCAGAGATGTAAAACGGAAGAATCAAAAAGGAGAATTTCATTAGAAGTTTGTGATATAATTACATCTGAGATCAAAAACATGTTTGGCTTCAGTAATCATTTAGCAGTGTCTCAGTTATTTCACGCAGATCGATTTAAAGATTATAAAAAAAGCTTTCCTCAAGATGTTTAAATTAGTTAAAACGGAGTATCCAGTCATAAATCATTTGAAACTTAAAACTGAATTAGAAGTATTATATAGTCGAGAAGATTTTTCCAATAGTGAAGGTGCAGTTGCTCTGTTACAGCTTTTTATTAACAGTAATTTGTGCAATACTTTTTCTGAAAGTGTCAAACTGTTCAAAATCTTGTGTACTCTCCCTATGGCTACCGTCGAAAGTGAACGTTGTTTTTCCACCTTAAAAAGAATAAAGACATTTTTAAGAAATACCATGGGTCAGAAAAGGTTATCTTCTTTAGCTATGCTTACCATAGAAAGGGCATTAATAAAGAAGATAAAAGACTTTAATGAAAAAGTAATTGACCACTTTGCATCTCAAAAAGACCGGAGGATCGACTTGGAATTTAAATCACTTTAAAAGGTAGGTAATACAGTAAACTTTTCTAATTGACCTCCCTATCTCTTGACCCACGAACCGCCATTGACATGAATACTCAGCGTCGGGCTTCTATTTGTCGCCTAAATATTCAAGACAAAGTGGGCATATAATATGTGAGATCAGATGCACCCCGGCGGAGGGTTAAATACATATTTAACACATATTCGACATTTTTTTGTTTTTAAATTTTTCGGGCATCGGAACCCAGATGACCTTTTATATGGCAAAGAAGTAGATTTTTCTACACAAGACAAATATAAGTTCTCTAAAAAAAGTTCACATATTTTAAGTATATGCTAATTATATCTGTCAAAATTGAATAATCCTTTTCACAATATTAATGGTTTTTTAATTAGAGGCGCCAGAGATTAATTTTGGAACATTATCAACAATTATTAGTAATAAACTTTTACTCTTGTTAAAAATTCATATGTGTATTAGTGTTACTTTTACCAATACATTCAAATGTCTTTACAGAATTTAGATATCTCCAGCCGTTCATGAGTTATAAGGAAAAGCATAGTGTGGTCACTCCCAAATTTGGCTAGTGTAAAAATATGACTTTTTGTTTTTGTCATACGTTTTCCTATAAAAGTAGTTTACGTATTGATATTTTAAAATGAAAATGTGCGGTTGTTATTATTTCCATGAGATGCAGTGAATCTTTGGGACCTGGTAAACGTGTCTCGTAGACTACACATCCATGGGGTCCCTCACGTACGCAATTTTTGTTTTATTAAGTTGCTTAATTTTTTCCATATTTTAACATCTCTCAGTGGGGACATCTCACTATTTTATTTTGGCCTAATCTAGATGAAACATCCTGTATATGTCAATAATGGTCATTAGACTATTTCAACATAATAATCACCATTATATTAAATACATAAAAGTTCGAATTTAAACATGCCCTCTATTTCTTCAGATAAGTGAGATGTTAATGCAATGGCGAACAACAAAATTAGGGAACCCTGTATATCACGCTTTTTGGGCATGGAGGCACTTCACACCTGAACATATAAATCAAAATGCAAATAGAAATTACTATAATGAACTCATGCATTCGGGTGTATTTATTTAAGCCACCAAGAATCGTTTGATATGCATATTATATCTGAACGGGTTTACATAAGTTTGTCAGCTTTGATATCGGAATAAGAGAATTGGTTAATTTATTTAGTTTCTATCATGTCAAGTTTGTTACTGACATTTTGGCTTTTAACATATAACTACAAAGGAAATAGAACCACAGATTTCTGCTGTGACAGCCGTACACAGGATTTAGTGCAGGGCCAAAGGCTACAAAAGGAGCACAGACCTAAAGAGCACTCAAGTGTAGTTACTGCCATTCGGGTAGAAAAGACAAAGATGCTCGTGCTGGGATTAGTTTTGTGTTAAATGATTGGGAATCGATGGGTCTGCCGCAACATTCCAAGTGTCATTTTGTAATATACATATATCAAATAGATCAAATGGGTGCTTATTATTATGTGCTTAATTGTTTAGTGATAATTTTACATCTATTAAAATAAATAGCAATTTAGACATTATCTTTTAAATATGAGTATGGAAATTTTCATTATTAATAATATTAATACTACTAGTAATACGAGAATTTCCGTTAAATTTCCTCGAGCATACAAGTACTTTTTTCATGCGGAAATTTGATTTCCTAATAGAAAAAAAGCACGAGTTAGCTTAAGAAAGGGAAATTTCACGAACATTTTCGTATTACGAGAATTGTTTGAATAGCAGCATAATATAATTGCAAATTATTTTTAAACTCTCGAGGGTAAATTCAGGTTTACACTATAGCAATGTAAATTTAAAAAGTTTCATGAGATAAATAACTAATAACTGCAATTAGTATCAAATTGGCAGAATGAGTAACAGTTCAGCAATAGTATATTATATAATGAGCACGGAATGGTGCTCATTTTTTACGAGTAGGAAAAAATTTTGATAACCGAAGTTACAATAATTAAATCTAGACATTGTTTTTTCAGTTTAAAGTGTCAAAATAAATATGACAAATGTTTATAGTTTGAATTATGTTAATATTAATATTTTTATAAATGATATGTTCGTGACGCAGCCATCTGAGGAGTTTAGGAAGAATGAAAGTAGATATATATCGGACTAGAGGTTTTCGTTTTTTTTTATTGTAACTGGAGGAAACCATTTCTTGACTGCAAACATTTTTCTTTTTGATGTCAATATTTTTTTAATCTCAATATTTTCTTGCTTCTAATACTAAGAATACTGTTATTTAATTCAATTCAATCCTTGATTATAGATTGAGTAGTTCTTTTAATAGTTTCTATGATAAAATGTAATGGAAATATTGTGTTTAATGTATTATCTAAACTAAAACTTTTATACTAGCGCATTCAGATAAGAATGAGAGTATTTATATAAATCTAAATAAAATAGATATAAATCTACAGGTACTTATTATTAATATTATCATGTTAGAATTGAAAGAATGCTTATATAATATCAAAAAATTAAGTTTGTTATTGCTTTATAATAAAAAAACATTTGACAGCGTCGCTGTGTTTTTTCACTCGTGTTGCCATGACACTACTTTAATAGCTTATTAGATTTAATTATACCTGAATCACAATATCCATTATGATCTTGTTGTAATCGAGTTTCAATAGCAAACCGTGCGAATTGGAAATGCGTATACAATGTACAAGATTTACTAATCAATGACGCACATACAGCGAGCAAATTCTTAATAGCCGTAGAAAAATCAATTTAGTACCGAATCCCTCAATATTGATATTGATGTAGCAGTTACATCTATGAGCGTAAGAAAATTTAAGATTACCATAATATGGATACTGTTTGGATGGAAAACTGTATTTTTTGAACTACACAACGTTTGATTCAGCACTTTGCTGTGATCTTGACGAAGATGCTGTGGAGTAGTAGTACAAAATGTATCGCATAATACAAAAACATTCAGAACGTGCTTCATAAAGATTTTTTTAAGTGCCGCTTACACATATTTCTTTATACAAGATTGGCAACTCGATTTGGAATGTGTGACAGGTCTGGAAGAGAAAAAAAAATTTTGATAAAATTAATAGAAATCAGTTTTAATCATTTTGATGTCATGCTGATGTCAATTATTCTAGATCTCTCTGTATAAAATTCAGCCCTGATATGGAGTTCATAAATGCTCGTGATGCAAAAAGCATCGAGTGGAAGAGTTGAAAAAAAAGAGCAGAAACGCGGAAAGAAATTTTTTGAACTTTAATAGTCTTTATTGAACACAGAAAAGTCAGCATTTTGTGAAATTAAGATACCCCAGTTATTCTCAAAAATAGCACAAGGAGAGGGGGATTAATGAGTGACTACAAATGGTTGACGTCTAGTGTCATTAACACCTACCTTTGTCTAGTTAGGTAATTCTTATTTTTACATTATGCTTAAATAATTAGCATATTACGTAACAAAGTAGTAAGAAGCATATTCCATACAAGTGGAAGAAGTCACACATGAGCCGCGTAGCGACGAGTGCCTAAATGCATTACAACTCGAGTTGTGGTCTATACTTTTTTTACGACCATACTCTTCCCATTAAATAAAATAGAAAATATTTTATTAATTTTTAACAATGTAAGATAATTGAACATTTTAATTTAACTTTTATATATTATGATAATAGTTATATATTGTTACTGAGTGGTTGTTATAAGTGAAGGATTAGAGGTTTTGTAGGTAACAAATTGTTGGTGGCAGTTTTGGCTTTTTCAATTTAATTTAGGAGGCGTGCATAATTTATCATCGCGGTCGCTAGACATTTTATCACTATAATTGAGAAAAATTATTAAAGAGAAATGGTATTTTTAGTAAATAGTACCCTTATTATAAGATTTGGCCGGCGCTGCAAAGTAATATCGTTTATATTGAAGTAGAATTGTAAAATTAGTACCGTCACAAAGCAACGCCTTAGCAACAAAACAGAAACCGACGTTTATAAACCATAAAATCCGTGCTATCGCTTAATTTTATACGCTGTGGCTGCGTAAAAACAAGCTTACTTAGTTTATAGATTATACAATATTGATCAGTTAGTAGTGGTCGTAAAAAAAGCTTATTAATAAAGTTAGTATCACAGAGCAGTACGCTGATTTTAATGTTGATATACAATTAACAGTTTTATGAACATGCTTATGATTTTCTTTTCGTCTATTTTTGATAATCTCATAGTTGTTATACATTGGTAATAAGTTGTTTTACATCTTATTTAGTACAATTAAGTTGATTCTGTATCTACTGGTACTTCTCTAGAATAATCACATTTAATTCCAAATTCGACATGGAATAAACCAAATGCAAAATGGTTGAAAAGTGTTACAGAACAGATGGACTTGACACGAAGCATAATAAAATTACAAATTATACGATTTGGGCAATTGCGAAAGCGGAGAACAATTGATTAAGATGTGTAGGCATAATACTGAAAATTCAATTAAACCCAATCCTTTCGTAATTCCACAAATGAGGAGCTGCGATTCAAAAATAAAGGAACAACCTTGGCGGACCTTGACTTTTGCGGGCTGAATAATAAACGAATCGATAACATTATTGACTCCACAAAATAACTCCGTGTGTCAAAAGATGTCCAAAGGCATGATTTAAGAAGGCAGCAATCGTCAAAACGTTTTTGGACCATATGAAGATCATTGTTGGAGGGTGGCTGGTGGTGTCTGGTAAGTACGCCACAAATAGATACATTTCACTGACCTCATATCGTCCCTTCAATAATTCACTCTACTTGCTCCCTATTTAAACATCCTCGACCTTATAATCTAGGTCAGGATATTGTTCCACAAAAAGGACCATACCTCTTTTCAGAAGCGTCTCAGCGCAAAACATTTCTTGCCTTAGCCAAAATGCACAAAAGTTTTTTGTTAAGTTGTCTGTGACAGTCGCAACTTATCAGGTGTTTCAAAATATCGATTTTTTCTGCGGTCATTAGAAAATCATGTTTTTGTAACACCATCTCCTAAAATGACATTTATTGGACAGTTTCAATGAATCAAAACAAGTGTGAAATAAAACTTAATAGTCAACAGAGAACAAATTAAAGCTCTTACACCAAACATTTAACGAAAATTTATACGAATAGTATTGTTACTAACATTATTTATATTTATTTCTGAAATTATAGGTTCAGATGTGTGAAAAATATTTGATTCATTTATATTAATATGGTGGTTAGTCTGATTTTCACCAATGACTACAGCGGCAGACATAGTCATTTCTGTAGTATTATTTGAAAATATCTGTTTTGAAATTTCCTTCTTGTCCTGTCTAATAGTGATGTCGAAGATCTCCTAAAGCTGTGACCCGTATATTGCTCAGGATTAGATAAGTTAAGGTATTTGACTATAATACTTGGTATTTTTAAAAATGTATTAATACCAACTCGTTGGACCGTACATTTTTCTCCTCGATATTGAAGAAAAACCCCTTTGTGAATCACATGAGTAGGGCGAATAGTTGCATATTTATCATAAATATTTAGTGGATTTATTCCCTTAACTGTCTCACCAATTACCGTAAAAGTCCATTCAATGTGAGTCTTCGAATCAGGTACTTTCACAACCAGCATGCAGTCTTTTCTCACAATGTCATCAATGGTCATATTGTAGAGGTCCTCTCGACGATAAGCGCCAGCCAAGCCCATTATTAATACAACTTTAAACATTAAAAACTTTTCATCTGGTGCTTCTAGTAAAAAACGTTCGACATCTGCTCTGTCAAAAACTTTAGATTTCTTAGCCCTATACCCAGTGGATTGTTGTTTCAAAAAAGCTTTTACTTTTGGATAATTGGACACATCTACATTATTCTTTACATTCAAAACTGCTTTAAGCATCGAAAACTTGGACCCGAGACTTGAACATTTTAAAGTTTTTGCTTTTTCAGATAGATAAGTCAAAAGAACAGACTCAGATATGTTACAGCTTTCTGCATACACCAGTGCCTAAATAAATGATATTCTTTTTCGTATAATTTTCTAGATTTCGCTGGTAATAAATCTAAAGTTTCCATGGAAACAGCAACAGAATTTAGTCATTATGATAAGGTAACTTTGTCAATTTGCCGTATTTTTACAAAATTTTACTGTTTTCTAATTTCGATTGGCGATTAAAAAAATTTTGTATATAACTCGAGACTAAAATGTGTTTTTTTACTCGTGCGGTTTATAGCAGTCGCCTTCAGCTCATACTATAAACTCCCCACTTAAAAAAAACCATTTTAGCCACTTGTTATATAAAATACTATTATTTAATCATACAAAAAAAAGTTATTTTGGTAGTTTCTGCAAAAGGGTTTGCTGTGTAATATTTTTTAGATTCTATATTCCTCATTGTATGCATTATTGATAGTGAAGAACCTGCTTGTGTAAAAACATCTCTTATTGGAAGATATGGAGAATACACTGGTGTATGGTTTAAATCAATTTTACATAATGGGAAAAGTTATAAATGTAAAAGATTATTGAACCTTTGAAAGCATACCTACAGGGAATCCTTTTTGATGTGAGGCTCGAACCTTAGGTTTCACTAGTTTGGATCCACCACTGAAACCATCAATACCAATTCATCAATTGTTAATATCCAATCAGCTTCAATATAAATACAATAATATTGCATAAAACAATTGTACAGTCAATTATTTATATGAAATTTATTTGTTTCGTTGTCTGATATTTCATAAATTGTAATGATAAACTTGTTTAAATTTAAAAAAGCTGAAAGATCAATTTTTCGAGGAAATTTACTCACAGTGAATTTTTAGTAAATGTAGCTCTAATTAGTCGATTTTAGCACGAAGTTATGTTAATGGTTCATTTTCAAAGACTGCCATTTCCAACAGTTAAAAATTTACATTTGTAACAAAAATTAGCCAAACTACTATTTACTACGTGTAAATAAAAGCTTGATACTAAACAAACTAGCTAATTTTTATGATTATGCATGTGGACCATAATTCCTTGTTTGTTAATAATAAAAAAGCTACATGCCTAAAGGATATATTAGTGAATTTTTTTATGCATATTATCTTTTATTTATTAAAAAAAAATAGTTAAACAAAAACAGAAGTAATAGAGGAAACCACAATAATTTTGTAATAGAGGAAACCACAATAATTTTAAATTTAATGATTAATCAATGTTAGAAAAATCATATATCAGCTACTTTACAATAATTAACTAGTTATAATGGAAGCTTATTTAAGCTACCCAAGTTTTTAAAATACTACTAAAATATTTAAAACTTGCTGTCAGTTAGACAATTTGCAACCGGCCGTACACCAGAATTCCAATAATGGTTGACAACCACTGCTAGTAGAATTTGTCTGGTTACATAAAACCATAAACTATACATACAATATACATATAATATATATATATATATATATATATATATATATATATATATATATATATATATATATATATATATATATATATATATATATATATATATATATATATATATATATCTGAGGTGGAGGAGGGGAGCATTTAGTTTAATGACTATTTAGTTGATAGTCTCCTTTAAACATGCGTTTGTTATATAAAACAAAATTAGTAAGAAAAAAAAACATATTTTACTACATATAATACATACATATTGTTTTACAGATAATTAATTGATGATTAGATATTTAAATTAATTCAGTAGTACAGTTCTGCATCAAGCTTTTAAATTTATAGAAGAATTGGCAAGTGTGTAGCTTTTTCCAAAGATATTGTATCACAATGATCCCAATAGCCTCAGGCTGGCAATGTATTTGCGACACGATAATAAAATAAAAAGGTGCTCGTGGAATATATGAAAATAAAAATATAAGCAAAAAAATACAAAATATCCTGAGTTGTAACATTTTATATTCTTCACGAAATCATACATGTGTACACACACCTACAGGGACATTTTAAGTGATTCACATTATCCAATATAAACAGGAACACATCAACTAAAGTATATATGTTTGAAAGATGAAAATTTTCAAGAAAGACAGAAATTTTGTTTTTAATCACTTTGAAGTATAAGGCTTGGTACACAGGAATTAAAATAAGACGGAACGACAGTCGTACCCGCACACTTGCTGCAGAAACGTACAACCTTCTGCGGAGGAAGACGCAGTGTCTTTTTGCCCTTGGCTCAAGGTCAGTCGCCACGGATGTTCGATGGCGTGTAGTTGTAGTGTTCGCAGACATTCTACGGAAGGAAGACGCAGTGTCTATTGCTCTCGACCCAAGGTCAGTCGCCATGGACGATCAATATCGTGTAATCGTTGTACACGTTAGATTGTAAGATTTAAAAAAAGCGGCAAAATAGAAGATACTGGTATACCAATAGTGAGCTCTCGTTTATTAAAAGGGGATTTTTATACGCTGTTTAATCAGCTCTAAGATGAATCAACATTTTTTATTAGTTTAGAATGTCGAATCGAAGCTATGACGAACTTTATAATTATCATACTTTAAAAAAGTCATGCAGAAAGAAGATGCAAACATGAGATTGGTTATACCTCCAGTAAAAATGCTTGCTATAATATTGGAGCCGCTGCGAGGTGCGTCCGCTCGTGTGAAATACTTCATATGGTTCAATAGCCCATAATAAATCAATGGATGTTGTGATGCTTCCGCATCACAATGGGTGATGCGGCTAGACTACGGAAATTTTTCAATGCCGCAAAGTTGTCTTTGTGCGTGAACTACCTTATAGCCGACTTTAAAAAAGCCGCAAAGTAAGAAAAATGGCAATATTGTCCTAGGCTTGTGGGCTAACTCGTCTGAGTTGAAGGGTTAAGAAACTACGTTATTTTGGTTGTTTGCTGGGCGATTTCATGTGGGTAATATTTCTTTTAATATTTTTTTATGTTATAATAGTTTTGAAGTGATATATTATTTTAATTCGGCACTTGAGGTTACATTAAGTTTGCAACATGCCTAGAAAGTGCTGCATCCCAGGATGCAAATCGGTTTATGATTTGCAGTGAAAACTAACGAAACGCAGACTACGTTTAAATTTCCTAAGGATGAAGCATTGAAGAAAAAATGGCTCAGAGCTATTCTAAGGAAATACTGGTCCCCATCACAACATTCTGTATTGTTTATATTTTGTTAAATATGAGATTATTAAATTTTTTATAGGTATTTTACTAAATGGGTCATTAGAAAATAAACCTTGCATAAAAAAATTAAAGCAAACTGCCATCCCATCAGTTTTCCAAATTTACCCAAATACTTGTCTTCAGCAAAGATTATTGTTCGAACAAATCCTGAATGTAGAAGGCAAAATCAAATAGAGCAACATGAACTTTTAGTAAACATTTTGAATAAGCAGATGTTATTCAATGTTACGAGTTAAAAATATACGCTTCCATGAACATTAAAATTGTTAAGTCAAGAACTATTTTCAATGCCTTAAATTTTGATAATGAGGTTCTGACTGTCGAGAATGAAATTTGTATCAATGACGACCTTAAGATTAAAATACTTGGAAGTACAAGTACCGTCAAACGAGGTGAATTGGGATTAAGGGGTCAATCGGGACAGTTTGACGTTTATTTACAAATGCATGATTTTCATGCTTGTAGCCAATGTTTTGGGGATGAGTAGTATGGGGAGTCTGTTGCAGACATAACGGGCGTTCCAGTTTCGCACGTAGCCGTCAGTTAGTTTGCAAGTGCACATTGCTAGAGGTGTTCAAATATTGTGCAATAATTTTACGTTTTTACAACCGGCGGAAAACTTCGTTTGGAAAAGGAATTTATTGTAGGATTTCACTATTGTTCCGTTAATATAATATACCTGTGGGTATTGTCTGGATGGTAAGTAGACTTTGATTCGATTTTTTTCATGATTAAAAATAGAAAAAAATTCACTTTCAGGGGTGAATCGGGACAATGGTCCGAATATACAAGAAAACGCTTGGGAGTAAAGTGTATCAAAATTATAGCAAAGAACAGCTTCAAACAGCTTTGAGGCAGTCAAAAGGGGCCAGATATCCCTTCGAGAAGCAAAAGACATATAATATACCAAGATCGACGCTACAACGACATGCTCGACAGAAACCAAAGAAACACGGTGGGCAAACTATTTTGTCAGAAGGTGAGGAAATTAGGCTAGTGCAATTAGTGGTATTGGCTGGAGAATGGGGATGCCCAGTAGAAAAAATTGATATTTGATACATTGTTGAGGGCTATCTTGATAGAAAAGGGATAAGGGTAGAAACATTTAAGAACAATATGCCCGGTCCTGATTGGACGAATTTATTTTATTCACGACATAGAGAACTTCTCACTGAAAGAATGTGTGAAAATATTAAACGGTCTCGGGCAGCAGTATCACGAGAAATAATAAATAAATATTTGGATATTCTCCAAGAAAACTTACAAAACGTTAAATCTGAATCCATCGTCAACTATGATGAAACATGCTTTGTCGACGATCCCAGTCGGAAAAAGGTCATCGCAAAAACGAAAACAAGACATCCGGAACGAATAATCGATTCGACAAAAACATCGACATCAGTGATGTTTGCAGTAAGTGGTGATGGTCAGCTGTTACCCCCATATATTGTCTACAAGAGCGAGCACTTATATGATACCTGGTTAGCAAATGGGTCAAAAGGTGCGCATTATGGACGAAACACAAGTGGCTGGTTCGACCAGCCATTATTTGAAGACTGGTTTATTTCCATTGCTCTACCTTTCTTGAAGAGGCGTTCAGCACTAAGGATAATTATTGGCGATAACTTATGCAGCCATCTGTCGTACAGGGTTATTGAATTATGTGAAGAAAACGATATAAAGTTTTGTTTTTTGCCGCCAAATTCGACCCATTTGACACAGCTACTTGACGTGTCTGTGTTTGGCCCAGTCAAAAAAAGGCTTGGAAGTCAGCTCTACAAGATTGGAAAAAAAAATACAAGGGTTCTTTGCCGAAGGAATATTTTCCAAGTCTACTAAATCGTGCTATAAACAAATTAGAAACTTTAAGTAAAAATATTAAAAGCGGATTTCGTAGGACGGTAATTATTCCACTTGATAGGAGGCAAGTTTTAAAACGTTTACCACAAGAAAGAAATCGCGAAGAGGACGATCCTAATGCCTGGACGGAGTCTGTTGTAGAATTGCATAAGGAAGGTAGAAATGCGTGCAAACCAGCAATAGCAAAGAAGAAGAAAATTCAAGTCGAGCCAGGCAAAATCGTTTCAACCGAAGACTTCAAAACCGCAACCACCAATAAGCGGCACTGCAGTGCCTCAAGAGAACGAAACTTGTGAACTTGAACCAGAACCGGAACCGGAACCAGAAGTAATGGAATAGCAATTTGAAGATGAAGTTCAGCTTACGATGGAAAATATCGCCACTAACGATTTTGTTGAAGTTGAATTTAAAACAAATAAAGTGAACAAATATTTTATCGGACAAATTTAAGGAGTCTCTAGTGAAAATTTTGAAGTTACATTTCTTAGACCCAACAGAAAAAGAAAAAATTGCTTAATTTTTCCCATAGTGGATGACATATGCATGATTGGCTTGGAACAAATATTGAAAACACTGCCTGAGCTAAATAAATTACGACGAGGAGGATACGAGTTTCCTTTGCTATTGAAGCTGAAATCTTATAACATCTAATGTTACGTTCCTTCGTATTAATCCAGAAAATGTGTGTTTTTTTTCCTAGTTTTTTGCAGAGGAATAAAAAATATTTTTGTTATAAATTTTTATAGAGCAATGTTTTTTATTTAGATACCCTGGTGGAAATTTTCTCTAAAAAATCTTTGCGCCACCTACTCTGAAATAATTCTGAAATTTGTAGTAAATTCGAACATTTCCACCAGGGTATCAATGCTGTAATGTAAAAAATTCATGTTTGTAACTTAAAACTTTGAAATAAATGCTATTTTCATGTTTCTTTGTTGTATTTTGATGTTTTTAGCTCAAAAAACCAATGAAAAATAATTTTTTTTAATTTTTTTTTTGTCCAATTCACCCCAGATGCAGGGCGACATGCACATTGTGTGGTTTCAAATAATGTATCTTGATTCGCTTGATTCGCCCCAAAGCAGGGTCAATCGGGACACCCCACATTTTATTTTTTTTTTAATTAATCAATGCAGATCAGAAGGTCATCCAATACATATTTCAGAAGTTGTATTAACTGCTGTCACTTTCCCGTAAATTTTAACTTTTTTCGATAGTTCTACAAGAAAATATTAATAAAAATATCCAAAAATCGTTCCGATTCACCCCGTTTGACGGTATAATTTTGTTTCCATATTAGGTAAATGTAAAAATATGGAAGGTTTTAATTTGCTTAATAACATTAACAACTCATTTATTAGCAAAGTGCGCACATAAACAAATGGGTAGGTATTATGATATGAACTTTATTAATATTAAATTAGGGTCGCGTTAACTCTACACCTTCTTGTTGGTTTTGCAAAAAAAATGAAATATCATATTTTCGATGTCATGAGGTATCAATCTAATTTACTAAAAAAATTTGATATTTCATCGACTAAGTAGATAACCCTTGTTACCGTTACAAATGCTTTTTGTATCGTTCGACTTTAGACGCCTTCTACGCCTAAACTATTGAAGATAAATATATGCCCTCACAGACTTTATTTTAGGAAATTTGATTTTCTACAACTTTGTTTATGTAGAATTTGTTAATATCTGCCACAGTTTTTACACCGTTTCGAGTTGTAAGTTACTGCACACCATTCTTTTTTTGTTGCGCTTATCTAGAACGAAATTTCATAAGCTCACGACGAAACCACTTTGTGGTGTTGCCATTTTTTACTTCGCGGCTTGTTTAAAGTCAGGTGTGACTATCTATTACATTTAAATATGAATACTATTGCAACCTCTGCGACACGTGTGCGGTCGCCGCTCGACTGCTATACCGAGCCTTAAAGGTGTAAGTTTGATGTATATTAAAATCGTTCGCACTTGTTTAGACGAAAATGACGTCAGACTTGCTTATTTATTAAAAAATTAAGGAAACGTTTTAAAAATCAAATAGAGAATCTCCTTCTGAATTTAGCAAATACGTCACTGGATTTATGCTCAAAGAGAAAACAGTTTTACATTTTTGATTTTAAGAGAGAAAGTCATTCCTTATGAAAACTTCTGCTTGCTTAGAAAATAATGTTTCCATTAGTAAAAACAAGATTTAAGTACAGGATGCCCATAAAATTTTATGTGAAATATGACCCAAGAATGAAGTATATTTATTTTTATTTTCTCAGCAAAATAACAAATACAACAATTAGAGATAAGGGATCATTTTTTATTTCATTCAGTATCTTAAGTTACTTATCATCGGTTGTATTGCTTTATGAAAAAGTCTCTCCTAATATCAAAAAATATACGAGGTATTCTATTTAAAAAACAAACGTTTATATCATTCTGGTTAAACATGTATCGACTTATTTCAAACGACCTATACTTTTAAATGGTTGAAAACAAAATTTATTTTTCAACCAACTCTTGATCTGTTGTTTTTTTTGCTTACATGTTCGAGTTCTCGTGACCTGCGTTTTTAATTTTTTTGAGTGCCCTTAAAAAGTTGCCTTGTACAATCAAACGCAATTTTTTCCGATATTTAAAGGGGCATTAAAAAATAGATTTCTCACATTTTGTTGGCCTATTTACAACATATTTATTAACTTTGTTAAATAAGTATAAGAGATAAGAAATATTTATATCTTGTTTGTAGTTGTAGATGATTTAACGTTGCATATTTTGCTATAGTCTTTGTTATCTATAAGAAGAAAATACTTTAAATAAAAACTATGGTAATATAAAAAAACAGATAATTATTAAATAAATTATGCAGAAAATTGATGGTAAAGTGATGAACCATTATAGTGAATTGACTGTGTATTCCCACGCCCTAAAACGGTAAATGGAGCAATAGCTTTCTTAGGGGATACATGAGAGAAACACAGCTGTATGTATCTTTTCCTGTAGCCAAAATATCTAAACAATATATCCTCTATTTGGTTTTAATTTGTAAGAAAAATATGAATAAATCCAAATTAAAGGAATTATTAAAAATGTTATATAGTATGCGTGGCTTGTTCTTTATTAGTCCAGTCTCCAGATTGTTTAAACTAGAAAAACATGTTAACACTTTCATTGCTACTAAAATATCTATTATTATTATTATTATTATATTACCCCCAGTGCTACGGTGGTTTTTCCTTATACAGATATGTTTTATTTATAATTTTAAATAATACAGGTGTCCTAAAGCCTATCTAATTATTATTGCATATATTTTTGAATTAATTTTTCTAACGACGCAACGTATGCGTCAAGGAAAAAAACGCAGCTAAATAACTAGTGTAATAGCAACTGAGTGCATTACATGAGTTGGCAGCATTGCTAAAGTTTTTTGGTAGGCGCCAAATACACTTAATGCGTTAAATCAGGAATTTTTTCGTAAGCTAATTACTATTTTTGTAACAGTATTCCTATCTGGGAGGTTTGCTCTAAATGGTTGCGAGTGCAAAAACCAGTTTTCAGAAAATTACTAAAAAATGGTGAGTTCTAGCGAAAAAAATCAGAATATTGAAATTTTCGACAAAATATCGTTACTAAAGTAGAGAGTGCGATGTTAATGCTTTACGGCACTACACAAGGATATTCTGCCATATACATAGAGTTCAATTTAACCGCTGTATTTACTCTCATTTATCGAAATAAAATTAAAAAGAAAATACATAGCTTTTGATTGAGAAAAGAACGCTCGAGAAAATGATAATTTATTGAATAAAACGAATAAGGAAAATGCCCCAGGAACTATGGAAAATCGAATGACCTAAAAAATTACTTTAGGTTCATCTTGATAAATTATATATTTTCAAGTTATAAATATTGACAGCTGTTCTATGAGTAAATATTCTTTATCTAACCCCGTTATGAAATGTCAAGTTTTAAATGCATTTTTGACGTTACGAAACGTCACATTTTTCATAACTCAGTCCCGTTACATAACTGAGTGATGTAATGAATTTTTACATAACTGATTATTATCATTTTCCTATTTTAAAGCGGGATTAGATAAAATTTTGTACTTAACACGTTATGAAAAGTAATTTTACTTGACTCATGTAATTTGCAAAACTCGCTCGCTTCGCTCGCTCGTTTTGGCAAATATTACATTCGTCAAATAAAATTAGTCTTTTCATAACTGGTTACGTAAATAACTATTGTATTGACTCTACGTTATCAACTTTGAATGTTTATAACTTGAAAAGTATTTAATTTTCGAAATGAGTCTTACCGCGTCTTTAACGATATTTAAAATCCCATAGATTTGCTCTGGAAATTTTTTTATTCGATATAGAAAATATTTTTAAAAGTAATGTCGAGTGAAGATAGGTAACGACAAATTTAACTGCTTATTACTTTTAAAGTTTTGAAGATATCTGAATTACTATCGGGTCATCTTTTCTCGATCAAAAGCTATTTCCTTTAGTTTTTAATTCGATAAATAACATAATAAATATTGTGGTCAAACAGAATTCCGCGCGTCGACGGAGCTTTAAAATGCGACGAGAAGCTCTATTTCGATAAGAAGGTATTAATAAAAGTGTTAATGTAGACAATTTTATCAGATTTGAATGATAGAACCATGTTTCCGATAGGACTCACCTCTTTCAGAAAAATTGATTTCTTGCACTTCGCAACTTATTCCCCCCTCAAGGGATGAAAGAAAGTGATTCGTAATTTGGGTAATAAGCTGACATTTATCAAAAAAATTCGTAGTACAACTTATTTTTCAAACTGGAGCCTTCCCTAGGCCTCGTGAAACTGAACTATACATATCCATATATCTGTATATATTTTGTTAATCATAAAGCCAATCACCAACATCAGGTAATAGTGCTTTTGTAAACATTGGTGTCCCTAACATAAATTTTACCAAACTCCCACTTTTCATGGAGTAGGGATCTTTAACATGCTTACATCGCAAATATATGGAACCCACAGTTTTATCCCTTTCAAAAGATGGTGATGCGAGCAGATCTCCTCATCCACTATACCTAATCGACTTGTTCTTGTCCAGTTTTGAACCCGGCTGGTTTGGATGAGCACACGTGCCACTGTCCTTCACACCACCGAGCCGATGGCTGGACTATATAAATATGAAAGCACTTTTGATGTGATAATTTAACGCCGGTCAAATTTAAAACTGGAACAATTGTCGCTATTCTAGCCAAAGTTACTAATTAGAAATAATCCGTCTTGAAATAAATGAATTTATATGTGATAGTATAACTCTTACATATTCGAAAAGATTTGTAAACTTGCTGCAATATGATTATTACTTTATGACAGTTGTCTAAATCATGTGATATAATTTTAGTTTACGTTTTTCTATTGTATGTCAGTGAATTTTTGTATTAGACGCATTGTGACTTGAATAAAGCTCGGAATATTAAGATTCATCTAATAAACATTAGTATTTTAGAAATATGGAAGTAAACTACCGCAAGTCCTAAATAAAATAATGTCATTTTATTGCTTTCACGTTGTTAAGGCAAAAAAAGAAATCTTAAATTATATAGAGTATAAATGTGCATAATATCTGGGTTTTATCGAAATTTTTATGATAACCAGGTTTAAATTAAAGTAAAGTATAAAAAGGACATTACTTCTTATTAAATCTGAAACGAGATAATTGGGTTCATAAGAACTTCGTAATAAATAGACTTATTTTTATAAAGTTCCATTAAAAACGCAAATTTGTTATAGAGATAAGTATTATCATTATAGAAAAGTTCCCTTTGATTTATCACTCAATTTAGGTATGTCATTTAGAATTTTTATCAATTGATCTAATTTGTCACGAGAAAGTTTTACATAGATTCACTAAAAACTGAGATATCAACATACAGGGTTATATTAAATTAAATATTATTAAAAGTAATATATTTTACATTTTGAATAAAATTTACTGGAAACAACTACTCAGCAGACAAAATCCCCGACCTGCGTTGAATTAAACCCATAGCCTTGTTTGATAGCTAAGATCATTTGTCAATTCCTCACTAGACATAGACCGGTTTCCAACTTGTTATGTTCTCGTCAGTATGCCATAAGTGATGGAAGAGACAAATAATAATAGCCTAAAGTAGACTACGCAAGACAGGCATAGAGGGACCACTAGAGGGATACACTTATCAGTCTAAAGCTGCAAATCGTTTCTGTGTATCATGGTCGTAGAGTACAGATGTACTTACTGTCGCCGGCATTCACCTTGACCGCAAAACTCTTTCTCCAGTCCAGTCTATTATTAGCTTTCGAGTTGTGTACACGTTAAGTCACTTGGGCGCATTGCATATTGTTTTTGTGTTTTTATTTTATTTGCTGTATTATATTGTTGATATTAATTTAATAATAAAGCATGGCAGACGTACGCAGGGGTAGAAAACGGCCATTTGCTGACAAAGTGAATAAATTCATAGGTGAATTTTCAGATTTATTCTATGATGGTGCTAAAATAATTTGTAAAGTGTGCGAGAAAGATTTGATGTGCTGGGATAATCGTGATTGTTGACTTCACGTAAATAGTGTACCCAATAAAAATAAAAAAAAATGGTGTGCCTTCGACAACACAGTTTATGTTTGATTTACTATTAATGCTGATTGCTTGTGATGTTCCGCTGCACATACTAGATAAACAACAATTTCGAGAGTTTTGGAATAAATACAATGCCCAAGTGAAGTTACCATGTCGCACAACGTTATGTAACTATCTACCAACTGTACACGTAGACATGGTAAATAAGAATGTGAAATGTGAATTAAAAAATACACGGCTGTAGTTATCTGTTGATGAGAACAACAGATTGTAAAAAAAATCTATTTTAAATGTTATAGTACGAGTACTGGACCCTCTTAAACCGACAGTTCCACTGTTACTAGCTAGCAAAAGACTAAGTCAGTGTACTAGCGAAACAATTACCAGGGTGGTGCTGGAGACGTTAGAAAAATTTTAACTGTCAAAAAGTCAAGTGTTGATGTTTCTGACTGATGGCGCCGTGATAATGCATTCGGTAGGCCGTTCTTTGCAACAACTAGGTTTTACGTTTATACACGTTAAGTGTAAAGTGCATGCTTTACATCTTGTGGCAGAAACTATTCGAAAAGGTTTTCCAGAGCTGGATGCCTTAATAGCAAGTACAAAAAAAGTGTTTCTTACATCTCCTAAACGTCTCCCTGCATTTCATAGCAAATGTCCCGGTATTCCTGAACCACCACAGCCGATTATTACACGTTGATTGCAGGCAGCTTTTTATTATGCTGAATATTTCCAACAAATAAAAGCTGTGATACCACAATTCAATCCAGATGAGGCTGCTGCTATTAAGGAAAGCCAGACAAAATTCGAAGATATTTCCGTTGAAACAGCTTTAAAAAATATTGCGAAGAACTATAAACCATTACATGAAAGTATAAAAAAATTAGAAAACAGTGCGTTGTCGTTAGCGGAGTCACTGCAAATAGTGGACGAAGTAAATCTACTGCTACACGATATAGGTGACGAAACAAATGAGTGCGTTAAAGAAAAGTTCGCAAGTGTGTTAAATGAAGACACCGGTTTTACTAAATTAAAATAAATATGTGATGGTTCAGCCACAGATCTGTTAAGTGCGTTCAAAGACTATTTTACGTATGCGTGTATTATATCAGTAGATGTCGAACGGCCGTTTTTAAAATATAAGAATATATTTTCACCAAAGCGAACATCACTCATGGACACAAGCATAGAAACATACCTGATGCTGCAAAATGGCTACACATATTCTCCAGTTTGTGATAAGCAAACTAGTTCATCAAGCTAGTTAAGAGTGTAAGTTTAACATACATTGTTATAAATTGTAACAGTTTATTGTTTCTCGTATTAATTAATTTCGCAGACGCCACTGGCCCACGGAACATTTCTGACAGCCCTACTTATCACTCACATGTCTATTTTATATTTCTTCCATTCTATTTTTTAGCGATTTTTTTAAACCTGTCGTGAGGAATATTTTTTCCATATTTAACGTCATGTATAATATTTGACTATGTCAAATGATTGATAGTTGCATTAAATACATTTGTTTGTTGCACGGTACTATTCTTTTTAAAGAATAGATATATGGAATTGGAAACAAACCATACCAATAGATATAGGTCAGTCGGCGTGGGCATTATGAGAGGGACTAATTCCAAACAAGCTGGAATTAATTTGAATCAATTTAATTGGGACTCAGAAATTACATACTATTTTTGCATCCCCCGAGAGAACGAGCTTTTGCCGCTATCTTGAAAAATTGTCAGAGAAAATAAATGTTTTGGAAATATTTGCAAATATCTCGTTTAGTGTCAAATTAACTGAAAACTATGTCAAAGTCAAATATGGGTAAATTCTCTACTATAAAAAATATTGTATACACTTTTGTTCTAGGGCTGTCTGTGAGAAATAGGCGCCAAAATATATACTACTTAATATTTATGTAAAGTTGAACGCACAGCTTCACTCTCTGTCCCTTAATTCGCCCAATTTCGGCTACCAGTTGAAAATTAACTCACTGTTTTTTGTCGTTATATAATTTTTTTCATGTCTAGTCAAGAAAACATTTTGTTTAGTGTACTCGTTTCCACGCTTTGAGATAGAGTACTCGACACGCTTTTTTTATTTTTAATTTTTACTAAGCTATCTTACATTTGTTTTGAAGTTGATGGTTCATTCATTTGACTTTCTACATAATCTGTCCCATTTTCCAAAGTTAACTGAAAACGGTTGGAATTCGAAAAACTCCAAAGCGTTTCTTTCTTTTTTTTTGGGCTTACTACCACATGAATAATTCTCGGTTATCTAAAAAATTTAATTAGTTACCCAGTATGCTACAAAAAGTGATAAGAATTTTTATAATTTCGTACCATGCTGATCTTGAATTTTACGTCAATGTCAACCGAGATACACGCTCTAGCGATGATGCTAAGTTTGGTACACTTTTGATAAAATTGATTGTATAGAGCACTGATATGTATGTTTATTTAATGATTCACAATTCTTCGCTCTATAAGGCGAAGAAGGAGTTGTTCGCCTGCTTTTTCATTGCCTCTGGAGACTCATTCGGACCGTTAAAAATATCAATAGCGACATTGTTAGTTACTATCTGTATTGAAAACATCATGGTGCCGTAGATTAGATTTTGGTTTAACATCGAGAAATCCAACGTAGCATATATTTGGGCGACTATTACTTTGAAACAAGTAGACGTATAAGAACAATATACAGGGTGATTCAGTTAAAACTCCCCAGGCCGATTACTCGGAAACTAAGAAAGATATTGAATTTCTGTAAACGCCAATAAATAGATACTCTTAATGACTATTTATTGAAGTTCAAAAGACGTGCTTGCCGATTACGGTATGAGCGTCGTGGCGCCGAGAAAAACTTTTTAGGTGACAGGAAGTTTGAAAATGTATGATTCTAGTAGTACATTCAGTTCTAAGGCTTTTTTTGTCTTACGCACATTTCCATTTAAATAAGTGGTTTTTAAATTATAACAAATTTTAATGTCAAACGCCCATAATTCTTATAATCGCATTGAAACTAATTAACATAAGTTGACTTTTATTACAATTTGACAAGTGTCAACAATCTGTCACTGCAATACAAGTGACGAAAAATTTTTGTATTTTGTAATATTCACTTGTAAAAAAGGCAATATTATGATTCAACACAATTATTCTGAAAAACTGGATATGATTATTATTTATGGTGAATGTGGCAGAACGTCAAGAGAGGCTGTAAGGCTTTACAGGCGATGTTACCCAGATCGAAGACAACCAGATCATAAAACGTTTTTAAATTTAAAGGAAAATTTTCTACAATATGGAAGCTTCGATAAAGGCAAGCGTGAACGTGTACGAAGAATTAGAAATGATCGTAATACGGCAGAAGTTCTACAGTGTGTTGAAAACAATCCACATATTTCAATAAGAAGTGTTGAAGAGACCACTGGCATTTCATTTTCCTCTTGTCAAAGAATTCTTTCTGATAACAAATTTCATCCCTATAAAGTGCATCTTGTTCATCATTTGCGTGCTGAAGATTCACAAAGAAGATTAGGTTTTATATTCAGCTTATCAATACTGTATGCGCAAGATAATACATTACTACGAAATATTTCATGCAGCGATGAAAGTCGCTTTCACAATAATGGTATGGTAAATAGACATAACTGCCATTATTGGTCAGATGATAATCCAAAATAGACCAGAATAACCCATAACCAAAATGTTTTTGGTATCAATGTGTGGTGTGGCATTTTAAATGGGCATTTAATAGGACCGTATTTATATGATGGTATATTAAATAGTCAGCGATACCTAAATTTCCTGGGTAACGAGCTTCCAGCATTATTAGAGGATGTTTATTAGAGGATGTTCCCATCAATGCGGTTTAATATGTGGTTTCAACAGGACGGTGCACCGCCGCACACTGCAAGAATTGTTTCGAATTATTTAGACACTATTTTTGCACAGAAATGGATAGGAGCAAATGGACCACTTCGTTGGCCTGCTCGGTCACCTGATTTAACCACACCTGATTCTTTCTTGTGGGGTTACATAACAAATACAGTTTATGAGGAACCAATACAAGCTATGGCTGATTTGCAAAATAAAACTTATGCCAGTTGTGCAGCAATTAGCCGAAACACTTTATTAGCTGCCTGTGCTTCGGCACTTAGACGTCGTTATTACATGTGCATTTATCAAAATGGGGGAACTTTCGAGAATTTGCTTTAGTTTTATTTCTTTTAAAATCATAGAATTAGGCCTTGTGTTTATGTTTTCAGGAATAAGTGTTAAAAAAACGTAGTTATTTTATCATTTTAGTGTTATTAATGGTAACAATAACAATATTATAAATTGAATGAAATTCTATTCAATGTGATTATAAAAATTATGGGCGTTTGACATTAAAATTTGTTATAATTTAAAAACTACTTATTTAAATGAAAATGTGCGTAAGACAAAAAAAGGCTTAGAATTGAATGTACTACTAGAATCATACATTTTCAAACTTTCTGTCACCTAAAAAAATTTTTCTCGGCGTCGCGACGCTCATACCGTAATCGGCAAGCACGTCGTTTGAACTTCAATATAAAGTCATTAGGGGTATCTATTTATTGGCGTTAACAGAAATTCAATATCTTTCTTAGTTTCCGAGTAATCGGCCTGGGGAGTTTTAGCTGAATCACCCTGTATAGACAATTTTTTTTTGTAGAGAATTTACCCTTATAACTACATGTTGTTCTGTTTAAGTTGACACTAACCGAGATATTTATAATTATTTCAAAATTTTTTGTATTTTACAATATTTTCTCAAGATGGTGGCAAAAGTTTAACCTCTCAGGGGATGCAAAATTAGTGTGTGACTTTTTGTGATCCAATTAAATAGATTAAAATTAATTTCAGCTTTTTCAGAATTATTCCCCCATTTGATTAATTTAAATGATATGCCAAATAGCCTAATGGGGTTTTTCACACATTTCATTTTAGTGTTTTTATACCGGAAATCATTTAATATTACTTTCTTTTAATTTCCGATTCAAGATTTTTATCAGATAATTGCACGGCTTACAGCTATAAAAACAATTACTTACTGATCGTCATCTGACGGGGATGCTCGTATTGTCGAGTGTCCAATAGCAATGCGAATGCCTAGATAAATATGGGCGGATCCACCTTGGTTATGACGTTTACGCCCACTGCCTCGTGTTGAATACACTCTAAATACGTAGTGTTTATAAAACGCCTATGCCATTAACACGTAGATACGTAAACAGTGAGAAATTAAAGACCACGAAGCTTAACTTTTTTAAAATGTCTTGTTCAATTCCTTCAGAAGATTAAGTGGACTTGTGGATAGTTGCAATTTAATGGCTCAAACTTATAATGCACAAGCTGTAAAAGAGTTCATCGAGCAACGTCAAAGCAAACGTTAAGACATATTTCTTCACACAGTCATACAAAGCGTGTGAGTGATAATATTACAGATAATCCACTGTTTAGACAATGTTTGCAAAAGTGTATTAGCGAGCAATATAGCAGTGTTCAGGTGCTACCGGAAACGATACTAACAATAAGAAAAAGATATTTATCACAGAGAGGTGGCAGTATTAAACAAAAAAAAAAAATTCTGAACTGAATGACAAATACGTCTGGATTAGCGTGGATGAAACTACCATTCTTGCGGCTGGAAGGTGGCAAATGTTTTAGTGGATGCATTAATATTAGTAATATTTTACTCTTCTGATCGCTGCGCTGCTTAAAAATATGTACATGTGTGTATAATAATACATTCACCAATACTTTCAACTCTCTTCGTAATAACTTTAGATGTTATCGAACTCGCCAAAATAACCATGATGTAAGATATTGTGTCATATATACATGAACATATTTACGCGGTGATCACCTAGCGTCAACCCTGTGCTACCTCCCGATTTCTAGTGATAACAGTGGATTCCAATGAACCAGCTTATTAGCAAATTTTTTAACAATTGGGAAGAAACTTGCAAATAATAGATGATACTGAAGAAAATAATGATAACTGAATAATAATAATTAAATAATAACTGAATAAAAGTATGGTTAGAAATAATTGAACTAGCTATACAGTATGTGTATTGAATTATTAGACACCGGTCTTAAATGACAACTTTAAATGTAAACGCGTCGCGGTCAACAGTGCTAGCTGCGCGCTTTAAGATGCCTTCAATATACATCTAATACCTTAATCACATACTGTGTATCAATTGACATTTTCAGATCGAGTTTAAAACATCAATTGACATTTCTAGATCGAGTTTAAAACATTGGTAAACCAATTGGCTAATGATTTAATAATTTCTATAAAAGTGTTTTTGTGGTAGAAAAACGTAAGTGCCCGAGAAACTAATGCAATTCCCGGAATTTCGCTTTACGAAGTCTTCTACCATTTTAATAATAATAATAATGTTTAATAAATCCAACAGACACTACAGTTCATAAATCTGGATACAATATAGATATTTATACTATAATATTGTAATTTAAAGGAAAAAGCAATACAATAATAAACAAATAATATGAAAATAGAAGTATATCAGGACTTGTAAAAACAGTTTAAGATGAGATTTATAATTAATATATAATTTGGTGCCCTATGGAATAATATTAATTAATGTGTTAAGTTAAATTAAGTTAAACTAATGTATTGTTGTTAACCGTTTCCCTAACGGTACTCAAAAATGCATGTAAGTCATCACAGAAAATATCAGCTGAGTATTGCACTTCGTTATACAATCTGCACATGCTAAATAACGGAGATTTTTTGTGTTGGTTTATCAAGGAATATCAAACTTAAAGTTAGGAGAATTTCTGGAACCATTTCTAGGCACGTAAAACTGGAGAAAATTTAAGAATTCAGAATTATCAACTTGACCATGTACGAGTTTGTATAATTGCATGATGTATGTTACCTTACATCTAATGAATAAGGGCTCTAAGTTAAGGTCATTAATTAAATTAGCATAACTATAGTTTACATCTGGATATCTTTTGTGTTTAATAAAATACAAACAAATAATACTTACAAAATGTTCGCTGAATTCTTTTAATCACCTGAATGTGAACATTATAATGTGGACTCCACACAATACAACAATATTCTAAACAACTTCTCACAAATGAAAAATATAGAGATTTTACACACTTAATATTTGTATGTTTCTTGTGTTCCTTATAATAAAACCAAGCCCTATTAGACTACGATTACTAATGTAATCATAGTGTGGGATAAAAGATAATTCCGGGTCAAAGATTACTCCAAGATCCTTTATCTGGTGAGATCTTGTTAGAATTACATCATTTACTGTATATTCATATGTAATTTTCTCCCGTTTTCTAGAAAAAGTCATCACCTGACATTTCTTAGTATTGAGGATTAATTTGTTAGCAATTTGTTAGTCTAGCAACGCAACAACAACATTAACAAAAAGTAAGAACATTAAGTAAAAACATTAAAGGACCCAGGTTTGAGCCTTGCGTGACACCACTGCTAGCATAATATAGAATTGACTTGAATCCTCTATGCTCCACATATTGCAGTATCTCGGTTAATAAAGAAATAAACAGTACCTATCATAAGATTATCACAGTCCAAAATATTTAAGTTTATTAATTATAGTTTCATGGTGCACCCGATCAAAAGCTTTCATGAAATCAGTATTGTCTGACTGTCTTGAAGGGGGTTACAATTAGAAAAAACGTGAACATACAACCATTTCCACCGGACATTGCCAGTGATGGTGGCGGGATTCGAACCCGAAGCTACGATAGTTAGATTTCTAGGCACACTTGCCGGCGCGCGCTGTAACCAATTCCACCACCGAGCTTCTTCAAACCTTCTCGACCTTTTGATACCTTCTGACACCTTCAAGGTGTCATTATATGAAGAGAGCTCACTCCTCTCTCAGAAGCGCCTCGGCGCCTGAGCTTCTTTGCCTTAGTCAACCGAACGTCTCACACTGCACTAAAGAATGGTAGGAGGTTTCTTCATTCCTCCTGTATCTTGGGAAAGTAGGGTCAACACCCACCAGTTACAAATGTATCTACAAAGTTTGTAGTAACCTGATAGAACTCCTATTACTTAATTGAGAGTATTCCGGCTTCGACTGCCTTGTTCTGCCCTGTAGTGAGTCTCAAGTTTATCTACAGTATCTGCTTAACCTCCAGTGCTCATTTAATGTCCCATAAGTCCACTGATTGAGAATCGCAGTAACCTGCCTCTTTGTGATATTCAGTCCTGTATTCAAAGAACTCAAAAACTGTCAGTAAACTATAAAAGATGTATGTGTATAGGTATATAAAAAAAATAGACAAGATCTAACGCTAAAGTTAAACTAAGAATGTTGTTATTGCTGCCTTTTTTATATTTTACAAGTATGAACTATTTTCCTTGCAAAATCGTTCATACTTTGGAAGAGAAAGTAGAATTTTCGTCGTTCTAGATGTCATCGTAATTATCAAATCAGAATGATTTTTAATGAACAGCGAACAGCAACAGTGTAACTAACCATATAAAAGAAAATAGTTTCCACGAATAATGCAAAGTCAGACAATGAAAATGACAAAACTGGTCTAGGGTATAATCAAGACAATATATTATACGTGTGTAACAAGCAGATTCAACAAAGTTTGGCTTAAACCAAGCCCTGTCAGATCCGTGTTGCACCTTGAGCTTGTCTGCCGCCTGTTGAACTAGAAATTTAATTTGATCTTGGAAGAGAAGCCCTATTGCTTGTCGGCCGCCCTTGCTTGACGCCCAGACATAGAATTTAATTTAATTTTAAATTAACACATTCTCGATTCATAGGAATAAGCATTTATCGTTTAATATGCATATAATAAATATCAATGTGTTAGAGGATGAACGATTGTGTAAAATTTATTCAAGAATGATAATTTGTTTATGCTTGTTTTATTTAAATTTGGTTTTACTATATTTTAAATTTATACATTTATTTACTAGCCCATGTTAATTTAATCACAGGGAATCTTGATTTTTTTTCACATCCATTAGGACGAAACCAAGATTCAAATTAATACAATGGACACCAGAAAAATAGTATTGAATTAAAAACATTAAAAAATTACTAATCGAATTCTAAACATTAAAATATTTTAATGAAAAAAAAACCATTGACAAGAAAAAAATATCGAATATATATATATATATATATATATATATATATATATATATATATATACACATTAGTCTGAAAAAATGAATGTCAATTTACAAATTTCGCACCATTATTTGACAGACAAAAATTGTAAAATATAAGTGTGAAATTTTTACTGTAATTTGTCAGCAATTGGTCCAGTTGGAACAAAAGAAGTGATACTATTGGCTAACGTTTTCTGAGAGAAATAGTTGTGGAGAATCAAAATAGGTCAAAATTTCCATTATCAGCATTATTGTAGGTTACTCTGGGTTGAATTAAATAAATAAAAATAGAAAGAGTAAAATTTCCGGAGGAACAAACAATAAACTGCTTTGCTTCTAGTACACTAACAAAAACCACACAGTATATTGTAAAATTATATTACATAAAACTAAAATTAATTTATGGCATATTTATATTACACTGAACTGATTCTGCGGTTGGCTCCTTGTGAAACATCATTAAATATTTTAAATATATGAAAGAAATTTGCTTTCTAATGTTTCAAAAATATTTTATTAGAAACTCTACACGTGTTTCGGCTTTTTAGGTCTTTGTCAACAGTACATAGGGAATACTGAACAGTAAAATTTGTGTTCATTGCTTATATATAACCACGTCTGGTACCTACTATAAAACTATTGTAAAATATGTTTTTATAAGTTGAATATTACTTCATTTTTTAAATCTAAATTATTTTATTTAAAATATGGTGGCCGGTAAAAATTTGTTGTTCATTCGTTAAATTTTTCTTATTTTTAACAGCCTTACTTATTTCTAACTGTTCTAATAGATCAAGTTTCTTTCCTTTCTCTTCCGAATGGAGTAATTTGACATTATATAAATCTATAAAATGACTGTTTTCTATACAATGTGTTGACATGCCCGTACTATATACATTGTTTACAATAGATTTCCTGTGTTCCTCGAATCGCTTTTTTTACATTTCGTCCAGTTTGTCCAATGTATATAGCATCACAGTCACTACATTTTAACTCATATACTCCTGTGGAATGGTGCCATCTTTATTTGCAATGATTGTTGTATCTGTGCAAGTAGGTTTACGATAAGTGTCAAACTCTAAGCTATTACTGATATTTTTTATATTAATGTCTAAAAAGTTTAAACCCTCGTCATTTTCCATTTCTAATGTGAATTGAATTTTCTGATTAAGTAAATTTAGAAGACCTAAGAATTTGAAAATATTTTTTTGTTATACTCATTTTCCGTTAAAATTGTTATTGTGTTATCTTTGTCAGCTTTGCAAAGAATTAAATTGTTATCTTGAATTTTATTTTTTAAACACAAATGAAATAATAAAATTAAATCATGACCCAACTAATAAGTATCAAGCAAACACGTTAGAAACCGTAAAACAATGTGCATCAATTATCCCACCAGATCAAATATATAAATTCAAAATAATGATTCCCTCACCGCCATTATTTTATGGACTTCCTAAAATTCATAAAGAAAATACACCCATTAGACCAGTCGTATCCTACGTAAACGCCCCATCATTTAAACTTTGCAAGGAATTAAATATCTTATTGCCTTCCCTCACAAGCTTCGAATCTAAGTATTCTATTAAAAATTCTTTTCAATTTATAGAAAAAGTAACAAATCTCATAGTTCCTAGTAACGCAAACTTAGTTTCGTTCGACGTAAAAAGTCTTTTTTACGTCAATCCCGTTGCAGACATTATTTAAAATAATAGACAAACTTATAAATAACTCCAATATTGACAGTGACATTAAAACCCTAAATTTAATGATTAAAAATTGTACTAACCAAAATTATTTTAAATTTAACGGGGAAATTTATAAATTATTAGACGGATTACCAATAGATTCCCCAATTCTCCCTTACTAGCTGAAATTTTTATGTCCGATTTTGAAAATGTACTCTTCAATACAAAAAACGTTTTAGTTGAAAACATATTTTTCTGGACCCGTTACGTAGATGATGTGTTTTGCATTTGGAAAGGTACGGAAAGGCAGTTAAACAAATTCTTAGGTCTTCTAAATTTACTTAATCAGAAAATTCAATTCATATTAGAAATGGAAAATGACGAGGGTTTAAACTTTTTAGACATTAATATAAAAAATATCAATAATAGCTTAGAGTTTGACATTTATCGTAAACCTACTTGCACAGATAAAATAATTCATAGTAAATCTAAACAATCATTGCAAATGAAAATGGCATCATTCCACAGCTACATACATCATCTATTAACATTTCCATTAAGCGAAGAGAATTTTAAAAAATAAGTTAACGTAATCAAAGAAATTGCGAGGAACAATGGCTATAAAGAAAACCTAATAGATAAACTAATAAAAAACAAAGAAAAGAAAAATTTACGTAAAGAGTTTTATGGCGCTTCTTCTCGGGAATGCAATAAGAGATATAAATGTATTAATTATAGACCTAAGATCAGCAATAGAGTCAGTAATAAACTGAATAAACTGGGATGTAGAACAATTTCAGTAAATAAAAATAATTTAGGTAAAATATTAATTAATGATAAAGACAAAACTGAAAAGTTACAAAAAAACAGGAGTATATGAGTTAAAATGTAGTGACTGTGATGCTATATACATTGGACAAACTGGACGCAATGTAAAAAAGCGATTCGAGGAACACAGGATATCTATTATAAACAATGTATATAGTACGAGCATGTCAACACATTGTATAGAAAACAGTCATTTTATAAATTTATATAATGTCAAATTACTCCAATCGGAAAAGAAAGGAAAGAAACTTGATCTATTAGAACAATTAGAAATAAGTAAGGCTATTAAAAATAAGAAAAAATTAACGAATGAACAACAAATTTTTACCGGCCACCATATTTTAAATAAAATAATTTAGATTTAAAAAAATAAAGTAATATTCAACTTATAAAAACAGATTTTACAATAGTTTTATAGTAGGTACCAGACGTGGTTATATATAAGCAATGAACACAAATTTTACTGTTCAGTATTCCCTGTACTGTTGACAAAGGCCTAAAAAGCCGAAACACGTGTAGAGTTTCTAATAAAATATTTTTGAAACATTAAAAAGCAAATTTCTTTCATATATTTAAAATATTTATATTAATCGAGAAATCAGGACACTTTTAAGAACGATCTATTAGTCATAGATGTTAATATGAATTTTTGAAAATAAATTAAATATGTTCAGTGATACACCTACGAAAGTAAAATATCATATATAGAAACAATTAAGATTTAACTCCAGGCCCAGGAAGCAAAGAAATTCTAATAACGAATCCTAAAAAATGAAATATCTATGAGAATACAAAGGTGCATTTACAATATTTCAGTATAAAACTACCTTTATAAAATAATTCTGGAATTGAAATTCCATCAGGATTTGTGATTCTAAACTCATCATCTATCGATTCTGTACTATCAACAGTATCAAAGATCATTTAAAGAGATATGTTTCGCTAGTTTTAGAATATAAATCGGTACATTTCTATGAAAACTTTTAAAGTCTGTGCAAGGTAATGAATGACTAAGCGAAATTTATATTTCGTGAATATTATAAAATATTTTCCTTGCAACTCTATTTAAATGCTATTAGTAGTCTCTTCGAGAAGATTGAGAGACTGAATAGCCTTTTTTTGTGCATGTCTTCTAGTCACGACTAAGAGCCTGAGATGGTTTTACAAAGAAAATGAAATATGTCCCTCGTTAAAATTTCCTTTATATTTCCATATTTCAGAGATGTTTAAAATATTAGGTATCTTTTCTGGAGAATCGGAGTGTTCTAAATTCGCTGCATTATGTGCGTAAAAGTTAATATAAAACAAAGTCATATTTGCTGCAACTTTATAATTACCGTAAAATGGAGTCATTTTGAACAATTTTCAAAATTTTTAGTATATTGCTTCTTTAACTTTAATTTAATTTATTTGCAATACTTACTGAAATGCGGGAAAGATTATTGGCTATCTAAGCGACAATTAAAATATTTTTGCGCAACTAGTACCTACTTTTCTTTTATTTAAACAAAAGGAGGTGTTCAAAGTTACCCACATAATCGGAGTTACTTTGGACACTAATTTAGAATTGCTAGATATCAATGATATCTAACTGTTGGGTAAGTTGAACATCATATACATTTTTAAAAAAACTAAAAGTACAGCCGAAGAAAAAGCTTTTTGTATAAATACTATATACAACCTTAAAAAAATAGATTTTCTATATGGAATAACAAACTTAAAAACTTTTTTACTTGGAACATTTATTTAAAATTCCTTTTTTTTCAATAATGTTTAACTCTGGGATAACTTTGAACATTATTATAATATATGTAACCCAAACTTTAAACTTTAGTATTCGTACGAAAACTGTATAAAAACGTAAAAATCTATTTCCTATATAGAATAACAAACTTAAAACCCATTTAATACGTTTTTTGGTATAATATAAGGTAGGTATAAGTTGTAGGTACCATTACATATAAAAAAAACCTCTGCCAATTATTACTTGGGGATCAGAAGTTCCTCATCATAAAACTCGACGTGTGGTGGAGTTTATAATAAAAGTAATTTTTGCCGTTTCAAAAAAGTCGCATTGTTGGAATGTCACTAATATATTTTTTAGACATTGGGACCGATTTTGCCCATCAACGAACTCAATCTCTTCCTTGACCCCTAGAATGTGTGTACCAAATTTGAAAGCTTTATCTCAAAAACTGTAGCTGCTATCGCGAACCACACAGACACACACACAGACAGAAGTAATAAATGAAATAAATAATAAATTATCTTATACTTAGTTACCTACTAAATTGGCATCAAATAGTTTTATTGTAGAATTTTTCGATAATAAAATAAATGGATATTCAATGTTACCCCAAGATAGCCCAAAAATGCAAGAAGAGTATATATGAGTCATATTAAAAAAAAATAAGACTATATTTATGCACCCTGTAACAAATTTAATTCTATATTAAAATGTATTTTCAAAGAAGAAATAACGATTAAGAAAGAATTTTCAAAAGTTCGCAGCTACAAAAAACACTTTGTTTTGAAAATTATAGCGAAATTTCATCCTCACCCCCTCTGTAACAAAAAATCATGACATTTGGATAAAAATTTGACAAAATATGTAACATTATGAAATTAACAAATGGTCCAAATTTATTTTTTGCAACTTAAGACATTTGGGATTTATTGACAAATAACTGTTGTACTTACTCCCTTCAAGTGTTTGTAGCTCCCTTAGGAACAGATATATAGTTCGTTGATGAGCGAAATTGGTTCCAATGTCTAAAAAAAATATTAGTGACATTCCACCAATGTGATTTTTTTGAAATGTCAAAATGTGACTTTTTTGAAACGTCAAAAAAATTGACTTTTTTGAAACATCAAAGTGACTTTTTTGAAATATCAAAAATTACTTTTATTATAAATTTCATCACATGTCGAGTTTTACTACGGTGAGGAATTTCTGATCCCCAAGTAATTGGCAGCGGTTTTTTCTAGTTCTATCACCCCCTTGAAGGAAGGTACTTAATTATGGGATACCCTGTATATACACGACTCTAAGCCATGAGGCATAATTTCTGCAGGATAATCTAGAAGTACAGATAACATTTATATGCGCAGTTAAATTATCTATATGTATGCAATTATATTTATTGCACTAGTAATACAAGACATAATATACAACACAATTTGAAAGTAAATAAAAAGTGATATACAAAAAATCGTAGAACGGTTTATGGAAGATTATGTATGAATATACAAAGATACATTCACGAAGTTATAGCTGCCTAAAAAGGGCAGAGTAAAGTTTATTTTTTATTAGGTAATAAATCAAGAATTCTCGGGGTGAATTGTTCATATCTAAGCTGATGATTTAATTTGGTGGAATTTTTGGACAACAAAGGTGACCAGTATTATAAACAATACGAATTTTCAAGCTGATGTTAAACAAAAAATGTGTAGATTTTGAATTATTTACGGTCTCTTGATGTTACAGACAACATAGAACAATGTTGAATTCAAAAATTAATTCATAATAATAATAATCGAAATGACATAAGGATGGATTATTTAAAACAAAGGTAAGCCAAAATTCGTTTAGGTACCAATTTGTTATAACAAGTAGTATGTTCCTTGGAAATTTATTTATGAAAAATAGTGTCCTTTAAAAGTGTCCACCTTCTGACTCTTCAGATAGTTTTGCTCCGATCACGACATTTTCCATAATTGACGTCATGGTTTCCATTGGTATTGCCGAATTTCATTCCTGATGTTATTTTTTAGTGCATCTAGGGTCTGTGGTTTATTTTTGAAGAATCTGGTGCAATTAAATCGTTAAATCGAGCAAATCTCAGAATCTCAAATACACTCATGAAGCACACATAAAATGGCTGGAGTTATTTACTTAGTATATATATTATTATGTATCACTAAACAGCTGCTTTATGTCCCTATATTACAGGTCAATTTAAAAAAAATCCTTAAATTTCAAGTTTGTATGCCAAAAATTGAGTTAGGTAGCTATTTTTGCAGTTTAAACCATTTATAAAGTGCATCCATTTATATAAATTATTTATATTTATTAATAGTCAAAAAACTATAACGACCATGTGCAAAGACATGCAAAATACGTTTGCGCGCCGACTACTAACTGCTCTAAACCTTGTGATCGTGACACTCCACTAATCAACAATTTTGCTCGTGACTTTTGAACGGCACACATCAATCCTGCACTCCGAAATCTCCATGTATGGCTAGCTAATATCTTCTCTGGCAATTTCTTTTCCCAAGCAGTGCATTAGAGAGGGTTTAAAATACACCATTCTAGAATTTAATTCTCATATACGATTTATAAATCCTTAGAAACCCTTGAGTTTTGTGGAGTAGTATTAAGGGTATATGCTACTACTTATTGTTTAAGTATTTTTTGTTACTTTATAGATATGCACTAGTACGAGTATACCATAAAATACAGAGTTATTTCTTTTTAAATTATCTATGAAAATAAAACTGCATTTCCCCAGCTCTACTTTAAGTTTTGCTACAATGATGAGTTGAAGTTATGCAAAATGTAATTTATAAAAATTTTATGTCATGGCTTTTTCCTTGTTCTTTTTTTTAATAAAAAAAAAACAAAAAAATAAGTTCTTTTGACATAATTTTAATTTATTGTTTTAACTATTATTGTGGCAAATTATTTAAATATTCAACCGATTTCCAGATATAATGATAAATTCATTATTGGGCATTACATAAACATCATTTCAGACCTACTATGATAACAATAAAATATCTACAGTTTCTTACATTTTACACCGTTATTCTTATTTGAATGCGCTATTATAAAAGTTTCAGGTCAATAATAAATTAATCGCGGCTCCTCAAATACATTTTATCGCAGAAGCTATTAAAAAAAATGCTTCATCTAGATACAAGATGACTTGGATTAAGTAATAGTATTCATAGAAACGTCTCATTCTTTCGTAACTCCTCATGGTGCTGGCAAACACGAACATATTACTTAAACCAATATTTTATTACACAATTCAAAGTATGAACATTTGTTATTTTGTTACACATGTTATTACAAACTGGTTCTGGGTTGTGCTCCAAGATGGCGCTACCAATATTAAAACGAATTAAATAACCAAGTTAATCTAGATATATGAAGACTTGAACTAGAACTATTCGAGAAGTGCCGGGAATGTTCAAGAAAGTTCTAGACCATGCATGGATGCATATACAGGGTGAGTCTTAAGTGTGTAGTTATATTTAAACCACCAATTCTTGACATCTGTAGAAACCCTTTGACACATTTTTTTTTAATTCCCACGTGTAACTGAGTTATCGACTTCCAAAAAAATATGATGAAACTGTTTTGGAACTGCTGGTTACTGGAAACATTCTATATCTTAGCAAAAACGATGTAATGGACTGAAGCAACGTTGCCGCATATCTTATGCAATTCTCTCACCTAGGCGCGATTTTACAATCGTGAATTAACATAAGTTGAAGGTTACCTAGCATTATATTTTCACAAAAATCGATGAGATTCTAATACAAACCAAATAAAAGTTACTTTAGCATAAAATATTTGTTGCTATAACCACTTCCAAAACAAATGTAAAATTGAAAAAACTCGAATTTTAAAAGTGTGAGTTTAGCTAACCCACGATTGAAAAGCCGAGCCCTAGCATTAAGTTCATTCCCGAATTTATAATAACATTGGATGAAATAATTAGCTACCTAAACGATTAATTGCTCCACTTGAAATAATTTTTAAACATTTTGAAATATCTTTCAATGTGAGAAATGCACAATATTGACTTTTTCTTGCACCAATCGACATTTATTTTTAAGCGTTTCATATGGAATGTACAACTAAAACTAAATTTTCTTATGAACAGTAAACTTTTTAGGGAATCTCGGGAGGAATCTAACGTTCCCATCTCATTTTTTTTGAAGTTTATAAAAGGATTATTATTTTTAAGAAGTAGGTACTTACCCTCTGCTATTACAATAATTTGAAATGTGTAGGTGTTCAAGGAATAAATCAGCTCTCTACTATTTTAATTGGCCTCTAATAGTAAAACACTGAAGGTGCAACACAATAACAATCATGTGATGTAAAATATTTTGCAGTATTTTCACACACTTCTGTCACTTTTTACACTGATCATACCTAACAGTTTGCATTTTTTTCCTCCATAATACTCTGGACGGATAGGAAGATAGTATACGTCATTTTTTATAAGAAAAATCAATTTTTTCGTGAGAAAACAGCACTTTATTCGGGATAGGCCATTACATGATAAAAATTCAACCACGCCATAAGGTGAACTGCGATATTATCGTCGCATATGTAACCTATGATCTTCACACATCTAACCACGCACCTAATCAGTGTTGCCAGAAATACCATTTTCATGGTATTTATACCATTACTTTCCCTTGTGGACCTGCACTTTTTTTAAGTAATAAAACTATTATTTAAAAATGTCTACCATTTCACACCAATATTAGCAAAAGTTGATAAAAAAATTAAATTTAGGTCGTCAGCCCCGACCTCGGTCAGTTCTTCCATTAAAAAAGAGTAAACTGAATTAAATTTTATACCGTGTACGTAGATCTTTATAAATCGGAATCTCGCGTAAACAGCGTTAGTTATGCAAGCCCAAATAAATAATAGTCTTTTGCTGTTTTCTGTTGTTTCTGTTGCGATGGTAAGACCAGTTTTTTCAATGCTCAGTTAGCTAAATTAACCGTCAGTTAGGTCAATAGAAATTTGTTGAAAAGCATCATGATTTATTTATAATGAAATTTACAACCTGTGTGAAAATCTCACACATCTGGCAACACTACACTCCATGTAAAAATCAGTGTTATTGATAGTTCGCGTACCTGTCTGCATTAGCATTTACAAAAATGTATTTAATACCGTTATTTATAGTTTTATGTGATTCAATTTGTGATTCAAAGTTTTGAGTTACTATGTTACCGAAATTTATTATTTATAATTTGTTCCTTTGGTGGTTCATTTTGTGAAAATTAGTGATTAACCATAGCGATTAATTTTATTATTCTAATGCTGAATATGTTAAAGGCATATTTTCAAGTAGATGAAAATGCTAGACAAGCAAAACGGCTATGGAATGCTATCCAAACCACAAGCCCATATGATATATTCATGTAGTAACTGTTGTATTAGGTAAGTAAATAAATCTCCTTTTTCGTTCTTTTAAAGTAAATGCGTCTTTTAAAATGATTCTTTTCAACTTTGATTCATTTTTAGAAATGAACCATATTAAACTTAAACTGTAAATTATAGACAATAATAATAATTTAAAATACACAGAAAAAGTATTGCATATTTTTAATATTTGGTGCTTACGGGACGAGTTCTGTTTATTTATAAAAAAAGTGTTAGGATTACCTAATTTTACAAGGAAAAATAGATAAACAGATACTTTTAACACCTTTTATTTTAAGAACAAGCTACAAGTGACAAATGTCGCTTTCCACAAAGGATTATTCAATCGCGCCTTGGCCGCCTTGAAGTTTATTTCTTATTTTCGGCCAGTGTGCTTTCTTAAAAAGAGCTCAATGTTTTATAAACTATTACATTTGTTTTGGTGCGGCATCTACACTGATATTAAATAAGTCTAATATCGTCTCACAAAATGTCCGTGACAAAAGGGTAAACATTTTTTTAAAAATTCAAAATTTGCAATTCATGAGTTAGGATAATTGTGATGACGAACTCTGGCAGTGGCAACACTGCCTTCAGTTACGTCATTTCTGTGAACGGCGTTTACAAAGTTATCCAGTGACTATCAAAATGTCAGTGGCTGGAGGACGAAAAAAATTATCAGAAATAAATTTTTTTTGTTCAAAAAAATTTTTTGACAGTGCTAATCAATTGTACACAACGAAATATATTGTGGGTTAAAATATAACTACGCATTTAAAACTCACCTTTTATAAGGCACACAATGGATCCAGAAGTTCAGTTTTAATTTGGAATTATACGAGTAAAGAAGAAATAAATTAGACTAAAGTAGTGATTTCTAGATATTTGATTGTGATTATAGTTAAGTCCTTTATTAAGTTGTGGTTATTTATTATTAATTAATTAATAAAGTAGTGAGCAAGTGTTTCCTGGAGTTTCAATCAATAAATCTACGATTTAAGGTGTTAATGTGAATAGCAAATACGTAACAATATTTAAAAAATATCTGACATTCAATTTGCTTCGTATTTACTCATTTCTAGATTAAATAATAAATGAATTATTGGGTATTATATAAGCATTATTTCAAACCTAGTATAAATTACCAAACCCATTTCCTTACTAGTTTCACAAATGGCTATTATCATAGTAGTGCGATAAAGAAGAGCTTTGCATACGCTTTGTAGTGCGAAAAAGACTAGAAAAAGCTATTCTATTATAGTAACTTAATAATATTTAAAAAATTTGATATGCTCAAGTATTATTATTTTTTAATTCTAAATGTTACTCTTTCTAACAAATAGTTATACAAAGTGTTACATTACTCAGTCGATGAATCTGTACAATTTAATAGCAAGTATCAAAATTAAAATTCACGAGTGATGTGAGACGTAACTGTGAGAAACTTGTGTGTGACTTAAACCACTATCAATATTACAGAAGTTCTATGTTTTCTCTATCGCTTTCCCAGTAAGTAAATATACACCAAACTCTTCGAGTATCTATCAGCTAAAATCGATTTCCTCCAAGAAAAACACCTAAATGTAGAAACAATTGTCGCTGGAAACTTGAAAGATGTAATTCAACCGGCCATTCTGCTATTGCCAGACAATTTCTGTTTCACTACCAATGCCAGTATTTACATCAACATTTATTCATCAATGTAGAAAGCTTTAAACAAATTCCCAAATTATTGTTTTTTATATATTAACAAAATGCAATCATTGCCATAAATGAAAATGATGTGATGGTCGCATTCTTTTTCATCGCTTATGCAGCGTTATATTTGCCTTTTGTGTTGTGTGCAAAAACTAGTTAAAAATATACTTGAGATTATCGTTAAGACAAGAATATGAAAGGGAGCAATGCATTGAACATAATTTTAATACTAACACTGGCGTAGTTTCCAAAAATACTGAAATATGACGTTTCACCTAACAAGCTGACATCATCTGGAGGCGATTAAAACCATCTCTAGATGATGCCAGATTGATTAGAATGGACGAATGCTTTCCGCTAATTCTTTATACATTTCATAGATACTAAGCAAAGAACCTTAACATTTAATATGAAAGCACCTCCATTTGGACAATATACATAAACACATCGGATTTTTTTGAATTCAAGCATTAACATTATGAGAGGTTCCTTGTTTAATAGCTAAAACACATTTTTCAGTTTCACTGATAAACAAATTTTTCATATATTGCTGTAATGCTTTCAAGAAAAGTAAACCATAATAATTATTGATATAGGAATGTTATATTAATCAGAAGCTTTCAGAACTGAAAATTCACAGATATGTATATACCAAGAGATAGAGAAGTTGTTACACCAAATATTTTTGTTTTCTTTTTATTACTAATCTATACAGATCTTGAACCATTTGAACGAGTTGTTAAAATATTGTTTTTTTTTTTTAGGGAACTACAAAATTGATTGAAAATACCACCAACAGAAATCATGAAATTGCATGTATCTTAAAATCGGCTATTTAAACTCATACCCTTTTTGCATATACCCAATGGAGGTTGGTGAAATTTAGGCTATGACATATCTTAGAATTGAAGCATGAGGCCCAGGGCATAACCATGCATAACTATCAAAATTAAATAAAGAAGTTTTGCTGAGAAAAAAATTGTGCTAAAAATTTTTGAAAAAAAAGCTGCAAAAATTATCTGCCCCCAGGTTATTTTTTAGACAATTTTCAAATTATTTGCAAAACTTTTTTTTCCAGAATCAGGTGGTATCGACATATTTCAAAATTCATGAAAAAAATATTGCTTTTTTGAAATTTGTCCACTAAAAAATGAATCTAAAATTTTAAGACGTAATTTTATAAAAAAAGAAACTTTTTTTGATGCAGTTATAAACCTATCGATATATTTTCTACCTGATTACGAAAAAAAATACTTTATGCAAAACTTCTTCATTTAGTCTGAATAGTTATGCTTTAGAAAAACGCTTAAAATATCACTAAATCTCTTAATAACCCACATACCAGGGGCATTTTTCAAAGTTTGTAATGCGGTTTGTATATACACTATCAAGTAGTTTAAGAGCGTATGCTAGGGACAAGAGAGAACTTTCCAATTTGTGGATACTGTCCCATATAACATTATACTTGTTATATAAATATTGTGTATATCATTCTCAATATCTTGATTGTTAAATAATTGTTGTCTCAGAGATGGCTAGCGAGTCACCAGGATTTAAATGAAGCACAAAACTTTTGACGTCATTACAATACGCATGATAAGATCATAAAGAACTGCCTCCAACCATGTTTCAAAATAGGTTGTGGTGGCAGTGAGATGTCGGGATAGGCGAGACGAAAGATCTTAACACGTTTAGTGGCTTTCACAAAAATCTGTTTTTTTTTTGCAATTGGCGCGTCTATTGCTGTGTAATTTTTAAAATTTCCTCTGCTATCAAATGTAGGGCGTAGACCATGCATGTTACTAAATGTGAAAAGACAGATTTTAGTAACTAGCCAGCTTTAATCATATACCATGCTGGAACGGTCACTAGCATTAACACTTGTGAATTAATAACATCCATTGTTTTCATCGATGTTAGAGGTGTTTCAAAATCTTATGAGCCTCGATCTTCATGAGCGTAAAGGCACAACTCCGGTCATTGGTTCAGTTAACCACTTCCTAAAACATTAGATTCTGTCCCAGGCTATGTAACGAGGCATATGGTAGATAGCTGAGTCAATATTTTCAAAATATACTTATACCACGGAATTAGCTCCGCCTTTTGCGAATTTCACAGCTCATAAGGTTTTGAAACATCTCTACAACTAGATTACGTACAGTTTTCCTATTTACAACTTCAACTCTTTCACTAACAAGAAAGAATGCAGACGACGACGGTCCACCAAGATCTAGAATTTGTGCTGTCACATTTACCACATGATTGTCAGTTGCGTCCATCATTTCGTCTGCCGCTATCCATAACTTTTTGTTTTTGTTTTAATGTGTCCCCATTTTTCTTTAATATCGCTTTCCGAATGGGGGTTAATTTTCGACGAGCGGTCGTTCTTTATCTACTTGATGCAATGCAATAGCCATTTTTTATATTTCACGTGTACTGTACTTAGTAAATATTACGGGGTCGGTCTTTGGGACGCCGCTGAATTACTAGTTATAATTTGTAATCGAATAAGTTATTATGTATATTAGAGATTTTAATAAATAATAACATTCCATACTATGAGGAGAATCTAAAACAAAATATTTTGCGCAAGGCATTCCTAACTGCAGACATATCTAAAAATAATTCAAATTTGGAAGGTATTTATCTCATTCTAAAGAGGGATATTCCATTCATCCTCGTTGGTAAATTCATATTTGAGGTCCATTCTAGGCCAAAATACTTTACTACCTTTGCTGGAATGCAGTTTTGCTAGGCATATTACATCAAATTTATTTTCATGGTTTTCAGATATTTCTATTGTAAAACGAAAGCATTACAGATACATTTCATTTCATTAAAAAATATGTGAAGTTTATTCACAAATACAGATGAGTAATCAAGTGGATCTATTTTACATATTATGACCAATTTATTGTTTACTGCTACTGAAAACAAAATGTGTTTCGCCTAAATGTGATACACTTTTTCCATTAGTAAACGTAGACATTTGTGAAAAATTTAACGAATTAGGACCCGTCGAAATAATTACATTTTTGTGGTTTTAGTGTTACAAATATGACATAATTTATCACAAAAAAAGCTAATAATTGCAGTTCAAGATTTTAGTATGCAATATTTTAAATGTGTATATTATTAGCTTTGATTAGTTTGTTTTCATTAGTCGTGGTAAATTACGAAATTTATTTAATTAATATTTTGATTTGAAGAATTAAAACCGAAATAAAAGGTCATTTGAACCCCTTGCCATTTAACTTTAAAAAAAATATCTGATGTGACCAGCACATAACTTTCTTATACCAGTATATATCATCCTGATGTAAAAAAAATCATTATATTTAATTCTTCACTTACGTCAATTAAATTTTAATAGCGTACCATGAAATGTTTCATTAAAATTTTTAAATAATTAATTATCAGTGTAATTCGATACCGTCAATAATAATTCATGTCATATATTTTAATAATTTCTTCTTATTGACATTGACATTTTTGTAACTAAATTAGACATTTCCAATGTCAAACTGTTAAATTTATCCGAACCCCATTTTATGAGGTCAAATGTATACATAACTTAAATTTACATCAGCTTTATTCAAGTAATTGGAAAATATATTTTATTGGCTTGATATAGTAGACATGATTTATCATCTTTCATCAAGAATACATTTTTTTTGAAAAGGCAAAATCAAAAAAGTTTGCATCCCGTGGACCTCCTTTCAGCCGGCCAATTTTGCTCATCATCGAATTTTTTCATTGTCTTTGGCCTTTAGAATATGTTTACCAAATTTGAGAGCTTTATCTCAAAAACTGTGGCTGCTATCGCGATATTACAGACATGCAGACAGATTTTTTTTCCATAAAGTTATGTTTTTTCATTATAATTCGTCGAGATTCGTCCAAAAATGCAATAAAAAATTTTATTTTTTTTCTCAAAATTTTTTCTTCTTTCATTCATTGTGTCTCTTCTGGTGGTACCACATTCACCAAATATATTGTGTCACCTAAAATGTTGTCGACAATCTTAACTGCCAAATTTGGGAAGTCTCCCATTTGTATTTTTTGGAATTATCGCGGATACAGACATACAGACACACATACACACGCACCGACAGACATCACTGAGAAAATAGTAAGAATGAATTGAGGAGGGTTCAAAACGTATAAATCAATCAAAATCTCGAGGTCGAAAAAAATCACGATTACTATACTTACTTATATTGGGTATAAGTAATAACAATCACTAACATGGCGCCTAATGTAAAAACTGTTTCATAAGCGAATCCCAATTTCAAAAATGATATATAGCGCTGTTTAAAAAAGGTTAGAGATGAAAACTATTGTTAGGCTTGAAAACATTCCCATTTTTTTCTCCAATACAGTGTACTAATATTTGCGTATCCAAATGCGCCTTCGTCTTCAATCTCTTTTAATATTGAGAATATTTATATTCTTTTCAGTGTTAAAACAATCTAAAAAAAGTTTATATATTAAAGACAAATGAAAGGACAGATATTTTTTAAATAACAATGTTACAAGTTTCGAAACATGTGATAATAAACTATCAACTTAGTTTTTAGGTTTAGTGAATGCCATAGAGATTTATATAAATACTTCTATAAGGTACGTGAAGGGTAAATTGAAAAATATTGATCATAATAAATAATGTTATTAATTTTTATCATACTAGTAGAGTCCAATAGTTCAATAGATTGTATATCTCTGTCAAAATGCATTTCCAGGAGTTGATTTTAAGATAGCATATTTTAATACATTTATTAACAAAAAAAATTGGGTATTTAACAGTATGCCTCCCGTCTTTAACACCTGAAACTTTGACTGCCCATTAACAAATGAAAATCACTAAATTTGTTACAATATCGATGGCGAATTCTACATTTACCTCGAATTTTTATTTTTGTATGCATTGGCATTCCATACAAAAATGACAATGTTATTTCATTTTGTGACATGATATTAATGTTAATATTCCCTACAATTATGTTATAATCTACACCATTTCATTATTTAAAATACTAATTTTTTAAACCAAGTAAAGGAATAACAAACTTAGTCGTAGAAAAAGTATAGTGCACAACTAGAATGTTCATTTCTTTACTCGTACGATCCTTCACACTCGTGAAGAAATGAGTATCATTTCGTGGTCATTATACAACAACTATTCCGCACGTCGATTACATTTGAAAAGGTTATTTCAATATTCGGTTCTATGGAGATGAGTTTAGAAAAGCCTACTTTGCATGGTTGTCGTAGAAACAAATTTTTAATACCCTATAATAAAAAGACAGTTTCTTAGAGATTAACAAAATTTTACATTGAAATAAATTTTTTAAAAAATGATTGTCAAGTATTCACAGTGCCACTTTTACTAGTTTAGTTGTTTCTTTGTGCATAAGGCCCTAATAAACTATTGAAGATAAGGAAGTGTTCGTTTGAGTTTAACTTAGAAATTTATTATACAGCACATAAATTATTATTGTCAGAGTTTAAATGGTGTGGATTATAACCTAATACCATAAAGGAAAATCAATAGCCGTTTCATGATTATGCTACATACCTTATAGCTTGCAGGGATCGATTATGTACAATAAAAAACAAGCATAAAGCGTATTCGAAATGTTTTCCCTTTTATAACCGAGAATAAGAAAGTATAAAGAAAATTACAATAGCTACCGCAAATATTGCCTGGGGCTGCCCCAAATGAAAAGTAAGGAAATACCAATCCAAAAATATCTGCAGTGTACGCCAATATAGTGGTCAGAATTCCATAATATAAAGAAATTTAGTATAGTTGGATCGAGACAGTGGTGGCATATACTGTATTTCTGTTCTACATTAAAACGCATTTTACGCTAATGAAGTATTAAAATTCACACGCAATATTATTATACGAGTACATTACAGAATATTCGACGCTGAGGAATATACCAAATTAAATTTTAATTAACGGGATTTATAGTAAATAGGTTCAACTGAGTATGTATATGTATAGTTTATTACACTTAGAAGCACAGGGTTCCCACCAACATTGGAATATTGAATTCCCTGACTTTCCAGGACCAAAATCTTAATTTTCCAGGACCAAAATATGAATATTGATCACATTTTAATAAAACCTGTATACAAGTAGATTAGATGTACCTACTTATCAAAATTTGTTTCAGATCAGCATGGAAAAAATATGAGACTGTTATAGTAACTTTTATCGTTATATTGTTTATAAGAATTTATTTTAAATATTGGAGTTAAAATTCTACCTATTCTACCGGAATTTTGTATTATCATGAATAACTGACGATATTATTTCAGCCCAGCTGGAATTTGTTTTTACGTCGACCCATGACTCTTTAAAATATGTTCTTTTTACCATTTTGAGCTAAAATATTCGTTAACTGTAACAGCAAGTAAATTCGAAAATACAGATTTACTCACCATCTTGAATGTTGAATGTAATGCACCCGTCAACACAAAACCAATGTTGCACCTATTATTTTTTACACCTATTTTTTATATATGTAAATATCTTGCAGGGCCGATTTAGAAAGTTTTTACCAAAATATATAAAATTCAAATCTTATTATAGATAATTTTTGTACAGCAGAAAAAAGTATTTTATGTGAAGACTGAAATTCCAGGATTTTACTGAAATTTCTTGAATTGCCTGACTTTTCCAGGTCTCCATGACCACTTTTTGGATTCCCTGACTTTTCCAGGTTTCCAGGTTTTTCCAGGTTGGTGGGAACCCTGAAGCAGATTTACTATAACTAATGTATAAGTAGGCGGTTTTAACTGACGCTGCATTTTTTGTAGATCTAAGTCTTTCTAAACAATATCTTCAATAAAGTTCTTTAATAGAAAAATAAATTATAGTTCAAAAAACTAAAAAAAACACGCTTTGATAGCAAACCGAACTAAAAAGTAAAAAAATAAGAATGAAGTGGTTGACAAAAAAATTCATTTTATTGTAAAAAGCGTGGGGTGCTTGATATCAATTGTTATAAATATTTTATTGGTAGCTATTAATAAAATATAGTAAAGCACCCCCCGCTTTTTACAATAACATAAATTTTTTTGTCAATCATTTCATTCTTATTTTTTACTTTTTAGTTCGGTCTGCTATTAAAGCGTGTTTTTTTAGTTTTTTAAACTATAATTTATTTTTTTTATTTTTTAGACATGAAACGAAAACAAATGTAATAGTTCTCAAGATTTTTTGCCGAAATTTTTTAATTAAAATTTTTTTTCTAAATTTATTGATCTGAATTTATTTCGGTTTTTTTTTATTTTCTGTTTCAAATTATTGTATTGCTATTGTTGAATTGATGTATATTTTGACAAAACGAAAGAATTAAATGTTTTCAAAAAAAAAAAAATAAAAAATCTTATCGTAAATTGGTAACTAGTTCATCTTGTATTTCAAGTATAGTATGAGTAACGGTATTCAATTAGTAGTACTTTCTGCCAACTTATCATGGATACGATATTTTGGCGAAGGCGCCAATCACAACTTTGACATCCGCTTAGAATTTTTTTTTAAGAGAAATGCATCGATACGCATTCAAATTATTGTATTGTCATCGGTCCTTAATTCGTGTGCAAATTTTCAATTTAATCATACGTCTTGAAGTTGGTGAAAATTACGTTGAAAGATTCCGTTATTTTGGCGAATGCGTCGATACACAACTTTGACATCCGCTTAGAAAATTTTTTAAGAGAAATGCGTCGATACGCATTCAAATTATTGTATTGTCATCGGTTCTTAATACGTGTGCAAATTTTCAATTTAATCAGACGTCTTGAAGTTGGTGAAAATTACGTTGAAAGATTCCGATATTTTGGCGAATGCGTCGATCACACAACTTTGACATCCGCTTAGAAATTTTTTTAAGAGAAATGCGTCGATACGCATTCAAATTATTGTATTGTCATCGGTCCTTAATACGTGTGCAAATTTTGAATTTAATCAGACGTCTTGAAGTTGGTGAAAATTACATTGAAAAATTCCGTTACATAGATAGATACATACAGGTGAAGCTAATATAAAGCGTGTTAAAAACTAACATCCTCACCTAAGTAGTGCATTTTTAAATATTTAAAAAACTAACAAGACAACATAAAAAAGTACTGCCTTAGAATGTTTCGCTTATTGAAGTCTGGAAAGAGTTTTTTGTTATTAAGCACTGAATTGGTTTATGTTTATGCATATATAAAAACAAAACGTATATCACTTTTCACATAAGAATCGTTAAGAACAAATGCACGGTAGGATTTCAAGGTAGTTTTATATTTGTTCCCCATTAAAAGTACAAAAATGTGTTTATAATTTTTTTTCCGAGCCAAGAATGTTTTGCAGATTCTCAGTAATAGAGTGTTTTATAGTAATAAAATACTACAGTCGTTCATATCAGAAAAATTCCTGGTGGAAGTGAGGATTCTGAACTTTCCGATGATGAAGTACAAGAAACAAACATATTGAAAGAAAATTCTAAAACTGATAACGACACTGATGAATATGACGAAGACAATATTCCACTAGCCCAATTAGTTCCCCAACAAGATCGCCCGGAGAGCAATTTGTCGAAAATGGAATGAAATAAAAACCACACTATCAAAATACAATTTACATGGGCGGTAAAGTTCTACCAGAAAATTATTTTACAACTCACATAACCATCGAGTTATTCAGTTTCTTCTTTTTCAAAAATTTCTTTGAGGATACTGCCCGACAGATTTGTACTTATAGTATCCAGAAAAACCCAAATAAACCATTGACAAGTATTCACGAACTCCCGTTTTGTTGGGATTCCTTTATGGATGTCTTTAATGTGTCGGCATACAACCAGAAGATATCGGTAGTATGTAAGCATAGTATTATTGGTAATTAAATTGGGTATTCGGAAAAATTTGTATTTTTCTTCATAAAATACATAAAATTATTATAACTTTTTTTATTAAATTTTTTTTTGCGATTTCACATTTTCTTTAAATCAAGTAACAGAGGGTTATTAATTTAATCTCAATAATACTGCCAAAATGTAAGTTCCTAGGTAAAAACGGTTCAATTGTGGCATACTTGCCTAGTAAAATAAGTACATAGCTACTTCTACTAGATACGTACTACTAAAATTAAAAAAATTAGGAAATCAAATACACTAGGTTATTTTTGGGAACAGCGTATCATGGACTTTCCTCTAAATGGTCGAATTGATAAACAATTTTAAAAACCCATAAAAATAATTGAATGGGTAATTAAAGAAAAAATTCTGACATAATTTTCTTTTAATATATCATTCCAAAATTGTGACCTAATAAATAAACATTAATGACACATTTTATATCTTATCCTAAATAATAGTTTATCCGTCATTAGTTTAGGCAACTCATCAAAACTTGAAATGGCTCATAAAATATTGAGGTATATTTTCCTGAAAGATAATAAAATCTGAGTTATGTTATAAATCTAATTCTCCGTACATTTTGAAGCTGTTAAAATTTGTTTCAAAATTTACTAGGTTTATATACGTTACAAGTTCTTGAGGGATTAGCTTTATTCCAAAAAACTTTGTAAGAACAATTTCATCAACAAACTTTTGTCAAACGGATCCTTAGGGAGGAACTTTTTCAAGACAAACTTCTTAATTGTTCACGTTTCATTCTCACGTCTTCATGAAGACTTATTTTAACATCTTTTAAGCGGAAAATTGTTTGCTTTTATGTCGGATAAAACAGAAAAGAAGTAAATGTACTTTAATTATTGAACTACTTAAATGTACGTTAATTAATTAATTACAAAACCTGGTACAGCTGAGGAAAGTATGATGATTCTTTAGCACAAAAGTTGAATTTTTTTATAATTGTGGCAGTATTACGAACTATGCTCATTTTTGATAGTTTAATATCCTTTATTTTTATTTCCAAATTTTTAGTCGTAGTTAACTATAAAATTATAAATTAAACTGTTTTTTTTATTATTACAAACGTTACACAGATCGGAAAAGATAATTTTATTATTATTATAATTATTTGACAAAGCTAAAAAAGATGCATATTATAACCAGAAAAAATGTGTTAATACCCAGCACACAATATTGCAGGTAAAATAATGGGCCAATGCAGTTATCACTGGTAAAGTGGCGATAAATGAAAAGCGAATAAAATATACTGTCTAATACTTCCCATGTAGTAATGGTAAATTGATGGACCTGCGTGTCTAATAAGCCCTTACTGCTATTGGCGACTTGGGATTACTTTTACTTCCTCACTTCTCAAAGTAAGTTTGTTTTCGTGAAAAAAATTTGAAAATTTTTATTGCATTTCTGGACGAATCTCGACGAATTATGACGATACACAAAATTTCAGACAGAAAAAATTTTCTGTCTGTGTGTCTGGTTCGCAAAGCAGCTAAAGTTTTTGAGATAAAGCTTTCAAATGTGGTACACACATTCTAGAGGTCAAGGAAGAGATTGAGTTTGTTGATGACCAAAATCGGTCTAAAAAAATATTAGTGACATTCCACTAATGTGACTTTTTGAAACATCAAAATGTGACTTTTTTGAAACGTCAGAAAATGTGACTTTCTTGAAACGTCAAAGTGACTTTTTTGAAACGTCAAAATGTGACTTTCTTGAAACGTAAAAAATGTGACTTTTTTGAAACGTCAAAAATTACTTTTATTGTAAAATCCACCACACGTCGAGTTTTACTACCGTGAGGAAGTTCTGATCCCCAAGTAATTGGCAGCGTTTTTTTCTTCGTGAAAAACTAACGGTTTTTAAGTGATGTAAAAAAGCGTTTATTAGAACTTCATTTTGCCATGCATTCAATAACTGTAGGCTGAATACATGGTAACCAATATATAATAAATGCAGCTGTGGGCCAATACCCTATATTTAATTACGTAAATGTAATATCTATCAATAGAAAAATAAACAAATATAAAATGGCGTGCTAGAATGGTGTGCTAGTATTAGAACAGATCTACATAATAGATAGCGCTAACAGCGCTACATTTCTATTAGAAGAAGATTGTGTCATCCTGCTATTATCTGTTCTGTGCCTGCCATATTGCCATACTGTTTGTTTTGATTTAGAGTTTGAGCGCGTTGCGTTGTTTTACTCATTCTTGTATTAAATCTTGTGAACTGTAAAATGTTGTGACTTTTTAAGAATTGTTTTATTCGGATCTCTTATTAGTGTAGTGTAGTATTTAGTGTTAATTTAAAATTGCCCCAAAAATGGTGTTCTTGTTTGTGGAATCAGTGAGGATGAGATGTTTTTCAATCCATAAGCAAAAGTAAGTTTGTGTGATAAGAGTTTTAAAGGTATTTAAATGAAATATACCCCTTATTAGGTCTAAAATTTAGCAAGAAGGCTACATGTTTCTTGTACCACGGAAGCTGCTTACTGCTGTTCCCACATTACTCCCATGCCAAGTGCAACTGAAATCACACGGCAATAAATGGTAATTCAAAGAAATCTAGACAAGAGCTTTTAGAAAGTACTAATACAGGTATGGTTATAGCTATTGCTTGCATGTTAGTTTTTTCAACTTCTTATAAGATTAGATTAGATTCTTTATTGTTCCTTTGTTGCTATATATACATATAGACATATGAGAGGTCAATAGATGAGTACATAGTGTAATATAGTATTCTACATTTCAATACAAAATCACTATGAGATAAAAACGTGTTATAGAGACAACACCAAATAGTAAAATATAAGATTTTATGATTAATTATAAAGACATGTATAACGACGATACACCTGAAGAAACAATTAATGTCGAAATTAGTAAGTTTTTTTAATATACCCATTTAATGAATAGAAAGCATTTTTGCTCAGATAATCTTTCAAATTAATCTTAAACTTTTTATGAGAAGGTGAGTTTTTTATGTATACAGGTAGGGGATTAAAAAAGGTGGCCTCCAGCATACTTTAGCGATTTTTTAAACTGCATGTAGTTAAAGTTGTTTAAATATACAGGGTGCGGCAATAGTGCGTCCGACTTCGATATCAAGTTCTATGATAGCTAGAAACTTGATTTAAAAACATAAATAAACTAGACAAAAAATTATTTTCGATTATACAGGGTGAGCCAAGACGATTCTACAAGGTCAACTAACATTTTTTTAAATGGAACGCCATGTATATCAAAAAAAATTTTTGAAACCTCTTTTGTGGTCTCTTTTCACTACTGTATTATTATTGACTCTCTCCCAACCACTTGGATGTAATGATTTTTTTTTCTTGAATTTATGCCATTTACACGTGTATGTTAAAAAAATCACTATTCGATTTTAAGAACAAATAAGTACCAGTTATGAGACATCTGTGTGATGACACTCAGCCATTTTCACTTCCTAAAAGTTTATAGGGTGGTCAAAAATAATTTTTAAATTTACAATTATTTGAACTGATTTTTAAAAATTTTTCAAATGGAATGCTGTATATTTTTGGACGATGTGATGTAGGATTGAAAAACGAACATTTTTTTTTTAATTCAAGAGAAGATGTTATAAAAAGTGCTCCACATGTTGCCCATTCTGATTGACACATATTTCTATGCGTCTTTGGAATGAGGTTTCTACTATTCATAAAATTGCCGGAGTGGTACTTCTAAAAGCAATAATTTTTAAAACAAAAAATAAAACCTTTCCTAAATTATTTGTAAAAAAAGCTCCATTAAATTATTTGCTTGTCATACTTGTGATTTTTAATTTGTTCGTTTTTGTCTCCAAAACAAAAAAAAATAATGCCAGACGCGTGTCACTGCTTTTAGAAGATATTCATCAAAAGAAAAAATACGAAAATTTTATATTTTCAAATATGTACTGCATAAAAAAATGACAAAATACAAAAACTAAATATTATTAAATATTTTCTACATCACTTTCCTCAGATATACTATCTTCATCTACATTATTATTTCTATTGAATTCGGCCTCTTCATCCATTATGGTATAATGCGACACACTGTACTATAATATCTACATATTATACGTGGCTAAAAGATTGCGATTTATTAAAAATTTCATGAAAATTATTGAAATGCCTTATATCAGTTATATCAAACTGGTTATTCGTATATTTGATATAAAACATCAAACCTGTAAGACGGCTGTAATGATAAAGGTGATAATTAAAACTACTTTCTACTGCATAAGACAGATATGAGAACTTCAAAGAAAACCTAAGGGAGCTGTGTGTCCGTCTCCTGCTACCATAAAAACAATAAGATTCTCTTTTCTAAAAGATAAGTTGATTAATCATTTCGTGTGACACATAAGTTCAAGATAATAATAATACTTTTTTTGGCTTGCACATGCCTCGACAAAGCATTTTTTCCTGTCTAAAAAGGAGGAGATGAGATAATAAATTATTCTCCTGCTATAAAATAGCACCATAAGTTTTTATTGAGTTTATGAAAAAAATCAATTCGAATACATTTGTTTCATTTTAGCAACCTGTTAGAACCTTATTATTTTTTTTCACTTTAATTAAAGTAATAACAGAACAAAAATAAATAACGTACAAAGTGAATTATGGTCTAGAGTATCAGAACATGTTGCTTTTCATTTTATTTCTAAGATCGTAATATATTCAGAACGTTCTGCTTCAAATTTCCCGACCGGATTCTCGGGGAAAAGTTATCTATTTTTTTTAAGCCAAATATGCATTTTGTTTTATAAAAGCGATCATGTAAATTTAAGATTAAAGTGAGTAGAACAACAGTAAATAAAAATTTTGTTTTAGCAGCAGTCTCGGACCAGTTTGAAATATTCACTCAGCAGTATCTTATAACGCTAACCTCACTTCATTTACATTAATACTTAACTGGACGAATGTTTTTGACCGGTTTCAAACTAGTCTGAGACCGCCGCTAGAACAAACCTAAAATATTCATAAAATACAGTTTTCACAAACACCAAAATATCGAATATTATATTCGATGAGCGTTTCGTCGACCACATTTAAGTCACTTCATGGTGAATAAATTACAAAAAAATCATTTTTAATTTTTTCATACAGTTTGCAGATTTCTGCTGAAAACAGATTCTTAATAAAACGAGATCGCAGTGATCGAAAAATTTTTCTATTTATATAGGTACTGATGTTATCAACATTAGATAAAAATACTAAACCAAGTTGTTAGCAAAATTGCTAATCAAATTGTCGAATAATTGGGGCAAATGCCCCAAAAGAAAATATCCCAATGTAAATATTACTTTGATGCCAATAGTGCAACACCGTACTGTGAAGCATATTCTAGAATACCTGAATACAAATAAATCGACAGGTTCCATAGGAGTACCAGTCGTTCTTCTTATAAAATGTACTTTAGATCTTGGTTTACAGCTAACTTTAGCACTTTATCGATTTTTTCTACAATAAAGGCATTAAACATCCAACAGGATGAATGCTCGTTTGCATTCATTCTCAAGGAAATAACATTGATTCAAATAATTATCTCACTGACTTGCTACCCAAATTTTTCCAAACAATGGAAAGCACCAATAAGAATAATTATTGTTATAAAATGTCGAACAGCAGGTATCTTTCCACCGAAGATATTTAACAGAAGGTTATCTAACACATTTACCTTAAATTGTAATAAAACGTATTATTTATCATTTACGTCATATTCTAATAATCTGCCAGACATGGGACAACTAAACATTGATCAAGACACCATTATACCCGATGCTAATTCAATCATATATCTTGGCATTATACTTAATAGACATTTAAGATGAAATCTACAAATTAAAAATATAATAAGAAAAAGTAGAAGTTTTTTTCCAAGATTTAAATATCTTAAAGATTTTTAAATATAGGTTATCTTAAAATTCTTTACTACACCCTAGTTCAATCTCAGCATTATCTGGAAAACTTAAACACACTACAAAAATGGATGATTAAAATAATATTTGATAAAAACTGTATGTCGTTACTTTAGCGACAGTTTATTCATCGAAAGTAGCTTCTCGGGACATCAGACTTCTATTTGTTTAAGTATTTTAGTAAATATATTTAAAAATAAAACGAATATACAATTAATCACACATATCTATGAAACAAGACATAAACAAAATAATTCTTATAAAGAAATACACTGCTTTTAGATGAATCAAATAAACTGTATTTAGATACACTCACTATGTATTTAGATACACTGTATTTAGATACACATGAGTGTATCTAAATACAGTTTATTGAGTGTATCTAAATACAGTTTATTGAGTGTATCTAAATACAGTTTATTTGATTCATCTAAAAGCAGTGTATTTCTTTATAAGAATTATTTACAAGATGTTTCACAAGGAACCGACCACTTACTCAATCCAGTGTATTAAACAAAATAGTTGTCATATGCCTAGAAGTGACAAAACTGTGGGGCAAAGAAATTACTTATGGTTATATGATATTCTTCCATTGAAAATTAAAAATATAGATAATTTAAAACTGTTCAGAAGAAAATTAAAACTACTACAAACACCCCGGTATGTTTTTGACAATATTATAAATCAAAAAAATATTTATTTAAGCTTACGAAGTATTGATGTCAGGAACAATTTTAATTATTCTCCACTTACCTGATTAACACTCACCCTATCGACACCTTATTATGATATACTTACCTAATTATATAAAAAAATGCTTTTTTTACTTTATATTGGATGCCATGGTTTATTTAGATAGGTATATTATTTTTTCCTTGAAATTATCTTTTTTTTACTTAGGTTTACTTTTTTTATTTAGATGTATTTATTTAATTAAATGTGTATACATAGTATGTTACCCATAATGTAATTTACATATTTCCTTAGTTTATAAAATCATTTTCTCCCCCTATCACGCACAGGCAGATGTTTATATCTACTTCAGTAATACCCCTTGTTTATTTAAAGTTATTTTATATTATTTCTGTAATTATGGTTTGTAAATAAACACTATTATTATTATTGCATGTTATACGACGAAGAGACGACATAATCGAGTTATGTGGAGAGTCTAAATGATAAATTTAGATATCTCCAAATTATTTGATAATGCATAGCTTGCTAGCTAAGTATATTATATTAAACTTTGACACCACCTTATGGTTGATGGAGTTTTGACCGAAACATTGCCTACTCTGTTCATTCTTCATATTGACGATTTATTTATCAATTCGGACCAACTTATAGAATGGGGTTCAAATGCTTTTGTTAACTTTAGCCATCCAAAACAATAAGTTTTCCCAAGTAATAAGATGGACTAAATGTCGCTATTTCAGGTCAAACCATATTAGAGAGTTCTTTAATATCTATGCTGGAATTGACCATTTGAGATAATTTTTTCTCGCACACACAGTCGTTCTTAATATAGCTAAAGTGGCTGCGAGTAATCGTCGTTTTCTATACAGGATTAACGGCTGCTTTACAGAACCTATTATTATTATATTAAACACAAATACGTCCTGACTTGAAATACTGTTTGCCGTACGAGTGGTTGGTGACGCAGCTCTTAAGGGTTCACCTCCTTTTTTCAGATATCATTGTATTGGTAATCATAGTGCTATTTAGTGTAATTTTCATGGAGATTGTACAACAGAAGTTGTAATGCTGGTACAATCACAATAGACTTATATCAACTCTCCTAGGCATATTGTAACCACTCAACTTACTTCCTCTGAGGGTAGAAAAGGCAGTTCTTCCATAAAAAAAGAAAATTAATCTTTACAAAGAACAAATCTAGATCCGTCTACAAAAACTCATTATTCTCAAAAAAATATTGCATTATTTTATTTCCGGCTATTTTTATACATGGTTCATAAATGAATTTGTGTAATAATCCAGTTGAAACAAATTTTCATATAGATTTATTTAAGCTGTATCTTTTTACACCAAGCACCACTGCATTACTTTGGTTCTGAACATGTATTTAATATTACTTATGGGAAGTGAGATTTTAAGAAGGAATATCAGGAAGTGGTCTTCTTGGAGGTATCGGGTGCCAGGAAGTAGAGAGAGGTACTTCCTTAGCTTTCCTACGAATGAGTGTTCTAGAACACACATGACACTTTTCCAATACCTCCCACCACCCTGAAACCAATCGAATATTGGTGGGGGTGGAGTGGTAGGAATATATTAAAAGTGGTGGGAGTGTTCTAAACTCTCATCTTCCCTACTCTAATAATTGTCATGTACCTAATCTTGATTGACCACATCTTCATTTTATCTTCATCTTGGAACCAATCGAAGATTTGTGGCGAGGGAGAGATGGTGGGATATCAAAGAAGTATTGAGCGGTATTGTAGAACTCTCATTACTCCCCTCTCCTATGGTTATTATGTATTCTAATCTTACTTGACTACATCTTCACTTTAATTTTTTCCTTACCAATAATCAGTATTTCCACCGTAATTTCATAGAAACGAAAAATCCACAGTTCCATTTTTTTTATGTGTGATTTGAAATATACTATTATAGAATTATAAAATTATTTACGATGTGTAGAAAATCTGCAAGCATTTTGCCACAAAATGATCATTTTACTCTTGTTAACAATTCTGGAAATACCTTGTAAATTATAAGTTGAATAAAGTAGAACTGGTATTGACGGTAGTAATGTAAAACTAAATATTCAAAGGTTTTATTGATTTTACATGATGCGTCATGCACTTGAAACATGAAACGGACAATTATCATCTATCCAGCAAATAATCAATTAACGAGTTACGCAGTATACAAAGTCAACGGTTGCGGAAATCGTAAACAGTATCAGATATTTTATGAATAATATTTTAGTTTAATAGAATATTTTAGAATATTATTGTAGAAGAAATGTCTACTTATCACTTTCGTAAATTAAATTCATATATAGTTAACTCATTATCTATACTTGCTTATAAGAATTGTCCAAATGAGTACATTTTGAAAACGTCTTTCCTAGAGAAAAAAAACAAGCAAGTTACCCGAACGCTTGACTTTCTCTTTTACTGCCTTTATATACGACTAAATACGGCTTAATCCAAAGTAAAAACTCTAGGCAATTTTATTATTAACATATAGTGGACTTTGTACAATAGTTCGAAGATATGGAGAATGCTTTTTTATACACTATTAAAATACTGATATAAAAGGACTTTGTTAAAATTTGTTCTTCATAAAATGAAAAAGTGAATATAATTTTACCTGTGATAGATAATTTAGGTACCTACTTCACGTAAATGTAGATCGCACAAAGATAGTATCTTCAATAGCCTATATAAGCAAATACTTTGTAATGCACTAAGTTGGAAAAGCTTTTAAGACGGAAAAACTTTAAAATTACAAACTTTATAAAGCAAACTTCGCAGTCACGAATACTTGGTTCAATGCTTTTTGTCATTTTTGTGTGCAATATGAAATGAAAATGCAATATGAATTAAGAAGTCGATACAAATCATTTTATCTTGGATTCGTTTTATAGTTTTATGGTTATTGTGGTAAATTAATGTGGTGAATTCAGACAAAAATTTATTTTATCATGAAGATGTTGACTCAATAAAGTCCGCTTGTAATTTCTTTTGCAATAAAAATTTGTTGAGGAGTCATTTAATAAGGAAACAGAAACTTTTGAATCAAATGGTTCAGCGACTACGAAAAAAATAGTGCTTTTTACATAAAAAGTTGGCGAAAATTTCTATTTGACATATTGAATACCTGTCCCCAAGTCGTAACGCAGACCGTAAGGGTTTCTCAATATAAGACAAAGACGATTTAGTGCCATATCCCAAAAAAAAAAAAAAACAATTATGCAGCTACGAACACGTGTTTCGGAGTTATTGCCCCTCATCAGCGTAGCGTAGCTAAGTTGGCACATGGGAATATGAAGGCAATAACCTTTTTTATTTTGTTTCTTGAACTCCATGTTTATTTTGTTTGTATTTGCCAGGTAAAAGAGCAATACACATAGAGCTTTATGTGTCGACTATGCTCATTGAGGCCCCACTTGTGACACATGAAGGCACTAATTGAGTACTGTGTACTGTACTTTCCAGCTTTATTTTAGTTATTGTTTCTAATCTATCCCAGCCTAGATCCAATTCCTTAGCTACGTTACGCTGATGAGGAGCAATAACTCCGAAATACATGTCCGTAGCTGCATAATTGTTTTTTTTTTTGAGATATGGCACTAAATCTTTGTTTTATTTTGAACCTCAATAAATCTATCCTATTTTGTTGTATGTGCCAGGTGGAAACGAGCAGTATACATAGAGCTCTTTGTGTTGCCTGTGCTCATCGAGGCCCCATTTGTTGCACATGGAAATATACAGACACTAATTGAGTACTGTGTACTGTACTTTCCAGCCTTATTTTAGTTCTTGTTCCTGATCTATCACATCCTAGAACCAATTCGTTAGCTACGGTATGCTGATGAGGGGCAATAACTCCCAAACACGTGTCTGTAGCAGCATAATAATTTTTTTAAGGATATGGCACTAAACCTTCTTTGTTTTATTTTGAATCCCAATAAATCTATTTTGTTTTCTTAATATAGCCTGTCCCATTTTTTTCGAAATTTTAAGTATAAACACAGTTCGGGTCGTTCCGATCGGTTTTTTTTTACTACGGAGGCATCTAACTTTTTTGTCGCAAAGCAAAATAGTTCATTCTGGTCAGTACTGCTACGTTTGCCTTCATATTAAATTGTGTACGGAAATGCGAACTGCTAATCAATCCTTGTAAATACGGCCTCTGCTCGAGTAAAAACGTAGAAAGTTATATAAATTTCTCAATTTTAATTTCATAAAAAAGAGCGTGAAATACAACAGATTGCCTTGATTGATACTTGACTCTATCCCTCTTCAAATCGCATATGCCGTACACAACGCTACAATTTATTAATCATTTATTTGAGCTTAGCGCTTGAGGTATGGTTGCACAACATTAAATGACAAATCCAGTCAGCCATCTCTCCAGTTTTAACACTTTTTTATTTGGGATATTTTAAAAGCTTTCGCAATTCTTAAAACTCGTAGGAATGACTTTTAAATATATACAATATACAATGTTTGTAAAATTAACGATAATTACTGTTTTTACTTCATCTCGTGTTTTTTTTTTTAGATGACGAAGGGCACCTCCAATAATCTTGCGAGGAAGTTCAATTTGAAGTTACACTACTGTGAAATGCCGCTCTCGAAGAAAGTTTCTACTGCAAAAGCTTCTTGTTTGTTTGACCGAGATAATGATTTAAACGGAAACTAGCAAAATTAACAAAATCGACTTACACAGTGTAGTTTATTTTCAAACCATGAATTTCCATCAGTACCATCGATTTAAAATATACATGTATGCACGTTATAATTCTTTACTTCTCTTATTTTAACATGTATTTTATTCATACAAAATAAAGAAAGGACTAGGGCTCAAAAATAAATTAAACCAAAAATAAAAAAGGACGTGCCACATATCCTAGAAAACAACGATGTAGCTAGAACACGGCAATAATCCTAATTTATTTTATTTCTGAGCACTATTAACCCTTGCTTTATTTCCTTTGTACTTGCCAGGAGGAAACGGGTAGTGCACATGTGTCGACTGCTACCATTTGTTCCAAATCTGACACATGGAATATGACGACACCAATTGAGTACTATGTACCGTAATCAACATAACTAGCACTCAACAACCTAGTCGAGAAGATCACCAAATTCCTTCAAATGAAGGAAATTGCGGTGGGAGCTTTTCTCAACATTGAGGGAGCATTTAACAATGCACTACCCGATTCCTTATATGCAGCAGTAGCCGCCAGAGGTATTGAGCCGACTATAGGAGACTAGATTCGTGCTATGCTATCAAACAGAACTATAACGTCTCTACAGGGAGAAACAGTCAGTTTTAGAGCCACAAGAGGATGCCCGCAGGGTGGGGTTCTTTCCCCCCTTTTATGGTCACTTCTTGTGGACGACTTACTGGCTATTCTCACACTGTAAGAGGTTGAAGTTTTAGCATATGCAGATGATCTAGTCATACTAGTCAAAGGAAACTCTGAAGGAGTAATATCTAATACTCTTCAAGAGACACTGATGCAGTAGGTGACTGGTGTGACAGGGAACAGATGTCTGTGAACCTTCAAAAACAGTAATAGTACCATTCACCCGGAAAAGAAAGCTGGAGGACTTAAGACCTCCCTCCTTAATGGGTGAAACTATTCCATTTGCGGAGGAGGTGAAATGTGTAGGAATCACTCTGAATAAATCACTTAATTGGAACTCCCATCTGGAAAATGTAATCAACAAAGCAAAACTGTCCTTATGGACATATCGTATTTGTGGTAAATCCTGGGGCATGGGTCTCCAGACAAATTTACTGGATTTATGTCACGGTCATCAGACCAATGATAACATGGATTCATCGTTTGGTGGCCGAAAGAATTATAACGAACGGTCAAAGCCAAACTCTCTGGATTACAAAGATTAGCATGCTCGATCGTAATGAGAGCAATTAGCACCACACCGTCAGTTCCAATGGAAATCCTCCTCTTCATATATATTTGGAGAGTGAGGCCAGGTGGGCAACATATAGACTGCAACAAGCGGCCATTAATATACCGCAGACTAGTATCATGGAGCGGATGACATAGAGAGCCACAGCATCCTAGGAATGCCCTCGGATACTATGCCTACCATGATCAACTACGGGCTGACCTTCAACATCCTTTTTCCGGAAAGAGATGAGTGGGATCAGAATAAAACCGACCTACTGAGGGTAGACAGTTGCTGGTTTACAGATGGCTCCAAAACTCCTGAGGGAACGGGAGCCGGAGTACATAGTTATAGACCGAGGGTGAGGATATCCTCAAGCCTAGGTACTAATGCAACTATTTTCCAGGCTGAGGTTCATACCATTGAACTGTGTGTGCGAAGGCTGGAATATATGCATCTTACACGCAGGTCAATTAAACATTTTTCAGATAGCCAAGCAGCTGTAAAAGCTCTTCGCTCCTACCGCTGTAAAACGGTATGGTCAGAAGGCTCTAAATCATTTGAGCAAAAACAATAAAGTGACTCTGGTCTGGATACCCAGCCACTCTGGTATGGAAGGTAACGAAATAGCCAAGTCTTTGGCCAGAGAAGGAGCAGGATCACGAATCATTGAACCAGAACCGATACTTAGCATATCTTCAAGTACTGCTGAGATGGCTATCTCAACCTGGTCTGAAAGGAAAATTCTCCAGTATAGGCAAGAGTTACCAGGATTAGTTCATTCGAAGGCGTTTATAAAATACCCTTTGAAATCAGGAACCTAAGTAACTTTTAGAGTTAAACAGGGTAAACTTGAAAACTCTAACATTCCTATATACCGGGCACTGCCGACTAAACTATCATCTGCATAAACTCGGCCTAGGGGAAAACGCCGAGTGCCGTCTATGCTTGGAGGATGATGAGAAGGCAGACCATGACTTATGCACCTGTCCCGCTGTGGAGAGGATCCGATTTTCAATATTTGGCAAAGGGCAACTTCTGCCAGAGGATCTGCATACATCCTCACCCAATAAAGTTATCAGTTTTATTAAGAGACTGAACTTATTGGGTGAAATATAATTAGGAGTGAGCCACAATAGGCCAGCTAATGGCCGCAGTGGAGGGTCCACAAGGACCCACTCATAATAACCTAACCTAACCTAAGTATGTACGCTACTTTCTGGACTTGTTAGTTCTTGTGCCTATTAGCTACCCTACGTTGACGAGGAACAATTATTTCGAAACACATGTACATAGCTGTATCGTAATTTTTTGGAAAACATGGTACTAGTTCTTGTTCTAATTTACCATATTAATACCATAATTTGAAAAAATATCAAACATGAAATATAGACCATATTTATAAAAACCCTTAGTGAAATCAACTAATATTTCGATGGATTTAAGTAGCTTGCTTGGTATGTAACAAATTCAAATAAATGGTATCAGTATCATTCTATAATTAATGTTTCAGGATAATTCCGGTGAATGTTGTAGAGTGAATCGGATGAATATTAAATAGTGGATAGTTTTATTTAAACAAAGCTTTAAACCATGACACGTAGAGCACCGCACGAGGGTTTACCAACTCATCAGAATGAATTAAATATCACGTCAACATACAACATTCAACTTCATTCGTTCTGTGTGTTGACGTCAATGATGCTTTGTAAATTGTAATATAAAATTTGTTAATCTAATGGTGCCCCACGAACATATTCAAGACAATTGAAAATTACCGATTTATTATGTAATTAAATTGTTAATGCAAAATGTTTATATGAATTAACGCCAAGGGCAAAGCAAAACAATAATATTTTTGGCGTGCTACTTGATCATGTAATGCCAAGGAAAAATGAAATAATATGTGAGGTTTCTTATTTCCCAAAAAATTAATAAAATAATTTAATTATCACATTTTATAATATTTTCTCTTCAGTCTACAGGAATGCATATAATGTCATTATATCATGGTATTTAAATCCACTGTTTGTGAAGGTATTATTGGTCTATTTGAGAAAAGTTATTCGAATGTGATATTCTTAAGTATTTTGAACCACTGTAAAATGTTGTGAAATATCAAGCTATTTTTTGAGGTTAGAAAAAAATGGTGACGTAATGAAGTAATTCTGACGTTAGATTCGGATTGACCGAGCCAAAATAATAATAAAAATAAATCGTTTTTATTAATTGATAAAAAAGAATACATATTAATTAAGTACTTAATAATAAACAATATCAATCAAATACGTCGGAAATGACTACTCGCGTGTTTTGTTAAAAACAAAAAATTTTATGTGCCTGTATTATTAGAGCTGCTAGTTGCTAGTCAATACACATAAGCGTAGGCATGGCGCAGGTTACGATCGCAGATCGATATAATGCAAACAACTTGTTGCCTACAGTCAGTTAACTCCTTACAGCTGGGAAGATTATATGTATATTACACGATGCCAAATCCTCAACATAATTTGCCTTTTTCCCAATAAAATGAAAATTATCTCCCATTTTCCATATTTAAAGTATTATGGCACGGTGATATATTATCGTATTTGCCATATAAAGTTGGATGGACTTCGTATTATGGGGTATTTTCATTGATCTGAGATGAGAGAAGTGAAAATGTTTACATTTTGAAAACTTTTTTTTTCGTATTTTTGGTGCCGAAAAAAAATATATTACATAGCACTGTAAAACAGTAATTTCAACTCAAGGTTAAATTTTTTTATAATTACGTCACTAAGCGAAAACTATTATTTTGTTGTGATTCTTGTTTTAACATTTTTGCTTTCATATTTGTTTTATAACATTCCAAAAGGGCTTATATATGGAAAAAAATCATGTGGAAGCTAGATCAGATAATTTATCTGCTGTATCTCTACAATAATATAAGAACGAAAAATGAGGTTACGGTCAAATGTCAAATCTGGTACAACACTATAGAACTGCAGATTATGAAACCTAAAAATAATTGCATTTGGCGTGTTACTTGAATTTGCGTTTAGTGATGCCACGAAAATGTGACTTAATTATTTTCAGTTTAAAAGAAAAGAAAAAAAATAAAGAACAGACACGTGTCTCTTAATTTTACCTCTAGTTTTCGATTTTCAAATGAAAAAATGGGAAAAAATTCCAATGTAGGCGACATGTTGAGAGTGTGTGCCATAAAAAAAAAACGTAAACTACAGTGCGGGGGTTACAGTGGTCATTTATCCAGCGAGCAATAAAAAAAATCTGCATAAACTGAACAATTTAGTTTTAAAATAATTATTTAAATTAAATCAAAATCGGGATAAAATGTATGTCTTAATTTTAATTATCTGCTTAGATAATTAAAAGTAAGACATGAGTTTAATCTCGATTTTCATTTAATTTAAATAATAAATACTTATTGACTACCTACGTCTAAATCCAGGTCTAGATTTACGGAACAGTGAGGACGCACCCTTGGAGTATCCCCATGACTGCGGGTTGCCTAATGTTTGATGGAAATGCTCATGCAAGAATTTGTTAACTTTACTATTATTACAAACATTGGCAATGGTTAAGTTTTAATGTCGTAGATAGATGGTACTTCGACTATGCTACAAGTCATGCTTTTATGATTTATGCTACAATTCATGCTTTTGATTTAGTCGCTCAAATTGTTCTGTGTTAAAAATTAAGTAACCGACTCTTCTGGAATCAGTCAATTGTTGGTAGCTCTACTACACACCAAACTGTAAACAAGTGAGAAAAATTGTCTACAATATTAACTTAAAAGAATAAAAAATTACTACCAATCCAGTTTCCAAAAAGTTAGAGTTCGGCATAAGCCGAAACTAATGTTGAAGATGTTCCATGACATCTAATTCTCACAAGATTTAATTCCCACTACATCTAATTCCCACAAGATCTAATTCTAATAGACACTCTGTATATCTGTTTGAGTTTCCGAATGAGTTTTATTAGACCAATAAAAAATCCCATCAGATCTAATTCTCACTACTTCTAATTATCATTAAATCCAGTTACCACAAGATCTAAAACGTCGATGGTATTTTTCCATGAGATCTAATGCATCACCCTGGATATCTGTTTGGCTTTCCGAATGTATTTTCTCATTGTAACATACTTAAAACCACCGATTTAAAAATCGAACGGGAACTAATTTCCACGAGATCTAAATCTCATTAGATTTAAAAATTTTAGACAGTAAGTAATTTTTAAATAATTTTCTGTACAGGTTGTGTACGGAATCATTAGGCATGAATCTCTTAAATAACAACATTACAAGGTAAATCAGAGGCCGGCAAGCCATCGCTCGTCTGCGTAAGCACTATAGGATAGCAGAGAATTTATTTTTCATGTCCTGTTTAATGCTCCAATACACATGTATGTGACCTGAAATGGTAAGAAAAAGCCAGAAGACACAATTCTACAATTTCTTTAGGTAAAGTTGTTTTACAACATATTCTTTGTAACATTTGTGTGATATGTGGAGGTGAAATATTCTTGAAATATGTGAAACGAAACATTAAAATAATGTTTGAAAACTATGTATTGGTGTAAAGCGAAATATTTATGACACACAAAAAAAAGTATAATAATTCCGTTCGTAATGTGTCTTAAACATAATTATTTCAAACAAATATTCTGTTAATTTTTATGTTTTCACCCTAATATTTTTTCTCGAACAACGCAGTGTCGTAATTCCTCAAAATGTATGTTAAATTAGATGCTGGAAAAGGTGGTTAAGGTTTTATAAACTCTAAAGCATTGGGCTTTTTTAAATAAGCATCTTTTTATAAAAATCTGCTCCTCTATTACTTAAATTATGTGATACGGCATAGATAGGCCAGGACTCGACAACAGGAAACTTAATCAACAGAAAACAGCTCATACCCTTCTGCCAATGATTTAGCCATAAAATACTGAAATATAGGTTAAATGTGTTAAAAAATTTTATTTGTATTATGGTTATTTAAATCATAACCCACAAGAATTATCGATATATTAAATTTGATTTACACTCTAGTCTAAAATCTTAGTTTACAAGCAATTATTACTGACAATGAATCCAGGGAATTGTTTCTTAAATTAAGAGCAAAGTTAAAAGATACTTCTACAAATCTCCCTTAAGGGCTAATTGTATGATTTTTTGTATCTATGGTATTTTAGAAATACATCTCTTAGCTTTATGAACGTAACTTTCTTAAATATTTCACATTCCACACAACAGAAAAAAATGTTCAAGTTATTTTTTATGAGTTGCTTAAAATGCTTTCAAACGTTTAAAGCATTTCATTATTGAAAATTATATTGACCCTTCTATAAAATAAAACCGAACGTAATCTAGAAGGTTTTGTCGAATTTCCTTTCTTGAAAAACTTTATTCTATTAGAAATTACTCAGCCGCCTCGTTTAAACGATTTCTAATTTCCTGCAACAATACGTCTATAAATGATAGTAGTGATAGTAATTTAACAAGGTTGGGTGTTGATCCATCATTTTATATTTTTATAATATTTGAACATATATTTTCACGATATTTCATTTTGTATTTAATGTGTTTTGTACTTATTTATTAGTAATAGGTACAGGGTTATTCATTATAAATTACCCACCCCTTATCATCGTTATTATTGCCTATAGAAAAAAAAGTTTTTAATAAAAGTTGTGTGGTTCTGATTGAATTTTGTTAAAATGCTATCAAAAGTACAGTAGCTTGCAGATTTCAGGAGATACAAAAGATAATATTTTTTTTAAATGGGATACCCTGTATATTATAAAATTTTTGGAATGATCGTTTGTTTCTGATTTCAAAAATATATCATATGTTACCCCTACCATATACCTACCATTGAGTTATTAAACGTCGAATATCTTAGTTAAACTAGTTACTGTATATATGGAAAAGTTAAAATTATTAAAGTGACCTATGAAAATGACAAATATTATGTTTGATAAGTGACATTTCTTTAATGAAATAATCAAAATGGTTTACAGTGAGGAAGAAAAAGTCCAAATATTTACTTGATATATACAAAATAACAAAAATAAACGTACAGCAAAAACAGCATATAGGGTGTTGTACCCAAATCGTCCAACGCCATCAGAAAATACTTTCAAAAATAATAACCGAAAGGTGAATACCTCCAGTTTTAGTAGAAAAAAGCGTGTAGTTCAAGCAAACCAGGAAGAACAGCTAGATATACTGCTTCATTTCGAAGGTAAGCTCATCCATATTTATGCGCGAATAGACTTTTTTGAAACATTGTATTATTTTTTTAGAAAATTCTGAATGTAGTATAAATAATGCAGTCGATCAATTAGGTAAAAGTTATTCCAAAATCCAACGTACGTTAAAAAATAACAGCTACAGACCATATAAAATTTTACCCGTACAAGTTTTAACAGAGAGTCATAAAAGGAAAAGGCTTGACTTTTGCCGCCAGATGATACCAAAGTTGGATGAAGATCCCGATTTTTTTACTAAAATATTAGAGACTGATGAATCATCCTTTTCTACGGCAGGAGTTTTTAATAGTAAAAATCGAAAGTCGTGGGAAAACAAGCACAACAGAAAAATATTGGTAAAACAAATAATAAAATCAGAAAGACAAACTGTTGGCGTTTGGTGTGGAATTTTCAAAAACAAAATTGTTGGGCATATATTTTATGATTATACTTTCACTGGAGTTATCTATCTGGAAATAATTATCCCAGTAGTAGAAAATATTCTTTTGCAGAATTTTCCGAAAGCCGAACTTGATGATATGATAATAATAATGAATACTATTATTATTATTGAGGTCATTAAAGGCAGGATTCGACTTGAAATAAACAATCTAAATATAAATAATGAAGCCATTTCCGGTGAAATTATAAATATAAGAAGATGTTATCAATTATACATCGACAATAATAGTGGACACATCGAACATCTTTTATGAGTTATCATTTATTTATATTTAAATTCTCTAAACAAATCTTTTTTATCTATTTTGTATATATATTTGGTTTTTTTCTTCCTCACTGTAAACCATTTTGATTAATTCATTAACGAAATGTCACTCTTATCAAACATAATAGTTGTCATTTTCATAGCTCACTTTAATAACGTTAACTTTTCCATATTTACAGTAACTAGTTTAACTAACATATTCGACGTTTAATAACTCAAAAACGGTATATGGTAAGGGTAACGGTATATTTTTGAAATCAGGAACAAAGGATTATTCCAAAAATTTAATAATATACAGGGCATCCTATTTAAAAAATATATATAATTTTTTTTTCCTCTGAAATCTGCACGCTACTGTACTTTTGATAGCATTTTAAGAAAATTCAGTCAACCACACAACTTTTATTTAATTTTTTTTTCTATGGGCAATAATAACGATGATAAGGGGTGGGTAATTTATAATGAATAACCCTGTACAATAGTATCTAATTATTTAAGTAATCCTAATATAAATTAATATTTATTATTCGTACCGTAATGTAAAACATTTCTGTTTTATGAAAAATTTCGCATTTTTTTTTTTGTTTTTTTTGTTCCTATGATGAGGTAAAAATAAAATGTAATGTAACCAAAATTTGGAGTAAGCATTTATGGTAAGGTCTAAAATTATTCATTTTCTATTTTCAAAGTTGTGCGTGTTCTACAAGAATGATATCCCTTATAATTTTTGAGGAACTCATGCTTGCGTAATAACAGAATACCAGTGGCGGTCAGTCCATGGAAGCAAGGGAAGCAGTGCTTCCCCTGGGATTATTAAAAAAACACATAAATAGAACCTAATTATTATTTATCACATATATTAATCATTAAAATTTACTTTTACCCAATTTCAATAGATACGGCCCTGCATTTCAGCAGCTGAGATAATGTTGCACGATAAAACCGTAACGATGACGAACTCGATTAATCGAGCCAACACGAACTCGCGCGACTTCGATATATGTAAGCAGAGACAACTGTCTCTGATGCAAGTAGGTAACTTATTGAAATGCATCCCATCCCCACTTCATAATCTTGATATCTGAGCTGTATAGCATCGTAATACGTTTTATTTTATAGATTTTAAACTTGATTTCAATATCGATTTTAATATTATACTTAATATTAATCTTCCTAGTATTATTCTCAGCTTTTGTGCTATATTTGTAAAAACTTTTTTGGTGTTTCTAAACCTGTGGTACGGCGACAAGTGATTTTTAAAACGTTGAATATTAGTGCGCGTGTAAGCAGATTTAGAATTACTTATTAAATTTGGAAGCTGGTTCTAGCACTGTGGAAAATATTATTTGCATTTGTGTGGTGTGCAATTTGTTGAAAAGGGGATTTTCAACATATTCGTTTCAAGATAAACTGGATATTATTAGAAATGGGAAACCAACACCTGATTTAAAATTCTTAAAAACGAAAGTTAAATCATGCTAGAGGTACTTTAATATTGAAGTGTACAGTGTTAATCAGTGGTTAAGAGGTTGTGAAAATTTGTGTAAATTGTTTTGTTGGCCATATGTACTGTTCACAAATGAAAAAGGTGTTTGGAATAAAAATGGCTTTTCAGATTTAAACAACATTCACAAAGTGACAAAAAGTCATGGTAAGTGTGAAACTCATTTGCGAGCGGTGCTAAAAGAATAAACATTTGGAAAATCACGAATTGAGCATTCATTAGATCAGCAGTTGAAAGAAAGTGTTAAAAGGACTTATTGACATTGTTTTCTCGGCGAAAATGAACTTAGTTTTAGAGGTCATACTGAATCTCGAAGCGTTGCTAATAGGGGCAATTTTATCAATTTAGTTGATTTATTAGCAAAATACGATACAATTTTAAGTAACCATCTGGAACACTCCACGATATTTCGCGGTACATCAAATCATATTCAAAATGATTTGATTCAGTCGATAAGCAATATTGTTTTAGAAAAGATCAAGCAAGAAATAAAAAAGCTCCTTTTGTTGCAGTTATGTTAGATGAAACAACCGATATTACGAATATTAGTCAGTTGTCAATCGTAGTAGGTATGATACATAAATCCAAATGGGAAAGTCCAAGAACGCTTTTTAGGATTTTTAGACGTAACAACGCCATGAACGGCCGCAGCTTTATATACTATAGTTTGTCAGTTAGTCGATGATCTACAGTGTGGTGCTAAACTTATCGCCCAAATTATGATGGGGCCGCTGTAATGGCTGGTGAATTGGGGGGGCCTGCAGGCCAAAGTAAAAAAGACTTTTCAGAATGCAGTATTTGTACATTGTTTTGCGCATCGATTAAATTTAGTTCTAGCTCAATCTGCAGCGTGTCTTAAAGAGTGCAAAGTGTTTTTTTCAAGTATTAGTGGAATGGCTGCCTTTTTTTCAACATCATCAAAACGGACACGAGAATAAAAACTTTTTCAAGAAATTCAACCAGTGAAGAGCGGCTTTCAAAATTGTCCCTGTTGACAATAGAAAGTGACTTTGTGAAGGAGATGTCCAAAAATTCAAACTTTTACGACGAAGTTATTTCCGACATCGCAAAAAAGGAGAGACGGATTAAACTACATTGTAAATAGGTAGGTATGTGCATGTTAACTACTTAACTAGCTGGCTCAATTTATATTTGGCTAGAGAGTGCACGATGGCTAGTGTGACTGAACAAACTCTCTATTTCGCTGCGGGTTCAATCCTCGCCACCGGCGCTGGCAATGTCGGTGGATATGGTTGTGTGTCTGCGTTTTTTTCATAAGTGTAACCCTCGCCCGTGCAGCTTCGGCTTTGGAATCGGGGGTTGTCTAATTTTTGTGGTGTTTTTATGTTTTATGTTTATTGAGGAGTGGCGGTCCTACAAGTGTACTTTTTTCTAGATATCATAACTTTGTAGCTTTCCACATTTGCTTTAAAATGAGTATACGGAAGCCACGTCCCTTTTCTTAAAATAATTTTTGCCTCGCTTCGCTCGGGGCCTCGCGCTACCCATCACTCTATATCACAAACTGCTTCCCCTGTATCAAAACTCACCGCACGCCCCTGCAGAACACCTTTTATTTTCTAAAATTCTTTTATTCTGGGCATATCGGTCTTCTATAAAAGCTAGGTGTCTAATAAAAAGAGCATCAGAATGTTGTAATTAAATTTGACGATCAGCAACAGGAGCAAGATAACGTCAGTTAGTAATGCTATTTGACGCAGATAGAGAAATAGAATTCAAGTATCTTTCTAGTTTTAAAAGAGAATATTTTAAATTTTATCTCAACTTAAACTACATAAACTAATAATTATTCTTTTAGAGTTACTTTTAAATTAACCAGCATCGAGAATACTTCTAGAATACGATCATTAAAATTTTACTTCTCGTTAATCCAAAACAAACAAGACTGAAAAAGCAGCCAGAAATGTCAGGAATCAATATATTAACTGGGAAGACTTGACTTTGAGTTGGGTTGAAACTACAGGAAAGGGTAGCAACTCTTAATACCAACTTTCTTAGAAAAAAAAGTAAAATACTGGAACAATTAATTAACTTTCGTTCATATTATTTGTTGAGTAAGACTTATTCTTATCACAATGGTTTAGGTAAAATATTTACTATGATGCTATTGTTTGGCTGATGAAAATCCATGTTAGAATAATGAATGAATAGTGTTTTTTAATTAACTAATTTCTAAAGTTTTTAATTATGATAATTCATCTGCATTAACTTCCAAATTTTAAATGTCGACATGAAAAGGATAAAGGGTGGTTTAATGAAAGGAAAAGGTCATTGATGCTATAAAGCAATGAGAACAAAGTTATAAAATGTATAAGGCAACAGAAAATGAAAATGTTTTGAAGTATTATAAGTTTGAAACTTAATAAAGTAATAAGAATCATATGAAGTGGGAAATGCAGGTATTTCGAGTGTAAAATTGACTTTTGTAAATGTGACTCAAAAATTATCTGGAAGTCTTTGAAAAATATCATATCTTGTAAAGATATGATGCTTGTGAGTGACGTACTGTTTGGAAATCATTTTTCAGGGGATAAGAATACTATCGTGGAAAATTTTAATGAATTTTATATGTAGTAGTATGAGTGAAATTGTTATTAGCATACCCAATGAGGTATGGTTATCCGTTTAATTTCCGATATTCGATCAGTGAAACGCAATAACACTGAGTAGTCCAACATTTGAACGGATGACCGATATCTCTTCTAATAGTCAGGCGGACGGGCGTGCGTGCGTGTGTGGGTGCGTCTGTGGAAGCATGTGTGGGTGCGTGTGTAAGTGCGTGTGTGTATGTGGTGGGGTGTGTGTTGATACTGCTACCTGCGGTAGAGAATTAAATCACATAGGGATGGTGAAAATCAGTATTTTTCGGTAACAGGTATGTTCTGTTCCTGTTACTAAGACATACCTATTACAAATACCTGTTACAAAAATACCTGTTATTAGTGCTCAGCCTGAGTTTCAGCGAGCCACTTATTAAACTAGTTGTTGATTTGAGTATCGAGTTGCACGTTCATTCTACTAGGTACCTACTTCCCACACTTCACTTCTGTTATGGTCGCTGTCTCGTCGGCCTTATTTTATAAGATTACGTTGTTTGTTTTATTTAAAATAGGTATACCCCATAGCATTTTAATAAATATAATTTTACTGTGACTATTATTATTATTATTATTTCATATTCATGCAAATAATAGACTGCTAAATAAATATACCGATAACACATCGCATCGTGCCGATCAAAGATTTTAAAACGTTCACATCTTGATAGTACGAAATACTAGGTATTTAGTAATTAACCATTATCAGTATTTTCTCATTTACCTAGTATTTCATATTTGCAAGTCGGGCCAGTCGCAATGCACGTACGTAAGATTTCCCACTCCTAATCCGCTGACTGTTGCCGATCCAAATCGGCCGCAGCCATGAGCAGAGTAAACACAGCAATAACCAGTACAAATACTAGGTTGGGTCTGTAACAGGTATATCTTAAACGTGATATCTGTTACGGGCTGTTCCGCACTCATACCTGTTACAAAATACCTGTGACAGGTATGACAGGTATTTTGTACCAACCCTAAAATCACATCAAGCTTAGTCATTCATCACAGTCATTAAAGATTAACCCGAGAAGTCCGTTAGCCCGCTAGCAGGCAGTGAACCGAGCCCAGGTGGAGGTTATCGGAGGCTCGTCATTCTGCAGTGTAGGTGGACTGGTCCAAACGTTAGGCTAGTTGGAATATTAGGACCATGATTTGGAGTCCACGCTAAACTATAGGTCTCTAGGTAAAGAGGAAAATCTCAACCATTGCTGTATTGAGAAAACAATTGAAGTCAAGGAATTTTATCCAATAAATATACTTTCATATTTGAGAAAATACTAGGAAAGATATGTACAAAAATCTTAGAGTTCGTGGTAGAAAATAAGGTTTTTGAAAAGGTCGTCGTTATAAAAATGACTTGCATGGAATGAAAGAGTTGAAAGAAGGAAATGATACAGTCAGAGTGACCGGTACATTTTCTTGGACTTAAAGCATTGTTGGATGGACTGAATGGAGCTGTACATATTTAGCTAAGTAGCAGTTAGTTGAGTAGCAGAATGTAGAAAGTGAGGTATGATAAGTGTGTGTTGAGTGTGAAGAGTATAAATGGTGGAGTACCACAAAGAAGTATACTGAGACCGCTTTTATCCATTTGACACATCAACGACATAGCAGTTCTTTTTGGTAGCTGCTGTGGTCATTTATTCATTCGCAGACGATATAATTATTTCTATAGCAGAAGAAAGTGGCGCTTAATGTTAAATAGAATGAATGAAATTTTGAAGGAGGTTAATATATTGAACTTAGGTGTATCAAAAACAAAAGATATGATCATAGGAAAAAGTTTAGAGATGAAATAGAACAGGGAGGATTAGAATTTAGAGCTTATGTGGATGTAATTGATGTTAAATAAATTGATTATTGAAGCGTAATCATAGATAATAAATTTAAATTTAGTAATCATGTCATTTATGTGTGTAAAAAGATACTAAAAGTGGAAAATTTATATATAATACTATTATCTTACCGCACTTATTGTAGTACTGTTCTGTATCTTGCAAGCCAAGGTGATTTTGACAGTATTACAAAAGTTGCGAGATGGGACTATGAAGATAATTTTGAAGTGTACTATTTATACTATTGTCGCAATCAGCAGAAACTACGGCTATCCACAATCTCTGTTCACGAGGGTTCGTTGAGAAATAAACAGCACTTAATTACAAAACTACTTTTTTCTCGGCAAGGAATTAAATCGGAGAGTCGGTTACCTATCTTTATCCCTTGATATTTTTGATATTCTACACCATTAGATTAGGTTAGGTTGGCATGAAACAACAGTGTTGCCACGTTGTACTGGCTTACAGTTGGGAAATATACACACAAAACAAAGAAACATATAGAGGGAATAATATGATCATGCGTCTCTCACAACTATGTGGCAAATTACGTTGAATTTAATGTATTATTGATTTTTATACATAAAATTAGAGACCAAATAGTACCTTCTTATTTGCAATACAATATACAAACATTTGAAGATTTTCATGACTATAACACAAGAGGTAGAATTAATTATACTTATACTGCGACAAGTAAATAGCTCGCAAAGGTCAATTTTCTTCAAATATATAACTACTATAATCGCATAACTAGCGTGGTGCATAGCAAAGTGCTATGTAAATTATAGAGTATTTTCATTATTATATTACTTTAGGTCAGTTTAAATGCTTTTTACAAAGTAACCAGTGATCAAGGCCTGATGAAGCTACTGTATGGAGGACCAGTTATGTGTTGCGTAAAAACAAAAATTTTGTTGAGAAAAAATAAATACATATTTTTGTATTCCAAACTATAGAAAATATTTAGCATTTAATTGATGCAATTTGGTTTAAGTTATAATAGTCTACGCAATAGCTTGCAAATTCGTCGACGAAAGGTTACTGTCTGCCAGTCGGTAATCAAAGAAACCATATGAGTACCATACTTTTTTCTCCTTTGAAATTTTTGGTATGGCGGCTGGATATGGAGGTGGGGAACATTCTTTTTAATCGAATGGTTACCGATATTTGTCCGCAAAGGTAGTTAGTATATGTATTTCACATACCACTATTGCGCTGGCAGACAAAACTTCCGGTCGGCGCGCGGTAACCGGAAATTGAAAAAAAAAAGTTTAGTTGCCGGACCAAACCTAGCGCAAAATGTTTGTTTTGGTGTGTACCGTACTGTACTATAGTGGCAGACATTTATATCGGTCGGTTTTTGAGCAATTTGCCATCAAGTTGGCGAAAAATGGATCAAAATTTGTTCATAATAGTTAAAATAAAAAAAACCGTCTGCCCAGCCAACTTATGGTTCACAAGACACTAAAGAAACCTAACCTTGGCTGGCAGATATTTTTGCCAAATTTGAACCTCCTCAAACCACCCCTTAAAGGTTTTTTTTTAATTTCGGGTTACCACGCGCGGACTGGAAATTTTGTCTGCCAGTGTAATTGGGGTATTTGGAGTACATATATTAACTACCTATGCGGATAAATATCCGTAACCATTCGACTAAAAAAATGTCCCCCCCCCTTCGTATCCGGCCGCCAATCCAAAAATTTCAAAAGAGAAAAAGTATGGTACTCATATGGTCTCTTTTATTACCGACTGGCAGACGGTAACCTTTCATCGCCGATTTTGCACGCTATTGCTTAGATTATGTTAGTCTATAATTAATTATCCGTAAATAATATTCGCGCCTTAGATACATTCTCCCTAAAGCCAGGATTAATCAAAAGGATAGTTATAAACGAAAAAATAACCCACAAGTGGAAAATAAAAAGGACAATTTAGGCGTTGGTAGTACTTACACTGTTTAAAAGCAATATTTTGATAGAAAAAAATTTACATGTAACATTTGAGTGGTTTAAGTTTACCATGATGTTTTTCCTCAGGGCGACAAGTCTTGCAGTCTTTCTGGCTTGATATTTTAGAAAACCATCTGCCTCTTTATGAACCAGTAGAGTCCCTGAGGTACCAACCTGCCAGTTTTCCTGCAGGTCCTCCATTACTGCGACATTTACCCTTTCAGGGCTGCGTTGATGAGAGTTGCTCTGAATATGGCCCACTCTTTCACACTTATAACAGCGCATGCCCCCTTCATTCTGTCTACCACTATTTTGCTATTAGTTTTGTCTCTACTGGAGATTCCAGTTTATCAGTAGTTGCATGGTCTTTTGTACTTCAGACATTACATTTTGAATGTTGTGCTTACGATAGTTCCTCTTAATATGGCCCAATTTGCCACACTTTTAACAGCGGATGCCTTCATTCGGACTACCACTATTTTGTTGTTCTTATCTCGTCTGGGAATTCATCTTTGTCGATAGTTGTGCGATCAACTTCGGTAACTCGGTTGATATGACTTGCATGGTTTTATCTGACGGAGTCTTTTCCACAGCCATGGCTCGCATTCTCTCGTATTATGTGGTATCCTCATTGGCAGCTTCAATCTCAAGTGCATGTACTTAGAGCCTTACTACTTCGCTTGTGCTTGGCTAACTTAAGAATTCGTCTAATCCCCTGATCCCTTACTCCATCAGTAAACACTCCAACTGCTAATTGGTGCTGAAATTCCATTGGTGTATCAGGATAGGCTAAGTGGGCTAATCTTTCCACAGCAGCCTCGAATTCCTGTAGGTTTTCTCCACCCAGTTTCTTGTGTGATTTGACCTGAGCCTGTCTCGTACAATTCCAGTCTCATCTATTTAGTCTACACAGTCCAGTGGCGTAACAATATTACGTAATTTTACTCTACAAAACTATTGTTCTACGGATCTTCTACTGCCACTTCCAATAATAAAGTGTTTATTTTTAAATTATTTTAGAAGTGATGACTTCGTGGTATGAAGAGGAGTTTCTCAACGTGTATTTTTAATACAAATAATACTAATAATACCAATACTCATTTTTAATAATAGTAATAAGGTGTTTCATTCGACGATATTTGACTTTTAACTTAAATGAAATATATTTCAAATTAGTCAAAACTTGCTATTACATTATTTTCCGATCTTCAGATGTGGCTGCACGAAAACAAATTCATGGAATTCATTGCTCTTCTATATTTTCCTTGAAGTTCCATTCTCCATATACTTTAATGTAAGGTGACAATTACCTTCTCCAATATTCTCGTACCAATGGCACCACTGTGTTGTGATGGTCCTTCATGAGGCTTCGTTCAATAAAAATAAAAAAGAAGAGAAATTTTAGTCTATTAAGTAAATACCCGCAAATTATAGCCATTCAATTTAATTGTGGGGAAAGTTCATTGATCAGGCAACTAACCTGAAGTGGTGGAAAAGTTCTAAATGCATGTGCAAGCATCAAAATTCGATCTGCATTTTAAATGAAGTTTGTTTTATTCTACTTATATTTAATACAATCTCGCATATTAAATATTTATAAAATATTTTTTCTACGACCTGTATAGAAAGTAATATTTTCCTCCCTCAAATGCTGGTAAAAAAATACTCTTCTACTTTGTCTCCCTAGTGAGGAAAGTATTTTCTAACCGAATTTTTGACAATTACTTAGTTACCTTGAAATCTCGATGTCTGCTAAAATGTCAAAATTAAGGTTAAGTAATTTCATTGTAAGGTGTTATAATGTTTCATTTTTTTAAACAATACAGCTCATTTTAGAAACATAATTATAATTAATATTTCAATTTTTGTTATGATTTACAATGTTTTGTCACAATGATAACCATCTTTGAAACTGGTATTTTAATATTCCACGGCTTACTTACTATTCAAATTGCTATTAAAACTGTCATAATGTCAATATACGAGTACATTAAATTTTTTTATTTTTCACCCATTTCTTATATTAGAGGTCGGAGAAAAAATCATATGCATAATATGGGAGAAAATCTGGCCATAACAATTATGGCTATTGCATCAATTTTCAGCTACGGGACATTCTTAGCTATAGATCATACTTTTTTAAATAAAAAATTACAATTTTTTTTAAACAATTTTTTTGCCTAAACCATCGTGATCTACGTTTATATGGGTACTAAACACGATTTTGACATCAAAATAGCCGTTTTGGCAGCTGTTAACTGTCAAACCGTAAATTGTAAAATTCCAAAATTTGTAAGAAAAGCTTCTTCTACGTGCAAAACTGTATCACTACCAACGTTTTCGAGGGTGCTAATTATGATTTTGACATCAAAATAGCCTTTTTGGCAGCTGCCAACTGTCAAACTGCAAATTGTAAAATTTCAAAATTTGTAAGAAAAACTTCTTCTATGTGTAAAACTATATCACTATCAACATTTTTGAAGGTGCTAAATATGATTTTGACATCAAAATTGCCTCTTAGGTAGCTGCCAACTGTCAAACTGCCAAATTTCACAATCGAAACTGGCATTTGTTATGTATATATTATTTTTTATTACTTTTTTAATTTCTAATATTTCTAAAAAATTTAATTTTTTACCTTTATTTTTTGAGTGAAGCAAGTCGATCTTATCCAAATCTATGAAATGATTAATTTCTATATAGTGTGTTGACATGCCAGTGCTATGCATATTGTTCAAAATAGATTTTTTATGTTCCTTATGTTCAACAATAACGTGAACATGTGTAATTAAAACTTCCTCCAGAAATATTACAAAACTGATGAACCCTTCTAAATCCATTCTGACTTTTTTTTGAATGATGTCTGTCGGTGCGTGTGTGTGGAGTGTGTGTGTGTATGTGTGTATCCGCGATAACTCAAGAAATACTAATGAGAGACTTTCCAAACTTGGTAGTTAAGATTGTCAACAATATTTTAGGTGACACATTAAATTTGGTGAATGTGGTACCACTAGAAGAGACATAATGAATGAAAGAAGAAAAAAGTTACAATTTCGGGAAAAAAATTTAAAAAAATGTATTGCATTTCTGGACGAATCTCGACGAATTAATGAAAAAACATAACTTTATGAAAAAAAAATCTGTCGGCATGTCTGTAGTATCGCGATAGCAGCCTCAGTTTTTGAGATAAAGCTTTCAAATTTGGTACACTTGTTCTAAAGGCCAAAGGCAATGAAAAATTCAGTGATGAACAAAATTAGCCAGCTGAAAGCGAATCCACAGGACTCAAACTTTTTTTGTATTTGAATTTACAAAAATACATATTCTTGATGAAAGATTATAAATCATGTCTACTATATTAAGCGAATAAAATATATTTTCCAAGTACTTAAATAAAGCTGATGTAAATTGAAATATTTTACACATTTGGCCTCATAAAATGGGGTTAGGATAAATTTAATAGTTTGACGTTTGAAAGGTCTAATTTAGTTACAAAAATGTCAATGTCAATAAGAAAAAATTATTAAAATATATGACATGAATTATTATTGACAGTATCGAACGACGCTGATAATTAGTTATTTAAAAATTTTAATGAAATATTTCAAGGTACGCTATTAAAATTGTATTGAGGTAAGTGAAGAATTAAATAGAATGATTTTTTTGGATCAGGATGATATATACTGATATAAGAAAGTTACGTGCTAGCCACATCAGATATTTTTTAATTTGTTTTAAGTTATCCTCTTTTGGGTACTAAAAAATTATTTATAATTTGGCTCTTGTAGCACTTGTACAATTTAGATCGACTCATCTGGTGGAATTTCAGAATTTTTTTTATACGATATAGCATTGTATTGGTTGTTGGCGGTATATTTCCAAAGAAACATTGATGAAAAGTTCTTCTGCTTAAGTACTTTCATGTTCATCCAAAACAAAGGAGGTTTTCCTGCAACACTTAGTACCTGCATAATCTTGCTTCTTTACGTAGACTATTAACAAGTAGTTATGCTGCATCTTGTAAATATATTTGTGATATAAACGGCCCTAGAAGCTACACAAATAATTGCTTGCCCATATATCCTGCAGTTTTTTGGACCACTTGTGTGATACTAAAATTGGGCCTCTTTTTAGATCTGGATTCACTCTAAATTACTATAACTTTCTTAAGTTGTCAAAAGTGAGCTGAGAAATGAACATAAGTAAATACGGGAACGATTGAAAGAAAAACTGCCATAGAGAATAATTCTGCAATAATTCATCCTTAATTTTCTTTTGGAGTTATTTTATTTATTCATACGTCTATTGCATAAACATATACATTTGTAGGCGAACTTAAGTAGAAACCTATTCATATTTTTTATTAGTATATCAATATTGCTCACATATCTCGTTAGTTAGCCATTGCACACTTTTATGCTATTTTCGAAAGTAATAGTAAGCATCAATCTTTTTAAGACCACACGACATTTTCTGCACTTGTCGCGATTATACAATTAATTCGTTAGTGGTTTTAAAAAAGCTTATAATAAACCGGAATACTAAACTAAATAAGAATGATACAACAAAAAAACGGCTATGTCGAACTGTCAATATAAAATTCAAATTTGTTGATAGGTTAAATAGTGTCAGACATCAAAAGACTGGTGATTTGTGAAACGTTTGTTGCCAATTTAATTTTAAATATACTACAAAATAAAAGTACTAAAGGTGGTCATTATCTTTATACAATACCATCCAATTTTTCATATTTGATGTATTTCATAAATATTTTGAACAAATATCAATTATTTTATTGTTCATAATGTGGTAATGAAATCTTGCAATGTTGTTCCTGTAAGTGTGTCCTGTTAACTGACAGGCTGTGAGTTTACAATTTTTATTATATTTGTTATGAAAAATTAATTGAAATAAGAAAAATCCTTCTGAAATGGAAAAAAAATCGCTGCCAATTACTTGGGGATCAGAACATCCTCACCGAAGTAAAACTCGACATGTGGTGGAGTTTATAATAAAAGTAATTTTTGACGTTTCAAAAAAAGTCACATTTTGACGTTTCAAAAAAAGTCACATTGGTAGAATGTCACTATATTTTTTTAGACATTGGGACCGATTTCGCTCATCAACGTACTCAATCTCTTCCTTGACCTCTAGAATGTGTGTGCCAAATTTGAAAGCTTTACCTCAAAAACTGTAGCTGCTATCGCGAACCACACAGACAGACATTTTTTTTGTCTGAAGTGTTGTGTATCGTCATAATTCGTCGAGATTCGTCCAGTGCAATAAATTTTTTTTTACGAATACATAACTTCCTCACTTTGAGAGGTGAGGAAGTAATATATAAAAAATGTATGTAATAGTAGGCAAATACAAATTAAATAAAGGTGTTTATTACAAATTATTTCGTGGATCACTCTTAAAATTGTATCGTGTGCACAAGGTCGAAGAGCAACTAATCAGAATAAGATATTTTAAATTTTCCGGATCTAGATTTGCCCCTGCAGGAAAAACGTACTATATCATTGAATAAATATGATACGCATGGTATGATTAAAAAAACCAATTGTAACTACAAGGTATGACAATTATGATGATGGGAGTGCATAGAATGTTAAGTTGCAGCGTAATATAAGCAGAGGACAGCCTGATGTGTATAATAATCGAATTACCAACAGCTATAAGTCACATGCTCAGCATTTCTGATTATTACATTACTTGCCCAGTGAATTAGCAATGTCTCGGTAACTTCCCACTTAGCTAGCAACTCGGCCAGCAATCTAGCGCCATGACATAAACCTAATTATTAACTTTGCAAAATGTATTATAACTTTTTCAATCATGTTCAGATAGGTTATATTCGATAATGCTGATATTAATAATACAATTTAATTCAATTCAATATTAATCAATATAGCCTTATTCTATTAGCAACTCGTTATATATATATATATATATATATATATATATATATATATATATATATATATATATATATATATATATATATATATATATAAAACAACTGGCTCAGCTATATGAGACATTTTACAAAAGTCTATGGCCGCCATACCAATCACACCATAAAAGAATTTGTAAAAATTAAAGTTAAATCATGATTCCTTCAGATTTATTGTGAATTAAATGTTCCTTTGTGTAGTTGAGTATCCACACTCTCTGTGCATCACAAAAACCAGATTAGCAGTGCATATGCCAAGTGTCGGCAGAGCAGAAAGAAGTCAAGCTATTTTTTGTTACAGCTAATTTTTTTAATTATGTGCACTTTTGTGTTATATTCCAAACAAGTCAAAGAAAATTCATTGGAAAAAAATATTCTTATCTATGTACAACAGTATTCTAACTTAGTACCGTTGGATGACCCTTCCTTGGTGTTGCTTATTTTTGTGAGAATGAACGATCTGAATGTGCTGGGCCTATTACAGATGTAATACGTTGTGCTGATGTGGAAATATTCATCTCTAAGTTTTATACATATGAAACTAAGATTAGGTGAAAGCCAAGATATGATAACATGTATTAAGACTACATCCGAACAAATTAAATGTCTCAAAAATTCTTACAAAGAGACAGAGTAATCATCAAATGCAAATACAAATAATAGTAAAAAAAACTACAAAGGTGTATAAGGCCAACAACTTTATTTTTATAAATATAATTATGTCGATTGTCACTTCAATGTGACAATTACCAATTCGAAGTGACAATTGTCGCTTCGATGTGCCAATTGTCGTTTCGATGTAACAATTATCGTTTAGTTGTGTTGCCGTTTGATATCCTACACAATATATTTTAGTAGACCGAAAGTAGACACTGGAAGTCGTTATTTTAACAATAGCGGATAATAGCGTATATCGAACCGTAGAGCATGCTTTTATATTTTAAATTTAAATATTAAACTCCGAGTGTCATTTCTTGCTCCTAGAACGAAAATTTAGTTTATATCATTATTTTAGGCATCGTCGAGACCATTCATTTGATAACCCACATCAATATATTGGAAGGCCACTAACACTAAAGGCGGCGACCTACTGGGGCGAATCCCTGAGAAGTTTTCGGTCCCATTCTCAGAAGGACATGTATGAGAGCGGAACCCTAGCAGAGCTGTTCCCGTGGCCTCGGCTTAACAGACTCCTCCAGTTATGATCAGATAATGCAGACAACACCCCCACCTTAAATGGCAAGATAAGGAAGATGACACCCGCCCTGAAGTATGCCGACAACAGTTCCCATGGTGTGTTTATTCCTTCATAAGAATTGACAGCTGAAACAGAATTTGCCACTTCGAGTGGTAATTGTCACATCGAGTGATAATTGTCACATTAAAGGATAATTGTCACTTCGAATCGACAATTGTCATACCGAAGCGCTAATTTTATTGAAGCTACAATTGTCACTTCGACAACTATCACTGCGAATTGATAATTGTCACACTGAAGTGACAATTCGACTTAATTACATAAAAATAAAGTTGTTGGCCCATATACGCCCTCGTAAAAATCCCATAAACTAGGAATAATCTTATTAGAATCCGGTGCAAATATAAACTGAAATTCCTGGTTCTGACTAAGACTGTTGGTGTAATTTAACTAGTTCTTTTCCTCAACTTACCAAAGAAACTGAATCATTCAAATGTCAAGCCTTCATCAGGAATATTTCTATAACAGTGGTTCCAGGAACATATCGCAACCAGTGTAAATTTAATCGATATGGCAAATACAAGTATTCTCCTAGTTTTTATTACAGCCACTTTTTTCCTTACCTGCAACAAAATATACAAACTTTAATACATGTTTAAGGGAAAACAATAATTCACTAATTAGTAATTACATAATAATTAGGCATAACATAGTGAAGGGCTCAATATTTATATGTAAACATAATAAGATATTGACTATTTCCAATCGTTAAGATATTAAGTAAATATCTTGAAAATTTCAGGTCTGCTATCACAGTTTCTCAAGTTATCTGTAAAAAACCGTTTTTTGTCAAAATATTGCCTTGGCGTAGTTGATCATGGGAGGTAAATAAATCAAAGATCAGTTATTTATGATACAAGTGTTAAAAATGACTTTTTATTTTGTGAGTGGAGTTTGCGAAACGAACGTAAGCGAGTGGAGCAACTCCACGAACAAAATAGTAATTTTTAACACGTGTATCATGCAATGTTTTCTCTACAAACACCATCAAAAGAACAATAAAGTTTCTTTAAAAAGATTTCAAATCCTTTTAATGGTTACCTCATAATTCTAGTAGTTTGTAGGATTTATGAAATAAATAAATCGAGTTTGCCCATTGTTTGACACATGCTTGTCAAATGTGAAAAACTATTGCAATATGATGAGTTCCAATATTAATTATAGTCCAGAAGGAAGCGAATCGATTCCTCAAGAAATTGAAGAAGCAGCTACAAGGGCAACTTTAGATTTGTTGCCCACAAAATCCAAACAACAATATGAATTAGCGTACAAACGCTTTGTGGAATGGTGCGATCGGAACAATGTTGCAGGCAAGTACAGTGAAAATGTAATGTTGGCCTATTTCGAGCAAAATTCTAAAATTTGGAAGTCCTCGATGCTTTGGGCACATTTTTCAATGATAAAGGCTATGTTAAATGTCAAAAACAATCAAGATGTAAGTAAGTTTTATAAACTCATCGCATTTTTGAAGCGCAAAGGAGAAGGATATCGTCCAAAAAAATCAAAAATTTTTACACGCCAAAATATTGATGTTTATTGCAGAGGCGCCAGATGACAAGTATTTGATGTTTAAAGTAGCTGCTGTAATGGGTATACTAGGCGCGTGTCGCCGTGAAGAACTTTGTCAAATGAGTTTAAACAATATTGAGGATTTAGAAAATACACTAGTGGTAAACATTCCAGATAGCAAGACTAGAATTTCAAGAATCTTTACTGTTATTACTGAGACTTATATTGACTTATATCATAAGTACTTAGCATTACGTCCAGCTCATGCCAACCACCAACGTCTTTTTATTAAATACACTAATAACAAATGTACGATTCAACCTGTTGGAATAAATATTTTTGGAAAGATGCCTACAGATATTGCAAGATTTTTGAAACTACCAAATAGTGAACTTTACACCGGACATTGTTTCCGTCGGACATCCGCCAGCTTGTTAGCAGACTCTGGTGCAAATTTATGTACAATAAAAAGACATGGAGGATGGAAAAGTTTGAGTGTTGCAGAAGGATACTTGGAAGATTCGTTAGAAAACAAAAAGAGGATTGCTTGTCACATTCTTCTTCTAACAATTCAGAAATAGAGCATATTAATAGTATTTCCTCCACTGCTTCAAGTTCAACTTCAACAATTTCTTCTTGTGAATTAGCTTCCTCACAAGGGATAAATATTACTAATTGCTCCAATTGTACAATATAAATATTTCTAAATAATTTGTAATTTTTTGTTAATAAATATATAAATGTCATTATGACAAACGACTTGTCATTTTACTTTTTGCACTAGTGTTAAAAGTAAATCGTGAACATTTTTAACGCGAGTTTATATAATATTACATTTTTAATTCAAGTATGCCGTGTTAAAAATTTAGTTTTTAATGGTGTTTGTAGAAAAAAAATATTTTGTAGTCTATGGCCTGATAACAAATTTTACCATAAAAAGCTATTATTGACTCATTCTGATATCGGGGCAAAGTCGACTGTACCGAAATGATGCAACGATATTGATTGTTGGAAATTTAAAGCCATTGTCTATGAACAAAATTTTACTCAGCACAATAAATATTGGATTACAAGGAGTCGATCAACAAACAGGGGAATTTCCCAGCAGCCAGCGGTTGATAGACGCAAAAACTAATAAACGAAAGAGAGGAAGAATAATTACAATGAGCCGAGAGAATTATTTCTGTAGAGAGCCAATTAAATAACCAGATTTCCAGAATCTGGTGTGTAAAACCTGTGGCCAAGACACGTCATTCAAATTGACATGTATATAAGTTTTAAGGATATAAAACGATTTCTGCCATTGAAGATTTCACTGAATTTAGAAAAAAAGACACATTACGCAGTGAAGGTGATACAAATGAACAAACTTTATATTTTGTATATATATCCAACTCAATAATCGTCAGTATAAGTAGTTACACAGAAGATATAACGCATATTGTTAATAAGAAGAGTTGTTTAGAATTCAAACTTCTGATATTATTTCATCATATACAGCAACTATGAAACAAATCAGTAGAAAATATGTCATTTGATATGTGTATTGAGACAAATAATGTACATAAATAATAAACATCAACAGGGCTGAAAGTCTAAAGGCCGACAGAGAAAAGTGACATTACAAATGTAGCTATAAACATCTTAATTATTCTACGTTATCTAAACCTATGTTGCTTGAGTGTAATTAAATCTTATTTATGTAAATAACTCAAAATAATAGCAGTTTTTCAGCAATTATTGATAAAACACATTAAAAAGTAGCAAACTGAACTAAATTTATTCTTTAGTGTGGTGTCATAGTTCACTGATAGAGACAACATGTTGTTCAAGTAAATCTTCCTATACAAGTTAAAAATAAGTACGCCACAGTAAATTATTAAGTATATTATTGAATAATAATTTATTTGGAATAATAGCAAGATAATTCATCGCATAAGCATTTCCATATCTAAAGATTTAACAACTTAATGTTAGTAACATTTTTAATCAATAGTAGTCGTAAGCAAAATTGAAAAATTTCCCTTTTTAAATATAATCAGGATAACATATCAATGAAGACAATTTGTTTTGCCTTAAAATATATATGTTAACAGTCTTTGTATTTTGGTATACTTAAGTTATTTCCGGTATAAAAGTACTCACTTAAATTTGTTAATTCATACTGTAGTTTATTAATTAATTTCGATTTTTAATTGGAAAACTAAGTGTCCAGATGTACAGAGTAATTTATATATTTAATACAAAAAATAATGTTTGCAAAGCAAATTCGGGTTTTTATAAAATGTGTTTAGAACAAATACTCGTCTTAAGAAATCTGACATACAGAGTGTTCAGAAAATGCATTAGAAAACTTTCGGATGTGATTATACAAGTTAAAATAATACTAGTATTCTTTAAAAAAAATTCAATTGGAACCGAGTTACACCCAAAGTTTTTTCTTTTTTTTTTTTTGACGTAACTCACAATTCTATTCCAGTCAAGTTGACATTTGGCACACACATTACTCACAACGATCTCTCTCATAATGAGATTAAATTAGTTCATTATCATGCCGCCAGAGAGCACTTTAACTGCAACAATAAATTTATTTATCTCATAACTTTTTTCTTTTAACAGGTGTCACAATTATTTTGAAGGGAATTAAAAATGACAAAACTTTATTACTCTAGACTTAAGTCAATAAATGCAACCGTTTAGCTGAAAATGTTATAATAAAATGGAACAACAAACAACGAGTAATTAACAAAAAACCACAATAAAGTTTGAAATTATAATATTTTTTGCATTATAATAAGTACTCAAAATAACCTCCATTTACTCCAATACACCTTCTAACACGTTTTAAATATAACCTTCGGGCATGAAAATAACATTGAGTTTGTTGCGAATAATTTAACATCCATTTATTCATCGATATCATTGACAAGCATTTCATAAACTAGTGACTTTAAATGTCTGCAAAAAAAGAAATTTATTGAATTACGATCTGGTGATCGTGGTGCACATTTCGCTAATTTAGCTCGTCCTATCCATAGATTATGAAAGGCCTCGTTTAAATATGCACGCACGGACAAACTAAAATATGATGGAGTGCCACCTTAAAGCAGCCACATTTTTGAGAAAATGATAAATAAACTTCTATGCAAAACATAAAACATGAAATGTTACAGTTCCAAGTTTCTCAGCCATTCTATTGCCTTTGGGGTTGCTTTAAGAAAATCCTCGCTAGTTCCGGTAAAAACTTTGAGCGGGTATTCGTTGACGTTATGCTACATTGATTGATCTTCAGCACCGCAGTCACATTTGGGATCAGGTCGCACGTCCAATTTACAGAATGAAGAACCACATCCGCCACGCTCAGTTTGTACCCTATTTAATGATACCCAGATCCTTCGAGATATGTCGAGGTCATCTTCAATGCTTACGGCAAGAGGTTAAGATAGATTGGAACACAAAACGGAAGACATCGACCACCTAATTCGCAGCATGCCCAGCAGGGTTGAGGGATGCATGGATAATGTAAATTGCGCGGAGGTAGATATCGTTATCTAATCATAATGAAATTTTAATCATTTGATAGTCTTTCTACGTCTAATTATGTCGCATAGTATACAGTATTGGAAAAAAATAATTAGAAAGCCTGCTTTGTGTGCATAAAGGATAAACATAGAAGTCATGTATGCAACAGAAAGAGACTTATCCATCATCGTTGCCTTTTTGCATGTTGTGTTTGCGAAGTAACGACGGCACGCCTCATCGTATCTGTTTCCTTTCTACACTCAGTTTATTGTAGATAGGATAAATCATTACTGTACGTCATTCACCGCACTCCTGGTGCCCGTCTGATAGCCAATACTCTTATGCCTCTGTAGGTGTTAAGATAAGTACCTGATAGTTTGTTGCTAAATGAAATATAAGCAGAAACCATTTTGGGATTGGCCACACCTCATGGGCTTTAATTCTTCTCCAGTACTGGGTGTGAGGTATGATCACCAATAGAACATCAATGGCATATGCATACTTTGCAGTATGTTTGCACAAGCATTTGACTCATCGACGCGTCATATCTACAATACATGAAGTGAGTGTAGAAAGAGAAGAGGTGCTGTGAAGTGTACCCTCGTTACTTCGCAAACACAACGTACAAAAAAGACTACAGCGATTTATAAAAGTATCTTTCTGTCACAAACATAACTTTGCTATTTTTACCCTTTAACACACACCCAACGCAGGCTTTCTAATTATTTTTTTCCAGTACTGCAAATGTTAATCAATACGGATAGTCTTAATTTTAATTTTATACATTAATTTTTATAGCCTGAAAATTTTTTTTAATAATATTAGATACAAAAGTAACCCTATATTCATCCAGTAACTTTTCCCCCCTATAATAAAAATTAATAAAACCTCTTATCAAAATTTGTTGTAGACGTGTTTAGATAAATATTCACCAGCAAATGCCACGGTGTAGGTATTCAAATTTATATTTTAACCGAAGATTCACTACTCACGTCTTGTATACGATAAGACGGAATTTTATCCTGCTAGGGTCCTTACTTAATAATAAGCTGTTCCAATAAATTTTTCCAGCCGTGTTATACATTATATTAAAAGTACGCCAGCTGCAGATCGATATAGATTTTCTATCAAATAGGGATTGATGCATTACGGATTACACATCTTTTATTTATTTACTTTTGATATAAATCTAAGAAATCCGTAGGTACTGATTCTATTAAAATATACGGTTGCATTGGTAAGCGGATCTGGAGATAGTTTAGGGTAATTATTAGTATTCCTTTGTAAACTTTCTACAATATACTCTTTCCACAATAATATTTTTATTATGTATTTGATCAAAAATCTCTTACAAGACTACAATACCAATAGTGGTTAATATAATATTCAAGTTTAATGAATTAAGAAGAGCTCTTGCTTCGGAGTTTGGTAACTTTAGAAATTACTTTAAACCCCTCCAGTCTACTTTACCTTCCTAGTAGATGTCTAAAGCAACCCCTTTATTGATTTCTATTCTCGTATTTCACTTAGAGTTAACTTTCTTTGAAAAACTAGTTAAACTGCATTTGTAATATCCTATTCCTGCAAAATATGGTAAACGATATCTCTGGACATAGTTTAAGAGGTGTATAAAAAAAACAAAGAAAAAAAGAATATGATTGTCGATTCGCCATTTTACATAGTCAAAGAAATTCATGAAATTGTTTAACTTAAATTAATTCATGTCTGTAATACACAAAATTGTCGTGAATAAATTGGCGATAATAGCTGTATGTCGCTTTGTGCTTATTTCTTTGTAATTTTCATTCTATATTACTCGCCAAACCCTTCTTGCTTTTGCTTTCAAAATATAACCACAAAACAGATCTATAATAACATGACATAACATAAAAGTTGTAAAAGTCACTAAAAGTTGATATCAACTAAAAATCTATATTTTGGGTTGGAGCTACTGAATAGTCAAAATAAAATATCTGATGTGGCCAGCACATAAGTTTCTTATGCCACCATATATTATTCTGATCTAAAAAATCATTCTATTTAATTCTTCACTTACCTCAATTAAATTTTAATAGCGTACCTTGAAATGTTTCATTAAAATTTTTAAGTGTCATTCGATACCGTCAATAATAATTCATGTCATATATTTTAATAATTTTTTCTTATTGACATTGACATTTTTGTAACTAAATCAGACCTTTCAAATGTCAAACTGTTAAATTTACCCTAACCCCATTTTATGAAGCCAAATGTGTACAATATTTTTTCAGTTTACATCAGCTTTATTTAAGTACTTGGAAAATATATTTATTCGCTTGATATAGTAGACATGATTTATAATATTTCATGAAGATTATGTTTTTTTGTCAAATACAAAAAAGTTTGGGCCCCATGGACCCCCTTTCAGAAGGCTAATTTGGCTCTTCACCGAATTTTTCATTGACTTTGGCCTTTAGAACATGTGTACCAAATTTGAAAGCTTTATTTCAAAAGCTGTGGCTGCTATCGCGATACTACAAACATGCGGACAGATTTTTTTTCGTACAGTTATGTTTTTTCATTATAATTTGTCGAGATTCGTCCAGAAATGCAATAAAATATTTTTAGTTTTTTTTCCCGAAATTGTACCTTTTTTCGTGCTTCATTCATTGTGTCTCTTCTGGTGGTACCATATTCACCAAATTTAATATGTCACCTAAAATGTTGACAATCCTAACTGTCAAATTTGGAAAGTCTCCTGTTAGTATTTTTTGAGTTTTCACGTATATACACATACACATACACATACACCTATACACGTTTTGAATATATTGTGGGGTCGTGTGAATTTTACCACACTGTGGGGACAATGAAACTACACACGTGACGTTCTAGATCTTATCTTTGCGATCTAGTGACTAGTTATGACGTATTGATACACTCCATAGTTATTGAATACACTCTACTTTTTCTAGTGGGGACACCTCACTACTATAAGAAGATCTTAATGTGTAAATTTCGTTTCACAACTTATGTGAAATAAACAGTGTGTTAAAATAAGCCCCACAAATATATAAGATGTGTTAAATGTGTATTTTAGTACCCACAACTTATGTAAATCGAGAAATGTATTATTAATAAACCTCACAAACTATGGGTTAGCAAATGTGTAATTTTGTATCAACGGCTTATGTACTTTAGTACCCACAACTTATCTAAATCGGGAACTGTGTTTATTAATAAACCTCACAAACTATGGGTTAGCAAAATGTGTAATTTTGTATCAACAGCTTATGGGAACTAGGAATGTGTTATTAGCACCGAAACACTCGTTTCTCCAACCAAGTTAGCATTACTTATTTGGAGATCGTTAAAACAGTTTTAACGATACCAAATTGGTTATCTTAACTCTCATCGACAGTAGTGTAAAGTACAGGTATTAGTTGAAACGATTTCAGTATATTGGATAATGTTATATGGTTAAATATTATTATTATGTTTTTACAAAATAAATAACATTAATAAAAGTTTTAGAGGATCAAATTCTGATAAACTTTTCCTCATAAAATTTTTTTGTATCTTTAATACTTAACGAGATACAGCGCATTATATGACATGTTTACAAGACCACCCCTGCAGCGTGCGCAATTTTTATCACATAATGAGCTGTAACTCTTTAAGTATTAGAGATTCAAAAAAAATTATAAGGAAAAGTTGTTCAGAATTTGATCCTCTAAAACATTTATTAAGGTCATTTTGCTCTAAAAAAATTTTTAGGAAACCACCCCTATAGCGCAATTCGTACCAGGAGTTCGAGTGTGATCTTTTCGTTGGATACCCAGGAGGCAGTTCCCAAACAACCCTGAAAAATTCATCCTGTTTGTATTTTCCTTTGCGGCCCCTATAAGCCGAGAACAACTTTATTGGATTAAAAGGAGTTCTGTTTTTAAGAACATTTAGTAACTTTTCTAGGAAAATACTTAAGTCTGACAACGCCGCCAAAAAACTGATGTTCTATTATCATGTTTATCACGAGTTATGCTAGATACTAGATATAAAAAACTACTCTATGATTTTCACACTCAATGTACGTAAATATACGGATATTCAAACACTATAACAAACATATTTAACAATATTAAAAACTGTTTATCCTGTTATCCACATATTTTTAATAGTTAATAGTCAAGTAATTGCTGTAATTATTTCCAATTAATAAAATGAATTATTTAAAGATGTCACTTGGGTAGAACAAACGAAGTAACAGAAATCTATATCTAAAATTAATTTTCAGTACACTGTAATTGAATAAAAATCAAACACTATAACTAGATGTAGCTTCTCACTCATTGATTAGTATTGCCCTCTGCTTTAAAATGGGATGGATTTTTTTGCAAAAAATTTATTGCGCCGGTGTAGCAATTCAATTGCCACAGTTATAAATACTACATTTGAAAACATACAGCACCAACTGGCAGCTATTTATATACCTACATTATAAGGAAAGTATATACAAAACCATATAATAACCCTGTAATTATGTCCAATTAATAAAATGAATTATTTAAAGATGTCAATTGGGTAGAACAATTGAAGTAACAGAAATCTATATTTAAAATTAATTTTGAATACATAGTAGTACACTGTAATTGAATAAAAAATCAAACACTATAGCTAGATGTAGTTTCTCACTCATTGATTAGTATTGCCCTCTGCTTTAAAATGAAAAAGTTATTTAAAAATTTCTGAACACTGTAAAAATAATATTTAGAAGATACGGACACTAAAATGTTCTTGAGTAGGTACCCAATCACTGAAACAATCAAAGAAAAAAACTGAGAAAGAATTAAATTATCCTTTGTTGTGTGTTGTGCAATATGCACAAGAATATTAATTAACTGTATCAGTACTTTGAGGCCACACATCGACATCATCTACGGTTAGCAGAATGATTCTAATTTCCCTTTTTGTTTCTCTCCACCAGGTTCTTAAAATATATTAGACTAATGGTATTGAATATTACATTGTCCTCACTTCATTAACATAACTGTGGGAAGATACACACATCCTTTCCAAACTTTATAATATGCATGCAGAAATTTCTTATATGATAGAGGGAGCCACTTGTTAGCAATAAGACATGTCCCTATGAATAATGCACAATGCGCTAAACTTACTCACCTGATTTTTATCTTGTTTGTGGGGACATCAAATATTAATCTATATTTTCGTCATAGAAGAAAATAATCAAACGTGACAAAAATGGCAGGTAGATATACCTAATATCTATCTACCAAATAAATATGCCCAAAATTCTATGAATATGTGGGGCAAAATCACCAAAAAAGCTTGTGGGGACGTGTGTATGTCCCCACAATATTAAATGTCCTCACGAGTCTGGTAAAATTCAGACAAAATTCCCCACAATATATTCAAGACATACGCACACACACACACACACACACATCTACACACACATCCACACACACACATCCAGACACACGCACCGACTGACATCATTTGGAAAATAGTCAAAATGGATTCAGAAGGGTTCAAAACGTATATATTAATCAAAATCTCGAGATCCAAAAAAAACATATTAGGTATAAGAGTGAAAAAATTGGCCTGTGTGTACTTAAAATATTTACAATAAATTTATTAGTATATCTGAAAATTTAGAAATAAATGTTCCAAAATGATTCAAAGTATTAAATGTTTCTTATGAAAACAATAAAAGTAAGTAAAATAAGTATTATTTTTTCTTGTGGCATAAATAGAGCTCGAACGGAGCTATCGGTTTTCAGTGACGGCTATTATGCATACCATGGTAAAGAGAATTTTATTTTATCTTAAAATCTTAATACGTAAACTAGTTCTATCGGAAATAGTGTGACAAAACACAAAAAAGTAATATTTTTACACTAGCCAAATTTAGGGAATGACATCACACTATATTTTTCCTTATAACTCGTGAACGGCTAGAAATATCTAAAATCTGTAAAGACATTTGAATGTATTGATGAATGTGGTGACACTAATACACATTTATTTTTAACTACCGACCATAAGAGTAAAAGTGTATTACTAATGTTTGTTGTAAATGTTCTGGAATTAATCTTCGGCACCTCTCAATAAATATCCATTTATATTGTGAGAAGGACCCGTTCAACGTCGACATATGTAATTGGCGCAGTTTTAAAATATGTGAACTTTTTCAGAGACTCCACATTTATGTATTGTGTAGAAAAGTCTACTTCTTTGCCATTTAAAAGGTCATCTGCCACCCTACAAACCGATGCCAGGGGAAACTAAAAACAAGAAAAAGTTTTGAAAAAATCTTTAAAAGGTCGAATAGATGTTAAATATGTAAAGCATAAACTGACAAAACCAAATAGTCCTTATAACTTATGAAGGGAGATCGAATAAATGTTAAAATAAGGCGTCTTGTCCACTGCCCATTCGTTTCTTCCCATCTTTCTTGCCATATTCTCATTGTTTTTTATTCTTTTTTCCTCTCGATCTCTTTTTTCCAAACATTGCGACTCTTTCAGTTATTTGAAGATCAATTTAGATGGCTCTAAAGAGGACAAAGTGCTGCTTCAGTGGCTGTGGTTCTGTAGACCCTTCATATTATTATTGCCATTTTTCTTCGTGCTGTTAGTAGTTTGATCTTGTATTTTTCAAAATTTGTAGCTGTTTTCCACATTGGCGCTGCATATGGTATTATTGACTCTGTCACATTGTTCGCAATCCTGAGTTTATTCTCTCCTGCTCCCCCATATCGTGATATACTTTTTGCGAGTACTATTGTTGCGACACTGTCTTTCTTGACCACGTGTTCACGTATGTCCCAAAGCTAAACCTGGTGTCTAGATTGACTCCATTTTAGTTGTTTCTGGAGTTATATCTTTTTATTCTGTATGTATATGTCCAGTGGCCTGTATCTCTTTCTCCCTATCAGAAGTACACTTTCTGTCTTTTGGGGAGCTAGTTGTGGGCCATATTCCTCCATCCATTCACTTATTATCTTTGGTGTTTCCTTTTGCTGTCATTCATAGCCGTTTTAGAGCCTGAATACCTGTTAGGTAATATTAGCTTAGTATTACGACGTTTTCTGTTTCAGTCATGCGTGTTCTCTTTCTTTTACAAATTGTGGTACGTTGACTTCATTACTATGTACTATTATACCTACGTCGCTTTAATCATCAGTGTACCATCTTACTCCTTTAGCTTTGCTGAAAGTAACATTTTATAGTTTTGCTGCTTATGTCAAGTTTCATTCTATATGAGCGTTGTTCTCAGTGACTACATAGGCAATTTCTTGTATATTACTTTATGGAATTCCCCAATACAAATTCGAATTATATTAATTTATTAAGGTAAAAGTAGGTTCGTTTCTGAACTGAATCATGCATACTTTGCATATCAGCTATTACTTATTAGTAGCGTCAATACCTCAAGATAAACTGAAACCAAATATTAAATATTTTCTCAACGACCTCTCTAGTCACTAATGTAACTCCCTGAAAATTAGGAATGTTGTATTAGGTAAAGAGAGAGGAGTCCCTACAGTTTATTGTGAGTACGAACCATATCGATAGTTCTGTACTTCATCTGAGTTGAAAACAAATTTCAAATAAAATTTCAGTTTATTTGGGGATCGAGGAACAATAAATCACATCCAAGCAGCTTAGAATGAATCGAGAAAAAACATAAAAAATAGGAATTTTCTCAAATAATAATTTTATTCATGGCAATATTCTTAAGCTACTAGGAATTGTGCTTGATGGTGGCTTGAAATAGACAAGTTATATTAATAATCTGTGTAAACAATTATCCACCCAACTTTACGTATTAGGCAACTGAAGCAAGATTTCAGAATTCACATTATTCTAACAACTTATTACTCTCTCTCTTATTTTCTCGCACCTCTCTTATGGGATGCTCCTGTGGGGAAATTCTACCTAGTCCTAGGGCTTTTAGCTACAGAAGTAAGCCATAATTGACAATGCAGGATTTAATGCCTCATGTCAACTCTTGTTTATAAAATACAAATTTCTACCAATTTCCTCTTTATATATCTTCCACACTTTATTAAAAATGCATGAAAATAAAACTCTGTATACTCTCCAGTCGAATCAGGTGATATTTTGAGGGTATCTAGGTTCAGACTTTCAGTTTCCACACAATTCGCTGAATTTAAATTTGTATAACAAGATACCTTCAAATTTAAAAATAATAAATTACAATTATTTTAAAATAAAAATAAAAAGTATTTAGAGGTATAAGGGGTAAATGTAGACATACCCAACATATTTAAAATTTGACAACATGAACATGACAAATTCATTTAATAAAAAATAATAAAACATTTCGTCATCTTTGGATACCCGCCTCCGTTACCAGTCGAACATCCCCGCGCCAAAAATGCTTCGTGGCAATTGAGGCCTGGCACGAGGGGGGCCGATTCAAACTTAAAAACTAATTTATCTGAACAATAACAACTCCTAATACAATATATTTTTAAATAAAATTAAAAAGATCTATGCATATTAAAAATGTATAATATGCATATAAATCAACTTAAGCTAATGTATGTAAAATAGTAAAATTAGTGTATAATAAATAAATATAGAAAGAAATTAGATTGCAGAATAGGCTGGAAAATAAAGAACTCTAAAAACCAGCCAAAAAATAATTCCGAAAACGAACGGGAAGTCAACTAAGCTTATTTTAGAGAAGAAAATGTTAGTTTCCTAAATACTCGAATTTAATGAAAGGTTTAGTAAATGTAAAATTTGACATATGCCAACGAAATATTTCAGATCCCGAGTTTTTCATGTTATGTACTTGACTATTAAGCTATTTTTCCTTGTAGATATCCATATGGATAAGTAGTTAATTTTTTAACAAGGTCGAGTGTCTACGGTTACCTGGGGGTCAATGTAGACGACACAGATTTCTGTTGATCTTGTAATGCTAGTACAACTGAGCCAATTGTAGACAAGGTATAAATTATATTGAAATGCTGTTGAAATCGCAATTTTAAGAAGTTTATGAGTTGCAATGATACAGAGCACGAAAGAACTGAAGGTTATAAACTGGTGTTCTAAAGTTCAAAGCACCGACTCGGTGGAATAGTTGGCTAGAGCACGCGATGACAAGTGTGATTAGACAATCTCTCAATTGTCCTGCGGGTTCGAATCTCGCCACCGGCACTGGCAGGGAATAGTTATGTGTTCGCGTTTTTTTATAAGTGTAACTCTGGCCCATGCAGGTTCGGCTTTGGATTTGGGGGTTGTCTAATTTCTGTGGTGTTATATTTTTATTATTAAATAAAAGTAACATGTAGTTTTCTAATGATAAAGATAATAAATATACATGAATTAAACATTAATTATGTAAATGTCTAGCTAAAACATCCTTAAACTCAAACCATCTCATTTGAATGTCCATTGGATAGGAAGAACTGAAAACAAATATGATCATTCAAGTAAAAGTATTGGTCCAACAAAAGAAAAATATTGACACTATCACCATCATATTATTTAAAAAAAATCTTATATGCATTTCTAGAAAAAAATAATAAAATAATTATTGGGTATTACATAAGCATCCCTCAACTTAATATGATAATAATAAATACCCATAGTTTTATAAATTTTATACTATCCTTCTTATTAGAATGCACTAGTATAAAATTTTATGTAGATAGTAAATGAAATAAAACACTTCCCATACATTTTATCATAGAAACTATTAAAGCAACTATTCAATCTTGAAGCAAGAATTGCATTGAATTAAATAACAGTATTCTTAGTATTAGAAACAAAAAATATTAAGGTTAAAAAAATATTGACTCACCATAAAGAAAAATGTTTACACTTAAGAAATGATTCACTTCAGTTAAAATACTGTTATTTAATTCAATGCAATTCTTGCTTCTAGATTGAGTAGTTGTTTTAATAGTTTCTACGATAAAAAGTAACGTTAGTTTAGGAATACAAGGGGTACTATACCGTGTGTCCCAAATTCGATGCTCACCATTGCGATCTCGGAAACCATAAGAGATACAAAGTCGGTTAAATGGGATAAGTTTTAGCAAATGTTATGCTGATTTCAAATCCGTTAAGAAATCATGGCTAACTGAAACCGTTTTCGTGATTTTCCAAAAAAAACTAAAATTTTGTGATTTCTCTTTTTGGCAGTAGCCAAGTAATCCTTGATCAGACAGGTTTTAGACTTTTACATTATTAGGACACTTTTTTGGAAACTAATATTTTGGTGTATAAACGAATGTTCGAGATATCCGAGGTAACTCTTTTTGTTATGACAGGATTTTTTTGTTTTTCAGATTGCGCTTAAAAAAGAGCTTTCAGATGTTGTATCACTTGCTGAGAAAAAATTGTTTTTCAAGGGACTAATTTAAGAAAAGTTATCCATTGCTTAACAAAACAAAATAGTAGGCCATGGAAAATCAAAAAGTTATTTTGATTTCATGGATATCCCTAATACCAAACCATTATAAAAATAACAGTTACATTAAGGCTACCAGTTTGACATGTTTAAATAATTTTAATTTAGTGTTAAATTACTGAACATATCGATTTTGAGAAAATTTTTTAATAACAGCAAATTAACATAATATAAGAAATGATGGTAAAGAAGTAAGAAGATTTAATGAAATTGTTTAATATGACCTCCAATTAACTAAACATATTTTTGGCATCTACGCCTAACTGAGCTAATTCTGAGAGCATTGGCATTTAACGTGCCAAAAACGTCCCTAACTCTGTCTTCCATAATATCGATAGTTTCTGGGTTTACAAAATCATACACTTAATTTTTCACTGTACTTCACAAATAAAAATCAGGAGGGGTTATATCAGGCGAGCGGGGAGGCCACAATACTAATCCTCTATTTGAAATTATGCGACTACCAAAATTTTCCTACAATATCCTTCTAACATTATTAGTATAATGTGCAGGGCAGCCATCTTGTTGGAACCACAATTCGTTTATTTCTTGTTCCGTAAAAAGCTCTCTTTTCTCAGGTAAAACTTGATTTTCTATAAGTTAACGATAAGCTGCTCCAGTTAAACTGTTGTGAAAAATGAATGGAACAATTAAATGGCGATCTAAAAATAATAATTATGGAAAAGGTTATAGGCAGATCATAGGAGTAGAAGAGGAAGAGAAAAGGTAATACCCATCCTGTCACACCAAACATTAAATCCAAACCTAGTTTGAAATCTTCTGTGCGTAGTTAGTGATAATTGTGCTTGTTAAAGACTTTATTATAATTTTTAAACAACTTTAATTAGTTCATATAACTCTCGATTGAAAATCAGGTTGTTCTTTGCATTTCTGATTAAATCAACGACAAAATTCAAGTCTTCTACCAAAATCATTATTGTTTAAAGTTTAGACAATCGTAGGTTTTTACGAATGATATTTATTTTGTTTTAATGTCTTGTGTACAGTTGTCTTATATTTGTTTCCCCTGCAATTTGTCGCACTGATATGCGGGGATTATTGTGAACAGCTTCGAGAATATTATTTGTGCGGTTAACATTTTCAATTTGATACCAGTCTCTTTTATTATCAAAACTCCCGTAATTTAACAAATTGCTTACAATTCTTTCAAATACTGTTCAATGTGGTTGCATTCTCTCCGGAAATGTTTCTAGATAGGAAGCTGATGTGTTTTGCGAATTTCCCTTTACTTTTAAATAACATTCTAACATCAAATTTTCCTTCATTTGAAAATTTATGCGCAATTTTGCAACAATAACACTCTTGGACAGTAATAATAAGTATTCTTGAGCAATTTACAATAATGCCACTACTATTTAGTGAACACCTCTCAACTAACAGTAATGCTTATTATTTGTTTTAAACCACAGCCTACTAAATTTTACTGAAAGCCATGTTTGAATTTGGACATTTTTAAAAAAGCATTTTTCAAATTTTGCTAATTCTAACTGCTTTGCATGCAAGAATGCCCTTGATGAAGAGGATTTCTTTGTTCAAATTTTAAACACTTTATTGACAATTTTGTGACAAATAAAACCGTAATGAACGTGTAAAAACTGATATTTTTGGAAAATTGTATAAATAAAGCAATTTACAGTAGATTTTAAGTACATAGATAATAATTAGTCTGAATAAGCAACTTCCTTGTCTCTGGCTTTACAAAAACTTTTTTATTTTCCATGGCCTACTATTTTGTTTTGTTAGCAATGGATAACTTTTCTTAAATTAGTCCCTTGAAAAACAAATTTTCCTCGACATATGAAACATCATCTGCAAGCTCTTTTTAAGTGCAATCTGAAAAACAAAAAAATCCATTCTGGCTGCAATAAGAAAAACAAAAGGTACCTTGGATATCTCGGAAACAAAAGAATATCGAGCATTCGTTTCTACACCAAAATATTTGTCTCCAAAAGTGTCCTAATAATGTAAAAGTCTAAAACCTGTCTGACCAAGGATTACTTGCCTACAGCCAAAAAGAGAAATCACAGAATTTTCAGTTTTTTGGAAAATCTCAAAAACGGTTTCAGTTAGCCATGATTTCTTAACGAATTTGGAATCAGCATAAAATTTGCTAAACTTTATCCCATTTAACCGATCTTGTAGCTCTTACTGTTTCTGAGATCCCAATGGTGAGCATCGAATTTGAGACACACGATATATGGTTAGAAAAATAAATAAATATATAGAATGCATTGATTGCGTTTGACTTACTATCTACCTAAAACTTTTATACTAGCGCATTCAGATAAGAATCTTGAATTTTAGTGGCAAGACAAATATACCGTTTTGTTATGTAGCCTACATAGTAACTATCAGTTTTAAAATCAATTTGTTTATTTTTTTGGATAATTGTTGTGTTCTGCTATCTGTGATTTTAAATGGATTTGTCTCCTTTTTATACTTTCAATTTTTTCTGCGTTTCTTTTTTCTTCTTCTTCTGTCATACGCTTTATTACTTCCTTACTAATAAGTAGACTTCACCATAACATTTCTTTTTCTACTCTTACTTTAATGGACTTTTTGTTTTGTGCTGCAAAATCGTTTCACATTTTATTGAATTATAGACATTCGACCAGCAGAGGTCGTCGTTGAAAAAATATATAAAAAACCATTATTGCCATGGATTTTTCTCCCCACACTTTTTACAATAAAATGAATTTTTTTTGTCAATCACTTCATTCTTATTTTTTACTTTTTAGTTCGGTTTGCTATTAAAGCGTGTTTTTTTAAATTTTTTAAACTATAATTAATTTTTAAGCCATAGATAAGTCGCAAACAGAAATTTTGCACTTTCTGTATACGTCTTACATCAACGCTGTCTAAGCAGAAGCCATATACACTATCGCAATAATTAAATTTCGATAATATGAGAGAATCACATCATTTTTAATGATGTGTAACATGTTCTTAGTACTTGTGTGATATGTTCTTTAAATCGTAATTTATGATCTAATAGAAGACCAAGATTTTTTACATGATCTTTAAACGGAATTTTGTCGGTCTCTATTTTAAACTCTAAATTTTCTTTAATTGAATTTATATCCTTATTGCCAGCAAATAATATAACCGATGACTTCAATGCATTAATTTTTAGTAGGTGGTCATTTGATGTTTTAAGTAAAGTGTCCAGATTGATTTATTAAGTTATTCGAGTTGATTGCATCAGGTAGATCAAACGTTTTATAGATTTGCGTGTCATCTGCATACATATGATTTTATTTTATCCTCTGTGATCTACCCAATTGATAATTTCCGATACCACAGTATATAATCAAAGTTGTGTCCCAGTATATAATGAAAGTACTGGCAGAGTCAATACTTTTTATTTTTCTTGCAAGTATTAAGTAAATACCTTTCAAAGTATTTTCAATATTTCTAAAACTTAAGAGTATTTTTCAAATACTTGCAGTAGTTTCAAGTACAGCAAGTATTTTTTTTAAGTTGTACTTTCAACTACTTCCAGTATTTTTAAAAACTTGCGTACTTATCAAATTATTTTCAGTATTTTAGGATTGTCAACGATAGTAATATATTAGTATCAATAATGGCGGTGGTTTTTAAAAATATAATTTTCACGAAAAAAATATTGGTTTGGAGACCATTTTTTTATTATTATTGGTAATAATTATTATTAATATGATATAGTATGTATTACATGATGTATGTAATGTTACAGAAAGTACACAAAATATATATTTTTAATATTTATTCAATATAAAACAATAAAATCAAACAAAAAATATCTAAAATTTAAGGCAATTTGAAAATGTAAAGTTTGTATTAAAATTAAAAACCGGTAAGCAATACTTTTCACCAATACCACAATGTTTCAAAATTGGTGTTGCTCATTGGCTTCATACTTCATTGTATGTTTTATAATAGTTAATTTTTCAGAAAAAGGTTTATTACGGCATTAAAATTTAAATAGAAAACATTTTTTCTTTGATAAAGATAACGGACGCCATAGACCGTATTTCGAATTTCATTCTGATAAAAATAAAAATTTTGAATATTTCCCGTTTCTTAGATAATAAATTTTAACCAATATCATTAATCTAAATTTTGATTAAATGAAGACTGACCTAAAATAATTTAAAGCCGAAATTCGGAAAACAGGGTAACAGACTGATTGAAAAAAAAAATTTTTTGACATGAAAATATACTTTGTATATTATATCACTTTATTAAAACGAAAACTGAAAGAATCTGCCATTATTTTGTTGAACGGTGATAATTGTGTCAAATTACTCTGTATATTTTTGTACGAACTGTTTATTAATCCTTAGAGACGAGATAACTAGACAAAATATCATATAGCATAATGTCTCACGTGTCTATGGAAATACATAAACAAAAACTATCTTATTTGACATTACTGCAAAGATAATATTTTATTCCAAAATGTCAACTCTTTATGATCTCAATATATTTGATATTTAAGTTTCTTTTTCAGACTAATATATTTTTGTAGGTGTGTGACATTTTTTGGGGAGGAAAAAGCATTTTTTTCAAAAATCAACTTCTGACTTTAACTTTTGGCGCAGAGGTTTATTATCAGTTTTTTAAAATAATTTACTGAGTGGCTTAATACCCAAAAAAGGTGAGAAGATATATCACGTCCTTGTCACAAAAACTCGATAAACGCATGCGACTAAACAAGAAAAGGGTGAGGGTGAGACAAGAATACAAAATACTCCAATATTTTTCTTGTTTACTTTTAGTTAAGTAATTGCAGCTGTTTATAGTTTATTACAGTTTTTACGATTACTGGGAGTAGTTTCTAATACTGGGAGTATTTAAGTAAAGTACTTGAAGTAGATGATGATTTTGCAGTACTTTTTTAAATAAAAAGTAATACTTAATAAAAAATATAGAAAAGAAGTACCAGTAGAAGTATATTGCAAAGAAAATATGGGAAATTTAAATGCCAGTACAGAAATATTAAAAATACTAAAAGTAAAGTACCTAAAGTACTGATTACGATATTTGTAGTACATTTTTGTACTGAGTACTCTACTCTGTATATAATATATAAATAATCAGTAGTGATATGACAGATACATTTTTATTTGATAATACCGTGACTAAAATATATTTTTCATAATTTTCATAGTAACAAATAATGTGGTCCATAAATTAGTGAGAACTTACACGTCTGGGGTAATGCTAATCTAAATCGAACAACTAAACCAATCGCAAACTATTTAAACGGTGGAATTCAATTATAAATTTGTTACAACTGACTAGGTTATTTTAATTATTATTCGGAATGATCCGAAAGTGAATTTGTGGTCACATTATTATACATATATAATACCGGACAGTAGCGCTCTCGAAATAACCAGCATCCTATTTAAAATATATCATTCTATATGATTGATGATACTCTAAAGTGAAATTTAAATATTGCCTTTGTGTATTATATATAACATATGGTGTTGTATAAATTGGTACGCTATAATAGCGAACAGTTTCCAAGCTTTTATTAAAAAAAACCGTTATAGGATGTATTTAGTCCCTTAATATGTCAACAGAAAATTAAAAAGGAAACTGACATAGTCCCATTAGTTAGTTAGATTATTTATCTTCTGATGTTGACGTTCTATCAAAACTTGTCATACGCTTGGTTTCTCGTCAATAGGACGCGAAGGCCGTAAGTTAGTTAGGCACGTATATTTTTATTTCGTATATATCTTATTTGAGTTATTATCACTTATATATCCATCAGGAACAGAAGTTATGCTATCTGTGATTTTGTTAAGCATATGTGTTTTAGTTTTTAATAGCAGGATTTTAACAGTAAAGAAAAAGTCATTTTAAGCTGAAAATATCCTAGTAACTTATACTCTTAAACGCTTTCTACCTAAATTACAGACATTTAAAGGTGTAAAAGAAAAAGTATTATATGGTTTATTTAAATTTTGTAAATTTGCCACAAGATGGAGTTACCTTGTAACCTGTTGGTACTCTACTGTCACATAGAGATATACGGGGTGGCCATTATCTACTCCTTAGATGCGTAACTTTTTTTTGCAGAGTTAAAGAGTCGGTTCAATTAGCAAAATTGGGCAGAATTGTGAGAGCAATTGATTGCCGTATTGAGAATTGTGGTTTGTTTTCAGGTTGCTGAATTATACTGAAAAAACTAAAAATGGTCGATTTTTTAATGTTAAATAATTTCAAAACCATTAATCTTAGGAAATCCGTGAAAATTGTTATTAATAAATATTTTTACGTAGAGTTCAATAAACCTATTACCAATTTCATGTCTAGCACGATTTCCGAGATAGAACATAAATTTGCATTTTTTTAAATGGACATAGAAATGTTTATATTATTGATATCAGAAAAAAAATAAGCTTTCTTATAAGCCTATAGACGACTATGGTTTCCATTTAAAAAAAATTCAAGTTTATGTCATATCTTGGAAATCGTGTCAGCCATGAAATTGGCAATAGGTTTATTGAATTCTACATAAAAATGTCTATTAATAACAATTTTCACGGATTTTCTAAGATTAATGGTTTCGAAGTTATTTAACATAAAAAAAAAAAATCGACCATTTTCAGTATAATTCAGCAACCTGAATACATATCACAATTCTCAATACGGCAATCAATTGCTCTTACAATTCTGCCCAATTTTGCTAATTTAACCGACTCTGTAACTCTGTAAAAAAAAACAGTTAGCCATGTAAGGAGATAGATAATGGCCACCCCGTATAATACCGAAATCCTTCTTGTTGATGTTGCGTGCACCTACTTCGTACTGATGAAGACAACAATCCGAAACTAGTCTACGAATGGTGCTCGCGACGGCCTGGAGAATGATTTCCTTTCATTAGGTAAACTACTTTACTAGTGGTCAATCTTAATTCTTCGTATGATATAATTTATAAATCATCAAGAAGTGTATAGTTTGCTACAAAATTAGTAGCTATATGTGGCTACTTTATTTAATTTTTAATTAATTAAAGTGAGGGGATTATGACTTTGTACCTTTTAGGCAAAACTTTCGGTATCTATTATTCGGTAGCTCGATAGCGCAATCAGCCAGAGCGATAAGTGACAAACGTAGCTAATTTATTGCCTATCAACGCCCGAGTTCAAATCCCGGTTTCGATTCTGACAAAATCAAAGGGTTTGGTTGTGTGTATTTTCTTTTTTTTTTTTCAACTGTGTAGCCCCTATACGTGCAGCCTCGGCTTTGGCTTGGGAGTTGTCTAATTTATGTTTTTTTTTTATTTGTGAATATTAGACATCGGGAGGTAGCGAAAAATTCCAGAGGCGTCTTTTTACTTACGTATATATGTAGATAGAATATTATATTGTAAACACCTAATGAAACACTCCCAAATTATATGTTACATTCCAAAATCTCGTAAAGCTATACCTCGCAACCTCTCGTTATTTGTTATTTTGTGCCGTTCTGTACTCTACTGCGCAAGTCATCAGCCTTCCGGTATTTTGTCGTCCATCGTGAAATACGCCGGTTACCTGATCGTAAAGGACAATTTCCATAAGTCTGATCTACGTTCATCCGCGAGGATATCAGGAATTTGTTCTAAAATTTAAGTTCCCCTTGTTTTAGACGCAGTGTAGATGCGTTAGTATTGGTTTAGAAGTGAACTCTTACTAGAAACAGGATATAATTGCGATCTTTGGTAAGGCTGCACTTAGACATTTTGTTTTTCATAAGATGGCACGTTTATTTCTTTATTTTCTAGGCTGGTCCTAAAATTATAGTTCTTGTTTTCGTTTTGTGTTTAAGTACATTACTGAGGTTCCAGAAGGTAAACGTTCGATAAGTTTGTAATTCAAACGTATTTCTTTAGGGCGCACACCTGGGGGCGAAGTCTCCATAGTTTTGCACGACTGAGGTGAAGTTTGTATCGTTTTCTGAGCCTGGGTGTGAGGTTTCTACTGTTCTGCACGTCGAAAGAACGGTTTGTCAGTATTTTGAATGCGTAAGACTGAAGAGCCTACGTACCTACGTAAGCACCGGGTGAAGTTCCAAGTCCAGGTAAAAGGGAACGAGGAAGTGTGTTTGAGTGGTACCTACCTTTATGTATCGCTGGTAGCTGGTAACTGTGTATGTCGTTTTAATTTTTATTTAAGGGATTATCACCTCATTTTGTTTAGTTTAAGTTTGATAATGAAAACCTTAACCTCGTATGTCTCTAAATATGCTGTAAACCTTAAGTGTGGTCACATTCAGGGTGTTAAAACCCTGTCATGATCCATGTTGTACACTCTGTGAATGAGGGTGGTACTAAATACTAACATTTGAGGCACAGTTATCGTAAGGTAATGTAAATAGTTTTTTTATGTGTTACTCTCTTTTAAGAAATTTATATGAATATAGTCTGTTTCATAGTTGTTGAATTTGATATTTTATTTTAAAGCACCGCCTTATAATGAGAACGAATAAGGTTTAAGTAATTAATTTCATGGTATTAAAATTCAGATAAACTGGGTGTAAACGCCCTGAGATCTGAGCTAGTTTTGTCGTGGCACTCATTAACTAAGTAGTGTCTCGACTTGCTACATCCTCACGACCAATATTCTTAAGTAGATTTCTGTAATAAATCTTTTTTCTTTATAAAAATGGGAACAAAACACTAAATTACCCTATCAGGTAATTGGACGGCTTGCTGCTATAAAAAAACAATTATTTACTGACCGTCATTTTGAGGGAGAAAGCTTGGTGTCGTTGAGAGTCCAATAGCAGGAGACTCTATAGATATAGGAAAATCGCGCCCGCTTGCGAGGTCGCTTGTCTATCACGTTTACGCCCACTGCCTCATGTTGAAAATAAATAAATACCTCTAAATAAATAGTATTTATAAATCGTCTACGTGGATAACATAAGTGCATATGTAGATACGTAAACAGTGCGAAATTAAAGACAACGAAGGATAACTTTCTTAAAATGTCTTGTTCAATTCTTTCAAAGGATAAAGTGAACTTGTGGAATAGTGATTTTCCGGAGTTGCAATTTAATAGCACAGAATTGCACAAGCTGGAAAAGTGCTTTCGTACGACTTCAAAGCAAACATTAAGAAACACATTTCCTCAGGCAGTAATAAAAAGTGTGAGTAGTACTGTTACTGATAGTGACAGGCAAGCAAATTTTAATCTAGATTTAGTGGAAATGATGGTTGGGTCTAGTATATCGTAGAGAAAACTAGATAATACACTATTCAGACAATTTTTGCAAAAGTGTATTAGCGTGCAGTACAGGTGCCATCGTAAACAACACTAAGAAGAAATATTTATTACAAAAATAACAGTATTAAAAAAAAATTATACTGAACTGATTGACAAATACGTCTGTATTAGCGTGGATGAAACTACAAATACTTGAGGCTGGATGGTGGCAAATGTTTTAGTGGGTACATTGAAGGAAAATTGTTCAATGCGCGGACACCTGATTTCATCTAAAATACTAGAAACTGTAAATTCTAGCACTATAGCAGATGCAGTGCAGTGCACTGCAGTATACATTTTTCAGTTAGGGGGAATTATTGCTGAGGCACTGAAACAAAAAATTCGAAACTGTTTTGAAAAAATTCCGGTTTTCTTACTATGAGAAGTGTAGTGGACCTTTTAAATGGCAATGAAGTAGACTTTTCTACACAAGACAAATGTGAAGTCTCTGAAGAAGTTCAGATATTTTGAATATACACAATTTACATCTGTCAAAGTTGAACGGCGCTTTTCACAAATACAAATGAATTTTTAATTGGAGGCGCCGGAGATTAATTCCGGAACATTTACAATAAATATTAGTAATATACTCGTACACTTGTGATCGCTAGTTAAAAATACATGTGTGTTAGTGTTACATTCATCAATACTTTCAGCTCTCTTCGTATTAACTTTGGATGTTATAAAGCTCGCCAAAATAACCACAAGGTAAGATAATTGCGTCATATATGCATGAATATTTTACGAGGTAACACATCACCTGTAGGCTATCCTGGAATTGACGTCATTTATCACTGCCTCCTGATCTTTAGTGAATATTCAATTTTAGTTTTTAATCTTTTTTATAATTAACATTTTTGATCTAACAATGAAAGTAAATAGATATTTGAATTTTCAGAATGTCGTGACAAATTTTAATTTGCAACAAAAATTAACAATTGAAAATTTAACACTGACATAGTTTATCACGAAATACCAAAACACCATATACTGCACTCGACGAGCGTTTGCATCGACTGAAAATGATTAAAATTAGTTTTAATCATCGCCAGATGATGCCAACTTGGTTGGCGAAACGCACGTAGGAGTAACGCGCGTGGGCGTGACGCGCGTGGGCGTGACGCGCGTAGGCGTAACACGCGTAGGCGTAACGCTCGTTGGCGAAATACGCGTCGAGTGCAGTATATGGTGTTTTGTGAAAAACTATTATATCCTTTGAACAAGAAAAAGTCTAAAAACCATTTCAAATATCTCACACTGTTTGCTTTTTTAATTATTTATGATACCAAAGACAAATGCGTACATCTTCTTGCTTTGCGAAATCTGAAGTTTAAAATTACACGCACATTTGTACGTATCGGGCGATCGCATTGGTCAGATGGTTCAAACAAAAATCACTATTTCCATTATTTTAAACAGAACAAGCTGCACTGATTCGCATGGGATGTATCGCATGAGCGGAATTCCGTTTAGGATTCTTTGAAAAGAATCAATCCGTCTACGCGATACGTCGAAAATCCGCGTGAGTTTACGACATGTCACAACAGTTGCAATTTAGTACAGATTACTCAACTAGTGACACTATTTTTCTTCGGGTCACCTAGGACACCTAGCAGATCACATTGGATAATGGTTTATGAATAATAGTTTTGCATCTCTTGTATTAAATTGACAAATAAGGTGTGAAATTCTCTACACAACTCTTTATTAAAAGGTGTTTCAAAGATTTGAATTGCACGCCAGTTTGGTTTTCATGATGTCAAAAGATTATGACTTGCCAGGTCGATAGAAGATAGATGAGAGTGAGTAAACACCGAGCATTACACGATAGAACAACGCGTCCTGTTTAAACATTATTTTCAAAATGGTGAAAGTTTGATTGCCACGATTCGTAAAGTGCGTCCAATTTTCGGTCGAAATAATGTTCCTCATTCATCTACTGTGAAAAGAATAATAGAAAAAAATCGGAAGTACTGGTTCGGTTAATGATGTGAAACACGTGATACGAGTTCGAAATTGCCGCATTTGGGGCTCAGAGAATCCACGAATGATTCATGAGAAATCAATGCATCCAGAACGTGTCACTTTTGGTGTGCATTGTGGTCTGGAGGAATCAATGGGCCGTTTTTTTTCGAAGACATGGCAAGTAATGCAGTAACGGTGAATGGCGAACGTTATCGTGCTAAGATAACCCAGTGTTTTGTGCCTCAATTGGAAGATATTGCACTCAACGACATGTGGTTTCAGCAAGACGGTGCACTTGCCATAGAGACCGTGAAACATTGACGGTCTTGCACGAGTCTTTTCCTGGTCGTGTCATCTCTCGTTTTGGTGGCCAGAATTGACCGCCATGCTCTTGCGATTTAACACCTTTGGACTTTTGACTGTGGGGTTATCTGAAGTTACAGGTTTATGCCAACAAGCGTGCGACCACCGAGGCATTGAAGGCCAAGGTAGACGCTATATCAACGAAATACCGCCACACGTATGCAACACCGTTATTCAAAATTTCTCAAAAAGAGTACGCATGTACCAGCAAAGCCGTGGTGACCATTTACCAGATGTGTTATTCTATACATAACTCACAAATGTCTACATTATAACTCAAGAAATATTTCAATACTTTGCTACAGAAAACCATATTGCTCATATTAAAACACCCTTTTAATATAAACCCAATCTTTGCCTTCCAACACTTGAAAATAACTCATGCTTTTAACTACTTACAAAACTGAGTTTGAAGTGTAATAACGCGTAATTTAAATCTTAACTCCGTAAATATGTAAGGCAAATCAGAAGCAATGTGCGATGCGTCCGATGCGTTCGACGCGTACAGGTGTGCACTTAACCATAATTTTTATTATTTCAGCACGACCAGATAATATTCTTATTTGTAGATTACTTGTGTTTGATAGGGGATTTTATTAGTTATAAATTCATATGGTGTTTTGTACATTTATATATTTGTAACTTCATGAAAACAAAACATTTAAAATGTATACAATATGAATGGGAAAATTGGACAATTTTCTTGTATTATATTCATAATACGTCATTATTTATTCTAATATACGTCCTTTATATAGAAAATTTAACTAAATAGGAATAAACGTTTCGTAAATTAGTAATGATTAATTACAATATAATGAATTTCATATTTTGCTCTATTCCCACACTACTGCAAATAGCACATTGCTAATTACGAAGTTGAAAATTAATGTTCAATTGTCTAAATATACATGTACTTCTATTATTGAATAGTGCGTCAAACAAATAACTTTATAACTCACACACTAGATGCATATTGATATGCAAGAGTAAGCACGCCCATTTAAACAATAATTATATTCAGTTCCTATCATGCAACCCCTTCGCCTGTTCAAGTTTTTCGTTTCCTGTTGAGTAACCACGTTAGTTTTATCCGGATACAGTTGCTGGGGGTTGAGGGGTGGATTAATCACCAAACAGGGGGAAATACACCCTTTAACCGGACACAAACACATTTTACATTCATTACACAATATAACTACCACTTAACATTATCGTATCCTAGCTACGTTGTCAACATCGACATACTCTTGTAGGATTCAATGACGTAGATGTGGGGGTTAATCTGAGGTTTAAAATTATTTTGTATATATTTTTGTAGTACACTACAAAATTTAAAACATTGTGAAATCTACAAAAAAATTATACAATGAGAGCCAAAATATCTATTATCAATTTCAAATTGCGACAACAAAGGGGCAAAGCTATCTATGACTTTGTGTTTATATAATAAAGTAAGCTTTGAAGTATTGTGTCAATGTAGTTTAAGATTTTAAAATGAATTTGTGTTCTATTCAAATATTTTGCAACGAGAATTTTGTGAAAACTGAATCAATAATTCAGACACAACGGTGTTTTTGACGTCAGTTCAATGTTTCGATACTTTAAAAAAAAAAATAGGCGGCATTCAAGCCGATCAGAGTGTGACGGAAAACAAACGGCCGCTCCTAAACCTGTATGTACTGTTGAAAACCAAGAGCAGGTGAGACTTGCTATTTATTATTCGAAGTCCGTAATGATCTACATGATAACGTGCATTAATACTGAATTTAGTAAGTACAAGTGTCCGGCGAATGCTACACAAAATGGAATTCCATCCCTACAAAATGGCTTTTGTCTAAGAATTATCCGATAATGATAAACTTGCCCATCTTCAGTTTTGTACGAGTTTCTTAAGGCAATATGCTGATATCATGGAACGTTTCTTTATGAATGATAAAGCGCATTTTCTCTTAAATGGCCACATTACCAGGCAAAACTTTCATTATTGAGCAATGGAATATCCATGTAAAATTTACCTAAACTTACAGTATGGTACGTAATTTTAAGCCCACGAATTATTGGACCTTACTTCTTGGAAGAAAATGGCCATTTTGTTACTGCAACTTCTCGAAAATACGCGAAAATGTTATGAATTTCGTTTAGGCCTAAAGTTTAACAATTGCCTGAAAAATGTTGGTTCCAACAAGATGGCGCTACAATTCACACGGTAAGAATTTCCATGGAAATCCTGCGGGAATTTTTCCCGCTATGACTCATTTCACAAATCGGAGATTTGCCGTGGCCAGAGAGATCGCCGATCTAATTAATTCCGATTTTTTTCTTTGGATTTACCTTACGCACAGGATATATAAAAACAGACCAAGAACTTTTGATAACCTCAAAAAATATATAGATGGTGAAATGCGCATAATGCCGATGCACATGTTGCATAATCCAATAGATAATTTTATATAGCGTTAAGAAGAGAACGTTGCCGAAAGAGGAGGCCATTTGCTGCATATCATTTTTCATTAATAAAACTCCCATCCTTGAATATTATTATGTTATAGGTTTTACGTTATTGTGAATTAAATAATTCTTATTGAGTTTCACAATGATAATAGACATTTCAGTATACAGTGTTTACATAAAGTTTGAAATAAATTTATTATTTCTGAATACGAAAATATTTAGGAAAAATCCTCGGACAGGTCTGTCTTTATTTTGAATTGCATCTTCTGCTTTGATTTTTAGCTATGACGTCATCGCTACTTCAGTTATGACGTCATCTACTTTTTAAATGGAACACCCTGTATTTTGTTCATTTTTAGAATTTCTATGGAAAGCTGATTTCAAAGACCTATATTACTTAGAGTCTAGAGTTTATAAGTTTGGTGCTGCAGACATTTGAAATTATTTTTTTTTGAAGTTAAATAATTCTTGTTTTATTGTGATATTTTACAATAAAATACAAGTGAACAGTAAATAATATAATAAAGAATTAACTTAAGGTCTGGATTTCATTTTTACGAAGCACGTGTTTAGATGCTCTTACAAAAACGAGTAGCCGAATAGGTTTCTCTGTAATATTTTTTTAAATAGGTTGGTACGGTTAACAACGGTTCTGTCTTTTCAGTGTTGAATTAATAATTAGTTATTAAATTTGTGTCTTCTTCTTTATAACAATGCATTTGTCTGTATCTCAGAGAATTGAATTTCTTATGATGGTTGGGTATGATGACATGACGCGACCACAACAAGAAGTATGTGTTTTATTTAAACACTAAGTACCCAGATAGATCCATAAGCCGATCAACAGTGAGCAAAATTGAAAGGAAATATAAAGAAACTGATTCCGTAGATCACCTACCAAAGAAAGGCTCTCTAGTTATTGAGGAGTATAGCAAATTAAATGTTTTTCTGGTTATGGAAGAAAATCCACACAAAAGCGTCACCTGCTTGGCCGAAATTGTGATATTCCTTTTACTTCTGTACACAAAGGTTTAAAATAAGAAAAGTGGCATCCCTTTAAGATACATATTGTGCAAGAGTTATCTGATGATGATCCAGAACGAGGAATGAAATTCTGTCAAATATTAATTAATATGTGCAATAATAATCTTCTTCAAGTAAAAAATATAATTTTTTCGGATTAATCGACTTTCACATTAAATGGTGACGTCAACCACCAAAATTGTAGATACCGGGTAAAGGAAAACCCTCGATGGATGCGAGAGTAGCATACTTAGTATCCACAAAAGGTAAATGTGTTGGCGGGAATAATTAGAAATAGGATAATCGGTCCCTACTTTTTCGATGACACTATAAATGGACCAAGATATCTACAATTTTTACAAGAATATCTAATCCCTACTTTAGTGACCCTATTTTCGAGTAGAATCAATTGTAGAACTCCTGATGAAAACTTATGTTGTATTTCCAAATAGGTGGATTGGAAGACGTGGAATAGCCACCTAGGTCACCAGATCTTACCCCGCTAGATTTTTCCTTTGGAGTCACCTAAAAAACGTAGTGTACAAATGTAAACCTGACAAAATTCATCAAATCATCAAAAAACAGAATTAGATTAGAATTACAACACCCCCGTCCAATTGCTGGTATAACACAATAAGCTGGGGGTTGTCTTTATTGACCGGTAGCTTAGTTAGCAGGCTGTGAATAAGGGCTTAGATTGATTTGAGTTCTCACCAAAATCTAGTAAAGATAACGTTAAAACTTGATTTCTGTTGGGAAGGAAGTCGAATAAAAAGATATTATTTAATGAAAAGTATAATAAAGATTAGTATTTGTACAATATCTACATTGGTTCAGATGGCCTTTTTTTAGTCAAAAAATCTAGGTGTGGTTGAAGACCAACAAACTAATCACACAAAAAAAATGATATGACGTTATTGAAAGAGAAAAGAAAATGACTGATCTCTTACAAATTTCTTCTGACCAAATATAAACGTTCACTGGGGACGAAGATCTTACGTAACTTCAAATGAGTTAGTCCAGCGAAGAATCCACCAACGACTAAACTCTTAATGGGTTCGGTGTCAGTTTGAATTAACATTGTCGGTACTGCAGTTACCCTTGAGACGAAATGCCAGTTGTATAAAATATCGTTTTCCTGCTCCACCCAGTATATAATGATCAGTTCGATCCACCAGTTATCCTCTTCTCTTGGTCCAGGTATTAACATAAGAAGGGGTGAGTATTATGAGATCAGTATTATAGGCAAAACAATGTAAAAAGATGTGACGTTTGAATTGTCCAGCTACATACGTAGACAAAATATGAAAATTAACACTTTACAGAGTAAATTGCAAACTAAACAAACTAGGATCGGTATCCCACAATATTTTAGGAAGTTGAAGACTTCAACTAACTTAAGTATCGATAAAAGTTACGTTAAACAGAAAAAATACTAGTCCAACAAATAAACTAGGTGTAGCTATGATAATAAACAAAGTGAAATAGGTATTCACTATATGTTCCGATATTTTTTACTAAAAGAAGGTAATCTTCAAGAAAATAGAATTTAGACTGTCTGTATACAGACAGACAACTAGAAAGATAACGTAGATAAATATTTGCTAAATATAAAACAATACGATAATTTTCAAATTAAACGTAACGTTAAATTAAATTATTTATTCGTTCCTCGGAGAGAGGTAATAATGAATTCCAGATAAAGTTAAATAAAGATATATAGCTTGACTATATGTTTACTGCAGATAATCAAAAGTTAATCAATTGCCAGATAACTAGGCAGGTATCCTTGCTAGAGAACTAGGCAAGGCTCCACTAGAGCAGCGTTCCTGACTAAATACTAAGTAAACATTCAAGTAAGCATTCGATATTTTAATTAGAAAAACCTTACGTTACTGGGGTCTGGTTGGTAAATATATGCACTGGTATAAAATGATCCACCACAAAACAAATTCACCACATTAGATAATTTTCACAAATGTTATAAACAAATAGGTTTAGTCCAAAAAGGTGTACCAATCTCCAAATGTCACCAGTCACCACTTTTCACAGAGCTACCAACGTAGCCAAGTGACCTAAAGCATCCACAGACAAAGACAGAAAACAACTAACTACGATACAAAATGGCGACATCCGTTGCCGGGTAAATCTAAAATTTACAATAACCGAAAGTTAGTTTAAATTAGCACACGAAATTATTACAATATCAGAGGGATATTAGATAAATTACCAACAAGGCACGATAAATCGATACTAATCAATATTAATGATGGCTGTTCCAAAGAACAACAAAGGTGAACTGATCACCGAAAAGCAAATTCGCCCAAGGCGTAAATTAAGATAAATCCGGTACAATATTATCATGAAAGTTACCTCAAAGGTACGGTAAATCAATATAGCAACTTTTTAAATAATGATGTCCATAAAATTACACGATAATACCAGAAAACATATAAATTTTACCAGACCGCTGAACTAGAGATGTTGTCTTCAGAACGCTACACTAGTAAGAAGGAAGTAGCACCGTAGTATTTTGCTACCTAAACTCGATTATGGTTTGGAAAGAGACAAACATTTGGGAGTACAGTATGAGCAATAAAGACAAATAGATATTTAGGTATTAAGTGCAAAAATCTACCAAACCAATTATTCCAGTAGAAATCAGTGGCGCCATCTGGACTAGACTGGCAGAAACTTAATTCATCGCGGACAACAACAAACTGGAATGAAATGTCTTGCAATTTCGTTACAGAATGTAACAACATTTCTCAAGAAACTATAAATAAAGTTCAGCAAGAATTCATTGATCGTTAGGGATACTGTCAGGCACAAGAAGGTTTTCGGTTTGAACATTTGATTAGTTAATTCTTTCTCTTATTATTTACTCTTCATTTGCTATTTTATTGTAAAATATCTCAAATAAAACAAGAATTATTTAACATCAAAAATAATATTTTCAAATATCTGTAATTCTATGTTAATGTTTAGTAAACACTGTATGTTAAAAATGTTTCTTTACATTTCAAAATATATCTCCAGAGATGTAGCGGAGTAAAAAATTTTATTGATGGAATTATAAATCAAATCCCCTTGATTTTATGGAAAAGTATCTTGGAGGAACAAGGAGCAAATCGATAAATATTGACATAATCAATTTAAGCCATTACTGATAAACCAATACATAAATTAATAATTTTATTTTAAAGCCATTTAAGTTTTAGTGTCATACACCTTTATTTTAAGAATATAAATTTCATAAAATTTTTTCCTATTCCTACTTTATTCCACATTTCATTCCGCAGTTACATCATGAAACCTCTCAAAGACTTGTGAGGCTTTACATAATTTATGTCGTAACTAACGCAGGCTTTAAGCACTGTGTATTTGTATACATTCTACAAGAATAGTACTTACTATTCTTTAAACTGAATATATTTTCTTTATGCAGCTATCTACCTTCGAAACATCATAGAAATAAAGCTAATTAAAGGAGTCCAAATATTAAAGACTTAAGAAGTTGAACAGTTACAAAGAGAACATTCTCTCTGTAATAATGGTGAATTTTAATACAACTGAAAATGTACACATAAATATTTAAGACCAAATTACGTACCAAACCAAACTATACCGACTTGAACAGAAAATCTTTCACGTTAATTCTTGAGAAGTGATATTTTTGGAATCCATGGGGATATCCCGTTTAAGTTCGGTTACGTTCTTGACTGATAAATTTTGTGCACCAGGGCATACGCAGAGCACTTGATTTCCAACATTGTCCTAAGGAAATGGCAAATCAGTACACATGCAAATTGAATTTAAGATTTTGGAATTCGGATTATAATAACGTGATATTGAGGTTTTAAATTCTTACTACCTAGTGCTTGCCACAAGCTGTGATGCGTAGTGACTTTTATTATTAAAAAAATTTCAAAGAGACTGCATTAATCTTAATAGTATTTTTATAGTTAATTTAATTAGGTTTTGCAGCAATAATTGATTACAATCGTAGATAAAATGGTCAAAATCGAGCTTAATTTTGTACATTTTCTATGAAGTTCTACCAATTATATCACATAATTCTGATTTAAAAAACTTATAATAAAATGTTTTTGATAATCTGAAAGCAGAAAATAAAAATAATAGTTTCTATGTCAGAAAATTTGTAGAAAGAAGGAGGCGACTTCCTCTGTTAAGAATATCTCGAAAAACAATTATTAATTAATAAAATTTAAATGATTTGTTCATATAATATCACTTGTTTCTTATTGAAATAAGGTTGGCTTAAAATTTAATAAAACAGAGAGAATTCATGGGGTAAAAAAGAATCGTGACATTGCTACAGACACTGGTGGTTAGGAATTATTTTCCTCATCAGCGTAGCCAGCTTAAGAGCTCTTCGGAGTCATTAGTTAACCCACCATACACAACCGAATTTTTGCCCATAAATCTTGTAAATATAAATTTATGTAAAAACGACAGAACATCCTACAATTTACAACTTCATTGCCATGTGGACAGATTATTTTAAACTCAAAATTACATTTCATAAAAACATAATTTTGTATTTGGCTAGAAACGAGGATATTTAAAATTAAGTTCTTATGAAATGTAATTTTGATTTGTAAATAATCTATCTAATAATCTGATAGCAATGAAGATGTAAAATGTAGGCTATTCTGTGGTTTTTACATACATTTATATTTACAAGATTTATGGACAAGCATTCGGTTGTATAGTGGGTTGCCTGGTGACTTCGTAGCGCTCTTAATAAGTGGGATGTGGAATGAAGCATATTAGCCCATGGGCCCGAGATCTTTCGGTAAAAATCGGAGGCCCAAATGCCATTTGGCACATAATCACAATAGTACCTCAAAGATATGAAAATAGGTGATGGCCACCTTATATCGGTAGCTCTCCAAAATGGCAACCTCATAAAGATGACGACTGAGTGCGTAATTAAAACCGATTATATCTCAGTTTTAGCCGCAAGCATTGCTGGTTTCATCTACTATTATCTAGGCGTATTTGTCCTTCATGTCAGACTATTTTGTTCAATACTCTTACATCTCTGTGATAAATATACTGTAACACCTCGTACCCTGTGTGTCACCCAACGTGGCCCCTCGCCTCGAACATTATTATTATTATTTCTTGTTTAAACTCATAACCAATTAATATCATAACTATGTTTAATAATATTATGTTTAGACTAAGCCGCTGTCGTCGGCATTCTATTATGTATAAACATGGCCTGGAAAAATATGAATGTTCGCCTGGAGTGCGGTACTTTGAAATAAATCGTTCAGCTGAGCAGTTCGTTTTTATTTTTAATATTTTAATTTGTTAACTTGCTCCCCTAATTAAGGGTTGTGACGTTATATCTCAGAAGTGGGACGGTACCTGTGTACCTGTTGTTATTTTGGGATTATTTCTTTTTTTTTAAATAATAAAAAAAACAATAAAATTAAAATGAGTGATAGTGAAGGTGACGCTGAGGAACGTGCACCAATAAGGCATTCACGGGACGTACTTGAACGTAAGGCCGATTCGTCAGAGGAATTCGAATTTTCGGATGTGCCTGTAGAAGCTGCCGAAGCTAATCAACGAAGAAGAAAGAAGAGAAGAATAGATGAATTAATTACGGCAAAAGTCACTGAAATACTGAGGCAACTACAGCCAACCGTAGCTAATCACCTTCCCATGACTGCTTCTGGTCAAGATCCTTTTAATGTTGGAATTACTAAAAGTGATATTGTGCCTGTGTTCGACCCCGAAATCGCTGATATTAATACATTTACTTGGCTCAACAAAATCGACCAATTGGGTTTAATTCACGGCTGGACTGATGCAACAAAATCATATTTTATGCAATCCAAATTATCAGGTATTGCGAAAACCTGGTACAATGGTTTAAAAGATTATAATAAAACTTGGCAAGAGTGGAAAATAGAAGTGTTAAATGCTTTTCCATCTCACGAAAACTTTGTTGACAATTTAAAGCAAATGTTGGAACGAAAAAAAAAGTGGAGCGAAACTATGTTACATTATTATTATTCGAAATGTGCGCTAATTCGAAAATGTGAGATATCAGACTCTAATGCAGTGTCTTGCATTATTGATGGACTATCGCCAGACTACCAAAAAACGGCAAAGTCCGCTAATTTCAAAACACCGGATCAGCTGTTCCAAGGATTCCTGTGTAAAATTGATAGTGGAAATTCTATTTCACCTGGACCGTCCACGCAGAGGCAGGAAAACCCCAACAAAAGGGAGATTAAGTGCTTGATCTGCAAAAAAAGATGGCCATGCAGCGAGAAACTGCTATTTCAAAAACTTGGGTGCAGGAACCTCCAGTAGCCAGAGTTCAAAATACACCAAACCAGCTCATACGGCCCATGGTAACACTGGCAACAATAGTCCACAAAAATTCATGCTAAAGGAATGTACACACTGCAACAAAAGAGGTCATCTCAAGGAAGATTGCTGGCACCTAAATCCGGTCAAGGTTCAACTTCTGCAAAGGCAAGTACCTAATAATAGCTATAAAGTAAATATTTATATAAATGATACATTGTGTAGCGGTTATTTGGATACAGGAAGCCAAATAAATGTTGCTAATTACTCATTAGTAAACAAACTGAATATTCAATTAACACCATCAAATATTGTCGTAAAAGGCTTTGGTAATCAAGTTATTTTTCCAAAGGGAGTAGCTATTGTTGATTTCAAACTAAACAATTTTTGTATTAATACTCCTATTCATTTTATAGCGGCTGACATGGGCAATATTGATGTTATAATTGGTCAGCCGATCATAAACCATAATGATGTTATTATGAATATTCAGGGTCATAGTATAACATTAAGTAGAGCGACCCATAAGAAAAACAAATATCCAATTACACTGCGGGAACCCATTATAATAAATCCACACACCACAGCTGTGATTCCTGTTAATACAAATAGTAAAAAGTGTTTATTTATTTCTGCTAGAACTTATGACTTTCATGAACACTACTCAATACCTAGTTCATTGTTAAATCCATTTGAAAACATGCTAACAGTAATAAATACTGGAGATAAGAAACTGTGTTGGTTTAAAAATCGGGTTTTGGCTAGGGCTACCGAAGTTAATTTATCAAACAAACAAAATTTGTTACACGAAGAAAAATATATCTGGTCTCTCGATTTAACAGATGTTAAAGTAAACTTAAAAGTATTACATGAACCCTATTTGTCACAGTTCTATAAAATTTTAAAAAATTTTCAAAATTGTTTTGCCAAAAATACTTCCGAGTTGGGGGTAACGAATCAAATTGAATTTGAAATTAACTTAGAGAAAAACACACCTATTTTCTATAAACCATACAGATATTCAGAAAAAGAAAAAGCCATCATTCGTGATAAAATCGCGGATCTATTAAAACATGGAATTATAAGAAAATCCAGTTCATGTTTTTCAAGTCCAGCACTTTTGGTTCGGAAAAAGAACGGAGACTACAGATTATGTGTAGACTATAGAAAGCTAAACTCAATTACTGTAAAAGATCGATATCCTTTGCCACACATTGAGGACCAAATCGGTCGATTGGGGGGAAAAACATATTTTTGTAGTTTAGATATGACCCAAGGTTATTATCAGATACCCATCATACATGATTCAATAGCTAAAACCGCTTTTGTAACCCAAGAGGGCCAATACGAATTTTTGCGGTTACCGTTTGGATTATCTAACGCCCCTGCGACCTTTCAAAGATTACTAAATAATTTGTTTTCAAACGTTCATCGCGATAATATTAGTATATACTTGGATGATATTTTAATTTCCTCTGAAACGATCGATGAAGGTTTGAATGTGTTAGAAACTGTACTAAACATATTAAATAATGCAAATTTAAAATTAAATATAGAGAAATGCTTTTTCTTTGAAACAACTATTGAATATCTTGGATATGAAATCAATAAGGACGGGATTCGTCCAGGACAACACAAAATAACAGCAGTCTCAAATTTTCCTGTCCCGAAAACTTTACATGAGCTAAGACAGTTTTTAGGTCTAAGTTCTTATTTCAGAAAATTTATTAAAAATCACGCCATTATTGTTGCTCCACTAACGAACCTCCTGAAAAAATCGGTTCCCTGGGCTTGGACGCCCATCGAACAGGAAGCCTTCGAGGTTATCAAAAAGAAGTTAACTTCTAGGCCTTTACTTAGTATTTATAATCCAAATAGTGAGACTGAGTTGCACACAGATGCGAGTAGCAAAGGTATTGCTAGTATTTTATTACAAAAACATGGTGATTCATTTAAACCCGTCATGTATTACAGTCGTACCACTAGTAAAGATGAAAAATTTTATCATTCTTATGAACTTGAAACGTTAGCGATCGTAGAATCAATTAAGCGATTTTATATTTATTTAACAGGGATTCATTTCTCTGTGGTAACAGACTGTGCAGCGGTACGCTCGACCTTCACAAAGCGAGATTTATTACCACGCGTAGCCCGGTGGTGGCTCGCAATACAAGACTTCGATTTTGATGTTAAGCACAGACCAGGACACAAGATGCAACACGTGGACGCACTTAGCCGAAATATACCGGACGTTACCGTATTAACTATTAGTGACATGGATGACTGGTTTTTATGTATTCAGCTTCAGGATGACACCTTGAAAACAATTTGTCAAAAATTAAAACAGGAAGATTGTGATAAAGAATTAAAAAACACATATCGAATTATAAATAAAAGACTCTATAGAAGGACGGCTGATGGACATAATAAACTTGTCATACCAAAATCAGCCCGGTTTAATATTTTGCGAAAATATCATGATGATATTGGGCATATTGGATTGCGGAAATGCGACTCTTTGATTAAAAGTAAATTTTGGTTTCGCGGTATGACACGATTTATAAGAAAATATGTACACGCTTGCCTTGATTGTGCATATAAACGAGATCAGTATGGGAAAAAGGAAGGTTTTCTGCATCCCATTGACAAACCAACGGAAATAATGCACACTTGGCATGTAGATCATTTAGGTCCATACACTAAAAGTGTGGGAGGATACTCTTACATATTTATGATTATTGATTCGTATTCAAAATTTTTATTCGCAAGACCGACTAAAACCACAAATTCTAAAGAAGTAATATACCTTTTAGAAGACCTTTTCAGCATGTTTGGGGTAGTCAAACGGATTATTTCTGACTGCGGAAAGGCTTTTACAAGCAAAAAATTTAAAGATTTCGCATTAAAATATCAATTTAAGCATGTATTAACTAGTGTCGCATCTCCTCGATCTAATGGTCAAATTGAAAGGTATAATTTAACCCTAAACGCTGCTATTAATGCTAGCGTAAATGACGAAGATGAGTGGTATTCTGTTCTTCCCAACGTAGTCTGGGGAATTAACAATACGATAAACATAAGCACGGGATTTACCCCTCATCGACTCATGTTTGGTTTCGATCAAGCTAAGCACGCCAGTTTAGAAAAACAAAATAGTCCAGTCATAACTAGAGAAAAAGATGCAAAAAATTGCAAAAGCCCAGATGGATAAACAAGCTAAAAAAATGAAACGACTATTCGATGCAAAACGCAAAATAGCAAAATCATATACAGTAGGTGATCTGGTTCTGTGGCGTGGCTCAAACACTTCCACAAAGGAAGTAGGTAGAAAAACAGGTTTAAAATTTGGAGGCCCTTATAAGGTTACCAAAGTAAAAAAGTAATGACAGATATGAAATAATAGCCTTAAAGGGGATGAAGGGTTATAAAAAATACACAGCCACTGTGCCAGTTGACCAGCTAAGGGAATATACAGGGGGTGTTGTGGTAGAAACAGAATCTGATAGTGACATCGATAGTACTGATGAACTATTGGATTTACTGGAAAGTTAATTACTAACACTAGCGAGTGCAGTGAAAATCAGATAGCTTAAAAAAGAAGCATAAAATAGTACAATAGAGCTCTAAAGAGCATAAAATGTGAAACATAAAAATAAAGAGAGCTCTAACGAGCATAAAATTATTGAGCTCTAAGAAGCATAAAAAAAAATGACAGCTCGCAGTGTATACAAACCAAAAATACTAAAACAAAAGAATAATAACATAAAACAAATAAATTGGCATAAATTAATAAAACATATAAAAAAAAATATGTTTGTGTATATATATATATATATATATATTCTTAACATATTAAAACCAAGTACTGTTCTTTTGTCATTTTTTCTTTTAGGGTTTGGTCCCGGAAGCATGAGAGGAAGACGAGGACGTCTAAATAATCAGGATGGCCGAGTGTAACACCTCGTACCCTGTGTGTCACCCAACGTGGCCCCTGGCCTCGAACATTATTATTATTATTTCTTGTTTAAACTCATAACCAATTAATATCATAACTATGTTTAATAATATTATGTTTAGACTAAGCCGCTGTCGTCGGCATTCTATTATGTATAAACATGGCCTGGAAAAATATGAATGTTCGCCTGGAGTGCGGTACTTTGAAATAAATCGTTCAGCTGAGCAGTTCGTTTTTATTTTTAATATTTTAATTTGTTAACTTGCTCCCCTAATTAAGGGTTGTGACGTTATAATACTCTTTATGACTGTTAAGGAGATGTGTCACTTAATGTTTGTTTGATGTTGCACGAAAGAATTTTTTTACGGCTTCTGTGCGGTTATATTGCCATTATATTGTCGTTATATTGCAACTCCGGAAAATTACTAAATCCACATGTTCACTTTATCCCCGGAAGGAATTAATTGAACGAGACATTTTAAAAAGTGTTGTCTATAATTTCACTCTGACCTGTATTATACAAAATGTTCTTTTTTTAAACAGATTGTCAAAGATAAAATATATCTACCTAACATGGGGCAGTGGGCGTAAACGTGACGGCTAAGATACACGATCCGCCTATAGGTATTTATCTGACCCTTGATATTAGACACTCGACAAATGAGCATTTCCTCGTCAAAATATGGCCGACAGTAAGTATTTTTTAGAGCTACAGCCGTCTAATTATCTGATACAAATTTTTTATTTTTTTCCCCATTTTTATAAAGAAAACAGATTTATCACATAGCACATAGGAATAAGAATATTTTATTATTTCATTTCATATTGTTTGGGAATGATTCATTAGGTGTTTACAATATAATAATCTATCTACATAAGTAAAAGTCGTCTCTGGAATTTATCGTTACTTCTCGATGTCTAATCATTAAATAAATATTTAAAAAAATATTTTCGATTATTCGATAATTCAAAAATCAACTTTAGTACTATAATTATAAAGTGTGATTTTCTAACTAAAAACATTACTGTTAGACGTTCGGACCACTTCTTTTTTTCTGGAATCAACACCACCACTAAGAGAGATAAAATGTTCACTTTTTGTGTTTTCTTGCGATGTTTTCAGTAGATTTTAAAAACTTTGTGGGAACAAAATATTTCCATGCGGACCAGTTTATGGTAAAATATGGACTTTTTAGGCCAAAAAATCAACCGCCCCCACACTGATGAGTTTTAGAAAAAATAGTTTTTTGACCTTGTACAAATTTGAGTGATTTTACTGTAAACACACTATGTAATGATTATTTAATGGTTTTAAACTTAAAGTAACATATATCAGTGACCAAAATCTCCTAAATTCGCATTTTTTCCGTTTATTTGTCTACATCGAAATGGCTGACAACAGTATGTACGTTTGTCCTCAAGCTGAAAAAAATGGCGTAGTTGTGTAATTCATCCTCTACCGTGTTTATGTATGTATGAATTCTTCTAAAATACGCACTATGTACGACTCATTAGTTGTAAAAATAGGTTGAATATTTGAATGACCGGTCTCTCTTGATACTTAGAAGGGATATCCCGAGAATGAAAATCATGAGAATAATAGAATACCACAACAAAAATGTATAGGTTTTGTTATTTGTTTTAGTTCTTCTTCTTCCTCTACCGTCTTTATCATGCACTCATCATACGCGTCGTCCATAAAACGTTAAAGAATGACTAATCTATACGTTAATAATTCAGTGTTATGACAACGTTTCCGCAACGTCAAAAATAAACCTAAAACACCAACGTTTATAGTCTATGTATTGTAGTCGGTCAAATGTTATTAAAACGTGTTTATTTTACTTTAGTCACAACAACTGAAAATCGACGTTGACTCTAGTCGGCCAGAAGTCGTGGGTGTCATGATGACAGTTTTCCACACCTAATAAAACGTTAATTTCTGAGCAAATGTGGTCGCAAGTTGCAAAATTGCTTCTTTGGTTACTACTACTATCACACCTAAATACGCCACTCTTACGCACTCCCTTAGACAAATCCTAAATCTGCCACTGTGAGGGACACGTACAGAGGAAAGTTTACACAAATATGAGCATGAACAGCTTAAATCCATTGCCATCCACTGAATGTTAAGGCCACCTTCTTCATCTTTATCGATCTGTAACCTGCTGGCATTTGAGATTGTTGGAAAATTTTCAAAGTTCCCCTTCCAAATTCCATTTTGATAATTACGTATGCTCCCAATCATTTTTTACTGAAACCTCGATTTTTCCCACCACACCCATGTACTATACTAGAACTACTAAACAAAAGTTAGAAAATATAGCACATAGTACTCTTTTCGCATTTTTGTGTCCAATGGGTCATTTTGTTGCCTTGAGTAATCAACATATAGACTTCTATGTGTACTATCCGTCTCCACCTGGCATTGTAAGCAAAACAAAGAATTCGTAGGAGTCAATAATCAATAATTGTTTGCTTAAAATTTAGTGAATACAACAAACTTGCTGATACTGATTTATTAAAATCATTTTGTTCTTAATAAGAACATTGAAAAATAATTAAATATGTCAAATACTTAGTTTGTAATATTTTTTAATTAAACAAAATTTTCTTATGAAATAATGTCAAGTCCGTTTTTAACTTTTTTTTATATAGCATATTACGTACCTTGTTAAAAAATATAAGAAAGAGAACAGTTATTATTATTTATACTTTTAATAATACAACATGTTCATGATCGGCTCGATGGCGCGAAGGACAGTGGCACGTGATTTCACCCAAAAAATCCAGGGTCAAAAGTGGGCCCCACCAATTCGAAGAAGTCTAGTGAATGAGTGGATCCGCTCGCGTCGCCATCTTGCAAATGGGAACATACAAACCGTGAGGTCCGTGTGTTCATGAAGTCCACGTGTCTGTGAGATCAATGTGTCTGCGATGTAAGCACGTTAAAGATCTTACCCCGTCGAAGTGAGGTTCGGCAAAAGCATTGATCAGTTTCTCTCCTGACGTTGGTGATTGTCCTTGGTGACGGAAATAGGCCGAAGCTAAATATATGATTACAAATACTTTTTCATAGTTCCTAGCTCAAGGAAAAATAACCCTTGTAAAAATAATAAAAATTCTAGAAAGACTGATTAATCCTTGAAAATTCTTCAGATATGTTGTAATGGTGTAAAGGATTATCCTTTACACTATTACAACATTGGTTCCATCAGCTAAGCCATTTTTATGTCTACTTTTCTGAATGATAAATTTCATTTTGTAAATTAGTCATTTGAAGTGAAGATAAATTATTTTTTATTTGTAATAACATATAATTAAATACTTTCTTTTCTGAAAAACATCTTTATATATTAAAGTGATTGATGGATGAATGATATTCCTCTTCATTTTACGTTTTGTTACATTTTTCTTTCATGGCTGCGATTTTCATGGGTTATTCATCTCCATCTAAAATGTAATAGAAGCGTTGTCTGATTCTTGGATGAAAATCACAAACATTAAGACCTAAAAAATCATTTCTCACGGGTGAGGTTCCCTTTGTATACATAAATTAATTGTACTGAACAAGTAAGTGAATTGATTAATAGTCAGGTGGAAGTGAGCAGCAACGTGAGGCGTGCCTTATTTATTTATTTATTTTTGTATTATTTACTGATGTGTACGACATAATTTGTGTGGTCGCACGATGGCACCCATGGGGAATTTTGTTTTTACTTGTTTTATGTATGAACCACTTAGAAATAATTGTTACGAAAACTTTATATATTGTAAAAGTTCTTGTCGCTTTTTATTCATATTTGCTGATTAAATAAAATAACATGGTTCTCAAGAGATTAATATGCAGATAGAGTATACGTTTTAAATTTATTTACTCATACGTACAGTGTATAACGACCTCATTATATACAGTAGGACACAATTATATATCTATATAATCGTATCCTACTGACTGTAATGGAAATAAATGTTTTGTATATCACTGAATGCATTTTGATAATTTTCCAAATGGTGTTAGTAATTCAAAAAGTACTCATGGAAAACCTATAAAATTTTTCATTTGAAACTTTCAATAACGTGGTTGGAAATATTATAAAATTGGAATAATTTTTGACATTTTTCTAGTGGTTAATATTTCAACATTGCTCTCACATGTCATTCAACAAAAAATATATATTTTGTAAGTTTATAACTTTTACACTCAAGAAATGTCATTTCTGTAATTATTTTTACCTACTGACATATAATAACAATTTGTTTCATACCAATAAGTTCATGTAGTAGGAATATTTTAACATAAGAAGAAGTATGTAAAAAGATATTCTGGTACCTAAAATTTCACTTATAATTTTTTGATAGGAACAAGTTAGATTTCATTGTAATTTCCACATATATTTCTCGAAGAATAACACATTAGCCAGTTATACTCTAGGTATCAGAAATTATTAGACTTACAACATTTGTTTTTGTTTATATTTACTAGGGCTTTCAGGAGAGCATAGCAACGTGAATTGGGGTCCTTAAATCGTTGTAGACTAATTTTGAGGTCGAAATTGAGTGACGTAAGACATGTGCTTACTCTTACATACAGAGTGTCCCGAGATTATTGGTAAAAATTTTAACTGCGTATTCTATGACCAAAAATAAGACGAAAAGTTCCTATATACATGGCACCAAAGGGGCATCCCTGAGGATGTTTTTTTCTAAATATCTCGGAAACTAGTGAAGATAAAATAATGATATCTGGTGAGTTTTGTAACATTTAGATGGCGAAGCAGACTCTGTTATCAAAACTTTAAATTTTAAATCAGAGGCGTTACATGCGGAAGGAGTCGAAGTTAAAAATTGCCCCAACTTTTCTGTGTGTGGATTTTAATCACTTTTTATACGAAATTATAAAATTTTTTAATTTTTCAAGAAAAAAGGTGCTCTTGTTTCACTTCGATAGGTTGCACGGTTGTCGAGTAAAATCAATTTGAAAATTATGTTACATATCATGGAAAGCTAAACTTTTTAGAATTTATTTTAAACAGGCCATGAAATACAAATGTCAGTTGGCGTCAATTTATTTGACTGTTCTATTATTTCTTTTAAAAAGTTGTTTGTAATTGCACTTTTGGTCAGAATTAAAAATGAAAAATTTTACCCCAAGAGAACTTGCTGAAATACACTTCATCTACGGATTTTGTGATGGAAATTCAGTGGGAGCAATTAGGGAATATCAAACAAAATATCCTCAGCGAAAGATTCCTGCTCATAGAAATTTGGTGGAGCGTGGATCTTTCAGACGTCTACGTGGACAAGGGCGGCCTATGGGAAATCATGATATTGGTATAGTTATTAATCAAATTGAAGAAAATTCAAACATTAGTATTGGAATGCTCGCAAGAAACACACGTATTCCTAAGACAACTGTAATAAAAACTTTAAGTACTTATTTAGCATACAATAATAACTTAAAATATTAATTTTAGGTTGAAGAAATGATACAAATGCAAGGGCTTCATCCATTTCACTACCAAAGGATACATGATTTAAAACCCGAGAATTTCCCGGCTAGATTGGAATTCTGCAATTGGATTTTAAATAATGAAAGGATATTACCCAGAATTTTGTGGTCTGATGAGACCACTTTTACAAGAAACGCTATGTTTAACATGCATAACACATATTTTTGGGCCAACAAAAATCCAAGAGTGGTACAGCGGACCAATTTTCCGTAAATGTATGGGCCGGGATTGTGGGCAATCAACTAGTTGGTCCAATTGAGTTACCCTATCGTATAAATGCCGCAAATTACTTGAACTTTTTTCAAAATGACCTTCACAATTATTGGACGACGTCCCAGTGGGTATACGATTAGGGATGTACTTTCAGCATGATGGGCGCCAGCACATTTTGGAAGAACTGTAAGACACTGACTAGATGAAAACTATCCAGCTAGATGGATAGGTAGGCGTGGTCCGATAGTCTGGCCACCACGATTATTGACCTCTAGATTATTATTTTTGGGAACATATGAAGAATATCGTGTGTGTTACTGAAGTAGAATCTAGTGCAGAATTACTTGAAAGGATATATTTGGCTGGAAACCTGTTAAGACAAAATGAGATTAAAATTCTTCGAGCCTCTCAAAACATAATACGCCTTTCTAGAATATGTATTCAGCAAAATGGAAACTTATTTGAGTACTTACTTTAAAATGTTATCTAATAATTAATAATGGTCTCTTAAATAAGTTTCCATTTTGTTCATTTATTTTCAATTTGTGTACTTATCATTAAATTCGTTGTTGTTTTAATAAATCATTAGGAACATCGCATTTTACTCCTTAAGTTGTCCTTTAATTACTAAAGATGGCTTCGCCATCTAAATGTTAGAAAACTCACCAGATTTCATTATTTTATGTTCAATAGTTTCCGAGATATTTAGAAAAAAACATCCTCAGGGATGCCCTTTTGGGGGGTTGTATCTACCTTAGGAAGAATTTTTCGGGCCATGTATATAGGAACTTTTTGTCTTATTTTTGGTCGTAGAATACGCAGTTAAAAGGTTTACCACTAATTTCGGGACACCCTGTATAGATGAGATATGAACGTGATTAAAATTTAGTAAACTTCCCAGGTATATTAAAAGAATTTAGCATCTCGATCGACTGCAGAAAATCACATCCATACTAACATATTAATCAAAGAATAGTTACATTATCCTTTCTGTGTATAAACAAAATAATTTTGCAAGGGAGCTTAGTCTATTATCTTATTATCTTTTTTCACGGAAAGCAGAATTTGATGCAGAATTTGTGAAGTCATCTGCGTTTCAAGAATCAAACTAAAAACCCTTCCTATTCTCGAAAAGCACACCTACAGTTTTGCTACACAAACATTAATCAAATAATCTAGTTTTTTTCCATTTCAATTTTATTTTCCTATCTAACAAAAAAAGTTTTTGATTTTTTTTATAATAAACAAAAATTGTTATTAACTGTTATTGAAATCTAGATACAACTGCCAAAAATTAAAATGATTTAATAATATCTTAACGACGGATTTTGGGAGACTTCAACGTTAGATCGTAAAGCAAACCCAATTGAAAAGCAAATTAATACTCAGTCTATTGGTTTCGTATTAGGCACTGCACAGCATGTGTATTTTATTTTGTTTTCATTGTTCATTGTCATATAGTTTATTAAATTTAAAAATTACAGTGGATACTTTCAAAAATTTAACGAAATTTTTTCGGTAGCAAATGTTAAATATTTTTCTTTTCTAATCCTGTGAATGTAGAATTCAATACATTTTAACATTGTAAAATTTTAATATTGTCACGTATTATGTAATTACAATCTGATAATACAATACTCACATAAAAATTAGATATCAAATTTTACCAACCTCTCATAAACCAAATTGAGATATTTAAAAAAGATTTTTATTGCACTTTTAAATAACTTTGAGTCTTTAGGGTTGCATTTATTTTGCATATAGAGGTAAGTTGGTTCTATCGACTTATTCTTGCTCGTAAATTATCCAGTTAATTCTTGTCCAGATCTTTCAGGCACACTGTATATTACCAATAGTTAGAAAATTGCCTCTGCTTTAAATTTTATTTCATTATATTGAATTGAGATATAAGCCCTGGACGCCTTAGGTATAACATTAGTAGAAGTATCCTTTAAAAATTAATGTAAAAGTTGATTAAAAATACAAAGGATACTTTATAGGACTGCGTGTATAGGAAAAATGGGTGCATTGATTTCCGTAAGGTTTATCGTGGAAAAAATATATTTGACAGTTTTGGAATTTCAATAAAAAAATATGGGCCCTATTATGCAACAATGGTTAGAAGTCGTTAGTGGTATCTGAGTGATGACCGATGAGCAATCTTCATGAACACGTCTTAATAGCATATTGCTTTAAATTATATTTCCAAGAAGCATGCGAATACGTAAAGATCATTCATAGTGTTCCAAATATTTATTTTTTTCTCGTTTCATGTTCGTTTTAATTTGATATAAGCAGCAAAATATATTTTTATAAACAAGGAAGTAAAATATGTTGGGCAATATGACGACATATTAATTGTTTACAGATGTGGAAATAATTTGTATTTAACGGTTTATGTATTCACCAATTAATTATGCAAAGAGGTTTCCAATTTAAAGAAAAAATCTTAATTCTTTTTTTGTTTCGCCTTTATTAGGTACATATACCTTATTAAACTAGAGCATCTGCCTTAAAATTACTTAAATTTTATTAGACTATGTAACTGGTAAACTTTTTTTAAATAAAATTAATTATATATCAAATCAACTTAATTCGGTTACTGTTATTTATTAAAAGTAATACAGAAATATTTAATCTATGAGAAATTATCATTAAAGGTCCAACATGCATTCTAATAGGCAACAAAAGTTTGCACTAAGTAAAATGCTAAATATACCCCAGTAAAAATGATAATTTTCTATACCAAATTCTGGCTTTTATTAAACATAGTGTAGATCATGTAATACTATCACGGAAGATATTATACAATCTAGTTAAATAATTAATATAATATATTAATTATTTATCAAGACTGTTAGTATATTATATCAGATCTGTAGTGCAGCAAAGTAGACTACGCTACTGATTTGTTTGTAATTTACCTTCAAAGAGCATCCCTCTACATTATTAACGTTATGAAGGGGACCTGACATAAAATATGCGTGTAACAAGAGTGTTTATTAAAAGAGACACATTTCTAAAGTACAATAATGAATGTCAGCATATTGGGTGTCCCTACGATACATTATTTTGTTAATATTAACAACAGTAATACTTTAGAATCTTGTGCTGAATATAATTTTAATTATTCCTTGCTACATATATCGAGATAATATTAATTTTGATGACAAACGAGAAGATCTTGTTAAGTAAAGGAAAAATAAGTTAATAGCAAGTCAACTTCTTTTCCTCAAAAACATACCCACCATAGTTGGGCAGATTGCCAAAAATGTGGTCTTAATATGATTTGTGGCAATCTCGAATCTACGTAACACAGAAGTAAAAGAAATCGAGTATTTTCCGAGGGTTTGGTCGATATACATATGTGGATGATATTTTTGTAGTATTTAATATGTGAAAATTGCTAATGTGAACAACTTTGTATGGAAGCTCAGTAGTTGGTTTACCTCCATCTTCGGGTGCGCTTTTTTAGTGTTTATTGATCAGCGATGTTATATGACCAAACGTCATGTGTATTTGAAGATTGACGTTAATTTGACTTTCTTTGGGTACTAATATCATGACTATTAAAATAATTGCAGACTAAGTTGTAATAATTTATTTTATAGTACAAAAATATCCTGAGAAATCGTGGAGAAGAATAAATTAACATTATAAGGACGTCTCTCTTTCTTTATTGAAACGTTCATTGAATTAGAATTTCATGCAGTTTAGTTCACAGATGACGCCTTGTCCATTTAGAATAACTACAGTTTTAAATATACTGAATTTACGTAGTTAATTGACAAACAATATAGTTTACCCTGAGATAAGAGCTTCATAGTGAGTTACTGTTAAGCTCGTAAATTTTATTCAACAAGCATTAAATTTTCTAGTCTATTATTTAACGTTTATAAATAATATCTTATACCGTATGTAAAACGGCTAATGTGGCCAACTGTTAACAAAGACCGCTTGAACAAATGAGATGGGCGTAACAGTGTGCGTGTATTATAGCTGGCTGGTAGGGCTGGGCGATTGTCAAAAGTCATAATCGATTATCGATTATTGAAAACTAATCGATTATTTCGATTAATCGATTATAATTGATTAATCGATTAATCAAATAATCGATTAATCAAATAATCGATTAATCAAATAATCGATTAATCAAATGATCCATTAATCGATTATATATGAGGAAATAATCAAATGACCGATTAATAGATTATTTTTCGATTAATCGATTATATTCCCCAGCCCTAGTAGAGCTGGGCGATTGTCAAAAGTCATAATCGATTATCGATTATTGAAAAATAATCTATTATTTCGATTAATCGATTATAATCGATTAATCAAATAATCGATTAATCAAATGATCGATTAATCGATTATATATGAAGAAATATTCAAATGATCGATTAATCGATTAATCGATTATTTTTCGATTAATCGATTATTTTCCCCAGCCCCACTGGCTGGTGGGGCATAGACTGAGCTTGTCCCTATGTTCGCTGGGTTGCTTATTCCCTCGTATTTCATCCTAGTTTGCAACCATCGCTCGTATTCTTTTTCTAACTGGCCACACTTGGCGGTATACATATGGTATAGTTAGCAACTAGATGTAATGTATTAAATTTGATCCTATATATCTCAATTTCAATGTTACAAATTCATTCATTTAACATCAAATTACGTATATGCAGAAAGTTACATTTGACTTCATTTTGACGCATAAGTATGCCATTTACAAGATAGTAGATGGTCGTGGTCAGCAACCAGATGCCATTTTTACGTCATCCTAATGACGTGATATTTTGATGTCATATCAGAGTATATTAAACGTTTTTTGCATCCGTTTTGGTTACCTACGTCGAAAACAGCACAAATGAGATATGTCATTATTTATTTAGTCAATGCTGAAGAAAATTAGTGATATCGAAACATTGGACGTTTTAAAGTTAACACGCCATAAGAATTACTACAAAAGTACCCCCAGGCCAAGTTTAATTTTGTGCTAATTTGGTTCGCGACCATAAAAAATCATAATAGTGGTTGAAAAAAAATTAAAGAATATTTTTTCGATTTTATTTTTATTTTTTATTTTAGCGGTCTCTAGGGACCTCCATGGCAAGGTAGGAATAATGTGGCTTTCGAGTCACAGCGGTCCCACCAGCGGTCATATTTATGTGTCATGATAAAAAAATACGCGGTGCTATACAAAAAACAAAGTGCTAAAAGTTACTATATACTGTGAAAGTTGTGACGAAAACCCCCATTTTTGGTTTGACTGTTTCGCTCTATATCACAAATAATTATTGTAAAAACATTTTTACTTATAAACTTGTTGTTTACAATTGCATTAATATAATTATTAATATTTTAGCATAAGCATACTTATATCGTAAATTCATGTAAAAAATAATAAATTTATTTTTGAGGAAAACTATTAGTTAAATTTTAATTTTTTTTGCTAATCAAAAAAGTTGGCATAGGTAAAGGGTGATCCAAATGGAACTTTAGGATTTGAATTACGCGCCATTTTCGTTGTGTGAACGTTGGGAGTTTGCATTTGTACAGTTGGTACCGAAACACATGGCAAATTCATCATGGCGCCGTATACTGTGCAGCAAGTGCCAAGTGAGCGTGCAATTCGTAATCTAGTGCAAAAGTTTGAAATAAGTGGTATGTTAATTGACAAACCAGCACGTGAAACAGTCACTTTACTTCAAACCAAATATCCTAGTCGTGTTATCTCTCAGAGAGGCGACATCGATTGGCCACCGAGGTCTTGCGATCTAACCCCATTAGACTTTTTTCTGTGGTGCTATTTGAAGGAAAGGGTTTATGTCAACAAACCTGCTACGATTCGAGAGCTAAAAGAGAACATCAGAGGTGCAATTGCTGAAATAAAGCCGCATTTATGCGAAAGCGTTATGAAAAACTTCGCTAAAAGAATGGTATCATGTCAGCGGAGCTGTGGAGGGCATTTGGCTGACATCATATTTCATACCTAACTGCTAAGTTTGTACTTTATACTGATAGCAATAAAATTCGGATTTTTCCAATATTTTGATTTTTATTCAGAAAGCAAATCCTAAAGTTCAATTTGGATCACCCTTGCTACAGAGGCCAGAGCAGTCCGCCTATCATGTTATATTACGTTCTGTTATGGCTCGCTGGTATGTACGGCATGAATTTAGTACATAGCGGTCCATAATGACCGTCGCCACAGTGGTCGATTAGCCCGCGATAGGTCCAAATATGCTATCAGTTGTGTGTCGAGTGATTGCATCAAAACTATACCCTACAGATTCATAAGAGGTCACGTTCATATAAACAATACAAAATAAATTTTTGCGCACCTCTGCTCATTCGTTATCTGACTGAAAGACGCCTTTGTAACGCTGAGTCATTAGTGTTTACTTTAGACGTTTATTTACAGGCACAATCGCAATGCGCCTTGTTATTTCCAACTTTTGAATTGAACAGTTTATTTGCTATGGCTTCTGAAGAACAAGGTAAGTACTTTATAATATTGCTCAGATAATTTCGGAAAACCGTGCAAATGTAATTATTTTAATTATTGTATAGACTCGCTTCCGAATCGCAACATTTATATGAATTTTAATATATCACATATGATAACTTTTAGGGAAGTAGTTTGCAACAAATGTTCTAGACGTTTTTGTAATGTAGTGTTGTTTGACTGTCGTGTGTATATAATTTTATTGTCATATTTTTTCATATACATGTGTGATATTTTTTTCAGTGGAAATGAGTGCATTCCAAGAAAAGAACTTTTCGAGGTATGGAAGCGTGAACCTACTCGTAAACAAAAATCGCAAGCTGTGTATAATCATGTGATTCAAAAACTGCAATTACAAGATGGTGAGGAACGTATACAATAAGCGTTGAAACAAAAAGCCGAAAATTTTTCAAAACAGTGCCTTGCGAAGTGGCAGGGGTGCCATTCTAATATGTCGAATTTGGAAGCTAATTATTGTTCGTGGTTTGATAGTGTAATTAATTTCGATTTGATTAAATCAGAAGATTTAATCAAACGTCGTGAAGTTTTTAATATTGAGTGCCAAATTAGACACCTTAAGAGATCCAGCTTTGAGATCGAGGGGATGAAATGCAGTGACTCATGAATTGACTATGGTTGATGGGAATGTTTGTGGGTACCTAAGCAATACCGGCAGTGAACTTGTTACATCTGTGGCGCGAAACCTTCCCAAATGAACAATTTAGAACCAAGACCCGTAAATAAAGAGATCCTTCAGAAGTTCGGAATATCTTCTCTCCATGCATGGATCAAGCATATAGCTTACCGGCTAGAGATTCAACAGTGGCAGGTTCATAAAGTGAACTCTGAGTAGGTTAAACAGCGGAAAATCAGCATTCAGAACCAAGTGAAGGCAGAACTAGGTTTATTGGTTGATGTCCCAAAACCGGGTTACGGGACAACCAATGACGGAAACTCGGCTAGGAGATTTTTCAGTAATTACGAAGCAGCTGCCAAAATTACAGATGTGGATGTTGAATTAATTAAAAGGCTGGATACTATTTTACGAACTATTTCCTGCAACTACAAAATTAATATTGAGAAATTCCGACAATTTGCGTTCGATAGAGCAAAATTATACGTAGAAATATATAATTGGTATTAGATGCCCATTACGATGCATAAGATTTTAATACATGGTACACAAATTATGGAATCATCGGTGCTTCCTGTTGGAGTTATGTCTGAAGAAGCCCTAGAAGTGCGTCACAAAGACTCAAAATACTTCAGGGAATCAAATGCTCGAAAAATGTCCCGAAAATCCACTATGGAAGATCTGTTTCACATATTGTTAATCTCTGCGGATCCTGTCATAAATTCCTATCGGAGGATGCCGTCAAAGCCTAGTAAACCATTTCCTCGTGACACACTCGACCTTCTTGATATCCCAACAGTATGTAGGGTACATTCAGATGCAGAATCGGACGAAGAAGACAGGCTACAGTGAATAATTAGTTAATGGTTTGTAATGTACAAAGATGTTTTTGTTTTGTTGGACTGTCAAGCTTTCATTTGTTTCGTTGTGTGTATGTTCTATAAAATGTCTGTATACATTTCGTAATAAACAAGATATCAGACAACGAGGAACCCGTTTTTAATAAAATGTTTTTCGAAAAACTCAAGTTGCTCCCAAATCAGGGAAATCGACCACTGTGGTCGTGGCGTAAGAGATAAGTCTACAAACGGTCCCTATAGACCGCCATGGCGGTTAACGTATTAAAATCAGAAAAAAATTATACAAAATTAAATATTGTTGAATTGAGACTTATTGAACTTAATCTCAATATGCAGAATATAAGAGAAACGGAAATTACAACACAGCAGATTATATTCTTGAGTCACATGACTAACGTACAATTACGGACGTAGTTAAAATAATTAATGCTAAACGGAAATTGGGTAGGTTCGATTACCACATCCCTAATACATTATTGAAGTTAGATTCTCTAATATTAATGAATACTTGGGATACTTGCATAAAATTGACAAAACATCATTTTCATGATGTTATAATAACTACAACAGGTTTATTTTACTATACCTATTGACTTTATAGCACAGAATATAGTTAATGTTTAACAAAATATGAAATTTATATATTTTTTATCTGTAAGGGAATTAGGTTCTTTCCATGTATTACACCACGCTCGCTGAATAGAATGTAAGCCTTGTTATGTTGTTATAAACGAACATTGAATATTTCTCTTTTTACTAGCTACCATCCTTTACACGCTTTTATATAATTTTCACTCTAATTAATTTTGTTTTTATCATATTCAGATTCTGGGCTTAGCCTGGCTAATTTCGTACTCTTAGAAAAAGGTTTTAATAAACCCTTGCGAGAGCGAAATTTTGTTTTAGCAGATAAAGACAAATAAACGTTTTTATTAAATAAACATATAAACTGTTAGTCTTATTTTATACCCATCTAAGCGTAAATGTACAGTCAGCTAATTATAAACATATACAATTTAGAGTATAAAAGCTTCCACACTAAATTATTTTAGCAGTGGGAATTATCATCATAAAAATTAACATATTTTAAATAAATGAATAAATAAATAATTTATTCATTATAACAACCAGTGGTATTACCTAAGTCAAAATTACAGTACATTGCAAAGGAAAACAAATAATAACACTGAAGACGATAATATTATCAACAGAAATATAATCAGATAAAAACTCTTCAAACGAACAGTATGCTCCATTCAGCGAAATTTGTTTGACTGTTGCATGAAAAAGTAACGATGTCATGTCTGGGGACAGCCCACTAAAAATATTTTAGGCTGTAATAATTTATTGCATTTACATATTTATATTTTTTTACACAGGGTGAGTTCTACCTTATTTTATTAAATTTAATGGATGGTAGATCCCTTAATGGTAAGTTCACATAAAAAAATAAAATAAAAAATCTATGTACGATAGTTTCCGAGAAAAAAAATAAATAAAATTACTCCAACATTTTGAAACCCTATTAACTGACCTATCTAAACCGAAAAGAAATTAAGATAGGTTCGGTGACTACGACATTGACCTTGTTTTTTACAATAATTGTTTCACTACTTTTTGCCACGTGTCTCCGATGACATTTTTATAACATAATCCCTTCAAACGCGTCGAACATTGATCTCCAAGAAAATGAAAGTCGGCACCGTTTGAAATGCCGCACAAACGGTGCCGACGTAATAATGAATGCCGTCAACTAACAGAGCCGACCTGAAGTGAATTTATGGATTTTTTTTTCCTGTTAGTAAATAAATGTAATACATTTTTGTAAAGTTCGGTACACTTTGTCGCCGTGAACCTACTGCTCCTTACGCTTTTTTGTGACTTTCTTTTGACGAATTAAATAGGGGGGATGAAGTTATACTGCAGGAGCTTTTTACTAAACATTCAGTTACGTTACTGTTAGTGATTGAAGAGGTTACTATTTTTTCATTTAATTTTCGAGAATGTACGTAGAAATTGGATAAGAAGAGATCAACTGTGTGTACAGGTTGGTGGTGACAATTTTGAACACTTATTGTAATATGGCTACTCTTGTGACTAAATAATAAATTTAAAAAATTGTCAAGTGTTAATAAATTATAAAACTAATTAAATTAAAATAAGTTTTGTAAATTGATAGTGAAAATAATTGCTATTGTGAAACGTGTGTCCTGAATACGCCTCTGTCTCCATATTCGTACGTGGTCGAACATCAAAGTCCGCCGATTAGCCGCTTATACGCTTTTTGTGAATTTTTTTTTAAATGATTTATCATTTTTTTTAACTAAAAAACTGGAGTAGGATAAATTTGTCGGTGATTTTCTGACGTTTTTCGTATCTTTGCAACGAACTTAGGTAAACAAAGCATGTTGTTCGCGTCATAAGTGGGTCAGATAAGTAATGCAGCGGTCCATAAAAGTTAAACAGTATTTTAGGTAAGGTAGGTCAGTTTTTCAACTTTCTTTTTTTATTTATTTTTTTTTTCGCAATTTGTGTTACTAATATCAACAGAAACACCCTCCTAAAATTCCACAGATAAGTTGGCGTTCACCCTGTATATTCATTTATCGAGTTTTAACTAACTAGTCTAATGTAACATATGTAAACTTTACCTCTCTGTCCGGTATTTTAATCGTCGATTTCTCCATGTAAAACAGCTATTTACTACATATGTAAATGTTGTGAGAATGAAATAGCTAGGAACCATCAAATTGTTTATCACTGTAAATGTTTGTTTAACATCCTATCAAAACGCCAAGTCAGTCATTATTCTCATAACACGTCTCTGTAGCGAATATATTCCACTTATATGGGTCATCTGGTGTCCCAAGTCAACAAGACATAAAAAAATACACTTTGAAATGGCAAGTGGTTTTTATCACGTTTAGCAGAGGCAACTCCACCATTAGATTTCTTGTTAAATATGTGACTACATGTAACATAACTTACAGGCAGGATAAAAACTTTTTATTCTCGGAATTTTCAAATTGTTCAAAACTCCCAGTTAGGAAAATAGTGTTCTGTGTTTTTAAAATGATTAGGATTTATTATTTGTAAACGTAAACGTAAATTATTTAAGTTTCTGTTTTTATTTATCATGGCTGTAAAGGGTTATTCATTATAAATTACCCACCCCTTATCATCGTTATTATTGTCTATAGAGAAAAAAAGTTTTAAATAAAAATTGTGTGGTTATGAGTGACTAAATTTTGTTAAAATGCCATCAAAAGTACAGTAGCGTGCAGATTTCAGGGGATACAAAAAACACTTTTTTTTTAAATGGGATACCCTGTATATTATTAAATTTTTAGAATGATCCTTTGTTCCTGATTTCAAAAATATACCATATATTACCCCTACCGTATACCGTTTTTGAATTATTAAACGTCGAATATCTTACTTAAACTAGTTGGTGTAAATATGGAAAAGTTAATATTATTAAAGTGAGCTTTAAAAATGACAACTGTTATGTTTGATAAGTGACATTTCTTTAATGAAATACTCAAAATGGTTTACAGTGAGGAAGAAAAAGTCCATATATTTACTTGTTATATACAAAATAACAAAAATAAACGTGCAGCAAAAAGAACATATAGGGTGTTGTATCCAAACCAGGAAGAACAGCTAGATATACTGCTTCATTTCGAAGGTAAGCCCATCCATATTTATTCGCGATTAGACTTTTTTTGAAACATTGTATTATTTTTCAGAAAACAATAGAGGTCAGAGAATGGCACCTTGTGACACTCAAAATTTTACTTTTGCTGATACCAACGCCAGTTATTTGACTTCTGCAGACATGATATGATTTTAAAAAGTGATAATTAGTTTGAGGTTTGAGGATAGTATGTTTGAACTAGGAATATGCTGCTTGTGTAGCTCGATTACACGTATACAGTGCCATCTTCCTGGCGAATGGTGGCGTAATATAGATGCCCAAATGTATGTGTTGACACACTTTGTAACCTTGTAGATGTTGTTGAGAGCTTTCATTTCTGCCAACAGATTCATAAAAATTATTTTAGTTACTCCAACTGATATTTTCGTTGATGATGAAGAATTTCTTCAGCTTCGATTTTTGGAAAATGTCATTAACAATTATTAAATTTAGAAATTTTATATTATTTTGCGCAAATATAATTATTGTTTATGCAAATTGTTCATGAAAAAAGAAATATAAGAAAATGGAAATATCATATTGTGAAAGGTAAAGGGTTGTTGATGTGTTATAATAATATCTCTTAATATTTGAAAAAAAAATAGTGAGTCAGTTTTTTACATAGTGTCCTATGTATGCCATTGAATAATTAGTTTTGAACATTTAAATCTGAATTATCAACAAAAGATGAAATTATTATTTTTCTAAAGTTAGTTAAAATACTGTATAACTTATTCAAATCATTTCAAAACTGTTCTCTTCTACGGATGACAAATTAGTTACTAAAAAGTTGACTTTTACGGTCTCAATTCAATATTAAATAACTTTTATAATGCTCATGGGCATTATAATTTAATCCCTTTCATTTAAACCCTATAATGACGAAGGATTTCTTAAAAGCATTATTCACTTACACAATGGAAAAATAAATTTACAATAAAGCATTGTTGACATTTAAACAACCGTCTAAATGAGCGAACATTTAACAAATAACATTAATTTGAGAAAGTCGTTTTGGACAGTAATTAAGCCAGGATGAATACATTTCAAATATTTGAACAGATTTTGATATTTTAGATATAAGGAAACATGAAAAACAGTCTCTATTTCCTTCAGTGGATTTCTCAAAGATTAATTTAACTTAAGAGCCAGCTTCTCAACTTTTTAAATCTTGGGTTAACTAAACCCGCACTTTCAGAATTTAGTTTTTTAAACTTTACATAATAATTGAAAGTGATTATTGTAACAACTATTTTATAGAGTTAACTTTAAGTTGAAATAGTTTGTATGATCACATTCATTTTTATAAAAATACATAATCATTAACTAACAACTCGCAATTGAAAAACAGGGCCTTAGAGTTTATTGTTTTCATTAAAAACTAGAATAAAAATAATAACATAATAAGTGATAAGTAAGTAGTGTAGTAAGTATTAAAATTGTTTAACTAAAAGGGTCCCTTGTTAAAATGCTGTCAAAAGTACAGTAGCGTGCAGATTTTAGGGAGTACAAAAAAATAATATATTTTTTTAAATGGATAGCCTATACATTATAAAATTTTTGGAATGATCCTTTGTTCCTGATTTCAAAAATATACCATATACCGTTTTTGAGTTATTAAACGTCGAATATCTTCGTTAAACTAGTTGCCGTAAATATGGAAAAGCTGACATTATTAAAGTGAGCTATGAAAATGACAACTATTATGTTTGATAAGTGACTTTTATTTAATGAAATAATCAAAATGGTTTACAGTGAGGAAGAAAAAAACTAAATCTTTCCTTGTTATATACAAAATAGCAAAAATAAACGTGCAGCAAGAAGAGCATATACGGTGTTGTATCCAAATCGTCCAACACCATCAGAAAATACGTTCAAAAATATTTACCGAAAGGTGAATAATACCTCCAGTTTCAATAGAAAAAAGCGTGTAGTTCAAGCAAACCAGAAAGAACAGCTAGATGTGTTGCTTCATTTCGAAGGTAAGCCCTTCGATATTTATTCGCGAATAGACTTTTTTGAAACATTGTATTATTTTTTAGAAAATTCTGAATGTAGTATAAATAATGCAGTCGATCAATTAAGTAAAAGTTATTCCAAAATCAACGTACGTTAAAAAATAACAGCTACAGACCATATAAAATTTTACTCGTACAAGTTTTAACGGAGGCTCATAAAAGGAAAAGGCTGGAATTTGCCGCCAGATGATTCAAAAGGTGGATGAAAATCCCGATTTTTTTACTAACATATTATGGACTGATGAATCATTCTTTTCTACGACAGAAATTTTTAATAGGAAAAATCGAGAGTCGTGGGAAAACAAGCACAACAGAAAAAGATTGGAAAACAAATAAAAAATCAGAAAAACTGATAGCGTTTGGTGTGGAATTTTCAGAAACAAAATTTTTGGGCCTATATTTTATGATTATACTTTAACTGGAGTTAACTATCTGGAAATAATTATCCCAGAAGTAGAAAATATTCTTTTGCAGAATTTTCCGGAAACCGAACTTGATGATATGATTTGGATGCAGGATGAGGCAACTCCGCATAGTGTCCTACCCGTTCGAGATCATTTGATTAATATATTCCCAATATGGATAGGGAATAATTGACCTATTAAATGGCCACCTAACAGTCCAGATTTGACCCCTATGGATTTATTTTTTTTATGGATTATTAAAAGACGTTGTCAATAAAAATAATAATAATAGCATTCAAGTCATGAAAGACAGGATTCAACCTGAAATAAACAATCTGATTGTAAATAATTAAGCCATTTCCGGTACAATTATAAATATAAGAAGGCGTTATCAATTATGTATTGACAATAATGGTGGACACATCGAACATCTTTTTGAGTTATCATTTATTTATATTTAAATTGCCTAAATAAATCTTTGTTATCTATTTTGTATAAATATTCGGTTATTTTCTTCCTCACTGTAAACCATTTTGATTATTTCATTAAAAAAATGTCACTTATCAAGCATAATAGTTGTCATTTTTATGGCTCACTTTAATAATGTTAACTTTTCCATATTTACAGTAACTAGTTTAACTAAGGTATTCGACGTTTAATAACTCAAAAACGGTATATGGTAGGGGTAACATATGGTATATTTTTGAAATCAGAACAAAGGATCATTCCAGAAATTTAATAATATATAGAGTATCCTATTTAAAAAAATATATAATTTTTTTGTATCCCCTGAAATCTGCACGTTCCTGTACTTCTGATAGCATTTTAACAAAATTCAGTCATTACCACACAACTTCTATTTAAAACTTCTTTTCTGTAGGCAATAATAACGATGATAAGGGGTGGGTAATTTATAATGAATAACCCTGTACATAGATTAAGGAAGAAAATACAGTCTTGTAGTCTTTTTGTGCTATAAAAGTCGACTACTTAAAAATTTACGCTTTATTTAATTGTCAATATTTTTCTGTGAGGATACCTAAAAATCATGTTCAACTAGAAAAAGTCTTATATATTTCATATTGTAAAAAGTATTACGCTGTTGTATTTTATCCTTAACAAAAATTAGTAATATTTTGATGTAGATTTTGTCAAACATAGTTCATAAAATACTTTAGTTTTGTGATTATTTTAAGCTTATTCCATTTATGTCAAAAGTTATCGCCATTGAAAAGGCTTAATTGTACTCTAAAAGTGACTTGAAAATCCCATCGCAATATCTTTAAAAATGGCAAAGTTATAGGTCCGGGGAGTTTTAAGTGGCGAATCATGTATATAATTAATTTATGTCAGAAATTAGGAAGTACTGTGTGTTTCTATACAATGGAATGCCTGATTTTTTGAATTGCAATATTGATATTCTGCAACGATTTTAATTTAAACGTAAACAGCTATTTCCATTTCAGTAAAAATTATATATTGCTATGAGATAATAAAATACATTATAAAATAATAATTTACTAATTCAACTACTCCTACTAAGTGTTTGTTCATGTCGATAGAATTATAACAATTTAAACGAGCAATGTGATCAATATATGCTAACAAACTAGAACGGCTAAAAAGCAAATATACACATAATAATAAAATAAATACATAATAAAATAAATACAGTGTACTTATTTTTTATTTTTTGTGTTATCTGGAAACAATAATATTATTTTTAATTTCAATTCATTTATTACGTATGTTTTTTTAGGCGGCGAATATGTACCGCCATAGTTATTTTTGTAACATGAATCCAGTATCCAATGTCGACAACTGATTATCGTGCGATCGTGAGACAAGTATCGATCAACTTAATGTCAATGGATATTATTAATTCATTAGCATGCATGTTAGTTGGTGTGTTGGCAACACTATCTCCTTTAAATATGTATTTGCAATGAATTGTTTATGACCTTTTTTTTATAAATTAGGCGAACGAAAACATATTTTTGGGCAAATAATTTTTTATCAAATAAAGCATCAAGGGTAGGTATATTGCACCATTGGAGTGATTCTTTCTTAGTCTTAGAAATAGGCTTTGAGGATATCCTATAGAGCATTTTAAAACTAAAATTGTTACGTTAAGAACTATTTTAAACGATTAAGCTAAGGAGGCAGAGGTATCTTGCAATTGGTTAATGGCACTTGTAATATATTGTAGTTCTCTTATATAATGCGTAAATCTGTTTCGACTTGTCGATAATCAAACTGCTGTTGACTTTCCTTGATAGCTTTAGAATTCTTTGGGTCGATTTTGAAAACTACAGATTTACCTTCGTGGAAATGCTTGTAAAGAGCGCAATATTTCAAGATCAATAAAACATGGTTTTCTGTAGCAAAGTATTGAGATATTTACTGAGTTATAATTAAAGCTGCAAATCGTTTCTGTGTATCATGGTCGTAGAGTACAGATGTACTTACTGTCGCCGGTATTCACCTTGACCGCGAAACTCTTTCTCCAGTCCAGTCTATTATTAGCTTTCGAGTTGTGTACAAGTTAAGTCACTTGGGCGTATTGCATATTGTTTCTGTGTTTTTATTTTATTTGTTGTACTGTATTGTTGATATTAATTTAATAATAAAGCATGGCAGACGTACGCAGGAGTAGAAAACGGCCATTTGCTGACAAAGTGAATAAATTCATAGGTGAATTCCCGGATTTATTCTATGATGGTGCTAAAATAATTTATAAAGCGTGCGAGAAAGATTTGATGTGCTGGGATAAGCATGATTGTGGACTTCACGTAAATAGTGTACATCAGAAAAATAAAAAAATGGCGTGCCTTCGACAACACAGTTTATGATTGATTTACTATTACTGCTGATTGCCTGTGATGTTCCGCTGCACATACTCGATAAACAACCTTTTCGAGAGTTCTGGAATAAATACAATGCCCAGATGAAGTTACCAAGTCGCACAACGTTACGTAACTATCTACCAACTGTACACGTAGACATGGTAAATAAGATGAAATGTGAATTAAAAAATACACGGCTGTGGTTATCTGTTGATGAGACAATAGATTGTAAAAAAAATTCTATTTTAAATGTTATAGTACGAGTACTGGACCCTCTTAAACCGACAGTTCCACTGTTACTAGCTAGCAAAAGACTAAGTCAGTGTACTAGCGAAACAATTACCAGGGTGGTGCTGGAGACGTTAGAAAAATTTGAACTGTTAAAAAGTCAAGTGTTGATGTTTGTGACTGGTGGCGCCGTGACAATGCGTTCGGTAGGCCGTTCTTTGCAAGAACAAGGTTCTACATTTATACATATTATGTATAAAGTGCATGCTTTACATCTTGTGGCCGAAACTATTCGAAAAGGTTTTTCAGAGGTGGATGCATTAATAGCAAGTACAAAAAAAGTGTTTCTTAAATCTCTTAAACGTCTCCGTGCATTTCATAGCAAATGTCCCGGTATTCCTGAACCACCACAGCCGATTCTTACACGTTGGGGAACATGGTTGCAGGCAGCTTTTTATTATGCTGAATATTTCCAATAAATAAAAGCTGTGATACTACAATTCAATCCAGACGAGGCTGCAGCTGTTAAAGAAAGCCAGATAAAATTCGAGGATATTTCCGTTGAAACAGCTTTAAAAAATATTGCGAAGAACTATAAACCATTACATGAAAGCATACAAAAATTAGAAAACAGTGCGTTGTCGTTAGCGGAGTCACTGCAAATAGTGGACGAAGTAAATCTATTGCTACACGCTATAGGTGACGCTACAAATGAGCGCGTTAAAGAAAAGTTCGCAAGTGTGTTAAATAAAGACACCGGTTTTAGCAAATTAAGACAAATATGTGATGGTGCAGCCCCAGATCCGTTAAGTGCGTTCAAAGACTATTTTACGTATGCGTGTATTACATCAGATATCGAATGGTTGTTTTCAAAATATAAGAATATATTTTCACCAAAGTGAACATCACTCATGGAGACAACCATAGAAACATACCTGTTGCTGCAAAATGGCTACATATCTTCTTCAGTTTGTGATAAGCAAGCTAGTTCATCAAGCTAGTTAAGAGGGTAAGTTTTACATACATTGTTATAAATTGTAACAGTTTATTGTTTCTCGTATTAGTTAATTTCGCGTACGCCACTGTCCCACGGAACATTTTTGACAGCCCTAGTTATAATGTAGATATTTGGGAGTTATGTATGGAACAACATATCTGGACAATAACCGCCATGGCTTTGCTGACACATGTGTACTCTTTTGGCGAAATTTTGAATAACGGTGTTGCATACATGTGGCGGTATTTCGTTGATATAGCATCTAATTTCGGCCTTCAATGTTTCGGTGGTCGCGGGCTTGTTGGCATAAACCTGCGACTTCAGATAACTCCACAGTCAAAATTCCAAAAGTGTTAAATCTCAAGAGCGTGGCGGCCAATTCTTGTCACCAAACCGAGAAATGACACAACCAGGAAAAGACTCATGCAAGACCGTCAATGTTTCACAAGCGGTATGGCAAGAGGCACCGTCTGAGGCACTGCTGAAACCACATATCGTCGAGAGTAATATCTTCCAATTGAGGTACAGAAAACTGGGTTATCATAGCACGATAACGTTGGCAACGTTATCGTGCTATGATAACGGTTACTTGCCTTGTGTTCGAAGAAAACCGGCCCAATGATTCCTCGAGACCACAACGCACATCAAACATTGACACGTTTTGGATGCATTGCTTTCTCATGAATCATTCGTGGATTTTCTGAGCCCCAAATGCGGCAGTTTTGCCTATTAATGAAGCCATTGAGGTGAAAATAGTCCTCACCACTGAAAATGATTTTGTCCGCAAAATCGGCATTCACTTCTTGTTGTTCAAGGATCCAATTGGTGAACTCTCTTCGCTGTGCATGGCCTGTTGGCAGAAGTTGTTGAGTCAGTTGGACTTTGTAGGCATGGAGATGCAAATCTTTAATAAGAATACGCTGAAGAGTGGCTGTTGTAACGTCAAATTCTTGTGCACGATGACGAATCGATGTCCCTGGATTCTCGGCCACGCTCTCGCGAACTGCCGTGATGTTTTGTTCTGAACGACTTCTACGAGCTCGTGTCGTGTGTTTCACATTACTAACCGAATTAGTACTTTTGAATTTTTCGATTATTCTTTTCACAGTAGATGAATGAGGAACATTATTTCGACCGAAAATTGGACGCACTTTACGAATCGTGGCAATCAAACTTTGACCATTTCGATAATAATCTTTAACACTTAGGACGCGTTGTTTTATCGTGTAATGCTTCATGTTTACTAACTCCAATCTGTCTTCTATCGACCTGGTATGTCATAATCTTGTAACATCATGACAGCCAAACTGGCGCGCAAATCAAATCTTGCGCTTTCATTAAAACACCTTTTATAATCAAAAGCCGCTTCCAGCCAAGTTCGCCTTCTTGTTAATATCAGCTGTGGAGGTGTAGGAATTCCTGAGCACGACTTGTGAAATTCTTTAATGTGTTGTAGAGATTAAAAGAAAACTGATTTGTATTTGCAATTAATTTGTCGCCATCCTTATAATTACTTCAAATATTTTCTGCCACACGGCGAAAGGCATGAAGGAGACAAGTTGTGTGTAACAAATTAGCACAAAACCTTTTAAGCGAAGTAGCTGCTTTAATTATTATATACACAGCTCCGTCTGTCACTAACATTAAAATATTATTCTTATGTATGCAAAATTTTTCATAAGCTTGCATTACTAGCTATTGATTTGCTTAAGCGTTGTTTTTTATAATTTTTTACTTGCGATTAAATATGGCATCGTTACTGGTGTTAAAATGTGTACTAAGACATTTCCCATTTTGTTCTTTTTTGTATCCATACCTTCATCAACAGTGCTCCATAGTTTTCTATCACGTAAGTGCAATTGTATGTTCTTCTCAATTTTTTCTTTCACATTAGTAACAAGGCATCGTAATCTTCCCCTCATAGGTAGTGGCCACGTAGGTACAGGGTTATTCATTATAAATTACCCACCCCATATCATCGTTATTATTGCCTATAGGAAAAAATGTTTTAAATAAAAGTTGAATGGTTATCACTGAATTTGTTAAAATGCTATCAAAAGTACAGTAGCGTACAGATACGTATACAAAATATATATATATATATATATATATATATATATATATATATATATATATATATATATATATATATATATATATATATATATATATATATATATTTAAATGGAATACACTGTATATTATTAAATTTTTGGAATGATCCTTTGTTCCTGATTTTAAAAATATATCATATGTTACCCCTACCATATACTGTTTTTGAGTTATTAAACGTCGAATATCTTCGTTAAACTTGTTACTGTAAATATGGAAAAGTTAACATTACTAAAATGAGCTATGAAAATGACAAGTGTTATGTTTGATAAGTGACATTTCTTTAATGAAATAATCAAAATGGTTTACATTGAGGAAGACAAAGGTCAAATATTTACTTGTTATATAATATATACAAAATAACAAAGATAAACGTGCAGCATGAAGAGCATATACGGTTTTGTATCCAAATCGTCCAACACCATCAGAAAATACGTTCAAAAATATTTACCGAAAGGTGAATAATACCTCCAGTTTTAGTAGAAAAAAGCGTGTAGTTCAAGCAAACCAGGAAGAACAACTAGATATACTGCTTCATTTCGAAAGCAAACCCATCCATATTTATTCGCGGATAGACTTTTTTGAAATATTGTATTATTTTTTAGAAAATTCTGAATGTAGTATAAATAATGCAGTCTATCAATTAGGTAAAAGTTATTCCAAAATCCAACATACGTTAAAAAATACGTTAAAAAATAACAGCTACAGAAAAAGATTGGTAAAACAAATAAAAAAATCAGGAAGAAAAACTATTAGCGTTTGGTGTGGAATTTTCAGAAACAAAATTTTTGGGCCTATATTTTATGATTATACTTTAACTGGAGTTACCTATCTGGAAATAATTATCCCAGAAGCAGAAAATATTCTTTTGCAGAATTTTCCGGAAGCCTAATTTGATGATATGATTTGGATGCAGGATGGGACAACTTCGCATAGTGTCATACCCGTTCGAGATCATTTGAATAATGTATTCCCAATATGGATAGGGAATAATTGACCTATTAAATGGCCACCTAACAGTTCGGATTTGACCCCTATGGATTCATTTTTTTTGGAGATTTCTAAAAGACATTGTCAATAATAATAATAATATTAATCTTCAAGTCGTTAAAGACAGGATTCGACTTGAAATAAATAATCTGAATGTAAAAAATGAAGCCATTTCCGGTGCAATTATAAATATAAGAAGAGGTTATCAATTATGCATTGACAATACTGGTGGACACATTGAACATCTTTTATGAGTTATCATTTATTAATATTTCAATTTCCTAAATAAATCTTTGTTATCCATTTTGTATAAGTATTTGGTTTTTTTCTTCCATTTTGATTATTTCATTAAAGAAAAGTCACTTCAAGTATAATAGTTGTCATTTTCATAGCTCACTTTAATAATGTTAACTTTTCCATATTTACAGTAACTAGTTTAACTAAGATATTCAACGTTTAATAACTCAAAAAGGGTATATGGTAGGAGTAACAAATGGTATATTTTTGAAATCAGGAACAAAGGATCATTCCAGAAATTTAATAATATACAGGATATCGCATTTAAAATTTTTTTATTTTTTTGTATCCCCTGAAATCTTCCCGCTACTGTACTTTTGATAGCATTTTAACAAAATTCAGTCATAACCACACAACTTTTCACTAAAACTTTTTTTTCTATAGGCAATAATAACGATGATAAGGGGTGGGTAATTTATAATAAATAACCCTGTATATTATTTTTCCAAAATAATGGAAATATTCGTTATTAAATACATGCGTCGGAATGTTACACACACTCAACATAAAAAGGAAATCATACAGAAACACCTATCTAGCGATATTTTATATGACTTTTGCTTTGATTATGTCTTTTACAATTTCTGGAATTCCAGCTCTCCCAGCCCACCAAATTCGTCATGCACACAAAGCACTTTTTTACTGATCCATCGTAACGTAATTCAGGAAAACATTTAAGAAATTTGTGGAAATAATTCACAAACGGCAAAGCTCCCTACCGCACCGGTGTGATATTTTACAATAACGCCCATACGCATCAATGGCGATAACTAACACCTGTGGTGTGGACTCGCGCGTATCCAATACGCTGACCCTGCTATCTGCGGCAGAGGATTGAATCCCAACATTCCAGCTTTAGTTATGGTAAACCACGTCTATAGAGTGGTATAAGCTGTTCAATGTATCTCACCACAAGGCATAGGAACACGTCTAATATGAGCTCGTGCTGTATTTATATTATCCTTATTATTATACTTATTTGGATTTGATGAGGGCAAACATAGGATGATTTATATGTAGACTATATGTTTCTAGGAAACTACGTTTTAGACAACTTTAGAGTCAATGTTACCAAGCTGTTCTCTTAAACACAGAAATAAAACGACAATCAAAATTTTAATGCATTTTAACATACTGGATGTTGGTAACATCCAGTATATTAAAATGAACAAACCTTAAATTATAAATTTAAGTAAATCTTACTACATCAGAGTAGCTACAACTATTGTTACTTATAGACAATTACACAGGCCTGCATGGTTTTAGGGGTCTACAATTTTTTTACATTTTTAGAGTAAGTCGTTCTAACTCTGCAGTATTATTAGTTTTCGTCTATCACGCACTGTTTACTTTAAACATACATAACGACATTATTAGTAATTAATACATATCTTTTTGAAATAAAATTATTAAGGACCACTGCCGTTTAATCTAGACGTTTCTAGTTAGAACCAGAATATACACATAGTATTCGAAAAGCACATACAGCAGTCAGTAGTAAGTTAACTATGGTTGAACGTGTGCTTACAGTATATAATATCGTAATAAAGTTATTAAAAATTCGTCATGTCCTCAAGACTGTAAAAACAGCGCCGATGTGTTTTGTTACATTTGTGGTTCATATACAGTTAAAAAAAGACAAAGAAATATTACGGAATTCGTGAAAAGAAGTTATCATGCGTACTTTGGTGTAAAGCTTGGAGACTAAGACAAAAGATGGGCGCCACACAGAGCATGTCATACATGTGTTGAATCGTTACGGAAGTGGACTCAAAATAAAAAGAAATCCTTACCTTTCGGCATACCAATGGTGTGGCGGGAACCCAGCAATCATGCAGAAGATTGTTACTTTTGCTTGTGTGACGTAAGTGGCTTTAATACTAAAAATAAGAAAAACATATTTTATCCGAACCTTTCATCAGCAATAAGGCCAGTAGCGCATGGGCCAGATGTACCTGTACCTGCTGTACCAGAGAAGTATACTCTTTTGTCGTCTGATTCTGATTGGCAATTAGAAATTGAAGATTTGGATGAAGACTTTTCATTACAAAGTGCTCAGCCTTAGCTTTTTACTCAGAATGAACTAAACGATTAATTCGTGACTTAGGACTTTCAAAAGAGTCTGCTGAACTTTTGGGATCTAGACTGAGTGAAAAGAATTTACTTCTTCCAGGAACGACATTCTCATGGTATAGAAAACGTGAAACTGAATTTTTAGAATACTTTGATCAAGAGGGATCCCTTGTTTACTGCCATGATTTTCCAGGCTTGGTTAGCAAGTTAGGAGCATCCATTTATCAACCAAATGACTGGAGGTTGTTCATAGACTCATCTAAAAGAAGTTTAAAGGGTGTATTGTTGCATCATGGTAATATATACGCATCAGTCCCGGTTGCACACTCTGTTCATTTAAAAGAAAGATATGAAGATTTGAAACTCCTACTTGAAAAGGTGAAATATGCAGATCACAACTGGATGTTATGTGGAGATTTTAAAATCTTAGGTATGCTCTTAGGCCAACAGTCTGGCTATACTAAAATGTCCTGTTTCTTATGCGAATGGGACAGTAGAGCACGAGGTGAACATTGGCAAAAGAAAGAATGGCCACGTAGAATTAATTTAGTACCTGGTTCAAAAAATATTGTACAAGAAAGTTTGGTCGATCCGAAAAAAGTTCTTCTGCCTCCGTTACACATTAAGTTGGGGCTAATGAAGCAATTTGTTAAAGCTCTCGACAAAAACTGTAACTGCTTCAAGTATTTATGTTCAAAGTTTCCTAGTTTATCAGAAGCCAAGCTTAAGGAAGGTATTTTTGTTGGGCCACAAATTAGAGAGTTAATGAAAGACAGAGTGTTTGACTCAACAATGAATGATAAAGAAAAGGCTGCATGGATTGGCTGCAAAAATGTAGTTCAAAAGTTCTTAGGTAATAACAGAGATCCTGATTTCAAGAATATAGTCAACGATATGTTAGAAAACTATAAAACATTGGGGTGCAATATGAGTTTGAAACTTCATGTTCTTCATTCCCATCTTGATTATTTTCCAGAAAATCTCGGGGCGGTGAGTGAAGAACAAGGTGAAAGGTTTCACCAGGACATTAAACAGATGGAGATGAGATATCAAGGAAGATGGAACGTTGCCATGATGGCTGACTATTGTTGGTGTTTAAAGAGAGAATCTTCTGAAGGTGAAACCTCACATAAACGGGCTTCAACTAAGCATTCATTTGAAAGTAAAAGAAAGCATTTTCATTCGCAAAGAGACATGTAAAAATGTTACAACTTTTTTGTAACATTATTTTCTTGTAGGTACTTGTAAATTTTGATTTAAATTTTGTAATTAAAAATGAGAAGTATTTTACTGTAATGCATTATTTTAATACATTTTATTAGAAAACCGTTCATGTATTTTGACTTTGTGAAAAAACCATGGGTGATAGAGCAAAATTGGATTCGGCATGAAACAGTCATACAGAATTACATTAAAATATAGAAACCCCCCACCACAAGTTTTATTTTGCAGGCCTGTGTTATTTTAATCAAGAAACATTGCAAAATATGAATTATAATATTTATATAAAAATTACAAAAAAATTGGCGTAGTTTACAAATCATGGAGGTACGAAATGTTATTTTATCTTGAAACTAGTTATAACAGATGAGAACAGAGGTCTAAAATCTTGGTTAGTATGTTGTTTACATATTAATTAATTTGTATTTACAAGATTTATGAGCAAAACTTCAGTTAGGTGTATTTTTTTGGAGATACTTCCTTATTTTGTTTCTTATCAATTTCCACAGTTTGAGGGAGTCACTTATAGTCTCTCCCAAATTTCCACAGTTTTCGCGATTTTCACTGAAATTCACTTTTTTTAATGCTTAACCTTTTCTTTTATAGATATAACTGTTTTTTAAAATTCTTTATTGTTTTTTAAACCTCGTAATTTATGAGCTTAATTCAGAGAGGGTCTAAATCAACTGCCCGGCTAGACAGCTCGAATGAGACTCCAAAAAGAAATTGAAAATAATAAATGTGTACATTTTCAAACGTGAATTTAATTTAGATGAGCATTTAAAGGGCCATTTAAATTAGATTAAATACTCCAAACTCAAAATATGCAGGTATTTTTACTAAATGGATAAATAATAATGCGTAAGACTAATTAAACTGCAAGTAATGACCTCTTAAGAGTGCTATTTCCGAAATGAGGGCATTTAAATGAAGGCATTCTTAGGATTAATGAGATAAAATTCAGCAATGGACAAAGACTTGTGATATTTTTAAATTGAATAAAAACATATTTAACTAGAATGACCTTTTACCAAAAATATAAATTTTATTTTTATATATGCATTTAAAAAGTTAAATGAAAAGTATTGAAAACAAACTAAATATTACATTTATCAATAAAACTGCAAATAAGAAATTAAACGAAAAAATTAAAAAAAGACCCCCCGAAAAGATCGGACCTTATTTCCTATTCATTTTTCTTCTTAATATTTTTTAATTTTACAAGACCTCAGTAACTACGTTTTGGAATTTTAATATTAATTTATCAAATGTTCTCGTCGTGCTGTGCCGTCATCTGAATATGCTGAAACTTGTTAGAATTGTTTACGCCTTATTATAGCTGCCCAACAATATATTATGTCGAAGTCAAAGAATTATTGTAATCGAAATTGTAAATAATTTAAGATACCAACTGCACAGAATTTTTCAATGTTTTAGGATTACCCATGTTTAATCATATTTTAATGTAATTAAAAAGATTAATCTAAATTTGTTAAAAGTGTAACAAGATATTTATGGATACAGCAAATTAATGTTATACAGACAACAATTTGATAAAATTCGATCAGCCAATAAAATAGTAGGAACAATTTTATGAAATGTCAGATTTTTTTTTAATTTTAAATTTGGGATACATAAATAAACATTTAAGCGTTATTGTTCCCTTCTTGAATGTGCCCTTTATTGTCCTATTTGTCCTATTTATTGTCTTTATCTTATCTATCTTATTTTTCACATTTATCTCATTTATCTTATTTATTTTCCTTATTTATCTCATTTATTTCATTTATTAATATTATTAATCATATTAGTCGTATTCATTTTTCGATCTTTTTTTATCATATTCATCTTATTTATTTTATTCACCATATTTATCTTATTTATATAATTTGTCTCATTTGCCTTATTGTCTCACTTGTCTCATATTTCTCTTATTTAGGTACCTTATTTATCCCATTTGCCTCATTTTTCTCACTTGTCTCATTTGCGTAATTTGTCTCATACGAATATATCTCGTTTATCTTATTTATCGTATTTATCTTATTCATTTTACTACATCGCAGAAAAAACTGAGTTAAAATAGGATTTAGTTTTAGTATTACACAATACTCATTCCTTGAGTGAGGTGTTGTAATTTTTAATTATGAATCCTGAGAACAAATTGAAAGTTTAAAATACTTTTATTACGTCTCATACAAATCAAAAAAGAAGCAGTGGAAGTTGCAATATTGTTAAATGGTAATAAGTATTTCGTATTTCTCTTAGCTGCACGTGTTTTTACAATAAAAAATTTGTAGTATATAAATTTGTGTGGGATTAAATAAAAGTTCCGTAGTGCAGTTTAACGGAACCCAAGAATTTACTTGACTTTATTCGCTATTATAAAGGAGAGACTTCGCCCCCCAGTTGTTCCACCACCTTCCCCCACGAGAATTGGAAATAACACCCTTAAACAGTACTTTATACTCTTACTTTTTAAACCTAATATACGGAAGTACAGTAAGTATCGTGATTTTTTTCGACTTCGAGATTTTGATTGATATATCCGTAAACCCTCCTGAATTCACTCTGACTATTTTCTGCCGGTTTGTGTGTGTGGATGTGTGTGTGTATGTGTGTATCCGCGATAACTCAAAAAATTCTAATGGGAGAATTCCCAAATTTGGCAATTAAGATTTTCAACAACATTTTAGGTGACATTAAATTTGGTGATTGTGATACCACCAGAGGCATAATGAATGAAAGAAGAAAAAAGATACAATTTCGGGAAAGAAATTAAAGCATTTTTTTTCATTTTTCGACGAATCTCGACGAATTATAATGAAAATATCTGATGTGGTCAGCATATAAATTTCTTATACTAGTATATATCATCCGGATCTAAAAAAATCGTTCTATTTAATTCTTCACTTACCTCAATTAAATTTTAATAGCGTAACTTGAAATGTTTCATTAAAATTTTTTAATAATTAATTATAGCGTCATTCGATACTGTCAATAATAATTCATGCCACATTGTTTTGTGATTGGTCTAGTTCAACGCCAAATTTTATTTAACCAATCCGAGGCCTAAACCGTTAACCTGAGTTAGCAGCAATTATCTCGCGTAAAAACATTGATTGGCATTTTTGTAACTAAATTAGACATTTCAAATGTCAAACTGTTCAATTTATCATAACCCCATTTTATGACGTCAAATGTGTAAAAAAAATCAGTTTACATTTATGTACTTGGAAAATATATTTTATTGGCTTGATATAATAGACATAATTATAATCTTTCGTCAAGAATATATTTTTTTGTAAAGACAAATGCAGAAATGTTTGGGTCCTGTGGACCTCCTTTCAGCTGGCCAATTTTGCTCATCACCGAATTCATCATTGTCTTTGGCCTTAGAACATGTGTACCAAATTTGAAAGCTTTATCTCAAGAACTGTGGCTGCTATCGCGATACTACAGACATACCGACAGATTTCTTCCATAAAGTTATATTTTTTTCATTATAATTCGTCGAGATTCGTCCAGACATGCAATAATTTTTTTTATTTTTTTCCTGCAATTTTACCTTTTTTCTTCTTTCATTCATTATGTCTCTTCTGGTGGTGCCACATTCACCAAATTTAATATGTCACCTAAACACACACCTTCTTTCAAAGTATGTAGAAATTTTGGTTTATAAGGCTTGATTTTATGACGTATAAAACATTTTCTAATTTTTCCTTGTCGATATTCAGTAGAGACACTACGTACTACGACAATCTCGTAGACTCACTCTTGGATTAGCTTGATTTGCAGCTAAGATTATCTTATCTTCAGGATGTGGATGTATTCGACGAGGTTGATCATTCTGAGGTCTTTTAATAACACTGCCAGTTTCATCGAAAAAAGCATTTATGGCGGCTGCAGTGCCATAAGTAATATCGACTAGTAAAGGATGTCTTCGGTTAAATTCTGCGGCTACTTCTCTGTTACTAAGAATCCCATCACCAAATTATTATTTAGATTTTTTTCCCTTAAATGCAGATGCATTTTACGATTGTGAACTAGAACTTTACACAATATAACTTAAAGTTTTGTCAGATTGACATTTAATGTAATCATAGTTTTTGTTCCCATGGCATCCTATTAAATTGCAAACTAAAATTGTCACCATGTGCATGTGTAGATTGGGGAAAAATATTGAAAAACTAAAAGTGCGAATTTCGTAATGAGAGGGGCTGCCGTTGTCTCAGTTTGTTACTTAAATTTAAGTTGGTTGCCTCGAAATGTACGTTTTATATAGGACTACAATTATGCCAAAGCTTCAAATTTGAATTTCAAAAAAATTACGAAAATAACTAGGTGTTTTCATTTTAAATGAGACACACTGTATAACTGCTGGCCCTGAAAAATGGCAAATATTTCCACTGCCTACTGATCATGACTACTAATTTTGAGTTTTAAGTATTTATTAAAGTTTTGAATACTTTTAATTAATTTATAACAATAAGATATACTGATTTAAGAACTAAAAATAAAAAAGTTTAGTGTAACAACCAATTATTTAAATAAAAACAGTTAGAAATTCTTTGCTTGGCATTCATTGACATATCATAATCATCTTAATTATATAATACTGAAATTAAAACTTTTATTCAAAGTGGAAATTATCATAGATTTACTTTTTATTCGAATCGGACTCATCAAAGTATTGATCAGCGAGGTGGACATACAAATTGAATTCAGCATATAATTCTTTTATCCTTTTTGTTCAATGTCTATTGATCCTGGCAGACCCACTGAGCTAATCTGTCATCAAAATACATTTAAACAAAAGAATTTCATTAAATCAACCTCCATAACGGGAATATCGAGATGGCATTCACAGAATTGCTTTTAAATTATTATTGAATTGAAGTTATTTTATGTTGATTGCATATTATCATTTTGCTGTCTTATTTGAATATTTGTGGGCAACTTCCCAGTTAATTATCTTCTATTTGTCTGCTATTTTACATATTTTTAAAATAATTTTCTATAAATATATCTACTTAAATCGGAAAATTTGCAACATATACAAAAAAATAGTGAAGAAAGAAAAGTTGAATAATTTGATTGAAAAGGTTTTTAGTAATTTAATTCCAAATAACGCGCTTATTAACAGTATTAGACAAAAATTTAAAATAATGATAACGCAAATAAAAAGTAGTATTACTGATGCAAATGAGGTTAGCGGGAGAGGTATAACTTTGCTCAAAGGTACTATAAATAGAACAATGAATTAAACCTAATGTTTATCACCATAATGGGCATTTCCCACAATTTTCTCCATTTGCTTGTGCGAGAGGATTTGAAAATCTAAGTTCATTAAATTTATTCGAATTTTTCTGGATCCAATAGAGGAATAAAAGATAATAACAAAGTTTTGAATATTAGTCCTATAACACCATCCGGCTAGATTAACGATGAAACATAAGCAGCCAGTGAACCTGAAGACAGTACTGTCGTGTTGTCAGATTTATAGCGTATCTATTTCTTTACTAAACTTAAGTTTTGTATCAAAAAATCATGAAGTTTTTTGATTTAGAACTTTTAAAAATTAATAACACACGCTAGAAAAATTTATTAGTACTGTCGCCGCGAGAATTAAATTTAGTTCTAAATGGATCACATTAGTTGTGACGTCATATATTTATTAATAATTATGTAACATACGTGAAAGAGTTATGTCACACTGGTTGCCTATATATAACACTGAAACTTGACCCATATGCTCATGAACATAACGGCGACATTTTTGCAGTTGGAACACAGCACAGAATTCTTTCTCGTTTGAAAGAAATATTCGATGGATGTGTCACACCAGGGGCGTACCCGTGAGGAAACTTGAATCAATTTTTGAAAAAAATTGGTACGCAAATGATCATTTTTAGAAAATTACAACATTTTTTAATTAGTTGATCAATTTTGTAGAAAATAGGGTCCCCTTGGTATATGTCGCCAAAGACACGATTCTTTGTGAAAATGGCAAAATAGATTTTCTCATTCAAGATTATTGATGATTGTTTTTCGGGACTTATAGTTGTATCTACCCTCCAAACTAATAGATGTTATCAACATTTCCAAAAAATTTAATACAGGGTTCTTTTTTTGTTTGAAATGATTTTTATTGCGATTAAAATGAAAACCAAAGAAAAATTAGATTGCCCATATCTTAATACTGAAGCATGGGACCCATGCTTACCATACTTTATGGTAAGACAAACAAGTCTCAATAGGGAATTCTTGGAAGAAAAAATAGTGGGCACTCTCTGTGTATTTCTGAAACGGTTTATAAAATATTTATAAAACATTTTTTTTTCTTGATTGGGGGAAATATTTATGAGGACCCTTAGGATTTCATTAAGAAATTTTTATTTTTTTTAAGTTACCTATACAGTTTTAAAATTTTCTTTTAGATTATTGGACAACCTAAATTTCACCAATCGACTGTAATAAGTTTTTGAGAACTGTTGATGTTGACTATTAGTTCGAAGAATAAATACAGCTAGATTCCGAAAAAAATTACCTTCAGCCAAAGAAATCTTTTTTTGCCATTTTCACAGAAAAACGTGCCTGATGGTATTTACCACGGGACCATTTTTTTGTTCAAAATTAACCAACTAATTAAAAAAATCTTATAATTTTGTAACAAATTAGATATCCGTTTCTTAGTAAAATTTCTATTAAAATCTGGAATGAAATGAAAATATAATGCTAAAAATTTTTTTGCTAATTATTATTTTCTAAATTTTACAAAAACTTATCACAGATAAGTAAAAGATATACCTATTTAAACAATTATCTTCCCCGTTATTTGCCAAACGCTGGAACCTGAATTATAAAAAAGAAAATATGCACATTATGTTCAGTACGACTGATTCAATAATGTTGTTTTTAATTCTAACTACTCTATTTAATAAAACCAACAATAACTAAAACAAAAGTACTCATCAGTTGAACGATCACTTAAAAACATCCACGACACGTATTTTTGCATCTTTGCGTCTTCAGTATGACAGTTTATAAGCCCCGAAAGTAACTGTGAACCTTAATATATCCTAATCTAATAAATATTATTAACTTCAGAGAACAAAATAATTGAAATTATATTATAGAAATTCTCCGTAGGGTTAAAATAATTTAAAACAAATTAGGCATCCATTTCCTGGTAAAAGTTCTATTAAAATATGGAATGAAGTAAAGATATAATAACGGTAAAATTTTTTTTTGCTAACTAATATTTTCTAACCTTTACAAATAGCCGGGAAAATAATTGATTAAAAAGATATGTTATACTTATCTGGGATAAGTTTTAGTAAAAATTTAAAAAAAATTGTTGGCATTATTATATTTTCATTTTATTTTACATTGTAATTTTGTCATTGGCATACTAAATTTTGTTCAAGAAGTAATAAGTTTTCCCATAGGCACTGTTCTGGCAATGTATATGGTAAATTCCATAGTTTTTAATGAAGCTTTATGGCAGTGGGCAATAACCCCAGATATTAATATAATCAATATATTCGTTAGAGTGAGACAAAATTAAAACTATTTTTTTTTTTTTAAATTTTATAAGAGGACTTATAGTTTATATGAGAAACTACCATTTATTTTTAATGTTCTATCACCTCCTGAATTCCTACCCTTAAAAATTGGGACACCCTGTATAATGAAGAATCATAATATATCCGCATACACTATTGGTCATGACTTCAAATAAAACCTGCGTTTATTGCGATAAAAGTAAGAGAACTAGAGTTTAAATATACGGAAGACAGTTGACTGTATACTGCTTCATTGCCACTAAGGTGCCCGGCACGATACAATGCACAAGCGAATGCCGAATTCACTGGAAACCGGAGGAGATGCTAAAATAAATAAGCGTAAGATTTAAAAGATGTTGGTATGACAGTGGTTCGTTCATCGGGAAACAAACTACAACTTTTAGGCAATCCAAAAGACAAAATTGAAACAAACGAAAAGCTGAGATTTACGAAACTAGCTGTAAGGACTGTAATCAAAAATATGTTGGACAGACTAGATGATCAATTCAAACTAGATTCAAAAAGCATATGACCCATCTTAAATTTGGTAGAACAGATAAGTCTAGTGTTGTCCAACATGCGTTTGAGAACAACCATAAAATGGATATTAAGATTAATTAGGAATGTAACAAATACTAGATAGGTGGATGCATTTGAAAGCTTGGACATCATAAAGTGTAAAAATAGTATGAATGATGGCCTTTATTGATTAGTGGATCCCGAACCGTGACAATACTTTAGATATAAATAGGGTAGATTGATAGCACAAGTTTAGTTTAAATCATCTCCAGATGATGCTAGCATGGTTGACTAAATGCGCGTCGAGTGCAGTATATAGTGATTTGGTGTTTCGTGGAAAACTACGCCAGTATTAAAATAAATAACATTAATTTTCGTTATTCTGTGCCGATGTGGCACTAGCGCAGAGCAGCTATCTTTGTCTCCTACCAGTTTTCTATTATTGCATCACTGTATGCTACATTAAATGTAGGTTTTGCTTGAAGTAGTTACCAATAATGCATATTTAAAAAAAAATCTAATTTCTTTTTCTATCACTTATTTCTAACTCGATCCTTGATAAATTTACTCTGTATCTCATTAAAACCGTGACTATAGTTAAAAGTTATAATAATAATGGTTATGTCATAGAAAGAGAGTGAGAGGACAATTTTCCGAGCAAGTTTAACCAAAATGGGCCAATTTAACAATATAACAAAATTATTTTATATCTTGCACCGACTCGAATTTTAGTCATATATGACCTTGTAGTCATTAGTAAATTCATTAAATTACGCAATCTTTTATAAACCTAGTAACTATTCCTTAAAATTTCAGACAATGCTACACAGTTTCATTACAATACATTACCAGCCACATTTCACTATCATTCTGTTAAGATGAACTATTAGTACTATTTTATGTAGTGAGAAATCATAATTGATATTAGTTTTAACCTAAATGATAAAAATGTGATTTAAGTACCTTTTTAATTGGAATTATGATGTATTCACTAAATCTAAGATCTAAAAAAGGCGTACGTGTAGAAGTTGCTGAAATCATCCGTTTTCGAGATATTTAAGGATTAAAAGTTAACTGAATACACACTACAGAGTATTTTCATTATTTGCACCAAGCAGGCCTACCTCATATTTTAAATTACAAATTTTAATAGAAACTATATATTATTTTAATCAACTATCCATTCATAAACTACAAATAATAAAAAAAGTTTTAAAATATATTAAAACAAGTAAGAAAATATAAAGTGACAAAAATTAAATTGCACAGTACCAATACAAAATTGATAATGAACCTTTAACTGAAATTGCAATCGTATGAAATGCAAATATGACGTAAGCCTACTTGATGCAGATTATAAAAATACTGTGTAGTGTGTGGTATTCAACTTTTAATCCTTAAATATCTCGAAAACAGTTGATTTTAGCGAGTACGTCAGGTGTAACAGGATCATGGTACACCCTCCATTTTCTTCTTTAGTTTTGAAGATAATTGATTGAAATTTAGGATATCCTATATACATAATAAGCGGCACTTTCTGACATACTAGTGATTTTTTTTCACTCCCAGTTTCACTGGAAGTGACACTAACTTTCTATTTTTAAATGGAACACCCTGTATATTATTGCATTTTTGTTTTCTGCATAATTTTCTGAATCCAATGATACCAAATAAATGACATTTCAAACATCAATATTTTTTATAACATAATTTTTAATTTTCCATTTAAGGGTGCCATGACGGTTCCGATTTATTCTAAATGACCCGTGTAATGCTAGAAAAATCGAAATCCCGTCAAAAATACTAAATTACGTATTTTATGAGCAAATAAAGTTCATCAAAATGGTTTTTGGGGAAAAACTGAATTTTTGCAAATGGAACCATATTGGTACCGTGGTACCATTTATTAGTACTATTAGTAAGGATAAATACAAACAAAATTACAGCTAAAAAAAAATAAGAAAATACAATTTTGTTCTAATTCAATGTTAAGAAGTAACTAACTAAGGTGGCTTTGAAAACAATGAAGTCAAGCATTTGTTGGTTTACCGGTGTTTTTATTGTGTCTTTAAACATTGTTTAAAATTCTTGTTGTGTTCAAAATGCCGCAAATTTATACAAGAGATGAAAACGTGGACATGTTAATTATTTATGGGGAATATAGAAAAAATGCCGTTGGGGTAGACACCTTTATGCCGAACGATATCCTGATGGATAATGTCCAGCGAGAAATTATTTTAGTCGTCTTGAAAATCAATTCCGAAGTAAGCCCAACAATGATTCCGAAGAATATTTCATTCTTGACGAGGGAACAGAAATTAATGTTTTGGCTCGTGTAGAAGTTGATAAGATTCTTTCTTTAAGGCAAATTGGGTTTGAATTGGAAATCAGTCACCAAACAGTAAGCCGAATTTTGCACAAATACCACTATAAATCTTTTAAATACAAATTGCACCAGCACTTGTACGAAAATGAATACGAACGTAGAATGGAATATTGCAACTGAATTTTGCAGAATAACGTGCAGCCAAACAATGATTTTTTGGGAATGATTTTATCTTCAGACAAATCTAGGTTTACAAATTTGGGATTATTTAACCGACAAAATACAAAATATTGGAAATCAAAATTTATTACGGGAGGGTAACTTTCAAGTGCGGTTCGGTTTCAATGTTTCGTTTGGAATAATCGCTAGTAGAATCATTGGTCTAATAATATTTGAAGGACTGATGCCAGATACTTGGGATTTCTGTAAAATGAAATTGAGGAGAGTTTAGCTGAAATAACTTTCCATTTACGACAGGGAATGTAATTCCAACAAGATCGCGCTCCTTCCCATAATTCAAGGATAGTAAAAGAAAACGTAATTTCGATGGATGGTCCTGTGAGGTCAACTGATTTAACACCCTTTGATTTCTTTGTTTGTCATTTAAAAATATTGTCTACACAACCGTCGCGCCATTACAGCCCGTGATGGCCTGGAGCTACGAGGAAGACGCGCAATTAATAGCAATAGCATAACCGCCCAGCAATTGGCGAACGGTCTTTGAGAAACAGCTATACGAGTTCAGAAGTGCATTGACGTTAATGGACAGTATTTTGAACAACTCTATAACAAGGTAATTAGAACAAAATTGTATTTTCTTATTTTCTTTTAGCTGTAATTTTGTTTGTATTTATCTCATATTTTAATACGACATATGAATAAATTCCTTATTAATAGTACTAATAAATGGTACCGCGGTACCGATATGGTTCCATTTGAAAAAATTGAGTTTTTCCCCAAACACCATTTTGATGAACTTTATTTGCTCATAAATCACGTAATTTAGTATTTTTGACGGGATTTCAATTTTTCTAGCATTACACGGATCATTTAGTAAATCGGAACCACCATGGCACACTTAAATGGAAAACTAAAAATTATATTATAAAAAAATATTGACGTTTGAAATGTCACTTATTTGGTATAGTTGGATTAAGAAAATTATGCAGAATTCAAAAATGCAATAATATACAGGGTGTTCCATTCAAAAATCGAAAGTTAGTGTCACTTCCAGTGAAACTGGAAGTGAAAAAAAATCACTTGTATGTCAAAAAGTGCTTACTAAGATATCCCAAACTTCAATCAATTATCTTCAAAGCTAACGGAGAAAAGGGGGTGTACCATGATCCTGTTACACCAAGATTTTGAACTTGATCCGTCAAATAGATTTGTGTTGCTCCTAAAAAACATTTAAAAAAAATAGTTCAACACTCAGTAACTAGGCACGGTAAAGCATGTTTGGTTAAATCTTCATATTTGAGCCAAAGAATCTCTAGTTTCACTATGGGTTATTCTTTACAACTCATTCTATATGATAATGAAATATACTGTTATAAAATAAAACCAGCTTCTGAGAGGATTATAAGTGGTCGTCCAGGAAAAACGAATGCATTAAGATGCAGCTCCATCTCCATCAGTTTAATCATTCACAGATGATGCCAACTTGGTTGGCAAAACGCGCCTCGAGTGCAGTATATAGTGTTATAGTGTTTTGTGGAAAACTACATCAGTGTTAACTCCATCTGCCAATATAGAGATCTGTACCTGAGAAATTAGTAAATGTACTAGACATTGCCAGTGGAGTACGTACATCAATAGAAACGATTCAAAAACTTTAGAGGGTTTGAACTAGTTCGAGGTATAGCTTCCGATGATATTTAAGTGAGTAGATTTTCAAATGATAGCAGAATTTGGATATGGACTAGGTCAAGCGTAGCCAGAAATCGTCATCGAAAGTTCATGAAATGTATCCTTATGGTGGTGATCCAATCATGGCGTGGGCAGGCATATGTTTCAATGAACGATCTGACTTGTTTATTGTTGAGAAAACAATGAAGGCTCAAGTGCATGTTAACAATATCATAAACAACATTATTCTTCAATTACATGGTGCCATCAGTGAGAACTGTTTCTTGGATGATAATTTTCATCCTCATCGTGCTAGAATCGTTACCAAAGCACTAAAAAATTTTGGAGTTCTGGCATTTCCACTTCCACCGAGCAATATCAAATACAATCGCAAATGATCCTGCTTCAAATAATGGAATTGTTACAAATGTGTTAGAAAGTAATGCGGCGTATACAGTGCTAAGAACCCTACAGGAATAACCAATAAATCTATACCGTTTTCCACGAGTCCAAGAATTGTTTTCGGTCCCAGGCAAGAATTTTGTCAGTGGATTTTAAGAGATATTATTAATTTCCATAACTTACATACATGGGTTGACGAGAATCCCCCTTAGATGTGAACAGCAAATTCACAATATAAATTTTCCATTAATATTTGGACTGGAATTATTGATGATATTATTGGCCCAATTGTTTCACCCTATAGACTGGATCACGAATCTTATCTACAATTCATAGGAAACAATTTGCCAGAATTGCTACTTGTATTTCTTGTAAGAAATAGAATGTGGTTTCAACACAACGGGGCACCCCCGAATTTTGCAGCCAATGTTCGAGCTTACTTAAATCAAACTTACGGTCATCGTTAGATTTGTTCGTGCCTGTTGCTTGGCCACTTCGTTCGCCATATATGAATCCTTTAGACATACTTCTGGAGTTACTTGAGAGAAATCAATTCTAAAACACCAGTTAATACTAGGGAAGATCTATTATAACAGAGCAGTTTGTAGTAGGATCATAAGATCTTTACATCAGAGTCTAAATGCTTGCAATGAAGTTCATTGTGATCATTTTTTCAACATTTTCTATGGTTTATAAGTAATTTTGTTTTGGTATTATCAAATGATTAAATCAAATTAAAAAAAAATACATTTATTTAGTTTCTAAGTCATTTTATTTTATTAAACTATTAAATCGAATTTTAAAAAATTGTGTTTATTTCGCGACCGGAGTCCAAAATGAAAAAGTGCCAAGAGGCAAATTTTATTTAGCTCTTAACTAACTCACAACTATGATATAAAAAATGTAAAATCATTGCCATACATGTTTTTTTCAAAGAAATCTTAAATTCTCGATTTGCACGCATGCGTCTGGGGGAACTAATAACGTCTGTTTATAGCCAAAATATACCCAACTGCTAAGTCCTGTAACGAAATTGCAAGCCAATTCCTTCCAGATTGGTGTTTTCTGAAAAGAATTGTTTCTGCCCATCTAGTCCAGATGACGCCACTGATTTCTACTGGAACAATTGGTTTGGTAGATTCTTTCAGTTATAAAAAATGCCTAAATATCTATTTGGCTTTATTGCTTATACTGTACTCTCAAATGTTTGTCTCTTTCCAAAATATAATCGAGTTTAGGTAGCAGAACACTATGGAGCTACTTCCTTCTTACTAGTGTAGCGTTTTGAAGACAACACCTGTAGTTCAGCAGTCTGGTAAAATTTATATGGTTTCTGGTATTATTGTGTAATTTTATGACCATCATTATTTAATTGATTTACCGCACCTTTGAGGTAACTTTCATAATAATATTGTACCGGATTTATCTTAATTTACGCCTTGGGCGAATTTGCTTTTCGGTGATCAGTTCACATTGGTTGTTCTTTGGAACAGCCATCATTAATATCGATTAGTATCGATTTGTCGTGCCTTGTTGGCAATTTATTGAATTACCCTCTGATATTTTAGTAATTTTGTATGATAATTTAAACTAACTTTTGGTTATTGTAAATCTTAGATGTATCCGGCAACGGATGTCGTCATTTTGTATCGTAGTTGTTTTCTGTCTTTGTCTATTGATATTTTAGTTCGATTAGTTACGTTGGTAGCTCTGTGAAGACTGGTGACTGTTGATATTTGGAGTTTGGTACTCCTTTTTGGAGGAAACCTAATTGTTTATAACCTTTGTGAGAATTACCTAACGTGATGCATATGTTTCGTGGTGGATCATTTTATACCAGTGCATATATTTACCAACCAGACCTCTGGAGCGTAAGGTTTTTCTAAATTTAAAATATCGAGTGCTTACTTAACGATTACTTAGTATTTAGTTAGAAACGCTGCTCTAGTGGAGCCTTGCCTTGTTCTCTGGCAAAGATACCTGCGTAGTTATCTGGCAATTGATTAACATTTAATTATCTGCAGTAAACATATAGTCGAGCTATATATCTTTTTAATTAACTTTATCTGGAATTCGTTATTACCTCTCTACGGGGAACGAATAAAGTATTTAACTTAACTTTATTTTTAATTTGACAATTATCATACTGTTTTACATATAACAAATATTTATTTACATTATCTTACTATTTGTCTGTATACAAACATTCTAAATTCTATTTTCTTGAAGATACCTATTTCACTTGTTTATGATCATTGCTGTACCTAGTTTATTTGTTGGACTAGTATTTTTTCTATTTAACATAACCTTTATTGATACTTAAGTTAGTTGAAGTCTTCAACTTCCTAAAATATTGTGGGATACCAATCCTAGTTTACAAAAGTTTGAAAAATAGTTGGGTTGTTTTCAAAATAATTCCAAACTGTTACTACTTAGACCGTTTATTCACCTAAGTATGTTAGTACATTAATTACATTGATGGAATGCACTTCAGCTATTAGCACTAGGGTAGACAAACCTTATGGATTCTGCAAATAACCGAATCTTACAGGCCTTGGTATTTTATGATTTGCCTTGCATATCTTACAGGCCTTTATGATTTACCTTGCATAAACATTACTTTACTTTATATAATTTTCTTATCTTTCTAACTTTTCTAATTAACGTTTTACATTTTATATTCGTCTTGATAAGTATTGATACGTGTTTAACTAATTTCACATTCATTCGACATGTAATCGACCTTGGTATTTTCTATATATTCTGTCAATCTATCATGTTATAGCTCCGCGGTTGATTTCCTTCCCTTTTCATAGTCAGTCATCTTAGTGGCCAAACGTACAGTTTGTGTCTTGTAGTGGTGAGAGATTGAAATTTTGATCCAAAATTATTTCTTTCACCAATTTAAAGTATGCTACTTGGTATCTTATCAGCTAAATGGTGGATTATTTAGGGTGCTACTTAGTATTTTGTCAGCTAAATGCTGGACTGTTTCTACAAATAAGCATGTGTATGGACGTAGGACTATAGAAAGGGTAAGTTAATTAAATTAGGACGATAATTAACAAGTACTTACTTGTGCTTCTTATTTAACTTTAGGCGGTTTTCACTGGGCTTTTATTTTACCATCACGAGACTTCCACTGGGTTACGACTTGGTAAATTATTCTTAGGAAAGGTGGCTGTCACTGGGTATTATGTAATGAAGTGGATTGTATTATTAGAGCTAAATGAGTTCTTTATACCTAAATCTAAGCAGGATTGCCCCCCTCCACATTTGCAAAAAGAATAATTATTATGAAATCAGTGGTAAATGAAACTGCAAAAAAATAAATACCGTTACGGGTCTTGCACTTACCTCGTGATGAAGGAAGAAAAAATAGCGGATGGATGTCACTTCTTCCACCGGCCGGTGAAACGTGAGAAAAATAATCAATAACGATATCGATAACTATAAGCATGTATATGTATATGTACTCGTCCAGGACGTACTCGTTTCTGTTTCTCCACTTCGTCTTTTTTCACACACCAAAAAATGTCTATCCAAAAAAGGAACAGGAGATGGAGAGGGGAAAAAAGGGACTTTATTTAAAGCAGAGTAAGACTTCTCTTAAGCCCGATTTACATTACGGTAAAATGAATACCATTTAAATGATAAATGAATTTACAAGGGTAGAAAATACAACAACTTAAAACTAAAATAACAAAAGTAAAAATAACGAAACAATTTGTAAGGGCGAAACACTGGGAATTTATTAACTATCACGAGATTATCACGGAGTTATCATAGGACTTTTACTGGGTTTCAATTTGGTGAAATATTGTTTAAAATAAGAACGTTAAATGGCTTCGCTAGGTTATGACACCTAGGTAATTTGTTCATGTTGTAAATGTGGTTTTTATGTACTTTTGATGTCATGGAAAATGGAATTTTATCAAGTCTTGCTAAGGTACAAAGTGCAGCTAGAATAGAGGGTTGATTTGTGTTTTCGACAAGAGTTGGAAGTCAAGAGCCAATTAATTTCATCGTCGAGTTTTTGTAATACTGCAGTTTGGTTAATGGAACAATATTAGTCTGGTATTGAAAAAATCAAAATGATTGTACATACTTTCCCACTCTCGGAGGTTAAGTTAAGTCTTATTATTTTTTTTTTATTTTATGTACTTATTAAAAATTTAGACCTTGATGTAAATATTTAATCATTTTTTTCTGTGCACTTTGTTTTTTTTAATTTTATTTATGCGAATTTAAATTTAGTACTGGTAGCCATGATGTCAATATCATTCAGTCAAATTAGATCTTTAGATCTGTGATAGATCGATGAATTTTGATTACGATAAATGTAATAATAGTGTTATCTAGATATAAATATTTTTCTTATGTGGTTTTATGTAAACTACATGCAATTGTATTTGGTGTAAATCTGTCTACTGGTATTATATGGTATTTGTGTGGGAATAGCTTATAAATTTAAAAATTTCACATACATAATTGGATATAATTTTCTTTTTTTTAAATCTAGCTGATTAACTTGACTGGATATAATTATACATTTTATTAAATTTAAGTTATTTAATTTCCCATAATAGGTTTCATTAAAAATATAAAGTGTGGTAAGGTATACCAAATTCTCTGATTAACTATTAATTGTTCATTACTTGAAGTTAGAGTACTGAGAAGTTGAAAGCACCAGTGTTGCCTGTATGATGCTGGTAACCCAACCTGACATATAACAAGCTAGCCGAGGATTGGCGAGGTGTTCTATTTTATTTTGACACAACGTCACGTATTGGACGTGAACAACGTTATATTTGGCATCCCAACGTAAATTAACGTATCATGTTGACGCCTTCGTAGCATTTTTTTACGCTCAATATATATAGTGTAGCAAAGAGGCCATCTGAGTCAATGTAAATATTGTACATTTCGTCATACTAGTTTATTATACTTTTTATTTAATAATATCTTTTATTCTACTTCCTTCCCAACTGAATTCAAGAATTAATGTTATCTTAACCTTTTAAAGTAAACTTTTAATTATTTGGTACTTACAAAATTCCTGGCGCCCAGCCTAGATTTTGGTGAGAACTCAAATCGTTCAAATCATATTCACAACCTTCTAACTGAGCTACCGGTCAATAAGTACAACCTCCAGTTAATTGTGTTATGCTAGCAATTGTACGGGAGGTGTCGCAGTCCTTGGGCAACAGAAAAATTACATAATTAGTTCAAGTTGTTTCTGAATTATTTTGAAAAAACTGAAAAAAAAAATTAACACCCTGTATCTCAGCAACAATACTTCACAGAACCCATGTTCATAAAAGGTTTTCATACAATTGTTAGGTGATGAATCTCCACCAGTAGTTTGTTATATGCTTTTTCAAACACTGCGCAACTCTGGGAAATTTATTCTCATGAATGAAGAAGGCCCGTTATAATGCACTCTATCGTGCGGAGGTAGAGCTTCAACGTACAATATGCTTCGAGAACTACGGATTTCAACAGGTTTTCAGCGATCAGTAAATTATCTCGGCTTGTCGTTAGACACAGTAATCGGTGGCTTCTAAGTGTGTTACTACATTCCAGTTAGATGGTATTCATATACTATATTTATTTTTGTTTGTTTTTTATGTGGTATGAAAAAACTGGCAAAAAACAGGTCACGTTTTTGTTACAAAAGCAGTAAGATTAAAAGGTATACTGGATCATTTGTTTGTTTTTCTCGTGATCTTGAAGGGTAAGTAACTTTATCTATGCAAAATATAAAACATAAACTTTTTATTTAAACTAATCTTAATTATTGCCAAATTGAAGGGGTTACTAGATAATAAAAAAATACTTGCTATGTATGCAAATCATATATTTGCATTTTCTAGTGCGTTTTCTGATGTTAAAAGAAATACACAATTTTTCTATTTTAATCTATTGTATTTCTATGCAACGGTATGTAAGTAGAAGAGTTGTATTGGCAATTGGCTTTAAAAAAATACGAATATTTTGCAATTTTAAATATATTAAGAGATATTTTAAAAGTGGCAAACAAAACACAAAAACAGTAATTTAGACATCAATAAAGCATTCGTTCTTTTTTAATCTCTACATATTTTACTCTGTAACCTAAAAAATATTTAACAATCATTATTCAATTATTAATAATAAAGTATTTCGCCTATTGCGTATTTTGTTTCGTTAATTTAGAGAATCTATAGATTTCTTATTTTAAACATATAGAATGTCAAAAAATTATATATATACACCTGGCTGCACAAACAGCAGAAGTTATTATTGAAGCTTTATTAATGATGCAAGTGTACGCTGAAAACAATGAACAACTGATAATGGACATGATATAAGAGGTAAGTCTTTATAAGTTACAGCATATACCCCTCACCAGCGCCAATCAATTTCTTAAAAGGAGCCGGCTTTACTCACAAGATTAGCGAAATTAGTGTAAGTACCTACTATGTATGATAATTACTGTAGTAATTATTTACTTTAAGATAAAAATAACTTAAAACTTAAAACGAATGTAACAAATACTGTTGTAATGTAATATACTAGATTTGAGAGCTTTTATTTTTATTTCTATAATATTATCAATGCAGTATTATACATGAAACCTCCCAAGGGTCAAAATGTAAATGCTAATGCAGACAGACCATGACCTTTAATTTTAGCTACCCTTTACGACCCCACCTTGAAGCGAGCTTTTGTAACTCTATATAAAGTAGACGGGCAATCTAATTTACTTTTTTCTAAAATAGATTCAATTTCAATTAAATGCATTTCCCTTTAGTTATCTACTCTAGTTATCTACTCTAGATTTTACTAATGACTAAAAGGTTTTAGAATACAAGGTCGAGCCATATCTTCATAATATTACCCATCATAATTTATTTTTATATATGTATAATATTTAATATATTGTAAATAGTAATATTTGACAAAATTAATTCCTGAGCAGAAATATGAAAAGGTCACATATTACGAAAACATGACATTGCAATAATTAACCGAATTTGTATGAAAAATGTTAAATTTAGTGATGTTTGATAACATTAATTTCAGGTTAAACTCGAGATCAGGAAGACTACATTTTAAAATTATTTGCAATTCTATGTTATATAATGGTGGCAAATCAACTATTTATTTTAAGATGGCGTTAGCACTCCCTCTTCGCCAGGATAGCTTTAAATCGCTGTTAAAATTTTTCTGTTAGTGATAACGAAAAACAAAAACATTAGGTTCATTCTAAATAGATTTAATATACAGAGTGCCCGGAAAAGGAGGCCAATCCGGTAACTGTGGATTCCTTGAGCAAAAATAATAGGATTATCACAATGCCATTTTTCAATTTAGACCTCCATATTCGATATTCAAAGTTTAAAGTTTAAAAATAATTTTTTTAAATAACTCGAGTATTTCGTAAGATATTTATTTAAAATTATGGAGTCACATCTTTTGACCGAAAAGTAAAAACAAAAATTAATTGTCAAATATTCAAAATAGAGGGGTACCCACTGACCCCCCCAGGTTTTTAGTACCTGCGCCAATGATTCCCAAACTATCTTTTTAAAGTTAACCATCCATTTTGGATTTTAATGTATCAACAAATTTCGAGAAAATGCTTCATTTTAGAGATAAGTTGAAAAATATTGGTTCCTACGCGGCTTACGGTAATCTCATAATTTTCAAATACTAAAACTAAACAATTGAAATTATTTCTTCAATAAAAAACAGAAAAACTTTATTTCCTATTTTTATTTTTAGAGGACTTCCAGCCAGGTATATGGACAATTTATCCTACGTTTCGTCCGAGTTTTCGGACTTTTTCAAAGGTTAAAAGCTAAAAATAAAGGTTTTACATAAGTCTTAAATTAGATTAGTGACAGAATACATATCTAAAAAAAGTGTTTTCTTACCTAATATAAATTTTCTATTTTAATTTCATTGTATGGGCTGGTTTTATTTTGTTTTTCATCATTTTTTTATTTGGTAGGAATGTGTTGTACGTGTAGTTCGGCGATCATTCTCTGCCTAACTCGCCGAACTACACGTACAACACATTCCTTCCAAATAAAAAAATGATGAAAAACAAAATAAAATTTAAGACATGTAAAACCATTATTTTTAGCTTTTAACCTTTGAAAAAGTCCGAAAACTCGGACGAAACGTAGGAAAAATTGTCCATATACCTGGCTGGAAGTCCTCTAAAAATAAAAATAGGAAATAAAGTTTTTCTGTTTTTTATTGAAGAAATAATTTCTACTTTAACAGCCAACAACTTGTAAAATATCATATAAACAATTGATTAAAATTTTGCATTAGGTGTAAAAATATCAATAATAAAGATCAAGCAAAAAATAACTATTTCTAAAGTCAATGGCGCCTAGACAAAAAATTGGTAGGCGCAATGGATTCAACAATCTACAATTATTTATAAATTAGAAGCATTATCACAAGATAACAAATTTAATACACCTTATTTTCTTAAAATTATTCATAATTCGTTAGCAACAAAAAACAGTAGAAAAAAAATATTAAAGAAAACTTTAGACTGAAAAATATATGGCTTCAACTTGAACTGCCCTCCAGCTTGAAGAATTCTTTCTATTAAATGATTCTCGCTTAAGATCGGAACCATATACACAAAATCTTTCATAAATCCCCAGACTGAATACTCCAAGGGAGTAAAGTCCGGGGAACGGGGTGGCAGCATCTTGACCTTGACCAATCCAGAGAACTGGAAAGATTTGATTCAAATAGTTTCTAACATTTTTAGCAAAATGAGGAGGAGCACCGTCCAGTTGAAACCAAATATTTTGTATTACATGTAAAGGCAATTCATTTAGTAAATCGCGCAGTGTTTTGAAGAAATTACAAAAATGAATGACCAGTCAAGTTTCCTGGTAAAAATACAGGACCCAAAAGAAAATTATCAACGACACCTGCCCTCACACTGACTTTAAATTTTACTTGATGATGCGTCTCTACTATGGCTTTAAGATTTTCTTCATCCCATATGTGTGTGTTATGAATATTTATCGTCCCGTTTCTCGTAAATGTAGCTTCATCAGTAAACAAAATGTTTCTGATAAAACGTAGATCTTGGTTATTCATTTTACATAGCCATCTATATAATACAAATCTTGCTTTGAAGTCTTGAGGCAAAAGAGCCTGTACTTTTTGAAGATGGAATTGGTGCAGCTGCAGACTCCGTAAAATAGCGTGTACCTGTGTTTTCCCTATATCTTTCGATCTGCTTAGCCAACATCCTGGTATTAATTTTCGGTGTTTCCTCAATAATTGTTAAAACTTCCTCTTCCTGTTCAAGTTGAATTACGCGGAGTCGGCTGCAATTACCCCTCCGACTTTCCCTAAATTTTCAGTTTCTCTTAGATGATTAACCATATTTGAAAAATATTTTCTTTTGGGATGAATTCGATTCGGAAATTTTTCAGCATAGCGCCTAGCAGCTAAACTAGCATTGGAGTCACATTTTCCTAATCGAGAAATAGAAATAAATATTTACAGTTTACAGAACTATTTAAATCTGATTATAATCATATCCGTCATTTCAGAAAAGAGTGCAATTCTTGGTCTACTAGTCATGTTAGTTTTTCTTACTTACAAGAACACTTCTAGCTTATAAAAACTTTTAACCTGTAAAAAATTAGGATTTACTTTGATAGTAAACAAACACTTCTATTGTATCCAGGGTATTGTCATTTATTTCCGAAAGAGATATTTGAAAATTATGAAGTTACCGGAAACCGCGTATGCACCAATATTTTTTAACTTATCTCTCAAACGAAGCATTTTCTCGAAATTTGTTAAGAGACATAAAAAATTTCCAAAATGAATGGTTGACTTAAAAAAAGATAGTTTAGGAGTCATTGGCGCAGGTACTAAAAAAACTGGGGGTCAGTGGATACTGGAACCCCTCTATTTTGAATATATGACAATTGATTGGTTTTTTTTTCTTCAAACGATGTGACTCTTTAAGTTAAAGCCTATACAAAATTTTAAATAAATATCTTACGAAATACTCAAGTTATAAAAAAATGTATATTTTTAAATTTCAAACTTTGAACCCTGTATATCAAACATAGGAGTCTAAAATGAAAAATGGCATTGTGAATGTCCTATTATTTTTGCTCATGGAATCCATGGTTGCCGGATTGGCCTACTTTTTCCGAACACCTTGTATAAAATTACAGGCAATACTGATGCGTATTTTTCTTTAATTATTTCTACTATTCATTACTATTTTGTAAATTATTTTTTACCCTGTCTGTTGGAATACTTTGGTATTGTAATTTTTATTATACCTGTATGAGAAAATAATAAATAACTACCCCGCCTACTTAATAGATTTGAAAACTATCATGCAATGGTTACATCCGATAAAATTTCATGAGGAATCTGGTTAATTCCACCTGTTTCATATTCGTTGCATGAAATTTCTCCATTCTTTCTACATCTGTAAATAATTTCATTTTCATCGAGTATTACTTCAATTGGTAGCGATATCAATCTATTAGTTCTGTTGTTTCCGACTAAATAAATTACTATTGTATTAAAACATTTTTCCCATAAATTTTTTAATAGCACAAGCATGTTTTCTGTCTATAATTTATACATGAAATTAATGGTCCCTCGTAGAAATACTTGTAATAAATTTTAATGTCTATTGACCTCGTGATGATTGTCTTATTTTCTATTGAAATATTGCATTAAAAATAGCTGCTATACTACTCTCGGTGTGAATCAAGTTGTAAGCCAAGTTTTTGGAGACAGCAGAAGTGTGGCAGCCAAATGAAATGGTCGCTTCTGATCAATTTTAAATGGAAATTGCGAATTTGATGTCAAAATTTAAAAATATGTATGGGTCAATATTTGATAAGTGGGTCCAGGCGTGTCTCCGCATATATTTTTTTTAAATAATAATAACCAAGGTTTCTAAATAATTCAGATCATTTAATATCTCATTAAAATTTAAGGATCAGTTCTTTTTATATAAAATATATTAATACATTACCTGCAATTTATCTTAAAAGTATGAAAATGTAATTACCCTGGTGTGTCCCCATACCATTTTTCCTAACAATTATAATGGTACCTTTGAAACTATACCGATTTTTGATGCGATACTTTAAATACAGATTGTGTGAACAATAAACTAAATATTGTAGCAATTGTTAATAGAAAAAATATGTTGATAACAGATTTACAAACATTTAAATGCGCGTCCCCACGTTTTTGTGTAATTAGCCTGTAAAATGTTTTTATTTTCGTTTTATGAGCGTAGAACGGAACGCAGCGCTGTTATTATCGTGCAGTTGGTAGCACTACGAAGTGAAGTTGGTCATGAGCAAAACAATTTTCCCATTTCCGTTTTAGGTTAGTTGCCATGTGGTTCTCAATTGGTAAAGTTGTGTCAGTGTCAGTAACTTTGTAATTCCACTGTTTGTGAGTTATAGGCGCAAAAGTAAGTATAATAATAATTGTTTACTATCAATTTGCATTAAATGAAAATCTTAACCAGCGATGCGACCTTAGAAGACTGTAAGTTTGATTTTTTAGGAGAATTCCGTCTAAAAGCACAAATTTGTAATCCCCCTGAGGTAATTCCCCTGCAAAAATAAGCGATAGGGGAATTACTACTTTTTTCAGGGGACTTACATTTTATAATATTTATAATCTCCTAATCCAATGTATTACTTCGTTGTACTACATTATTAAAACAGTTACCTCATTTAAAAATAAATTAATAAGGCCGGTTTATTAACTTTAATGCAAAAATTGTACTTAGATAAGTACTGCGTGTCAACTAATGGTACAACACACTTTTTTCTGACTTGACCAAGGTATTATTTGTGTTTTTTTCATATAGACTGATGGTATAATGGCAAAAGGAAAAAAACTAACAAGAGAAGAAGTGTTGGAGAAGAAAAGCCAAGCGGAGAGGGCAAGATACCAGAGGATAAAAAATGATCCCCAAAAGTTCGCAGAGCAAAAAGAGAAAGAGAAACTAAAATACTTGAAAAAAAAGAACAGGGTAAAGTTAAAGCTGTAAAAGATATGACACCTAGGGAAAAACGTTTAGTGAGGAAACGGCGAAGAGAAAATGTTGCTGATTTTCGGAGGACAAAAGCAGTATTGAAAGATGTTACCAATAGACTAATTAGAGAAAATACACCGCCCACTTCAGCTGATGACGAACGACTGGTAAATCAGGAAAATAAAGTAGACGGAAGAAAAATTTCCGCAAAAAAAGAGATCTGAAAGAATAAGAAAAAGCCGGAGTAAAATGTTGAAGCAAAAGGACGCAGAAATAAAGAAGTTAAAAAAAGAAATTAGACAAAGTGAAAAAATGATTACAGCGCGCTAAAAGAAATATGGTTTGTGAACATTTAACTCCAAATACCAAGGTCAACCAAATGATGACAGATCCAAACCCTAGCTCAAAAGAGAAAATCACGAAAAAATTGTTATTTGGGGAAGTCATGAAGCAACAGCTACATGAAAACTGTGGCAGCCAAATGAAATGGTCGCTTCTGATCAATTTTAAATGGAAATTGCGAATTTGATGTCAAAATTTAAAAAAATATATATAGAGGGTGATGTTTCACCTTACTGATTAAAATATTTTTTCCATATCCGGTTTGGAACCATTTTTGTTTCAGTACCTCGTTTTGTACACTGCCACTAATAGTGCAAATATATCTCAAATGAATTGATTCTTTCTATTGTCCACAGAGATACGAAGCAGAAATATTACGACCAGAAGTAAAACAGCAGTAATTGAGAGTTGCCAGTGCCCAATATTGTTGCACCTAGTGTCCTCTATTCACCATTATCCTATGTACACCTAATGGTGACTCACTCTGTATATTGAGATTACTTACGTCTAGAAAAACGTTAATCAAAATAAGTTACTCGAAATATCAATTTACATATGTGTATTTCCCCTCTTAATTTAAGCTCATAACAACATAAACATCAACGAGTTCAACGAAGTGCTAATATGATACGCTTCGTCGAAAATTTGGTGTCATAATATATACATACAAACTTTCTGCCTTTATAATACAAGTTCATTTCAGAAGGGATGTAAATAAAACTACTCGTATGAGTTTGTAACAAGTTTTCAAGGGGTATACCCTATTGAGTACTTTATTATATAATAAGTATGCATATCCCTTTTGCTTTGTAAAGAATAATAACGAGTATAAAATAATGAATACATGGATGTGTCAAATACGGATAAATCCTGAATCTGAAATATAAGGGTTTTATAAAAGAAGCATGGAAAAAATGCCTTTATATACGAAACTTATCATGTAAATTAAGATCTTAATTTTATTTCAACCTACGCACCTATATAATGGGACCCCTATAAATAATATTTGTGTGGCCCGCATGTCAAATACAAAGCAGATAATTTACTGTGGCGTAAAATTAATTACGTATGTTTTCCTAGAGAAATAATTATTCTTTCTTAAAAGCGAATAATTCACATTTACTTTTGAACTGATAACGTTTTGTAAGTGACTTGTAATAGTCAATTCCTGAAATGATATCGTGTAAATAGGATAAAAAAACATCGTATTATAATTATTATATTATATATACTACCATTTCCCAAAAAACGAATTATATATTGCAAAAAAAATGAATCACAGATTAGGCAGTAGGCTTATTAACATTCTAAAAAAGTCCAAATCGATTTTATTGAAAACTACGAGGATAATCAGTTGTTTGCATCAGTGGTTTGTCAAACTGATCTAATCCGATGAGCAATATCAACAAACGAAATAAATGACCAAATACACGTTTGGTTTCTTTTCTTAATAACGTGCCCAAATTTCGCTTCATAATTCATTCGTCACCATCGCATTATTTATATATATATATATATATATATATATATATATATATATATATATATATATATATATATATATATATATATATATATATATATATATATATATATATATATATATATATATATATATATATATATATATATATATATATATATATATATATATATATATATATATATATATATATATATATTACAAAACAGTACACATGCACTCACACACACCCTAAGTGTTATACATATTTGGAAACAGTTAAATCAAAATCCAAAATGGAGAAATAAACAGGGTGTTCCATTTAAATATCGATGACGTCATAACGGAAACAGTGTTGACGCCATAACCAAAAAAAAAAGGATAAAGTGCGTAATTAAAATTAAAACTCGACGTGTTGAGGATATTTTCTAAATATTTTTGGTTTTTATAAATAATGAATTTATTCCATATTTTACGGACACACTATATACAATATCAAGTATAGCGAATTTTGTATATACATAGTACATACAAAACTCAAGGTTTTTATAAGGTTTTTATTAGGTATAATAAAATCTTATTATTTAAATACTTGTATATGTAGGTATGGTGAAATTATTTTAATTCTAGTAATCATTTAGATAAAATTCGCTGATAGAATTAGACCTCTTCGTATACCTAACACCTAGGGTGAGAAGCTCTAGGGGTGAACACCCGCTGCGCCGCACCCCTAAATGCGCCATTGCTGAGATATGGTTTTTGACTAAAACTGTAGTTGGCCATAATTTTGGAACGGCTTTAAATATTTGGATAAAATTTAGTACAAATATGTATACTTCAGTCTAATCAAATACATAATTTACTTTGGAAAAATTCCAGGACTAGGCTCAGTTTTTGTTATGTTACTCTCAGTGCTGAAAACATCACCCTGTTATCATTTTTTGATAAGTATTAGTAAACCTTGTTCATATTAATTTTTTTTGGACAAGAAATTCATATTTATTAAAAAATTTACGATTCATGTAGAGCTGGATTTGCTTAAAATACAATGATTAAGTACATTTTATTTAAATTTGTTATTCACATTATGTATGTAAAACATTTTTGAAATACAATGATAAGCGACTAAAAAGTTAATATTGATAAGAAGAGCATATTACATGTTTTTTTTTATAAGCATTTATAAGTTTAAAATAATTCTCATTCAAAATAACGTATATTTCATTTCTTTCATGGAAAAAATAATTAATATTAATAATGAATCAGGCTTGTATTAAAAAGCACATTTAAACGCTTATAGAAAATAATATTAAAGTTCTTGAGATGAGAAGATTGGCAATTTTAGTTTGACAAAAAGTTGGAAACGAAACTTATTAATCAACAATTTACAACACATACAACTAAAAAAATACAAATTAATAACCAGAACGATAAACTCATTTAAGATTACAATAGATTTTGAAAATAACCACTCCCAACGTCAATGCATTTTTGAAAACACTTTGACTCATCCATCAATTATTTCCAGATTATTTCTAATACATTAATATTTTTCAAATAATTGTTCCCGTGTATCGAATTCCTCATAGTACACCTCTGACTTGAATCGGACCTATAAAAGAAATAGGCAAAGATGGAAGATTAGGAGACCTCGGTAGTTCTTAAAAGGGCCATGAAAAGAGCTAATGTCATAACACTTCTTAGATGGCAGCACAATGCCCTTTTCCTTTATCCTCCTAGCATTTTAGAATATAATTTTGGATGATAAATCTACATAACATTTAACAACAACACTATCTAATATAACTTCCCGTCAGTAGGTGGCGCAAATGTTAGCCGTAAGTTATAAACATAGCTAGACAAAAACTACATATTCTGTAAAATCATTGGCAAAGGATTAACTTTTGACAAAAATAATATGTTTTTGTGTTATGTTTAAAAAATTATCACCTTCCTACCTAGCATATTTTAAATAGTTTTTTTTTTCATTAAGAATAACGAGCCCTGTTTCTTTTTTGTTTTTTTATTAAAAATGATGGCTATTCGGAAAAATTAAACAAATGAATAACTTGGTGAAGCTACAAAATTCACAAATATGTAAAAGTGATGACAGAAAATATATGGATAAAAGTATCAACGTCTGGTGGATTTAGGTTATACAATATCTCAATATTGTACCATGGAACCCAGGCACGACTATCAGTACTGATTGAAGTTTCGCAGAAAATAAAATTGAAAAAAAAAAAAGAAAAAAAGGTACAAAAATGCGCAGTGCCCCAGATTACTTCTAGACCATTAGTAAAATATTTGCAAACTTTTCTTTTTTCGTAATCGGAAGAAAAATTTCACTCCGTTTTTTTTTTGTTTTCGAAAATTTTGATTTTTTGTAAAGTTATGATACTCTGAACTTTAAGTTAATCATTGTGTAAATTTTAAAATGTCATAACTTTACAAAAAAAACAAAATTTTCGAAAACCAAAAAACACGGGGTGATAAATTTTCCTTCTGATTACGAAAAAAAAATAGTTTGCAAATATTTTACTAATGGTCTAGATGTAATCTAGGAAAGCCGCGCATTTTTGTAACTTTTTTTTTGCAAAACTTCCTCAATGAGTACTAATAACCGCGCCCTCAAATATTGCTTCGGTTCCATGCTCCAATACTGAGATATGGTACAACCTAAATCCACTAGCCGCCACTGACTAACCAATCGAAGTGTATTTCGGCACATAAATTTTGTTATATCCAAAGTAAATCAAATCACTGAGTTATTTATTCATTTGTTTGATTTTCGTGAATATACGCGAGGAATTATTCAGTAAGTAAAAGCAAAAAAAAAAGAAAAATAATTCGTCCATTTAATTATAACAAATGCAAACATAAAGATATAATATTACTTTCAACAATTCACCAAGAAAAAGTAATACCTATCTATCTACCTTTTTAATCTATACAACATCTTCATCACTGTACGTAAATATATTATATTATTTTATTTCACTTTCTATAATCTTATTACCTGAAAAACTCGTCTCATTTATTTCCATATTTGTATCATGTCCCAAACAAAAATACCCAATGTACATTATATCAAAGATTATACATACACATTTATTACGATTCACAATAAAAGATGTAATCCAGCAAAGTAAATACATTGAATTGGGAAAAGTGGCCACATAGCTGAACTGGTTAACTGTAGTTTAAGATGCAAAAAGGGCTGCCCAATCAGAGTGCTTTACACTAACTATCTCACTCCCCCTTAAAAGTCTGCAATGATTAGAAAGAGATGTATCAAATAAATATAGTTTAAAAAAACTAAAAAACACGCTTTTAAAGCACATCAAACTAAAAAGTGAAAAATAATTATTAATATAAACTGAAAACAATAATGAACGAAAAATACTAGTATTATTGTGAAAAAAGCGTGGGTTGCTCGATATACGAAAAATATGGCACAAAGCGCCCCACGGTTTTTTCACAATAATACTAGTATTTTTTCGTTCATTATTGTTTTCAGTTTATATTAATAATTATTTTTCACTTTTTAGTTTGATGTGCTTTAAAAGCGTGTTTTTTAGTTTTTTTAAACTATATTTATTTTTCACTTTTTAGTTTGATGTGCTATGAAAGCGTGTTTTGTAGTTTTTTTAAACTATATTTATATTGCTTATTGATGCTGATATTATAACATATTACGATCCAACAGATATTTCTGAAAAAAAAATTTTTTTTTATTTCAGCCATGGGATTTGAACTCACGCCCGAGGAGTCCGTCGTTTCGCGTCGACTAAGACTTGCCCGCTCGGCCAACGACCGAACTGAGAATCACAGAATATACTTACAATATTAAGCCTCTTGCTCTCACGCAGAGGTACGTGAGGAAAGGACTGGCGATCCTGATCAGGATAATGATATAAACTTATCAAATTATTGTATTGTTACCGGTTCTTCGTAAGTGTACAAAGTTTCAATTAAATCTGTCCGTTTAAAGTGGGTCAAAATCGAGTCCAAAGAGTCGGTTACAAACAAACAAACAAACATACAGGTGAAGCTAATAAAAGCGTGTTAAAAAATGCGATTTATCGCATATTAAGTTTTTGTTGTCATTATTAACAAACGATTTTTTTTGCAACGTATCAAAATATGACGATTTCCCACAGGTAAATGGTAAATATCCATAAGATTCTATTTCATATGATATCACAAATTATGAAATGAATTGTAGTACGCTTGCGGTTATTTTCAATTCTCCTTAGACCTGTTTTGTTTTTTGGTTCACCGTATAAAATCCAGCATTTCAAGTGATGCAGATTTATATAAAACAAAGTTTGAAAACTTTCACTGGCGCCATCTACATCATAATATCCAAATTTCAAATTCTTTTATTTGGTATATATCTTCGCTAATAACGGCGACATATTCAGGCAACAAAAATTCTGTTCTTTGTTTTTAATTCTGCGTATTTCTGTTTAATTTTCGAGAAATAGTTTATTGAATTTCATCTGAGGGAGATGATAAATTTTGGCAATGATCAGTGACACAACATTTTGATTTGTTATTTTTTTTAATTCGTTATAACTTCATTAATACACCGCATTTAGTAATAAAAAATTATTAACTCCTAGTGTAATATCTTATATACATATATCAGACTTCATTTTTGGAAAAAATGTATAGTTTTTGATAAAAACAAAATTGTATGAAGATCTGTTCCTTGGATTATTCTTCATGCCCCTCTTAACCGAAGCTCTTCGACCGATCGATCTGTTGAAGTCATGTTGATTCAGATGATCTCTGACCTGTACAGAAAAATGGGGCACCATCAAGCTAAAATTACATGCTCCTAGTATTGAATAAACCTAGCAAAACGCCTAAGAAAATTTAAATAAATTTCTAACCTACCTCACAAGAATATAATATTTATACCAAATTTTATCCACAAATTATATTTGGATTTATTCTGGTGCTCCTTGAAGATTATACAATACTGACAAGAAGAACGTGACAACAGTCATTCCGTCATGTTTTCCTTTTCAGTTGTGTACAGTTTTCAAGGTGTTTCAGAACATCACCAACTATTTACATAAATTTTAGTGAATTTTAAGGGTAGTTGTTGTAAGAAGATGCAGCAAGTTTCATTGCAATAGCTACATGTGTGAGATGCGTGGAATAATTGTTACAATCCGAGCCTCTATAAAGTAAAAATCGCGGACATGAGCATTAATATGAGCAATTTGCTTTTGTCCAGAAATACGTAAATAAAATTTCGTTTAGATGAAAGATTTGTACACCGTAGACCCTTACATGTTCGCCCGTTCTTGGTTTCATCTGTATATGATTTGGTCTGATATAATAACGTTTGGAATTGCCCTTTCTAGCTTGTATTATACTACAGTCGAAGTTTATTTAAATATTCTGAAATTTAAAAGTAAAAGTTATTTTAATTTCAATGTCACACAGTAATATGATAACGTGGTTGAGTAGTTTTTAATTTACCTGACATTCATTGGGTCTCATTTCCATAATAGTACATACCTGAAAGAAAGAAAAAAGTACATTAAAAAAGTGAACACGCAGCTGAACAAAGTACATAGATAATGAAATAATATGTGTACTAAAAGAGAATACTAATTTTTGTGTAATAATCAATGTATGACTAGATTCGTAGCCTTATAATGAAATAATATGTGTACTAAAAGAGAATACTAATTTTTGTGTAATAATCAATGTATGACTAGATTCGTAGCCTTCTAAACCTTTAACAAATGCTTACTAACAAATTTATCCTACACACAGAACTACGATATAATGGCATAGTAAAATCGAAACATCGCGTGTCTTTTCCTATTCCATATAATTTTATAGAGTACAGCCCCGAAATAATGACGTCAAATTAACCTTGAAGAATAATTCCCTCAAAAAAACTCGAATTAGTTTTTTTAACACATTAAATTGAATAAATTAGTGGTCAGTGCAGCTGGCCTTCTTTAATTAAGCTTTAATTATTAAAGTAATTTCTTCCTGCCCTTATAATAAAATACATTAATGACTTGAGTGCATTACTGCAATTTAGGAAAATACCAGATATAGTTCGAAATCATTATAATCTGTTACTACACTTCACTAACAATAATAAATAACTAATAACTAACTAACTAATAGTAGTAATAAATAACAAATAACCCATTTACCATTACATAATTTTACGTATTTAATTGGTTTCTTATTTATTTATTTATTTTTTTTTAATAGAGAATAGTTACTTGTACAAAAATATGCATTGTTTTTAAATTTAATTATAATATAAGCATTTCAGCAGTTTGTTAATTTAATTAGGAACTAAATTCAAAATGACGGGTTATGATAAATAATAATTATTAACTAATGTAATGATTAACCAATCGTTTTGAATTACTCTGTATCAGTAAGATAACTGTTTAAAATTAATTCGTCATCTGTCTTAAAAAGCATTTATAATACTGAAGTCATTTTCAAAATAGCAGATCAACCCTTGGAGATCAATTTTTCTAAATAAAATAAGTTTATCCTGTTTAGTAATATGATTCTTCGGTAAAATACCGTAAAACCCATTTTTTATAAATCTTGAGATTGAAATACTTCTTAGTATTTTCCACACGGTTGGAGCTGAAGGCAAGTTCCAACATAAAAGAAACTTCCTAAAGTCTAAATAAGATTCTAAAAATATCTATATAATAGATATTGTCATACTTCTTTCTTTCTTTCTTTACTCCTTCTATTTTGATATCATAAATTAAACTTTTAGGAAATTATATTTTAATGGAGTATTCAATCTGTCCAAGAATATCAGGATATTGATCGTTAAGTTAACTTGTTCATTTTAATTCTTTATTAGAGAAGCAATAGTGATATAGGTATATAAATTACACTACTCAATTTTTACAGAAAATGTATAGGTACAATAATAAAATTTAAAATAGCTATCTACAACAAGAAATTGGTTGCCTCATTTCCATTTCTTTTCAATCCGATAAATTTTTGTTACGCCAATATTTTTGTTTCAAATTTTATGCAAATAAGTGAGCGGTATACTTTTTCTCACTAAAATTGGGGCATGTTTGTTATACTTTTATATTTTAATAAATATAATATGTTTCATACATAGGCCTCAGATATTTCAATAGATAAAATGAGGATCTTACATAAGCACCAATACCTACAAATCCAGTCCTCAAACAGGAGTTAAAATTAAATTTTAGATAAACCTGTAAATATTTAACTATTGACTTTTCATGTATAGAATAGGTATTCGAATAATTCGAATTATTCGAATATCCGAATACTCGAATAATTCGAATATCCGAATATTCGAATAATTCGATTATCCGAATATTCGAATATCCGAATAATTCGAATACCTATTCGAATATATCGAATATTCGAATAGCTCGAATTTTTTTCGAACGAATATTCGAATACTAAAATCTGGAAAATTCCCAGCCTTAGTTAAAAGTAAACTGAATTATCCCTACAACTATTTCCTTCATTAAGGTTAGGTTCACGAACTAGACATTCTTTCAATACAAAATGCTTCACAGTTCTTTGGCAAGGGCTTTTTATTTGTCATCTTCTAGATATACAGTATGTTATAAATTATTAAACATGTTAAATGGCAACGTTGCAATGTAAATCTGAAGTAGACAACCTGTCGAATTCATTTTCTATCTTAACTGTCGGCTGATCAACAGTGTACACTGCGCACGATACGATGCCAATTTACAGCCTTTCTTTAATGTACTATCTGATTCTTTAGTACACATAGTGTGTATTTAGTCTAGTCTTATCGCAAGGCAAACATATTTTTCTGGGTGTGTTGTGTATAATATTTTGTCTGCAACTGTTCTTGCAAGTCTCAAACATTTTGTTAACGTGAAATTTTCTGCAAATAAAATTCATAAAATTCAACTGAAAAATGTCAGATGCTGTTCTCTTGAGTGCTTGAGTAGGTATCTAACCTATTGTTGTCAACGAAAAGTGACATGAGAGATCAGTAAAGATTTTATCGATTCTTTATGTTAATTTACCGGGCTTAACTAGTAAATATATATTTCCACTAAAAAAATTTACCAAAAACAATTCGCTTTCAAGATGGTTGTAGAAAAAGTAATTACGCTAGTCAGAGCTGTACAAAATCTTCATAATGATTTTACTAAGGGTCAGTTTTATAAGCTCAGTTTAACTCGGATATCGTAGTTTAAACATAATAAGGGCCGGTACTTTAAGGGCCGGTTTTTACGACGTGTTTAGCCAGAGTTCAACTGAACTATGTTTAAAATCCAAGAATACTATTGTTACAACAACCGTAACATTGGACTTTAAACAAAGTTCAGTAGAACTTTGGTTGAACCACGCCGATACAACCGGCCCTTAGTCAAAATTAACACTGATCGGATGATAACATGCAAGGAAACCATTGTTGTAAAAATGTGAGAGAGAGAGAGAGTTTTATTCAATTAGTGTTACTCGAGACTCGGCCCTTAGTTATCAGCGTTTCGGAGTTTAAACTCTGACCTGTAGTTAAACTGAGATTGTAAAACTGACCCTTATTGTCATATTAAATCTGACGTTGATAAATGAACAATAAAATAATTAATGTTTAGGATTAATCTGATTGAAGGAAAAGTAGAACTTCCCGAACTTCTGTGATTGTTAGACTCGACTGACGGCTCTTCCAGCAATTGTCACCATCATCAGGGAATGTATCACATTTTCTCCTAGTTATACAATATACTAATTCTTAAATTCCAGAGAAAAACACGTAAGAACAGTTTAATTTTTGGACAGTAATATTATCGTTTACGATAATTTTATTATTTTATACTAATTGAACAGTATTGCCGAAGGATCCTGCAATAAAATGTTCAGTTTTTCTAAATTATTGTGGCATTTATTTTCATTATTTCTAAATGCAGAAAAATCGATGGTGTCTAACAAGAAATAAACAGGTACGGGTATTTCTTTTATCCAGAAACTGAGTTTCTGTTGTGCACAAATTAATCGGATTAAAAGATTGCCAAACATCTGCCTGTCTCTCTGTATGCAAGGAAAACGTTTTGTTAGAACTGCATTTAACATTTTTTTATTACATTATTAGAGGATGAGGAGCTTTCCCAAAGCAATTTCCTTCAACAAAATTTACATACGAATTTTCTATAAAAACACATTATTGACGAGATATATATATATTATATAGCCATCGGCTTTAATAGAGTCGTTACATTAGTGTAGATACCAAAGTTCCACGTTTTATTGATGAAGATACTTAAGCCATACATTTTATATTACGTAAAAGTTTAATATAAAATTCTGATAATAAGAGATTCTTTTGGTAGGAAACTTTTAACCAACCATTCTTTACATTACGGTTTTCAAGAAATCTAGTTTGGCGTTATGTTATTTTATACTCCCTACATTTTATAGATCTATATTCACTAGAGGTACAATGGAAAAACTTACACTACCTAGAACAACGCTTAATAGATTATCTAATAATCAATATGGATTCAGATCAAAATTGAATGTAGAACTTGCAGTACAAAAGCTGTTCTCTCAGATATTATGAATAATTTTAATAATAATCAAAAACTAATGCTATCATTTTTAATTCCTCAGAAAGTATTTTACACGCCTAATAAATTATTGATAAACTTGAAAATATCAGACTTAGAGGATATTCGTTATATTTATTTTAAAATAATTTACAAAATATACAGCAGGTTGTTAACCTTTATTATTGAATCAAGTGTACCGCAAGGGACTGTCTTGGGTCCCGTTCTTTTTTAAATGTTTGTTAATAAATTATTGCAAAACAAACAAAATTGTGAAATAATCTCCTTCACTCATGACGCAGTAATAATTCGCTATAGTAATACCTAGGATAAAACATATAGAAAGGCAGAAGACATTATGGATGTGATTAAAAATGGTTGGATATAAATCTACTATTCCTAAATATAGAGTGCGACAAAATATACCCAGCCAAGTTTTTTAAAATAAAAGAAAATTCAGCGCATTTTTATGAAAACTATTTATTAAAACATGTAAAATTATTTATGAAAAACAACATCCAGTAAATGACCGCCCCGACAAGCCAGATAACGACCAACTCTACTTTGAGCGTGTAGCATAACTTTGCGCAATATTTCACCCGGAATTTGCGCAATTTCTTCACGAATATTTGCCTTTAAGTCTTCTAACGTTTGTGGGCGATTAATATAGAATTTGTTTTTCAAGTACCCCCACAAGAAAAAATCTGGTGGCGTCAAATCAGGGGAATGAGGTGGCCACTCAATATCTCCATTTTTTTGAGAGCAGCCTGACAGGGAATATGTCTCTAAAAAAGAGTGACCGTTTCACGCGCTGTGTGGCATGTAGCGCCATCCTGTTGGAACCAGAAATTTTCTATGCCAAGTTCTTCCAATTCTGGTTGCAGAAATTCACTTATTATTGTTCGATACTGTTCTCCATTAACAGTAACTGCATTGCCCCTGGCATCTTAAAAAAAAGGGTCCAAAGATTCGTTCGGAGCATATTGTGCACCAAACAACGACTTTTTGATCAAACTGCACGTTCTCTTGAATAAAACGAGGGTTTTCTGTTCCCCTAAAATGGTCATTCCTGACGCGACCAGGAAGACAAAAATTTGCTTCTCCGCTCATTATCAAATTTTGCCAAAAATTGGGTAATGCTTCCACTAAATTTGTAACAATTTGTGCGTATTGCAAACGTCTTTGAATATCAATTGGCCGTAGTTTGAACACAGTTTGAATTTTATACGAATACATATGCAAGTCTAAGTGCAAAATTCTTCTTAAAGTCAGCTTAGACAACCCCAATTTCACCGCACGTCTTCTTGTTGAAGTTTTTGGTTCTGCCTGAACATCAGCCCAAACAAGCTCAATATTTTCATTTGAACGACCAGAACGAGATCTCCCAGTATGCTTTACATCAATTACTGTGCCATTCTGTAAAAACGCATTTGCTAAACGTCGAATTGTTTCTCCGTGTGGAGCTCTTCGATAGGGATACGCTCTCCGAAAAGCGCGTTGAGTTGAAATTATCCAAGGAAAGTTTTGGAAATACAATTTAACAATTTTTGCATGTTGTTGAGGCGAATAACTCTCCATAACAAAATTCTGTATGATAAGACAAACAGAAAAATTCTCATAAAATTCCTTTATTGGTGTGACCGGTTTCGTGAACAAGCAAATTTACTTCACATCATCAGACACGGGACTACAATAATTAAAGAAAATGAGTATGGTGGTTACATACATAAATATAAATGTTAATAAGTTAATAAAACTTAAAAACAAGAATATAGAAGACAATTATTTTTATTTTTTATGTACTTGTAAAAACATATACGTAAAAAAATTTTGATAAAATTTGTTTACATGAAAGATTGAAATTATTTAAAATAATAAGGATTACGTTAGTTTGAATTATAATATAGAATTATGTAAAATTAAATTAATTGAATTATGTAAAAAACAGAGGGTTATTTTTATATATAATACTTACATTTTTATAAATAAAACTAAGGTAGTCAAAATTAAAATAGTTTTGCAACATAGTCAAGTACATGTAAGATATATAAATTTTTGTATCTAATAAATTTCTAATAAAAATTATAAAATTCTGTTTTATAATTTTACAAAAAACTTTACAAAAATAACAGTTATTTCAAAAAAAGGACATTTTCTCGTGATGATCCTGTACATAACTTAGCTATAATAGAAGCATTAAATCAATAAAATTATATGTATACACATCTACAAAATAGTGTACACTAATTAAATTGTATGAGAATGTAAGAAACTATAGGAGCAAATATCAAAAAATAAATGATCAAAACAAACCAGAACGGCATTCCCTGTTTCGTATGATATTGGTTGTTGGCAGTCCTGAGAAGGTCAGTACAAATATAAAGTCATTTGATTCGATTATCAGATATCAGAATAGTGTGTATATGCGTGGATGGAAAGTTACAGGTTATGTTCGGTAAAGATAGATTAAAAATTAACAAGAGAGAAGAATGCATTGTGAGCTGGAAAACCAGAGCAAATGACCAAAATTGAGTATTTTCTTTTAACCAATGAACTGAATGAACGTGTTTATTTAAGGTTTTCAGGTTTTCCAAAAGTGATATCAAAATTGCAAAATAGTGACCGAAAATGCCGTTGGCAATCGAAAGTCAAGAATATGTTTTTGGAATTTTAGGTCCCTGATTTCGAATCTAATATCCAAATTAATAATTTCAAGATGTTCGATAACGTTCTAGGTTTCTCAGCTCACTGATATTCTAACATTTGAGATCGGGAAATAAAAACACAGGGTCAGAGTCATCTACTTTTATTAATAAAATATAAAGCGTATAATTATCTACTAAAATGGTAGTTTTCAGGTACTAGGAAGAAGTTACAGTGTTTGCAGTGTTTTTAGTAAATCGGGGTAATATTCTAACGTGGGTCGCCTGGTATAAATAAGGGTCCTTGTTGATTTGAGTTTCCCTCTGCTCTCATGAAGTGGGCTACTTTGTTAACGCAAGTTTCGTCACCACATATGTATTGAGGTGTCTTTTAACGTGAATTCTCATCGCTAATATCGGCATTTAACTTTGACAATATTTATTTGTGTAACAAGTTCACAAATTGGCCTTTTGTCGCATAATTGTGGAATAGATCCTTAAACCTAGGCGTGGGCGACAAAGCCACTTTAGACCATAGCACATATAACATATTCTCTACCATAATATTAGGAACACAAAAAAAATCACTTAAATTTGATATTCAATAATATTTTAGTAAATGTCAATATCAAAGAGTTCATGCATTTATTTTGAATAAACAAAATAGACACTGTATCATTGTTTTAACCACTTAAACATAAATTTTTCTTTATTCATATTATTTACCATATTTCGTTAATTATTTATAAACCAGGTCAAATTTATTTCACCATAATCAAAACAAAACCAACAGAGACTGCAACTAATACAAACGTTGCATCCTTTGCTGGCAGTTTTTACTAGGACAACAAAGTTCATAAGGTGTATTGTTATTATTTGTTATGATATTAAATAGTATAAATAGAATTTTATTTTTTGTTAATAAATCAGTTTCAACCAATTTGTTGTTGCTCATTAATACTCCTTTCCAAGCCTAATTCAGGATGTGAGGCTGCGTTCAGGGATTATTAACCATCACAAACCATACAGTCCAGACCATAATACCAGAGAGGAAAGGCTGAAGTGGCCGCAATATAGTGGTGTGCAAATGAAATAACAAGGCAAGGGACTGTCAATCAGTCGATAGTCATTTTCTCCTACAGCAAAGCGGCATTAATGGCAATCGGTTCCATGCAGGTGGACTCAAAACTTGTATGGGACTGTGTGAATGCCCTGAGAAACCTAGAAAATCAAAATAAATTGACCATGGTTGGGTACCAGCACACGAGGGACATAAGGGAAATGAAAAGGCGGATAAACTGGCCAAAAAAGGATCATCCACGGCCCTAGTGATACCCTAACCCTTTTGTGGCATGGCCTAGCCAGGCATACGAGCATATATTAAAGAATGGGTTTAAAATAAATCTCTGGAATGGTGTAAGGGTTCTTTGCAGCAGAGACAGGCCAAAGAGTTAATTAAAGAAAGATCGGTTAAATTTACGAAAGACCTACTATGCCAAAATAGAAAGGCCATTAGGATAATAGTGTCGGCTCAATAGATATATGAGGCTGATGGGTCTAGTAGAGGATGCAACATGCAGATTCTGCCAAGAGGAAGAGGAATACTCAGTTCATGTATTGTGCCACTGTGAGGCTCCGCTAGACTTAGGTTCTAACCACTTGGAGAAGAAAAACTAAGAGCGGACAGCTATACTAAGAACCCCTTTTCAAGACTGTGGAGTCTGATACAAAGTACAAAGCTGGATAAGGAGCTTTAAGGAAATGAATAGGAGCTTCACAATAGATCCACAGGGGGTCGGGGTGACCAAGGCCAACTGGCCAGCTCTTCCCTTCTAATCTAATCTAACCATACAGTCAGAATTCCTGCTGTATAAACCACCCTTATTCTACGTCTCCGCCAGTAGTCCCTTCGAGCCCTAGAAAGCCACTGGTCACAGCCAATGGTCCCATTCCAGTCCTGTTGAATTCATTGGCCCCTACATTCCAAAGAAAAAAAACAGTCAGTGATACCGAGTACTTTCGAATCCATTGGTATCCACCGTCCAAAGAAGAAAACCAACCAGTAGTCCCGTTCGAGTCCTGTCGATTCCATTCGTACCTATTTTCCAAAAGAGAAACAACCAGTGGTTCGAACTCTCTGCATCCACTGGTCACGAGCGTACAATCATAAAAACGAAATAAACAAGAGCTCACTTACTCGCTGAGGAACGTCTCAGATTTAAAATTTTGACGTGGTGGACGACTTTTAAAATCGAGAGGGACAAAAGATACAGAAAAGGGAGTGGAAAATACAGCAGAAAAAAAAAAAACAGAAATTAGAGACCAATCATACTTCTTCCTTAAAAAAGAGGCGAGATATACATGTGCCTGTAAATTTATCTGAACAAAGTGCGGTAATGCTAACAGGCACAACACAATTCATAATTTATTGAATGTGATGATGAGCTCAGCGGCATGTTAATATGCAGTACAACAACGACGGTTGTGCTATGTTCAACCGATTTTTCTTTTCATCATTACGATAAAGCGACAAAATGGAGAAAAATTTTTAGTCTCAGCTAGAAACTTGCGCAAACGTTAACAGGCATATCGCAGAATATTGAGAAATCTAGTAATATGCTAAACTATCGTTTCGGCGATGGATTTCATGCAAAAATAAAATTTGTTGGAGTAAACTGTAATCATTTATATTACCTTTCAACTCTCACTGGAAATCAAACTCCATATTTTTTTATAATTTTAGGCGACAACCACTTAGAATTAACAGGTAAACCAAACTTTTTAATTTTTAACTAAATAAACGAATTGTAGATGGCGCCATGAGAATAAATGTTAAAAAGATGTGTTGCCATTTAACCGGAACCTCATTACGCAGTTAGTAAAATTCTGAACAAATTTAATGACTCGTAGTGTTAAAGATGCTCCCAAATACGGTCGTCTAAAATCAGCAACATTTGAAGAAAACGCTCCTAATGTGCTACTAAGTATTGAAGAAAATCTTCATTTAACGACTAGTCAGTCTTGATAATGATAAATGAAATATTCCAAAGTTCTTAGTGCGAATTTTTATGAAGGAAAAGTTTCACCCTTACGAAATCAAATTAATGCAACAGCTGTCCGATGATAATTACGATAGGCATCTACAATTTTATGAAATAATGATGGTTAGGTGTGACAATGATTCACATTCTCTGAACAAGTTGGTCTTCTCAGACCAAGCTACATTTTAAATAAATGGTAAAATAACAGACACAATTATTATAGATATTGGGTAAGTAAAAATTCTTATTGGTGAAGACAATCTAATACCAGTTTCCACAGGAAATAAATTTATGACAGAACTTACTTGCGGAAATTGTGGGCACATAACAAAATTTGACAGCTGCAAGATATTTACTCCATTTTCAGAAAAAAAATGTACCCATCATATCTGCCATATGTGCTTATCCTAGTAAGTTAAAACTATTAATACTACTACAAAACACACAATATTATTCTTTGTTTTATTCAGATAATAATCGATTTCCCAATGAAAACATCTCGCGGCAACAAAACGGAACACTACCATATAATGGATATGATGTTCAGGAATATTTGATCAAAGATTTCCGCAAAAATTGATTAGAAGCGATGCTATTGAATGGCTACCTTGATCTCCGGATATAACCACTTTAAATTTTTATATGTGGGGTCATTTGACGAGTGTGGTATACAAAACAAACCTAATAATCTAGATGACATCATATTCAAAAACCAACACAAACTTCAGTTGATAAATGGAGATGTCTTGTTGAATTGCCTCGAAAGTTTTCCTGATCGGCTTGGTTATTGTTAAGAGATGGGTCAAGGAATAAATGATAGACATTTTGATCAGCTGCTGTGATCCTCAAATAAATTAACTCACACCAAGGTTTTTTAGGTTTTTCAATATCTTAGTAGTGAGTAGAGACGACGCCACTAAACCCTATGTTGGCGAATTTGTATTGAGAACCCCCATACTAAATTGATGGGCCATAGCTACCTTCGATATAGGAAAAATCTGGCCATGATTAATGATGATGTGGAGTAATTATTTAAAAAAATTTTCAATTTTCAATTAACTCTCGATAATGCCAACTTGAATGTCGACACCAACGTCAAGTATTTATAAATCGATTATTTTTAATAATCCATTTTCAATTATTAAATTTCATAATCGTTCAACCCTAAATGCAGCCTACTACAGGATTTCAAAAGCCATTCACAATTGCAGTTTCCCCAGAATAAATGTTATCTACTAGTTTGTAATATCACTAATTTGTGTACTAAATGTTTCTTTTTTTGCGAACTGCAATCATGTGTAGCCTTACCTATACATGGCGACCTCTATTATTTATCATTTTGGTGAAAATTCACAAAGAATTTTAAATAAAAAATATGTAAACAGCAAACTATAAATGTTATTAATTTTTTAAATTAATATAAATAAAATTAGAATTCATTATTATCTTCATCTCTCTTTACTGTGCCATAACATTTGTAATTTTTATTTAATATCCTTGTCAACAACAATTTAAAATAAATTGTGTACACTAAAACAGAACTACTATAAAAAATATAAAGAATTCTGAAGACTAACATTTAAATCACGATTCTAACAAAGAAATTGGGAAATTTTCTTAATTCTAATAAAAACGTGTAGTAAATTGAAGCAGATTGACGGGATACGAAAAGGCAAAAAATATCGATAAATCTACCTGGGATACGGTTGATTAATAACAGGTTTTTTGAGCTATCTTATGTTAGACGTGAGGTCACTGGAGCATAGACAGAATAACAGTGAAGGTAACAGATGTTAAGTGCAAGTTGTACGTTGTATCAATAAATAAATAACACAATAGCATCAGCGAGGATGTATAACAATGATCCCCGTTAGCTGTTCAATGAACCAATTTGTCGGTCTATTCTCAACGCCTTCTACGACCTTTGCTATTGCAGTCACACTTAAGGACCCCTTAGTCTGGTATTATTGCACGATAATGGTCTAGTGCAGATACATGTATGACTCGTAATATTTTACTTTTAACAACCTACAGAGCTTCAATAATAGTTTCGAACAAGATAAATAGATATAAAATATACTTTATACTTTCATAATGGTCATATAATTTGCTTATGCAACAAATATTCTTTAAAAATTATGTCTCGGCATTTTTAGTAAAGTAAAATATAAATAAACAAGGTACTTTCCTGTTTTTCAATAAATTATTATATGTTTGGAAAAATACATATACCATAATAAAAAAAGTCTTGACGAATCTGTGGAAACACATTTTACCCCTTTTCACTTTGGGTCGAATTTAGAAAAAGCCCTTTGAGTGCTTACGTAATGAAAGTCGTGAAAGGAATATACTCCTTGAATTTCATATTTCATGTTCAGATACAGGGGTCTGGGCTGGGCGTTGATGAATCAGTCAGTCAGTTAGTCAGTCAGTCAAAACTTATTACTTAATAAGTTAAACAATTTAGGATGTAAAACAAACTCCGTAATAAAAAAAACATGGAATGAATTCTATCAAATAAGATAAATTGCAAAAAAGTGGAGTATATGAGCGAAAATGTTCTGACTGTGATGCAATATATTTATTGGAAAAGCTGGTCGAAATGTAACAAAACGGATTGAGGAACATAACAAATCTATTTTGAACAGTATACATAGCACTGGCATGTCAACACACTGTATAGAGAATAATCGTTTTATAGATTTGAAAAATATCGATTTACTTCATTCAGATAATAAATATAAATAATTTTGAAAATTAAAAAAGCAATTAAAAATAATAAAAACGTAACAAATGATCAAATAACCGGTCACGACATTTTAGACAAAATAGTATAATTAAAAATTCCCATCATTTCATATTATAAAATTAATACTTTGCAATTGTATTGTCCTGCTGAGATATGATATACCGTGTGTAAAATGCCAAATGTGGCTAAATGTTAACAAAGACCGATTGAACAAACGAGATGGACGTAACAGTGTGCGTGTATTTTGCCCTGGTATGACAGGAAGTCGCAACAGCAAAAATCGTTTTGTGATTTTAAAGGCATTTGTACTCCAGGTATGCATACAATGTTATGTTACATGGTTAGATTAATAAAAGGAATGAATAACGAAAATTAAAATTGTAAATTTGGAAATGTTGATGGTATAAGAGTTAATTTCTCTAAAATTTCATTTTTCAAATACGACTTTCTGCCTTTTGTCGTAGTAGGGCAGTTATTGTAGAATTAAAAAAGTCCTAAAAAACCAAAACACGTACGTGTAGAGTATTAATAAAATATTTTTGAAACATTTAAAGAGCAAAAAAAATCTTTATTTTTAATAATAAGAATTAAACCAAATATATGTTAATAATTTATTTATTTTGATCTACACTTAACTGACTGAATTTTAAACAATATATATTTTTTTCCTAATTGTAATAAATAATCATTATGATGACACACTGTTAATAATTCTATGCTTCCAGGAAAACCATAAAACACAATAGACACCCATAAACAATAAAACTATCGGATTTTACACCACATTAGTTTGTTCCTATGGTTTCTGATACACAAAACAAGGATATCCGAAGAGGTTTTTCAGCCCACAAGCTATTATTGTAGCTCTAGAGCTGGCCTTCGATGATTTTACTGTTACGATAAATTCTTTAACACCGGCGATTTAATTTCATTAGTTGACACTGATGGTTATTGGATTAACTAACTGGCATTTTATAACTCAGGTATACAAAAGTTGCAATTCGCCGCTATATTTAAACGGAGCCTAGATATGCAGCCACAATAATTATGGCACTATTAATTTAATTAAAAATCAGTAACCCTCGGTATTATCAACATTTTAAAGGAATCTTTAACCTAAAGGGAGTTTTAGTGACCAGAAAACAAACAAAAATATAAATATCAGATAGCAATTCTACAATTTTAATGAAAATTTATATTTTGCTGGAATTGTTGATAATACATTTTCTTGTCACTAAAACTCCCTTTAAGTTAAAGGTTCCTTTAAAATGTTGATAATACTGGGGGTTAGTTTTTCAATACAATCAATAATTAATTATATAAAGGTGAATTAATTGCGTTAGTTATTTTGTTACTGATTGTGAGAGATGATTAAATATATGTTTAAATAATAGCCGATCACGAGGGATAGAACTAATTCTGGAGCGCCGAGAGATTCGAGATAACTAACGAAGGTATCTATTAACCATAACTTTAAATCTAACAATGAAATAATTTTCCCAAACGCCGAAACCATGAACACTGCACTAAAACATGCATTTAGATAACCAAGTTGGCATAATCTGGAGATGACTAAAAATAAAGTTGTTATTTTTCTCTAAACTACTGTCACATATTGATGGTGACATTTGGGATAAGCCGTTCGTTACTATTCATATTATTTTTACATTTTGTGATTTTCAAGCTGTTAAATGTATCAAGCTATCTATTTTTTTGATGCTAATTAATCTAAGGTACAAATATCCAATGGTAAAGGTAATGGTAATGGTGGGGGAGGCTGACGCCTGGCAAGTAAGACGCAGACGGGATCTTTTTACCAACTTAATGCATTAACATTAGGTGTGATTATTTTAAAATGCGAATTAGGCAACGGTAGGTTTATCTGTTTTCTGTATTTAAAATGAGTTGTGTCTTTCTCAAATCAGGTTTGAATTGATCATCTCGTGTTTTCAATAAACTTTTGTTGACAGTCCATTCACCTATTTTCGTAAACTCACAAAATTTTCTGTATTCCAATTTTCCCTTTTGGACTGCTTAAAATTTAAAAATTATATCCCAATTTCCCTATGAAAATCCTACCAAGATCACGGGTAAATCGGAGTTCGTATAGCATCGATACAAATGTTGAATTTTCTCTCATTTTTCATCAGAAGTTACTACTTGCTTCAGGCTAATTTTAACGTGCAAGAGGGAATGAGTTCCATACTAATGTTCTTCTTCTATGGCTTTACAACCCAGTTCGATTCTTGACCTCCGCAATTTTACTATCCCATCCTTACTGGTTTATGGTAGCTGTTCGCTAGTTGTTAATGCCTATCCTCCTGGCATCCTCTTTTACGCCATCTTCCCGTCACAATTTGTGTCGTTCTATGGGTGTCGCAATAAAGGCATTTCTGACATGGTTGGACTCCTCCATCCTTATTACATGTCCTGTCCACCTAAGCCGTGCACATTTAATATATAAGATGATGTACTGGTCCTCATTCAATAAGGATAGTTCGTGAATGTACCTTCTTCTCCACATATTATTCTTATTACCTAGACTCAAGATCTTTAGAAGAATTTGTCTTTCGAAAATACCTAAGGTATCCTCAGCTTTATGTTAGAACAGGTCTGATGAGTGTTTTATACTCTTTCTTTTTTTTAGTTTAGTGATGGATCCTTGATTTGAGCCGGTTTTTGGGGTCTATAATAGCTCTTGTTTGCTATGAGAATCCTCCTTTTAATTTTAGTACTCATGGTATTGTCTTCTGTCACCAACTATAAACTGTTAGTAGGCGAACTCTGGTTAATCTGGTTAACTTCAATCCATCTACAACACAGTCATGTATGTATGTTTCTCGTAAAATGTAACAAAAGTAGACCAAATACGATTATGTCCAGTCAAGCAATATCTAGAGGTCTCTCAATATATCTCCTCTGCGATCATCTCTGCTGGCATAGACACGTTACCAATATAGCCAAGTTAGCTGCGAAGAAGCTTGGTTTTCTATACAGGGCTGACAACTACTTTACTCCAAAGCAACTGTTATTGCTAAATATAAAACAAGACGACGTGTTTTGGAATTCTGTTCTCATCTGCACGTAAAACGACGTTGAAAATTTTGAGCTCGATCCAAAATTCGAGCCTTACAAATGATAGGTGACAGTCTATATGAATTCACATACGATTCTAATATTTTACTTGTTATTTTCACGGAAACTGCTTAGCAGAAATTGCGTTGCTGTTATCATCACGAGCGATTTGTACTAGTGCTACTAGCGTGCCAATTTATCCACTTATCTTGAAGCTTTATAATTGCCATACATCGTTTTACCAAACAGCCGTTCTATCAAGAATAACACAGTTGTGATATTCATTGCATGTTTCCTTTGAAACCTATTCTTCTTTGGCTTTTAAAGTCGGAGTTAAAGTATTTCTATACACCCCTCTCGTGTAATATGCAGTTCTAAGATGTCACGCAGTAAAAAAGTTTATAACTTCAAGTTTTGTTAAATACTTTTAAATACGTAACGATATAAGGTCGACTAAGAATGTACCCAAAAACAGGCAATTTTTTGATGGATCAGTCATTTACTGTAAGATGAGAACTTTCATTCTCATCACATTTTTGACATTGTTTTAAATGGCAAATTTTACTCCAGTATCTGCTACAAATCTTATATATCTTCATATAATTCAAGGTAAAATGATCCAGTTTACAATTTCTAAATGTCCACAATTTCCTCATCTTTTACAATTTTATTATTACTATTATCTTTTTTACATTTGGTACATATTGATAAGGTACGCGACTAGAATCACTTTGGTTATAAGTTTAAAGTCCTGGGGTGGGTTGGAACCTTTGATATGAAGATGACACTGACGTAGTTTTCTACGAAACACCAAAACACCATATCAAACGCATGTTGGGCAACACTAGACTTATCTGTTCTACCATATTTGAGATGGGCCATATGCTCTTTGAATCCAGTTTGAATTGATCGTCTAGTCTGTCCGACATACTTTTGATTGCAGTCCTTACAGCTAATTTCGTAAATCCCCGACTTTTCGTTTGCTTCAATTTTGTCTTTTGGAATGCCTAAAAATTGTTGTAGTTTATTTCCCGATGAATGACCACTGTCACACCCGTAACTTTAAAAATCTTACCAATACCACGGGTGAATCGAGGATCGAATATAATCGATACAAATTTTGGAATTTCTCTTTCAATTTGAGAGGTCAAAAAAATTTCGATGTGACTTTCTTCCCCTAATTATTTTATCAATTAAACTTAGAGAATATCGATTACTCGCAGCTATATCCTTAATCAATGTCTTTTCTTTTTCAAGCCTCTCCTTATTGAAGGGGAACCTTAATAGACGATGGATTAGAAAATTAAAACTCGCCATTTTGTGTTCAGAACAATGGCTAGAGTATTTAGGGATATATCTTAGATTACTGGTATTTTTTCTGTATATGTCAAATTCTAACTTATTTGCAGGTTAATAAGGGATTAAACCTTGCTTTACCTTCATCTGAAGGCAGTTTAGATGAGATTGTTCCAAGTTTATTTCAATACCTTCCTGCTTCCTCTAAAGAGAAGCTTGCAGAAATCAAATCTCCACAAATATTGTCACTAAAGTAAATAGAAAGTAAAAATCTACAAAAGACAGACAAATTATTAAACAGTTGTGTGAGAAATAATATTTTTACTTAAAAGCTGATAAGGGTAATAAGGTTGTTATTTTAGATAAAGAGGACTATTATGGAAGGGTATTATTATTATTATTATATAGTAAAGAATATCTTCAACTCACTAACTTTGCATGAAATAAAACTTCTTTCGATTCAGCGACAGTTTCTTTGAAAAATATAAACGAACAGCAGTAGGTAACTCATCACCAGTATCTTCATGAACAGATCCGAGATTGAAGAAGCAAAAGAAGAAATCGAATATTTCCCCAGGGTTTGGCTTAGGTATGTATATTTTTGCAGTTTGACACAAAAGTCGCTGATATTGATAATTTTGTTTCTAAATTAAACAGTTGTTGCGCGTCAGTTAAATACACATATGAAATTGAAAACTCCGAACAACTACCATTTTTAGACGTATTAATATAATTAGAAATAGTGAAAATAAATTAGAATTTGACGTATACAGAAAAGATGCCAGTACTCTAAGATATACCCCTAAGGACTCTCACCATTGGCACCAAGGCATAATTGAAATAAACGAAACGTCGGGGATTTACGAATCTAGGTATAACGACTGTAATAAAAAAAGCTTATATCAAACAAACTAGACGATTAATTCATACTAGATTTAAAGAGCATATCAAATATGGCAGAACAAGAGTTGCCCAACCTGCGTTCAAGAACAATCTTAAAATAGATATTAGCAATTTAAGATTAATAAGGAATGTAACAAATATTTGACGGCTAGATGCATTTGAAAAATTGGAAATCACGAAGTGTAAAAATAGAATGAATAGTGACAGAGGGCTAATTCGAAATAGCCCGCTTTATTGGTTAGTGGGTTACGATTCACCGAACCATGATAATAGTTTAGGTATAAATAGGATACACTGTTAGCATATGGTTAATTTTAATCACCTCCAGATGATGCCAACTTGGTTGGCGAAACGCACGTGCAGTGCAGTATATGATGTTTTGGTGTTTCGTGGAAAATTACGTCAGTGTTAATAGTTTAAAGTAGTGAATTTTTTGTCAATTCTTATAAATAAATGTTTCAGTTTTTTAAAAATAATAAATATGAAAATGATAAACGTTTTGATATAACACTAAATTTCCAATTTGTACCTTCATTTGTACAAATAAATTGAATGCGGAAATCTATGATATATACCTACATATTTCAAAGCAGATCAATTTATTTCTGAATATAATACGTAGCCTTAGCGAGAAAAGCAAAAAGCAGTCTTTCTTAAATCCATCTGACATCCAACAAGATAACGAGAGGCAGACATTTTATAATTTTAACAGATGTTGTCACCGACATTACACCTCGACGCCTCGTGTTTACGACTTTTAATATATTAAAACTAATGAAACGTACGAGGTGGGTCGTGACAAACCTGACAACATACTTAACCGTTTTATGCTGACCTTTTGGTAATAAAATCGCGTATTATGGCGCTTGTGATAGTGCCTGTTATAGAGCTAGATGCCAAAGGCCCTACCGGATTTATAATTTGAGCATTCTGTGTCCCGAGAGTAGCGAATAATAAACGGATGGTAAGGTCTTTAAGTTTGGGGTAAATGACATGTCGTAATCCAAATAGTGGAGGGACGTTTGGTAAATATCCAAATTTTCCAAGTTTTAAGTGCGTCCCCATTATATCCTCATATTTGGTGTGGTATATATTAATATTGAATCGATCCTACGATTCACGTTACTTGAAATCTTATAATTATTAATATAAAAAAAATTTACTGCATTATTTGTTAACGAAATTAGTTCTGTTTTATCTATTGTGTCTTGAACTTAAAATTCTTAAATAATATCAATACAAATAAAATTAATAATTGCAAGATTATTTAAACGCTTAGAATATTAGGATACCATATCATATGGATTTGTCTGCGTTGCCTGAAATGCAAGGATTTGAACTATTTTGCTTGCTAAATCTCAGGGATTTGTTCTCTTCTGACAGAAAAATAATGAAAAACAGTTGTTTGGCAGAAGACAAATTCTTTTTTATTTTTTTTAATAGAAATACCTTCCAAAAATATTGTACAAATAACCTATACAATATTACCTTTCATGACATCGTAGGCCCCTTTTAGTAGGTATTCGTTGTCTTTTTCGAGAACCACTATTACAGTCGACTACTGAGATAAATATACATCCATGTTAAACAAAAATCATCGGCTTAAACAATAAATTACCCGAATTTCAAACACCGTGCAACAGGTTACGCAAAAATGAAACAAGCAACATGTGTACCATTGTTTAGGGATATTCACAAAAACTGCATAACATTTGAAGCAATGGAACATACCACAAACATTATTTACACTACCAAATACGAAATGACGTAATGTCTAAAAGATACAAAATTTATTCGATGGCCCTGCAGTAACTCAGAATTTATTCCTTTTTGCATGATTAATAAGTAGTGTGCATATTTGTTGCAAAGGATTTGTTGCTTTTTGCTACACTTAACAAGCCCAGTGAACGAGAAAAAATGGTTCACAAGGCACTAAAAAACCCTAATCTTGGCTGGCAGACACTTTTGCCAAATTTAACCCACCCAAACCACCCCTGACATGGTTAAAAAAGCTCAAATTTTTCTTATTTTTACTGTAGTAACTTATCCATAGAATGTTTTTTAATATTTATAAGAAAAAAGTACAGACACGAAAAACTGAAAAAAATTGTAACCCTTTAAAGGCTGGTTCGGGGGCATTTTAAATTTGGCAAAAATGGCTGCCAGCCAAGGTTAGGGTTTTTTGGTGCCTTGTAAACCATAAGCTGGTTTGACCGACGTTTTTTTTTTAATTTTAACTATTTTTTATCAACATTTTAAATTTTGATCCATTATTCGCCACTTTGATGGCAAATTGCTCAAAAACCGACTGATAGAAATGTCTGCCACTATATTACAGTATTGTACACACCAAAACAAACATTTTGCGCTAGGTTTGGTCCACTAACTAAATTTTTTTTTCAATTTCCGGTTACCGCACGCCGCCGACCAGAATTTTTGTCTGCCAGCGTAATTGGGGTATGTGGAGTACATATAATAACTACCTATGCAGACAACTATCGGTAACCATTCAATTAAAAAAAATGTTTTCCCCCTCCGTATCCAACCGCCCTACCAATAATTAAAAAAAAGTATGGTACTCACATGGCCTCTTTGATTACCGACTGGCAGACGGTAACTTTTCATCGTCGATTTTGCACGCTATTGCTTAGACTAATAGGTCTTGCTGAGATATTGTAAATGGTCCCGAATTATTTGATCTGTGAAGTGAAATTCAACTAATTTTTTAAGAATGAAATCCTATTGTCACAAATATAGTCGTGTTTGTCTATGATTATTAAACCATTTATGTATCTTATAAATTTGTCTTTGATCTTAGGAATATTTTCTTGCAAACTCAAATTAGGCAAAATAAATCCCGTTTTCAAAAAAAATTATGGTTCTTTCTTGAGCTTTTGCTAAGATCTTTGATACTGATTAATCGATGGACTTTTAAAATTACAAAAATGAATGTTATCAGACTTTCTTTGTATTGGTCCAGATATTACAAATAAGTTGTTCCTGTTCATATATTTATGTAAGATGAAAGTACCAAATTCTAGATCATGATGAAAACAAACGTATTGAGGCCAGAAAATGGAAAATTTATCTGAAATGGCATGCCGTCTGTATGTTTGTGTGTCGTTGGTCATTTGTTGTGACTGCATTTCCTCAAACACATCTCAACGTTTAAATCTGAAATTTTACATTATAATATCTGTGACATGAAAGGACGAACTTTATTGAATATCAGTGAAATTGGTGCACCAGGAAGGGCACGTCTGAAGGTGGCAAGCTCAATAAAGTAACAATTATTTAATAAAGTCGGTCTCGGTACTTCATCATATCCAATTTGATATGAAAGAAAAATAAAATATTTCGATTCGTTTTATTTCGTCCATTTCATTTGTCTTGTTTGTCCCGTTCGTCTCGTTTATCTCAATTGTCTCATTTACCTCATTCTTCTCGTTTGTTTCGTTTAATTCGTTTATCTAATTCATCTTATTCATCTCATTTGTCTCGTTTATCTTATTTGTCTCCGTTATCTCATTTTTCGCATTTATCTCGTTTATCTTATTTATCATATTTATCTTATTTATTTTCAATTAAAGCAATTCATTTCTTTCATGTGAAATTGAATATGATGAGAAAATTCATTTTAATTATTTTATATAAATAAATGAAATAAGTGGAAACGATATTTTAAAATAATTTCTTTCTTTCATGTCAAATTGATTATGATGTGAAAGTATTGTCAAGGAGTACCTAGCCGCGACCGATTTTTTGAGTATGGTGTATGCTAAAATGCTTTTCTTATTAATGCATTTTCTGCCCTCGATGATTGACAGTGCTCTGCTGGAATATATTCTGATTGTACGGACTGCGTTGAGCATGAAAAGGTTTTCGAAACTAGCCATTATATGCTCGAGGAATTATTATAGACTGCTTTAGTATGTGAATTGATGAGACAAATTTATAATTATACAGGTCGAATCATGTCAAGGTAATATGAGCGTAAAACAGGGCTCGATTATTTCCATTACTTACTTGTCAATAACCTTCCACAATATGAATTGCTGTGATGCATGCATAGATAGGATCGATCGGGTAAATTTTAATCTTTCATTGAATGCAATCATAAATTGGTTTAAAACATCAATGAACTTAAATTTAAATAAAACATGGTATGTGTGTACATTCGTACCTGACGAACATTGTATCATCTAGATGTTGACAGTAAATGCTGAGATGTGAGGAACGTATGTATTCGTGAAGAAAATTTTGAACATTTTTATTATATTTCTGGACGAATCTCGACGAATTATGACGATATACAAATTTTCAGACAAAAAAAAATTTCTGTCTGTGTATCTATCTGTCTGTGTGTGGTTCGCGATAGTAGCTACAGTTTTTGAGATAGAGCTCTCAAATTTGGTACACACATTCTAGAGGTCAAGGGAGAGATTGAGTTCGTTGACGAGCAAAATCGGTTCTTAAAATTTGAAATGTCAAAAAAAATATTAGTGACATTTTTGAAACGTCAATTTGAAATGTCAAAAAAAATATTAGTGACATTCCACCAATGTGACTTTTGAAACGTCAAAAATCACTTTTTCAAAAAAAAATATTAGTGACATTCTACCAATGTGACTTTTTTTGAAACGTCAAAAATTACTTTTATTACAAACTCCACCACACATCGAGTTTTTTTGAAACGTCAAAATATGACTTTTTTGAAACGTCAAAAAATATGACTTTTTTGAAACGTCAAAAATTACTTTTATTATAAACTCCACCACACGTCGAGTTTTACTACGGTGAGGATGTTCTGATCCCCAAATAATTATAATAATAATAACAGACCTTTATTTAACACTTTGCTATACATATTTTACAATTTACAGTGGTACGAGAAAAAAAATATGTATACATATGCATATATACACACATATGTACACATGCACACATACACACATATATGCACCAAATATCCCCTATTTAAATAGAAAAATAAAATTAACACTTTCTCTCTTAACTATACACCTATCATAACTTATCTGTAAAAAATTAATTCTTCTTTTAACTATATTAATACATGTAATTGAAATCCTATATATAAATATCTCTAACTATTTTTTTGAAAGAAGCTATGTTACTAGCCTGCTTAGCTTCCCTACTAAGGCTATTATATGTATTTAAACCCCTGAAAAAAATTGACCTGTGCAGCAGTTGTGTTTACTCGTTGTAATATAAAATTTATTCTACCTCTAGTGTTATAGCTGTGAAAATCTTCAAAAGTTTGCACATTTTCTTGCAGATAGAGAGGTACCAGTTGCAATTTAGTTTTATGTATGAGAATCAATACATTGAACTCGATATAATTGTACACATTCATCCAACCCAATATTTTCAACATGTCATTCACTCTAGTGTAAATGTTACATTTTAATATTACCCTCATGGCTCTGTTCTGTAACTTTTGCAGACGATCCATGTCGCTTTGGTTTGCGAGATATAGAACCGTACTACAATAATTAAAGTGCGGTAAAACGATAGTGTTGTATACTAATTATCTACTTGCTAGTCAGATACCAACTAACTCTTTTTAACACACCAATCTTTTTAGCAATCTTCTTACACACATAATTGACATGATTACTGAATTTAAGTCTATCATCTATGATTACTCATAAGTATTTATTCTCCTTGACGACTTCAATTACTTCTCCACTAGCTCTAAACTCTAGTCCTTGCTGTTCTATTTCGTTTTTAAACCTCTGTTTTCCCATTATCATACCTTTTGTTTTAGACACATTCAACTTCAGTTTATTCACTTCTAACCATTCACTCACTTCATTTAGAACTTCATTCATTCCATTCATCATCGACCCACCGCTTTCTTCTGTTATATAAATGACCGTATCATCTGCAAACAAATGATAGCAGCAGTTACTAAACAGAGCTGCCATGTCATTAATGTATAAAATGAATAAAAGTGGACCCAAAATACTTTCTTGCGGTATTCCAACATTTATACCACTTGCTGTCGATACATACTCGTCATACTTTACTTTTTGCATTCTGCCACTCAAATAACTACATAACCACATATGTACAACTCTATCAACTCCATATTCTTTCAATTTTTTTTTTTGGCAGCGGTATTTTTATTATGCTAAAGTTTGTGCTAGACCTACCTACGCTACAAACTTCTGAACGTTTGTTCAATGACAAAGTATTTACACAACAAGAAAAGAGCATATTTTAAATGTTGGCTAGTGTTGGGCATTTCCATCAGGAAATTCAGGATTCTTACTAGCTACGTTTTTTCATTTATAATTATTCATTTCAGTGCATATTTAATAACAAGCATAAATTAGTACGAAATGGTGATTTTCATAATAATGACGCATAATAGAAATGGCTTTCATTATCCTTCTGTCGGCTTATTCTCTTTCACAATTCACCACAATTTATTCGTTTGGTAATTTACTATATGGTTATATCTTTTTAATCCCTTATAAAGTCAAAGTGCTACTATTTCAACAAGAGGGATAAATGAAAGTTTCATATTGAAGCGCACAGATACTAAGAAATACATAACAAGTTTCTACAACGAATGCCAACGAAAATTCGCATGAAACTAAAGTAACACGTTTTCATAATAAATTTAAAATTAATGTGTGGGCAGGAATCATTGACAATTTTATTATTGGCCACATCATTATACCATCTCGAATAAATAGCTAAAACTATTTACAATTCCTTCAAAATACGTTGCATTAACTATAAAATTATTTACCAGAATTACGTGATCTAGATTTTTCTTTATTTGTTACTAGTACAATCATTCAATTTTTATATTTATTCTAGATGTGCTTAAGTGAAAAGTTGGATTTTTACCATCGGATATCTTGGCATATGAAAATCATAATTGCTATGATCTGTGGACAATCTACAGCATTATGTAATATTTTGTGCAAAAGTATTACTTGTTTTTTACGTCTACCTCGCAGACTTTCAACAGAAAATCTGTCAAGTATGACAAAGTGAGAAAAACCAATTGGAGGATAGATCCCATCTTCTTTATAAAAATATTTCAGAAGTTTTCTTTGAATTTTCTCTAAATTTTGATTATCGATATTATAGGAGGGGCACCTTATAATGGAGGCATATTACAATTTATGATCGCACAAATGTACGTAGAAAAAAGTAATTTTAATGTACTAATATTATTGAAGTAGGTAGAGTTTCTAATAATGAACCTAACGGCTCCAAAACAGTGAGACTGTTGATATGATCCACAAAGAAAGCTTCTAGTCAAACGTTACACGCAGATCTTTTAATGTTTCAGGTCTGTTTAGAATTCAATTATTTAAAGAGTAATCAGCAATAATTATTGGTTGTTTAATTGGAAAAATCGTTACATTATATGTTGCTACATTTAAAAGTAATTAATTTTCAATGCATCAATCAATCATAATTACTAAGCCATCTTACAAGTTATCGATACTTCTGATATTATAGTGGATATTCGTGTCATCTGTATAATATAAGCAGTTTACTTTCAAATCACAAACTGTCATTAATAAAGATGTTAAAAAGGAGAGACCCAGATTGGATACCTGTGGAACACCAGATATTGCTGTAATTTGGACAGACTGGTAGCCAAAACATTCAACGTATTGCCTACGATTAGTAATTTACTCATGAAAGGGCGCTCACACATTTTACTTTAAATATCCGACAACATTTAAATCAAATATTCACAATTAGATGGATAGATAGAGGATATGATACTCCAGTAAAATGGCCAGAACATTCTCCTGATATAACGCATTCTGATTATTTTTTATAGGGCGCTTTAAACATTAGTGTTCCAAACCCGTACATACAAAAGAAGAGCTGTGGAGACTAGTTCAAAATGTCGCACTCTCTAAAAATTGATGCCGAAATGTTGCATATTGCAGTTTAGCTTATTATGACGAATTAATTTATGTAAACGTTGGTCATATTGAATATTTGCTGTAAGATTCCTAGTTGAAATTAATAGACCAATAAGAAAACACCACGGGGTAATACAACTACGTGTATCTCTGTGGGTATCTCAAGGTACCTTGTGTAGGTGGTGGCTACATATTTAGAGACGACGGACATACACCCAATATCTGAGTATGATAAAATTAATTTCTGCTTAGAAAAAATACGAGCTTCGTGACCGGAGATCGAACCCGGGACCCGGGGTGAGAACTTGAGCGTTGCATATTCAATGTTTCTATTTTGCCATACAGGAGATGGATTAAGTATCCACTATCACTCATTTAATCTATCAAATAAACTTATTACAATACAATCATAATTTATAATGTGAAATTAAAAAAAAATAAACACCACAGGTAACACAACCCCCTCTATCCCTGAAGGTACTTCAAGGTACCTTGTGTGGAAGAAAGCTACACATATAGAGACAATGGACACACACAATGTGCGAGTATGCAAGGATTAATTTCTGGCTTAGATAAATCCTAACGCCTCGACTGAGGATCGAACCCGGGATTTCAGGGAGAGAGGCAAGTGTCCTTACCACTCGACCACGCAGCCACACTATCATGTTATTATTAATTCATTATATAATCCTTTTAAAAGGAAGAGTAATACGTATATTCTATTCCCTTTTAAATCATCATTCGTACAAGTATAAATTACGAAACTATGTAAACTTTATTTAACCGCGAATCTTCTACAATATGTCACATAAGCCCCTTCGAGCCCTTTAAGATTTAAAAATTGATCCGACACGTGTTTGCTGAATCTTACATTAATAAAGCCAGTATATTCGCTTCATCGGACCAGTATACCTCATGAAATTTGAGTAGTCTTCATGCCATTAACTTGATTGATTGCGAGATATCAGCTTCTCAGTTACCTTATTTGAGTTAAAGCACTGGCTTCTAGAATGATTTCAAATTCCCAATAAGGATGTATTATAGCTCAGAATATAGGAAATATTTAATAAATTGATACTGACAGTCTAATATCAAATTATACCTTCATAAATATTATAACTTTTGTTTTATTTTGCTTAAACTGAGAAGGTAGTAGAATTTTTACATACTAAATAAATCTTGCCATCGAGATACGAGGGTTGTAATATACGAACTACATCAATTCTAACGAAATCTGCTAATAGTTAATTTGATCACAATGTAACAAAATTTTCAACTGTTACCTTCAAGGATTTTGTAAGCAATATATTTCTAATCTATACAGAGAAAATGCAGTTTTTCAGCTGTAGCCTAAAATTTTACGACAAAAGTAGAATACTTTCCAATTATTTGATAACTATTACAAGTTATTGAGAAAATTCAACTGACGAACAGACTTTATGTGAAAAATAAAATGTTAATGAAATTTCGGAATAAATGGCACGCAGTTAACTTGACAATCTTCTATTTATATGCAAGAAAAGATTTTATCATAATATACCCCGGTTTCAATATTAATGCTTCTAGCGACATCCACTAGAATGCTCTGTTCCTAACTAGCAAATGACTAAGTAAAGTTTGCTTTATTTTGAGGATTATTAAAATCTGGTTAACTTAGAATACACTCTAGTATGCCAATGTTTGGGATTAATCTCATGATGTTTTTTTTTTGTAAGTTAGTAATTTAGTTTAAGTAGCTATTGACTTTGCGCAGTCGTTATATATTTGCTAGTTTTCGATATTCAGTGAGTCTAGTTAATAAAGCACACCCACGACGTTGGCGTCCAAGAAAGAGAGAGAGAGAACGAAAAAATGGCGCGGATAGACAAAACGCTGCCAGTGCAGTGTTAGATTAATAGAAATTAGTGTATTTTGTGAACGTTTAAAACCTATTTTTACCTGCCGTCAGCATTAAAGCCAGTGCATCTCACCTGCCAGTGGAAAACAGGAGAGTGGACAATCAGAGGCCTCTGAGACACCCAGCCAACTCCAACAACGTGGTAAGCTTAGACAAAAAAACTAGATTCATAAATTGTCATTTGTTTATCTATTAAACTCTTTCCCAATGAAACAAAATAAACAATAACAGTCCGCTTTATCTCTAGAATAACGAAGTCTTTAGCTTTAGATACAACAGCCAATATTTCTAATTTTTTGCGAAAATATTTCGCTATACACGAAATCCAAAGTTTTTGATTGATCAAAAAAAAATAGACTCAACATATCTGCCTTCATCAAGCTCTTCAACAATTTATTTAAAGAAATGTATGGAATATGGATGCTATTTTCGTTTATTTTGTTTGTCTAAATCCGCGTTAAGACTAATTTTTCTTACAAACGACATAATATAGTCATAAAGATTTTTTTCTATGAAAACAGGGATTATTGATACTATTTCAGATAAATTAGGAAATTAGCCACCAAAAAATTACATAAAGACTTTGTTATGACAAATACTTTTCACTATAACAGCAGTAAAACCATCTAAATCAGATAAATGGTTACTTATGATATTTTTTAGGTCAATTTCACTCACGGATAAAAGAATATTGAATTAACTACATATACCAATAGTGTACAGGGCAGAGTTCTTGAAGTGTCTCTTACAGTTTGTCATGAAGCTACATAATAATGTGATTTCTCAATTCTTCTTCATTTTGAATAGGTGTATCGCAAACTGGAGTCTTAAGGTGCCCCCACAGAAAATAATCCAAACTATTCAGGAGGCCATAACTGAGTTTCTCCTCGACCTATCTAACGATTGTTATAAATTCGAACCAAAAATTCACGCGCCAGAACATTAAATATGCAGGTGCACGAGTTACGCGTTTTGCGGTAACAACTCTGTTTTTAGAAACTATTTTCAAACTTTACAGTAAAAGAATTAAAGTATAATATTAAAACAGAGGACTTCATCAGATGGACAAGTATAAGTGAATACAATATGCGTATTAAAGGTATAAATTCATATGGTTATCTGCACGTAGTGGGATGTGCCAATATCATATTTCTTAAGATTAAGGAGAATCTTATCATAACTCCTCCAGGCCGAAATGGAGCAATAGCCTATTTAGGATATGCGAAATGGCATTTCTTTTAATTGGGTGGCCTTCTCATCTTTATTCTTTTTTCAGGTCAAATATAATTGTTTCATTCTGGGGAATAATATATAGATTATAATCAATATGATTACAAAGTAAATAATTAAATTCCAATAATTAAAATGTTTACTAACACTATTTATTTCTAATAATTTATATTTATTTTTGTTTATTTCATCATTTAGTTTTATGTGAGAAATTTCTGTGGTTTGAACTCATTATTAAGCTTTTCAAAGTTGTTATCAATTTCAGGCAAGTAGCTATTTAATTGGTTGATTTTTATTTCAGATTTATGTAACTAAATTTTATAATCTTTAATATAAATTATACAGTTTGGTTCTAACACAGTGGTGTAAGTACCATGAATTTGTATTGTTTTTAAATTATTATTACAATTCATTTTTGCAATATTTTTATAAGGTTAAATTATTATGTGACGATTATTTTCAATTTCTTGAATTTTCATATCATTTAAAGTTATTATATTTTTACTGCAATTCAAAGTATGTGCTTTTAATATTTGAATTTCACATATTTCATTATTAATATGCTGTATTACTGAACTTTTACAAAAATAATTCTTCTCACTAAGTAAAATACATGATTTGTCGAAGAGTCTGTACGATTGACCGGAAAGTATAAGGAATTTGAATTTTGGGATTATACCATTGAATTGGTTATTTTCGGTTAAAGAAGGTAATGCCCATAAATGAAAAATGTTATAAATTTCGTTATATATTATGGGAACTTCTAATATAAAAGTTATAGCGTTATTTACTTGATAAGCCTTAATTTCAGTAATCTGTTTGTAATATCAAATATTTTGTGGATCATATGGTAGTTTATCTGGTCCTTAAAATATTAGTTATTTGTTGAAGCTCGTGTTGAAAGTCCTCAGGGTTAATTATACTGGGATATAGATATCCAATTCTGGCAAATGTAACTGAGAGGTTTCTAATTCATTGAGTAATCGAATTATTTCATTCATAGCGAGTATCAGCTGATTATGTGTGCTATGAAGTAATTCAATATTTTGTGTAGAATACATATCTTGTTTTTTATATAGGATTCAATATGCAAAATTCTGCTTGTTAATATCAGTTCGTTATCTTCTAAGGTGTTCATGGTTTTGTTAAATGTTTGTATAGGTTTTTGCATAAACGATATTTGATTTTCGTTTATATGCGATATTTTGTGTTGATTCACTTCTAGTTTTTTAATTTTTTCTTCAAAGTATTCTCCATCTTCTGCGTTCAAGTTTCCAGTGATAAAATTGAATAATTTTCCTAAGATATTTATGAGTCCTCTTTTTTCTTTGTTTAATGAATAATTGATTAATTGATGTAGTTACAATGTTTTCATCTATAAGTAAGTTTTATACACTTTTTTATACGTGTGACCATATTGTGTATTATTATAAGAGTTGTGTAGTTTATTAATTAATTTTCTTATACTAATGTAATTATTATATAACTTATATAAGTTTATTCTCTTAATTAAAGTCCATTTGGTGCGTTGGATTTTTGTTATACCTAAATGTTGGGAGTAAAGTCCTGGTTTGTCATTTAGATTTTCTAGCTCTAGTCCTCTGATAATTCTAAAACCGAATCTGAAACATTAAAAGAATGTCTTAGATTGTCCATATGTACTTTGCGTGTTTGATTTTTTCTTATTAAATAAAACTCATATTTTATCTGGGTTAATCTGCTGAATTGTGTACGGTCCAAGAAATGGGTTAGTAGCTTTTGATCTTCCTCGTACACTTTTTACGTATAATTTGTTTCCAACTTTATATTGTTGTATCGTTTCTTCGTAACGTTTTAAATTTTGTTGATGTACAAGTTCTTTTTCTGTCATTAAGATTTTGTTTACAATTTCATATTGAGCTTGGGCTGTTTTTCTTATTTCATAGAATAGTACTCATATTGTTTATATTGTACATTCATAGAGAATGTGTTATTGGCGACTGTTTGACCTAATAAAAGCTCGTGTGGAGTAAATTTCGTGGCTGAGTGAATTGTATGATTATGTGCTATAATACATTGTTTTATTCTTGTTGTATTCATTGAGATCAGGAGTAGTTAATTTTGTTACTCTATAATGTTCTATAATTGTTGAATGTAAACGTTCATTTAAACCATTTGATTTATGATTTTGTGGAGTTCTATGATAATTAATTTCATACAATCTAGTAAAATCCTTAACTAATCCATTGTCGAATTCGGGCCCTCCAGCTGTCTTAATGTTTTTTGGTACACCGTAAGGCATTACAAGCGTATGCAGTGCATCACAAATTACGATGGCATTTTTCGTTTTTATCTTATATATCATTCCATATTTAGTAAAGGCGTTTATTATAGTTATAAATTTCATTTTATCGATTTCGAAAATGTCTAGGTGCAATAACTCCATAGGTTTCGCAGTGGTTGGTGTTAAATTTCTATTTGCGATAGGTGGTTGTTCTATCATATTTTGTTAAGTTGCATGTTTCACAACTAATATCTGATATATTTCTGTCCATAAATGGCAAATAATACATTCTTTTAATATGTAGTGCAATAGTGTAATGTAGTAGTGTAGTAATATGTAGTCCTCTATGATTATAGTTTTCGCGTTTCTTTAACGATTTTAGTTCTTTCTCCTTTATTCATAATATAAGTTTTATGTCCAAGGCATCTAAATAAACGGGGCTTATTAGTATGGAATAGATTTATATAAACATCGCATCTTACTGTATATACTTTATCTGTACAGGTAATATAGTAATTTTCTTTAGGTGCTAAATATTCTTTCATCCATCCTTGTAATTCGTTTTTGTCTCTAGGTATATTTATTAAATAAATTCTTTTTTTGTTATATAAATATACTTTTGTTGATGGTTCGGTTATATTTGGCATTTCTGTAAACCATAGTTGTTTAGGTTTTGTTTTTATATCATTTTCGGTTACTGGAATCGATTCTTGACTATCTAACTGTGAATGAACTGTCTGGTTACTGCTAGTGGTACATCTAAAAGCTGTATATCTTCGATTTCTGGTTGATTTTCATCTGGTTCTAGTAATTTATTAATTTCGCTTGGTGTAGGTGATAGAAAATCACTTGAGGTTCCTGCTTGGGCAATTACTGAGTGATCGATTGGATAAATTTGTATGCGAGATAAGGCGTCAGCTGCAACGTTACTTTTTCCTTTTCTGTGCACAATTTCGTAATTAAATTCCTCTAATTTGAGTTTCCATCGGGTTAGTCTAGTATTACATTCTTTTAAATTGGCTAACCATAATAATGGCTTATGGTTTGACTATAGTTATTTTTCTGCCAATAATGAATGGGTTGTGGTACTTTAATGAGAATATTATTGATAATAATGCTGTCTCAGTTGTGCTATACTTTCTCTCAGTTTCATTGAGTGTTCTCGAGGCCTAACATATAGGTAAATCTTCTTCCTATTTCCCTTGCGAAAAGATTGATCCTATGGCCATATCCGACGCGTCCGTAGTTATTATAAAAGGCTTCTCGAAATTTGGATATTATAGTATGGGTGGATTTATTAAAATTTCTTTACATTTTTCAAATGCATTTATAAACTCTTCGTCGTGTACAATCTTGGTATTTTTCTTTAAAGTTTTAGTTAGTGATTTAGTAAGATGAGCAAAGTTTTGTAAAAATGTTCTATAATATCCAACTAATCCTAGAAGTTGTTTAATTTCTCTAGTAGTTGTAGATATCGGGAACTTTTGTATTGCTGAGATCTTATTAGGGTTTGGTTTTACTCCATTTGGTGTAATTACGTGTCCAAGGTATTCGGCTTCTTTCTTTAAAAATTCCGACTAATCCAACTGTACTTTAAGGTTGGAACTTCTTAGTCTATCAAATACTTTTTGTAGTCTATCTTTGTGCTAGTCCAATGATGTAGAAAATATTATGATATCGTCAAGATATACAAAACAGATATTGTTTTATAGCCTTCGTAATACATGATCCATAACTGACTGAAAAGCGGCTGAGGCATTACGGAGGCCAAAGGGCATTCTTTTAAACTCGTAATGTCTGTTATCGATGGTAAAGGCAGTTTTTTCAGCATTCTGTTCGTCCATTTCAACTTGGTAAAATTCACTAGCGAGATTTAGAGTAGTGAAGTATATACAGTTACCAAGTTTGCTTGATAAATCTTCGATATTTGGTATGGGTATTTGTTTTCTATAGTTTTTTCATTTAGTCTTCTGTAGTCGACAACTATTCTAAATTTTTGTTTGCCACTGGCATCTGCCTTCTTCGGTGCTATCCATATTGGTGAATTATGAGGTGATATTGATTCTTCAATTATATTAGTTTTCAACATTTTGCTCATTTGAGTTTGTGGATAGCGGTAATTTTTTGTATAAATAGGGTGTTCATCTGTAGTTCGAATTTTATGCTTTATTTGGCTCGTAAATGTTAGAGGAAAGTCTTCGTGGTAGAATATGTCCTTACATTTATAGCATAGTGTTTGAGTTTTCGTATTTTCTTCGATGTTTAGGTGAGATGTTCTTAAGTTATTTTACAAATTATTAATTAATATTTCATTAATGCAATCTTGATCCATTGGTATATTTTGTTGTGTTATTTCGGTGTTATATAGAAATTCTTCTGGAGGTTGGTAATTCGCTATTGTTAGTTACAATTGTTATAATATGATTGTTTTCTACTTTTATTAGATCAGTTGGTATTTCTAGTCCTTTCATTAAATTTTGGTGGGTGAAAATTAATTCTTCTTTAATATTCGTTTTTTTCCACAGATAACCATTCTCGGTGGTATAATAATTGATTTTGTATTCGGGGTTGCCAGATGTAAACATATAGATGTTTTTTCCATTATTAATTTATTTTTGTTATATTTATTTGTGCTCTTAGTTCTTTTAAGGAATCTATACCTATTACTCTTCCGAATTTTGGATTGAAGTCAAATAAATAAAATGTGTGTTCTTTATGCGTGTTAAACGTTTTTGAAGCTTTAATTTTTACACTTTCTTGGTGGGTAGTTATACCATGTGCAGTTTGTAAAGAAGAAAGGTCCGATTTTATTTTATTCTTAAAATGTTTTTCGGTCAATTCGGGTTTTATTAAACTTTTGGTAGATCCGGTATCGATTCAAAAGTATGTCTTCAAGTCTTCTATGTATATGTAGGGTAGTTGTGTTTCGACAATCGAATAAATTTATACTATTTCGTTATTTTTGTCAACGGGTCATTGGGAAAATCCTGATTTTTCGGGTTCAATAGGACTTGCATGTTGCTGTTCCGGTATTGGGAATATTTCTTGTTCCACGTATTGATCGAAATTATCCATATTTGTTTCATATGCATCATAATCGTGTGAACAGTTGGCTCATATTGATCATTTTGATAATAATTATTGTCCTGATTTATGCCGGTGTAGTGAAGTTCTTCCCAGGTGAAATTTGGTTTCTGAGAATTGTTTGGTCTCTGGACACTAGGTCTGTGTAAATTTGTGTTTCCTGATGATGTATCCATAGGGGTAGGATAATTTTGCGTTCGTCTTTGCATACTTGAGTTTTGAAAATTATTTTATGGTATAAATGGTTGTTGTATTCTTGACATCAGTTGATTAAGTGTGTGAGAATGCCAATAATTTGGTCTGCTGGGCCATTGATAAGGTCGATTTTGTTGCATAAAATTTGGTCTGTTTGGTGTTATACATACGCATAGGCTGTCTTCTTGGAAGCTGATGGCTTGCTTGTGTATTTCTGTGAAATGCCGGTTAATTGTTGTAATTATTTGTCAATTTTCTGATATAATTTAGATTATTTTCCTCGGAAACAATGTTTATAGCTTCTTCCAACGTACTAGGGTTTCTGCACCTTACTCTAAGACTGTATGGTTCTTTTACCCCTTTTACAAATATTTTTACAGCTAAGTTACTGTATATTCTGATTTTTTCAGCTCTTAAAATTACTCTTATATCAATAGAATTTACTTTTGATAATAACAGGCTAAGTGTATCTTGATTTTTCTCCAAATCGTAAGGCTGTTTCGTTATTTTCTTGCTTAAGTGCTACCAGGTCTCTCATTAGAGCGTCTTCGTCACGTTGGTCACCAAAGGTGAATATTATAGCTTCTTTTAACTCGGGCCATGTTCTTACATTTCTTACAGATATTAGTTGTGCGGCTCTTCCTGTTATGTTATTTCTTATATGTGCCATAAGAAAAGAGTTAAATACATTGTCGGCGGGTCTTCTTAACGGGTCGAATATATTTTCACAGGCAATTATGAAATTTGAGATGAGTACTGTGTCTACAATAAATGATGGAATGGTATCCAAATAATCTCTGATAGAGAGTTGAGCCATTTTTACTTGTGGTGGACTTGTTAATTTGATTCTTCTCTCTGTTGGTATATTTCCAAATTAACTTACTAAATCGTCAATATCTTGTGGTTGGGACATCCAGTATAATATGTATATTTAAATATTATAATTTATTAGAGTAGTTATTAGTATATCACTTTGTTTTAAAATCGTAGATGGTTTTTTATAATGTGACGCAATTTGTATGTTTAATCGCAACGAGGGATTGGTCTTGAACTTAATCAAGTAATGCTCTATTGCAAAAATTGTCAGCGGGGCTGTAGATCTTATGACTAGAAAGCGTGTTCGTGTTTATGTCACAAAATTGCTTTCTATCTACTCAGTCCAGCCAATTACAACTTTGAAAAATATAAGAATAGAAATGCAAAGCTTAAAAAATAATATTATTTTCGGGGCAAAAAGGATAAGGTGAGTAAAGTTTTACTTGAAGATTTAAATCAATCGTAGTTAAATTAAAACAAATTAAAGATGTCTTCATTTCCATAAAAAAATTAAAAATTGTTTCTTGATTCTTCCTTAATTAGGAAATACTTTTCTCCTGTCCAACGTGTGGTATTGACTTGGGGATACTTTGTCGTTCTCATGGCGGATAAGTCGAAGTTAGTGGTTAAAACCAGCGTTTTCTTTCAATTTTTGGAAAAAAAACTCTTCTAGCATCCCACTTCTGATACCAGTTACGCGTTTTGCGGTAACAACCCTGTTTTTTAAAAACTATTTCCAAACTTTACAGTAAAAGAATTACAGTAGAATAGTAAAATAGAGGACTTTATTAGATTAACGACAAGTAATAAGTGAATACAATATGCATATTAAAGGTATAAATTCATATGGTTATCTCCACGTAGTGGGATGTAACAATGTCGTATTTCTTAAGATTAAGGAGAATCTTATACATAACTCACGCACCATCGTGCATGAACCACATCAGATTTCTTAAAATAGGGACATTTTTAAACATGATTGAAAGATATTCTTCAAGGAAACGAGTGTTGGATTGCCCATTAAGTCTCCTTGGAGGAAAAAGAGCTCCTATCAGGAAATCCCCAATAAGTCAAGCCCACATATGCACAAAAAATTGTTCCTGAAAATGTGACTCTACAATTGTAGGAATTTCAAGAAAAATTAGATTCAACGGTAAATAATATTTGACGTTCAAATAAGGAATTTTGAAGAAACCATTGGCAGAAGTTCATACGCAATAGAAAGTTAGGAGAGAGTAGTGCTTGGACTTTTTGAATGTGATACGGTTATAACATATTTCAACGAGAATTTTCCAAATAAGTACATGAATAATATTCAGTGTTAACGAAAATTTTCTTATTGCTTATTTCAGGATATTCTTCAACTGCGTTTAAAACGGCTTCCCCAATATCTGGAGTTCTCACTGTAGGAAGCTCTCCTGCAAAATTGGTTTTTTTAGCACTTCCGGCTTCATGAATCCGCCTGTAAATAGTAGAAAATATTCTTTGATCAGATATTCTGCGATTATGCACCGCTTTGGTATGTCCATCTAGCTTGAAGAGAATTCCCATCGGCAAGCCCGTATGTAAAATATATATCCGCTAACTCAGCATTTATAAAATTCACCATATTTTTAGTAGTAATTATTTTTAACTTCCTATAATTATTTGTTGAAAAACTCCCTTGAAAAGAACTCGTAAACTTATGATGGAACAACAAACGATACCAAAAAGTTTAAGAAAACAACAAAGAAGTTAACTAATTAAAAAAACAGTATCGCCGTAAAAAGAATGTAGGAAAATTTTAAAAAGGTTCATGACTCCTGAAAAATGTTCATCCTATAGATTGTTGCAAAAATCAATAAAGCGAGCTGTTTTGTAGAGACTGAAACATGTAGTATATAGATCAAGTTTGAATCAATTATCTTAAACTTAAATTAAATTAAAAATGTATAAAATGCATGGACAAACAAAAAAAATTGAAAATTCAACACCCTGTATATCAGTAACGAAGCATTTTAGGATATATATTAATAAGAACATTTCGTTTTCAAATGTTGTAAAGAATAACCTCCTGAAGTTTTTGCATGTAATTAATTAACACTCTGTACATAACCCAACGACAGTAGCAATCATATATACATATAAGAATACCTAAATGCTTGCATGCTTAATTATAATAATAAACATAAATTTTAAAAGTATTTACATTTTATTTGCTTTGTATTATGCATTTCTAGAAGAAGTAAATTAATTATTTGGGTATTATGTAAGCATGTTAACATAAATGAAATTTTAAATAATACTTACGTAACATCCAATTAATTACTTAATTTTTTTCTAGAAATAAATATAAACATATACATATTAGGCATAAACATAATAGACAAAATAACACTGAATCACATAGATTTAATCATGCTTGCTGACAAAAGGAGTTACAGGAGTCATTGAAAACGTCAGTATTGTTTCCATGAATGTTGAAGTTGTTCAACATTCTATTAATTGGAGTATTGCGCCCGTATAACGTTCTGTGGAAGTTTGTTTTAAATATAAGTGGCTCTCTTGTAATTCTAGGTGGTATGTTCAGATTTATCTTTGAGGGGAGATAGGGTCCGATGGAGAGATTATTAATTATTATTTTATATACAAAGCAGAGATCGAAATATTCCCGACCACAGTTTCCGAAGATTTTCCAAGTGGTAGATTTAAAAGAGCGATACCACAACGAGTTTATAGCTTGTTTTAAGAACCCATTTTGTAGTTGTTCTATTCGGTTTATGTGATTTAAAATCATGTTCCCACTAGCTATTTTACCATAACAAAATTTTTTAAATATTATCCATTTGTGAGATTTTTCAAAACATTATTAAACATTTTTTTAAGTTTAACTAAAAACTGAAACTTAAACACTTTCCAGGTAAAGTTTATATAGCAAATTACCACTTTTTCGATGTTCTATTGTTATTCAAAATGTTTCAAAAAAATCTGTGTATATTTCTTTTTATTGGTTGACGACTATATCTTTATTCTCCATGGTCGGTCGTTCCATATAATTACACTAATCGGTACATAATTTTATATTATGCATAAAAACATCTATAAAAATTGATTTGGTATAAAATACGTCAAGGCTGAAATCGTTATTGATTCTCTTTCAATGTTACCATTGTGGTATCACATTCATAAATATAAGAGATACACACAAATCGAGCAAAGCACCTAACATTTCCAAAGTAAAATAAAGATACCGTTAAGATAAAAAAATTATAATTTGTTCTCCATTTGTTTCAACTCGTAAATATGTTTTATTAAGATTGATATTCCTTTCAACGATGTCGCGAATTTCAGTTTAGTTTATGCTTTCCTCGATAATACTGATTACTCTACCAGAGCAGACAAATCAAGATTTGTTCCCCGTGCGTGTGAAGAAAAATCAGTTGCTTATTACCGCAAAAGCAGTTTTATCCTTCGGACTTTAAAAATAAATACTTGAATTTTATGTCGCAAATAAAAACTGACATTTTTCTGTACGACGTGTCTAAACTTTACGATTTATCGATGTTGCCTCACACTTTTTAAAAAAATAACTCTTATCCAGTTTTTAAAGATCGAAAGAAAAAAAGATTTAAAGCTGGTTTTAAGATAATATAAGTAAAAATAATGACAGCTATTCTGTTGGTATTTAATTAAACGAAACTACTTACCTAATTAGACTAATAAATCTTGCTCTAAAGGGCAAGTGTTCAAATTATGACCTTTATCCTCAGTACTTCTAATGGAAAATGGAATTTAGTTTACGAGCTATCTGAGGTATTATTAAAATTAGGAAGCGTTATCCGGAATTATATTAAAACGTATGCTTAAGACGCAAACTCTTATTTTTAGGAAGGTTTAATTTAAAATTACGATTTATAAAAAAACCAAAGACATATTTATTCCACAAAAGTAATAAAACATAGAAAGAATGAGGACAATTTAGTTATTACTTTATACCTGCTCCCAGGATTTCCTAGAATGTTTCAAATGCTTCCTGTTTGCTTAAATTGGAACGCGAAGGCGTCGCCGTCGTCTTGATGGTACTCGTGTATAATATACACAATATGCCACTGCGCCATAATTTTCTCAAAGCTTTATTATTAACGTAACTGTTTATTTTAGCTGGTTCTGCCATTTGTTTACATTTTGCGGTGACAGCTGTAGTTTGTCGTACAGGAAATGATATTCATATGAGAATAATAATTAAAGACGCAAGTGGATAAAGGCTCAATGTTACATTTTAAAAAAATAGAGATTTTTGGGTCAATACCGGTTTTAAGGTATTAGCTCTTTTCTAGATGGGTCTTGTAATCTTTCGAGGTCAAATAACAAAGTTACCAACTGATAAAGTATCCACGTATTACGCAATTGTATGCTGGTATATAAACTTCTATCTCGATTATTTCCAAACTTTTTGAGGCATAAAATCCTTACCCACTAGTGTCTTCAATTGTTTATATTTTCAAAATTAAGAAATTTGGTTCACCAAAGATAGACTAATTTAAAGTTTTTTTTTCACAGTTACAATTAGACATTTGTAAATATGGTTTAATTTTGGTAGATCTTTCTCTCTTGGCATATCTCACAGACTTGGATATCTTAACAGCAAGAGCTGCGACGACGGGTGCACATAATGTGTTGATTAATTTCTTAAATTCAATTTAAAACAAACCAATAAATTAGTGAAACCAATTTCGATACTGTTTCTTTAGAATATTGTCATATTATTGATGACTTAGTATTTTATAAATTAATGCCATGACCCCTCGGTCACCACACGTTTTTAATTACAACTATATAAAAATGAAAATTCTACTACATCAAACATTTTTTTCAAGTTTGAGTAAAACAACTTAATGTACAACATACATATACGGCGTTTTTTTTTCAAAAAGTGAAGTGATCGGTTAAGCTCGCCTAGATACAAAACGTGACCGTGAATTTGCCAACGCACATATACTCTGAAGAATGTACGAGTTCGAACGAAGCTGAATGTACGAGTTCGAACGAAGCTGCTTCCCTATGTTATGTGCAAATATGAAAACATAGTATTGCATATTACATCCCTCACATATGTATAGTATGTTTAACGCATTACACAAGGCATATACAGGCGACTTTAACATAAGATCAGTAAAAGTCATATTTGGCCTGTAAGACGCAGATAATAAATTTGTGACAGGAGAGAAGAACAATTCATTTTCTTATGAAGAATATTATATATAAATAGAACTGCACTTGCCGTCTTTTTATACTTTAATATGGGAACATCAAACCTGCTGTCCATTTATTGGACAATACCTTTAGGAGGATCATGTCCATCTACTTTGAGTTTTGATCTAATTAGTGCATGTATACATATATCAGGAGGCACCTAATTTATTTATTGATTTATTGCAACGCATCCAATTTCAAAATCAACATTAAACAAACTTACTAAAAAAATTACAGAAACGGGGGATGTTAAGAATATATTGAAGCCCAAGATCTGCTACAAGATGTTGATTCTGTCTTAAAGATTATTTTTCAGCAAATGCGAACCCGTATTTTCTGAACTGTATGTTTTTCTGATGAAGCTACATTTAACCCACATCAATTTGTAGCCGACACTGTCGATATTGGTTGGATGTAAATCCTCGCTGAATGGAAGAAGGCCACACACAGAGTCGACCAAAATTAAATGCTTAGATTGGAATTATTAAAAGGAACATTATAGGCTCTTTCTTTTTGCAAGAAAACCTCACTATAAGTGGCTCTTTATACCTTTTCCGTAAACAAATCATATTATCGATTACACTTTTGTTCACAAACGTAAAGTAAGAAAAATTACCCAAGATGAAACTACACTACCGAGTACACCACAATTCAATGGCTGTCCTCCATGGAAGCTGGGGAAGCGGAGCTTCCCTTACAAAAATCATAAAATAATAAAACGTATTATTTATTTTCTTATTGCTTCCAATCTCTTTTCTTTTTATGGTATTTATGAACTCGATATATGTCAAAACAAACGTTTTAAAATGAGTTAAATTACAAAGTTGCAATATATTAGGTTTCCAACTTCACGATGCCGATATTGCTCGAATGGCATCGAACTGAGTTTTTCGAGTGTAAGCTATTTTCTTACAGCGTACTTAAATACGGTAAATGTATAATATTTTGTGAGTAAACGCAAGCGTGTATTAGATGTAAAATTGAGAAGTTTAGTTTATTTATTTTAAAGTGGTTTTTGGTGGTTACTCCGCATTATTACTATTTATATTGACTTTGCATATTGAAATTATTTATTGTTTAAACTATAGTGCAATTATCGTCGCGAGAAACGTTAAAAACTAACTTAAGAATAGTGCGGATGTAAGCTGTAGGCTAGACAGCTTACATGCTAAGCGTAATGGAGACACCGAGTCCCTCAATTTCGCACAATAGGATGGAAACTATATAATGTGATGTGTGTAATTTAGTGATAAGGAGATGTTCATCTTATAACTTTGAAGGTAAAAAATAAATTATTTTAAAAGGTAGGCCAACTCGAGCTTTAACAAAGTTAACCAAACAGACTAAATTATATATAACATTTCCAAACGGAAAATTATCAAAAATGTGAATGGCTCAGCAGTTACAACAGTAAGCCGCTGTTATTTTGCTGGTCATGTCTTGAAGAATTTGTGGAACAAAAATAGATTTACCAATTTAAATAATTTGCACAAATTAATAAAAAGACATTCGTCGTCTATAACACATATTCAGTCCATTATTAAAGAAAAAATTTTCAGTAGTGGTGAGAGGCATGTGAAACTTCTCATATGGTCCAAATGCTACTATCAGACCGACATCATAGATGTCTCTGTGGCGGATAGCGACTTGCGAAGTAAGTATCGAGAGTGGCGACCTCTAGCCCAGGTGGACTAAACTACTGTTATTAAATATGATTTGAACGAAACAACTACTCAGCGGCACTAGGGCAAAAGTTTTATGATACATCATTGATGAATTTGCAAAACGAAGCCGAAGAATCCTGCTAAATTTTAAATAAGGTAGGTATTTATTTTGTAACAGTTTCCCTGTTTATAAAAGTCATGACACGCCACTGCACCACGTTATGGAGTGAGTTTTCGTCGCTATCTGAATTAAGTATTTTCAAAACGATAGATCAGCGTCATTGGATACATTGAGTGGTCAAGAAGTTCGTCGTACGTAAATCCTTTTGATTCATTTTTTCGGGAACATTCATAATCCGTAGTTTATAAAACAAACCCGCTAGTTTGGAAGACCAAGAGAACAGGATAAGCACACTTTTAGAATGTTATAATACCGACAATTACTACATTAATGAAGATTAATATACAGGGTGTCCCGAAATTAGTGTGCAGTATTTTACCAGCTGCTTCTACGGCCAGAAATAGAAAAAAAAAAGTTTATATAAACATTGGTCGAGAAATGCTTCCTACAGGCCCCTAAAGGTGGGCCCCTGAGAAAGGTTTTTATCGAATATCTCCAAAACCACTCAAACTCAAATATTGAAAATTTACATAGTGGCTACTCTTCTTATGTGTAATAAGATGAAATGGAAATAATTCAAACATTTTATCCAGGGCTGTCCCAAACTGGGGGGTTGCGGGGTTAAAATAACCCCAACTTTTTTGTATGTAACTATTTTCTATTTTTGATGATAGAATATGAAATTTTAGAGTTCTATACGTAAAAAAAGGTACTCTTAATGAACATCGATAAAATGCACCGTTTTTGAATAATATCGACTTGAAAATTTTATAACATGGTATGAGATAGACATTGGGAATCTAAACTAATTTTTTATTAATAGTAGGCCATGAATAAAAAAAGAATGCTTCATGCCGCTATGATATAATTTGATGTTAGAGCTGTCAACAAGGTTAATAAATTTGTATAAACAGTTGTATGATATAAAATCCCAAGAACGCGTATCGAAAAAAAAAAACGTTTTGTCCCCTTTTCTATCAGTTATTTCATTTGTGCGCCTTTAATCACGATTTTCATTAAGTCGATTTAAAATGCCAAGATTTACAGATAGGGAAATGACTGATATGCATTTTGTGTATGGTTTTTGCAATGGTAGTGCATTAGCCACAGTAAGGGAATATCGACGAAGATTTCCCAATCGTAAAGTACGTGGGCGTCGAAAATTTGCAGTTCTTCACCGGAATTTGGCAGACCATGGGGATTTTAAATGGTCTCGAGTCGCAGGAAGGCCACAAGAAAATCATCGTATGGATATAGTTTTGAATCATTTAGAAAATGATCCACAAATAAGCATTCGAAGAGTTTCAGAAATTTTCAACATACCTCGCTCAATAGTTAATAAAAATGTAAGTACCTAGATTATTATTTATCTTAATTAATAATTTCAGATAGGAAGAATGGCGGTAATGCAAGGAATACACGCATACCATTTTAGACGCGTGAAACATTTAACGGAGGCAGAATTTTTACCACGACTCCAGTTTTGTTAATGGATATTAGCGAACAGAAATATTCTTCATAGCATATTCAGACTGATGAGGCAATGTTCACTAGCAACGGAGCTTTTAATATGCACAATATGCATCATTAGTTGGATTAATATCCACGACTTTTTCGGCTCACAAATTTCCAACATAGATTTTCGGTGAATTTATGGGCAGGAATCATTGGGGATCAAGTAATTGGCTCAATAGAATTTCCCAATCGTCTTAGTGCAGAAGGGTATTTAAACTTTCTCCAAAACGGCCCTATCGATTTATTACCGTTGAATGTTCGACACGAGGTTCGACAAAATATGCATTTTCAACATGACAGCGCGCCTGCCCATTTTAGGCGCAATGTTCGAACTTGGTTACATCAAAATTTTCCAGGCAGGTGGATAGGTCGAGGTGGTCCTACAGCTTGGCCATCTCGTTCACCGGATCTAAGCCCATTAGAATTTTACCTTTGGGGTTATATGAAGAGTTTGGTTTACGCCACTGAAGTAAATACACGAGAAGAACTACTTCAAAGAATAAATCAGGCCGGAAATGAATTAAGAAGAAATACATTCAAGACTTTACGGGCTTCTCAGACTTTAGAACGTCGAGCGAGACTGTGTACCCAAGAAAATGGAAATTTGTTTAAACACCTGTTACAATAAAACTATGTAAAATTCAAATTTAATTTTGTTGATGTAAAAAGATTACTGGATGATTTTTGTTCATATTGAGTATGATAGTTTCGCTCAAGTTATTCATAAAAAAATATTTTTCACCTATTTTCCAAGCAACAATTTAAAAATATTAGTATGTACTTTATACGGACATGAAATAAGAGACAAAACTCATCTCGTACAATGTATTTTGCTTCATATGTTATAAAATTTAAAAAACAAATAAAATTAGTTAAATTTTAAAGTTTTCAAGTCGATATTATTCAAAAACGGTGCATTTTATCGATGTTCATCAAGAGTACCTTTTTTACGTATAAAACTCTAAAATTTCATATTCTACCGTTTAAAATAGAAAAAGTTTGGGACAGCCCTGGATAAAATTTTCAAATTATTTCCATTTCATCTTATTACACATAAGAAGAGTGGCAGCTGTGTAAATTTTCAATAATTGACTTTGAGTGGTTTTAGAGATATTCGATAAAAACCTTTCTCAGGGGCCCAGCTTTAGGGGCCTGTAGTTCCCTTAGGAAGCATTTTTCGACCAATCTTTATATGAACTTTGTTTCCTATTTTTGGCCATAGAGGCAGCTGGTAAAATATTGCATACTAATTTCGGAACACCCTGTATAATGGAGGAGTCATTATTATTCTGGGTTTTTTTACATATTTGGTGTCTAATATTTCTAATTATCTGGTGAATGAATTAAATTTTACAAAAATATGCATTTCTCTACGAAAAAAAATGTTATAAACTCTTATAAACATATGTCATCGTAAAGATAACCATATGCTCTTGCTGAAAGAAAAAAATACATATTTGCATTTTATGAAACTAAGTATAAACTTATTCCAGGCTTTGTTTACGAGTTATGTGCTTTGTCATAGTTAAAAATCAATTTTCCGTAAAAAAACATAAAACATCAAGAGAAGGACTCTGACTCTAACATGATTTCTAATATTTCCAGGTTTAGTGGAATCTCTATAAGTAAACACTCCGTTAAATAAATGTGAAAATTGACAAATATACAATATAAAACAAAACAAAAATATTTAAAACTGAATACGCCTTGGTTTAAAATACTAATAAAAAAAATGGGTACCTACTTTTAAAACGGTACTAAAAATTTCAGACAATCTGAAGATCAACACAGGTATTTTGTCACAGCATCATACGTTGATTAATTCAAATTCTGCATGAAAAAACACAAAAGTATTGTTAATCTCTCACTCCATTATTTTCCGCTTCGACCGTGGACAATAACGTTATTATATTCACCTCCTTCTGACTTCGTAATCGAGCGGTATGAACATTTCTCTCTAACCCCAAAATTCTAGAAATACCCAGCCGAGAGGCAACGATTTTTTCAGAAGCAGAAATTTATTCTAGCATACTTGGATATTAGGTATGTACCCGTTATTTCCTAATGTGTATTCTCCTACCACACAAAGTTACTTTAGTTACTACAGAGGGTTGTATTACTCATGGTGTTTAATATTTAATGTTAAAACTTTTAGGCCGCTCTTCAGTGTCCAACAATATTAACGTCAGAGAAACTAGATATTTTCCGCAATCCATTTTCTTTACGTGAAATTTCTTTATCTGTACGAAGTCGTATACGGGCCAACAACTTTATTTTTATATAATTATACCGAATTGTCACTTCAATGTGACAATTGGCAATTCGAAGTGACAATTGTCACATTGAAGTGACAATTGCCAATTCGAAGTGACAATTGTGACATCAACGTGGCAATTGTCTCTTCAATGTGACAATTGTCACTTCGAATTTACTACTGTCACATTGAAGTGACAATTGTCACTTTGAATTGACAATTGTCACTTTGAATTGACAATTGTCACATTGAACTGACAATTATCACTTCAAATTAGCAATTGTCACTTCAATATGACAATTGTTACTTCGAATTGACAATTGTCACATTGAAGTGACAATTCGGCATAATTATATTAAAATAAAGTTGTTGGCCCTATAAGAGCGTATAAGGGCCAACAACTTTATTTTTATATGATTATGCCGAATTGTCACTTCAATGTGATAATTGTCAATTCGAAGTGACAATTGTCACAATGAACTGACAATTGCCAATTCGAAGTGACAATTGTCACTTCAATGTGACAATTGTCACCTCGATTTGACAATTGTCACATCAAAGTGGCAATTGTCGCTTCGATGTGACAATTGTCAATTCGAAGTGACAATTGTCACATCAAAGGGGCAATTGTCGCTTCAATGTGATAATTGTCACTTGGAATTGACAACTGTCACATTGAAGTGGCAATTGTCACTTCGAATTGACAATTGTCACATTGAAGTGACAATTCGGCATAATCATATAAAAATAAAGTTGTTGGCCCTTATACGCCTTCGTATATCTGTGACCAAACCACACATTGTGAAACAAGAAATTTTATGTACCTATTAAAATCTTACTATTATCTTTATTACTGCTTCTTAAAGTATGATATATATTAATATTGGGGCATGAAACCCAAACAATATTTTAAGGCATGACTATCAGTACTGAATGAAGAAGTTTCGCAGAAATAAATTGAAAAGAAATTTAAGAAAAAAAGTTGCAATAATGCGCTGCCACCCTTTATTACTTCTAGACCCATAGTAAAATATTTGCAAACTATTTTTTTTTTTTCGTAATCAGAAGGAAAATTTATCACCCCGCATTTTTTTGGTTTTTTAAATTTTGATTTTTTATAACATTTTGAAATTTAATAAAGTTGATTGAAGATGACGTTACTTTGTGAAAATCCATTTTGATTTAAAAAATTATAAACACTTTTTATTACTTGTCTAATTTTCACTTTATTTGTTATTTTATAACAAGTTTCATCCTATTCGTTCATTTTCAAGTAAACTAAATTATACACAGATTTTACTTTCATTTAAATATAATCATCATCATCATCCTTCTATTCAGTTCAGTTTATATTTAAATGAAAGTAAAATCTGTGTATAATTTAGTTTACTTGAAAATGTCCGAATAGGATGAAACTAGTTGTAAAATAACAAATAAAGTAAAAATTAGACAAGTAATAAAAAGTGTTTATAATTAAAGCTGAAAATCGTTTCTGTGTATCATGGTCGTAAGAATACAGATGTACTTACTGTCGCCGGCATTCACCTTGACCGCGAAACTCTTTCTCCAGTCCAGTCTATTATTAGCTTTCGAGTTGTGTACACGTTAAGTCACTTGGGCATATTGCATATTGTTTTTGTGTTTTTATTTTATTTGTTGTACTGTATTGTTGATATTAATTTAATAATAAAGCATGGCAGACGCACGCAGGGATAGAAAACGGCCATTTGCTGACAAAGTGAATAAATTCATAGGTGAATTCCCGGATTTATTCTATGATGGTGCTAAAATAATTTGTAAAGTGTGCGAGAAAGATTTGATGTGCTGGGATAAGCGTGATTGTGGACTTCACGTAAATAGTGTACACCATAAAAATAAAAAAAATGGCGTGCCTTCGACAACACAGTTTATGTTTGATTTTCTATTAATGCTGATTGCCTGTGATGTTCCGCTGCACATACTCGATAAATAACCATTTCGAGAGTTCTGGAATAAATACAATGCCCAGGTGAAGTTATCAAGTCGCACAACGTTATGTAACTATCTTCCAACTGTACACGTAGACATGATAAATAAGATGAAATGTGAATTAAAAAATACACGGCTGTGGTTACCTGTTGATGAGACAACAGATTGTCAAAAAAAATTCTATTTTAAATGTTATAGTACGAGTACTGGACCCTCTTAAACCGACAGTTCCACTATTACTAGCTAGCAAAAGACTAAGTCAGTGTACTAGCGAAACAATTACCAGGGTGGTGCTGGAGACGTTAGAAAAAAATTTGAACTGTCAAAAAGTCAAGTGCTGATGTTTGTGACTGATGGCACCGTGATAATGCGTTCGGTAGGCCGTTCTTTGCAAGAACAAGGTTGTACGTTTATACATGTTACGTGTAAAGTGCATGCTTTACATCTTGTGGCAGAAACTATTCGAAAAGGTTTTCCAGAGGTAGATGCATTAATAGCAAGTACAAAAAAAGTTTCTTAAATCTCCTAAACGTCTCCGTGCATTTCATAGCAAGAGTCCCTGTATTCCTGAACCACCACAGCCGATTATTACACGTTCGGGAACATGGTTGCTGGCAGCTTTTTATTATGCTGAATATTTCCAACAAATAAAAGCTGTGATACTACAATTCAATCCAAATGAGGCTGCAGCTGTTAAGGAAAGCCAGACATAATTCGAAGATATTTCCGTTGAAACAGCTTTAAAAAATATTGCGAAGAACTATAAACCATTACATGAAAGCATAAAAAAATTAGAAAACAGTGCGTTGTCGTTAGCGGAGTCACTGCAAATAGTGGACGAAGTAAATCTACTGCTACACGCTATAGGTGACGCAACAAATGAGCGCGTTAAAGAAAAGTTCGCAAGTATGTTAAATAAAGACAAATTAAGACAAATATGTGATGGTGCAGCCCCAGATCCGTTAAGTGCGTTCAAAGATTATTTTAGGTATGCGTGTATTACATCAGTAGATGTCGAACGGTCGTTTTCAAAATATAAGAATATATTTTCACCAAAGCGAAAATCACTCATGGAGACACCCATAGAAACATACCTGATGCTGAAAATGGCTACACATCTTCTCCAGTTTGTGATAAGCAAGCTAATTCATCAAGCTAGTTAAGAGGGTAAGTTTTACATACATTGTTATAAATTGTAACAGTTTATTGTTTCTCGTATTAGTTAATATCCCGTACACCACTGTCCCACGGAACATTTTTGACAGCCCTATTTATAATTTTTTAAATCATTTTGAAATTGAACTCTTCATTCGCGGTCCCGGAATTTGCGGAGTTTCACGGAAATTGTCCGGAGTCTAAAATAAATATATGATTATTTATCATTTTAATACTTTTACGTAAACTAGTTAATCTAACTACTGTGGAGGTGGTAAGTTGAAAAAAGTAATACAATTTCTTTATGTTTTTGTTGCATTGTATCACATGGTTACAATTAGTATTAAAAACCATTAATGAGATCTATTTCATTTAATGAAAATTTAAAAATCGTACGATGTAAATACTCAATTTTAAATGCCTTCTAGAATCAACAAAATACTTCTCATAAAACTATCTGCATTGCAGTCAATCTATTTGTATACTTTTAAATTACAGAGAGATTAAGAGTATTAATGTACAAGAGTAGCCAAATTGCCAATAAGGTTAAGATTTAGTTCCTAATCAAGCTTTAATTCAAACATTAATCAATGGAATATTTAACGTTAAGTACAGTGAATTAATTAAAGTTCGGTATACTGTAACCTTATTAAGTTTAATTCGGTGATAAATTTAACTAAGAAACGGGAGAATATTGGAATTTTTATTGTTTAATTTATCAAGTATACTCAATATAAAAAAATATTAATCACTGCATATCCCTTTCAGAGTATGCTTGAAAAATGACAAGCACTAGCATGGAAAGTGCCGTTTTACCTATCCGATGTTTTCACTCTAATAGCAGTATATGTTCTAAGAACTAATACAACGACTTATGTGCTGCTGATATTAATTAAATCGACTGAACTTTCCTATTCTAATTCTGTTTTTAAAATGTTCTTATTTTTAACAAATAGTTATTGTTTTGTTTGATTATTGAGTCTTCTTCCTTATAACTTCTCTGCATATTCCTTATTTGCGGTGAACTTTTCTTTCTTTGCTCGATATCTTCTACTTTATATTTTTCAAAACTTAGTAATTGGCTGAGTTCATTAAAAAAAAACAATAATTTGAGAAGCGAACTATGATAAATCAATATGTTTCAATTCTTTAGAACAGCTGGTTTTAATCACAAAACAAAAGTAAGACGTACTTTTTGACAAAATTTAAGGTCCCTTTTTACTACTTACCTGTTTGTAAAGCATTATAACACATCATAATTTATACCATTAAATGAATAAACCGCTTTAAACATATTTTGAATTCCTTGGTCCACAATTTTTTAAAACATGTTTCAATTTTGAAGCGAAAGTAAAATATGATGCAAAACATGGCGACTGATCCGTAAACATATTTCATGGATCACTTCAAAACAAGACGTTCAGGTAAAGAAATGTGAAACTGCTTATTTTTATGAACTCAGCCATTGTAGTACAGAACCGATTTCAAAATAATTACATTTAAAGTTGTATCGGAATTGCAAAAGCACCTAGTAATTTGACAGACACGCTTTTTTTAAATAACAGTCCCAAAGCTTCTGATCTATAAATTAATTGGCCCTCGCTTCTTTTAAAATTGAGTTTTTATAATAGTCTCGGAGCATGCCGTGGAACCTTTAGTGATTGAAAGAAATGATTGTAGTGACTTTGCTTATGTAATATACACCCATGTGGTGCTTACCATGGAATTTTGCGGTATAATCTGTGTGATAACATAAATCCAAAACAGCTGTTATAACAGGCACGAATGAAAAAATAAATTGTAATGCATTTTAGAGTTCTCTGGAGTCCTACGAACAATTTGCTACAGATATGTTTTTCTTATCATATAAGAAAAAAATCATATGTATATTAGTCTTAACCTGCTATCTCTCACCCTGAACGAAGTTTTAGTTCATCAAAATACGTCTAGTAGATTTTAAATTAAAAAGCTGAAAATAAGTTTTGATTTTGACTATACATTTTTATTCATTCCGCTAGAACATAATCCACAGCCACATATATTTTTATGTCTTCTTATCTCCATCACCCATACAAAATTCAGTACAATTAGGAGACACATCGTTCTTTTACACAAAAGGGATGTATTGGTTTTCTTTCATCTTCCACTCGAAGTCTGATGGTGAAGATATATTTGGATGAGGCTCATTAAGACGACATCACTATATGACCTTATAATGTGATTTGCTAATAAAAGATGTGAGATATACGCTTGTAGGTAGCAGCTTTTTCCCGTATCTATTTTCTTTGTAATCATTCGTTATTAAAGTTCTTCAATCTATAATATTTTTGTGCGTTGAGCGTAAACTTCACGTATAAAATTTTTTTATTAAGTAAGTACTTTAGAAAAATCTTCCAAACGTGCATGATTGCCAAGAGCTTCAAGAACATTCTTTTCTGCAGGAAGAAACAAACTCAAAGGGAACACCTGTCACCCACAAGGAGACAGTTTTTTAGCATATCTCATTATGAGTTCATATATGGGCGTCGTAATAACGAGCCTCATCTAAATTTGCCTCAGGCTTCAATGGGGAGATGATTAATATCAATATATCTCTATTATATACAATGTGGTCATTTTGTCTTGATAACATTTACATCTCTTTTATTTTTTAAGTTATTAATATGAACCAAAAATCAAATTACAGGATCCGTTACTAAGTTTCTTTTGTCATCATAAAAACAAAAGACTCAATAGAAAAGGATATATACTTACATAACTTGTGTTTTCTTTAAATGGAACACCCTATATGTTTTTAATTGGTTGGATAACATATTTCATTCTGATTTTAGTGATATAGCACACTTATATAGAAGTATATTTGATGCATGACACTCCTTTCTTGAACGATAAACTGACGGAATACCATTATGAAAATAATAATCAATTTGAATGAAATAACTACAAAAAACACAATAAATTCCTCGTTAACTGACGTGCTTAATTATTATTTGTTTATATATCAAAAATTGGTGTTCCATTTAAAAAATACAAGTTATGTATCTTTTCCCATTGACAGTCTTCTGTTTCTTCTGATGACAAAAAAAAACTTAATAACGGACTCTGTAATATGATTTTTGATTCATATTAATAACTTTAAAAATAAAAGAGTTATATCAGGTCGAAATGATATTAAGATAAAATAACTACACTGTACATAGCCTCATGTAAACCAGAGACATTTTTTTAGCTAATCCATGCTCTTGTGAAAAGGGAAGATGTGCTCCGCTATGTAGTTATAGTAAGTCTTTTACATTCGTACCACGAATTTCGTGTTTGTTACGGCAGCTATCTTGGTGTTATGGCATTACATACGATATATTGCAAATCATCTAGTTCCACAAGATTATACACTACATGAGTAAAGTATCTCCTATAGTTATTATTTCCCACCATTAGAGATTCCATGGAATACTTAAATTTGTCTTATGTGCCTAGGCTATATCTAAAACAACTAAAAAATTTCACACAGAAACCAGAAACTGTAGTACTGACAGTTTTATAGACGTAGATGAACAAAAAGGTGCGACTGGCTATCTTGCAGTTTCATATCAAGCAACATGACACACTGCCTGTGTCTAATGGCCACATTATTGAATTTTACTGTGACTTTATTTCGAATATGTCCGCTAATGTTTGTTCCGTCAATGTGAGCACGTAATAAAAATCTATCTCTACGATATCCCGACAACCTCATTAATTGAAGTGATTTTTCAGATATAGAATATAACTTCTTGATTTACGGTATCATTTTTCTAAGGGTGGCGGACCCCATATAGAATGTTATTATCCCATACATCTAAATTATTATTAAAAACTCCAGTTTATATAAATGTATTTCTTATTTTACTTTATCAAAATATATAATAACGGACCAAGGACCAAGTATATCGTACATTGACGTAGATACATCATACATAAATCATTATCATTTATTCAATAGAAAATCCTAAACTTTATCTTGATCTCTATACGAAACGTTTTAAAAATAATGAAATGCCGCCTAGATAATAGTTCAATTATCCAAATTACCATAGCCTAAAATTATTTGCTTTGAAGTTTCCTTATAAAATTCAATGTAGCTTTATAATTTTAAATTTAACCTGGGTATTATCGCATCAAACTAATTTTTTAGAATCTTTTATATGACTCTTTGTTATGAGATTCTCCATAAACTAATTTAATTAATGAGATAATTTGATAAATGACAATATCGTCCAACAGCAATTCAAGCATAGTCATATTTAATCTACTCTCTAATTTTTACGTTAAATATTATATGTGGGAACTTTTTATTATCGAAGATAACAAGTTGCATAGAAGAAAAATATAGGGTTTATAATTGTCAATGCGGATGACCCACTATATTAAAAGTTGAATATCTTTTTATTTTATATGATTCTATACTATTTATGTAATCAGTATCCATAAATGGTTGGATTTAAAAAAAAATTAACTACAAAAAAAATTATTAATTTAAAATTACCGCCAATTAATCAACCAATGAAATAATGGGCACTGTTATATGGCCGAACCCATGTTGCCATATTTTCTTTACTTAAGTATTGTTTTGTAAACTGAAAACAATTTTGTGAATTTGTACATACATTTTTGTGTTATATCAAACATTTTCAAAACTATTTAAATTTGGATAGAAAATAAAAAAATATTTACCTACGTATTTTTGAACTTAATATATATATATATTACATATATCCCAGTAAACACACATACGTTATTAAAACATTTTCTCAATGTGTTATTGGTTGATAATTCGTGTTACGTTAGAAAATTAACCGTTCATTTTTGTTGGAAAAATAAAGGTCTATCGTAACGTTAAAATACGTGATTTTTTCACAAAAAAATTTCGGTAGTCCTTTCTACAGTTTTGACAATATTAAATTAACGTTATTTAAAGCATTTATAAAACTGTTCTCTTAAACGTTCATAAAACGTCCACATCAACTGAATAGTCCATTAAGGTAGAACAGAAACGTTTTTAAAAGTTACGTACACTAGTAAAAGTATATCCAAAGTCAGTTGAAGCGCTATAAAAACGCCGACAAAGGAATTTAAACGCCCGACAAAGGGATTTCCTTATTTAATGGATAAATTCCTTTGTCGGCGTTTTTTACAGTGTTTCAACTGACTTTGGAAATACTAATATTAAAATATTTAACATATTCATTTCACATACACTAATATTAAACGTTTATAATTTCATTATCTGAAACGTGTAACCCGTGACATTTTTTAGTTGTTTGTACGTAAAAAAAGAAACGTTTTTCAAATGGTGTTTAGATATTATAAACGTCTTTCTAATAAGGCTGGGAATCGAATTCGAATAATTCGAGTATTCGATTATTCGAGTATTCGAATACGAATTATTCTAATGGGAAATTATTCGAATATTCGAATACTCGAATATATTCGAGTATTCGAATATTCGATTATATTAGAGTAAATTTGAATATTAAAATATATTATTAAATTATGTACGAATAGGTATGCAGTATGCATCCAACCAAAGCAGGTATATAGTAGGTATAGGTAGGTACCTATTCTAAAATCCAAATATATAAATAGACCACATTAGTGGCACGTTTTACGCCCAGTCAAACTATTCCATCTCTTTTTCGCCTCGACCTTATTCTTACTGTACTAAGGCAGGGGTTAAAATTAAATTTTAAATTTTAGAAAACCTGTAAATATTTAACTATTGACTTTTCATGTATTTGTTTTACTTTCACAATCTGCATCGTTTTTAAAAAACATTCTAATTTTAGAGTACTTTTATTTTTTTTGAAAAGGAAAAATAGTTATGACACAGAAGCTCTGTTCTCGTTTTATTTAAGCTTTATTAGTTAAATGTGAACAATAGCGCCTCAATCCTAAAATAAAATACTAACTAAATAATTCTGACCCTTAAAGCACATGTACAGGAGACATACCCTATTGTGGGTATGGAAAGCAAATTAAATTGCTTGCTTAGTGGATTACGTCACGACTATTATTGTGGTCTATCCAACTAAATACACACATGGAGTATTCACTATTCACTAGTATTCAGTGCTATACCTATTAATAACGATTATTCGAGGATCCGGATTATTCGGATACCTATTCGAATAATTCGGATTATTCGAGTATTCGAAAATTCGAATTAATCGAATAGGTATTCGATTTAATCGAATATCCGAATATCGAATAATTTGAATAACCGAATATTCGAATATCTGAATAATTCGAATACCTATTCGATTAATTAGAATAATCCGAATATTCGAATATCCGAATAGTTCGAATATTCGGATATTTTTCGAACTAATATTCGAATACTAAAATCTGGAAAATTCCCAGCCTTACTTTCTAATGCATGTCTATTTACTGGTATATAGGTATTTTAAATGTGCATTTTTTTGTCCTTTTTGTTAAGATTTATATTCCACTTGATGAATCGCGAGGAAAATGATTCTGTTATTGATTTACTATTGCTATTCATTATTTATAATTTTATACATTCTTTTTAAAAGGGTAAAATTTTTTACGATTTTTTAATAAAATGTACGCTCCGATACTATTCAAATGAAATTAACATAATCAGATGAAAGTTAAAAATAAATAAGGATTATAATAATTAATTAATATTTGTTTTCAATCGTCAATTCTGTAACAGGAACGGAGAATACAGCTATAACATAACCTAACTTATTCGATTTCTGCTGTTTTTTTTTATATTTAAATGTCGAAGTTTTAAAACAGATACAAATAAAATTTTCTCTTTGTACTAAGGCAAAGAAAAATTCTGTGAATGAATTTATAGTTGTATTTATAATTGAATAAGTAATCACCAATCATGCTTTCAAACAATGCGTAAAACTGGCAATACTGCGGTACCGTCTTCGTTTTCACTGGTTGTTTGTATTTGGCGCCAAATTTAGTAGGATGACGTCATAAGACTAAAATTCAAAACTTTGTTATTTTTTTAACCTCTTTCTCGGGCTCAAAAAAATCCGAAAAAAATTCGTATTTCATATTCATATTCATATTTATAAATACTATCGAAAAAACAAATAAAAAAATAAATGCCAATACAAGAAAGAGTAAATGTTTAGACAATATTTTTACCAATATTTATTCCAATAACTATGAAATACGTATTATTGACACTTTGTTATCAGAGCGCATCCACTCAATGACTAGTATTGATAGAATGATAAAAATCGACCCATAAATGATGAAGACCTTATTGAGTTAAACAGTTATCTCCTAAACCAAGACTGGGGCTTTATATATAACACATACTTAGTTATAAAAAAGATATCTGAAAAAAGTTTGTTAGCATTACAACTGATGCAATTGATAATATGATTCCATTAAAGTCCAAAGTTGTAGACACAAAGAATCATTATAAAATCAAATGGTTTAATAATGATTTGCGCAAAATGAGAGTGGACTACAATTCTTGCAGGAATACGCAAAAACACATCCAATGAGTACAATATAGACATTTTTAAAACGTTTAGATCTCTCAAAATAATTGCGAAAAAATAAAAAACAAACCCACTATAATTTCATAGCATCACATAGCAATCCGCAGTAAGCGATGTCGAAAATCATTAACAATAGCAAGCATCATATTCTCATCAAGTTATTGATAAAATTATGTCTAACTATTCTAACAAACATTTTGTCACTGTAGCTGAAAATATAATTAAAGAATTATCAACCTGTAACAACATCTACACAGATTTTCTGAAACATTTTATACCACCCAATACATTCAATTTCATTATGGTCTCCACTGAAACTGTTCTTTTAATTATAAACAGCTTAAATAATAAAAGAAGTTAAGATGTATATGATATGAATACTAGAATAATTATATCAATAAAATACTCTATAACATTTCCCTTGACAACATTAATAAATATTAGCATCGATAGTAATATATTTCCAGACTATTTAAAAATGTGTAAGGTAGTTCCCATTTACAAAAAAAAATGACATTGATGTGTGAAGACCCTAGTAACCATAGACCTATCTCTGTCAAACCATCTCTAGCTAAAATCTTTGAATTAATCCTAAAAGTTCAATTAATAAATCATTTTGAAAGCGAAAACTTATTTAATCCAGACTAATTTAGATTTAAAAACAAGATATCTACTACTTTGGCTATAGACAAATTAACTACCCAAATTAATTTAGGATTTGAAGAAAAACAATTCATTTTCTTTAAATTTCTGGATCTCACTAAGGCTTTTGATTGTGTATTAAATAAATTGTCGTTCTATGGCTTTACACAAGATAGTATGAAGTCATACCTCAGTAATAGACAACAATATATCATTTACAATAATAGTAAGTCAACAAGACTGAACCTGCACATTGCAGTTCCTCAAGGTTCAGTACTTGGCCCAATTCTATTTTTAATTTATATTAACGTTCTACCTCTATCAGTAGATAATTCAACATCTACAATGTTTGTGTATTTGCTGGAAGACTGAATCAACTGACCTCAATGTCTTAGCATACAAAATACGTGTAAATATCTTGTAGCAGGAGTTGAGGCGAGTGATCGTCCTATAATTCTTCAGGTCGGAAAAATCCACCTTTTTTGGGGATAAGCGCAGTACGTCCCTTGACGAACTAGCCCGAAATCTCACGCCAGATGGCGGTGAGTGGAAGGAAATTTCTTCAACCACCAGTTGTTAATGCCATCTGGGCCTGGGGCAGCGAGGTTCTTGGTACCAACAAGTGCTTGTTGGACTTTCTCCGTACTGATTGCCGGGCACACTTCTTCTGGCTCTTCAAGATATCTGTGGCATAGAGTCTCGAAGTGTGCAATTGCTGGAGTGTCACTATTGAATGAACGCGTCGTTTCGTAGATTCTCTTCCAGAACGTTACGACATCTTCTACAGTCAGTGGATTATCGACAACAAGCTGTGGCTCTTGAAAGAGGCGGGAAGGATTTGTACGGAACAACATGTTTTGCTATATACTCCTCACCCGCCTCTTCAACGTTTTCTTTATAGCTAAGAGCGCTCAGATCCTATCTAGACAGTGCTGGTTGATGGTAAGCATCACTGTCAGATTTAGAGTATGATGTTGACGTTTTAATCCGACAGCTATGCGCCGGATTCTGGGAGTAAAACTCGCTCGTCGCGTATTTCACCACACTTTGTATCTGAGAAGCGTTTTGTCTGGCCAACTTTATTTTGCTCTCAATTTTTTGTACACGCCGCTTGGCATTCTTGATCCCATTTAAAGTACTGTCAAGAGGGGCAAGTTCTTCGCAACGTTGTACACGACACAGTTGATTTGCCAGATGCCTGCATCTGGAAGTTTCTCAGCGATGACCGCGTCCATTAGCCAGGCCTTGTGGCTTTAGGTTAGCCCTGGTGTTATCGTTAACTCTCGTCTTTAAGTCTGCATGGGTGAACTCTACAGGATGTTCTCCATCAGCTGCGTCAGAAGGATACTTGATCTCTCGGGTGTTGTTAAAAGAATACGCGATGCTCTGGATTCATTTTGCACCAAAGTGCATGCAATCGCACCATGTATCCCCTTCTCATAGGTTCCCACTCTCGTGGCAGGTCAGTAAGTCATTCTGAAGTTTCCTCGTCCATTTAAAGCGTCCTTGTCCATTGAGTTCGTCATCATTGAAATCGTCGGGTGAGACCCCTCCCACCTGTCACTGACTCTCATCCGCTTGGGTTCAGTCGTGAGAGGGTCTTCCTCTGAGGTTGCATGTAACCAGAGTATTGTGCTATCAGGATGGTTAGTCCAAAGACTTTTTCAAACGGCAGAAAAAAAAATGTATTATATTAGGAGCATAAAAACCACACATACAGTTTTATAGTTTTATTGATGTTAAAATATTTACCATCAACTGTAATGTTCAAAATTAAAATTTAATAAGTTTTATAAATTACAAAGAAAACTATCACACTAAATAACATACTGTTGATTTGGAAATATAACATTTTATAAACAACTGAATAAGCATTACAAATTAAATTAAAAAATAATTAAATAAATTTTTGATTCATTGCTCATACATAGTTGACATTATTGTTGATTTTTATTTTAATTATTTTACAAAACAATAGCCAAAACATGTTCAAATGTATACTGTATTATTTATTGAAATAAATCAATTTTTAGTTCCATTGCGGGACATTAAAGCATCTATTCATTCGCTATATTTTGTCATATATTATATGATCTTTTTCACAAACATTTCCATTCCAACATTATATTAAAAAAATTACTTTGATCCTTTAAGAAATTTTTGACTACATTCAGTGATATTCTACTCGACGCACGTTTCGTGAATCAAGTTGACATTATTTAGAGATGATTAAAAGAAAACTTATATTTTGTGAATTCTAAACTTTCAAATATATTCAGTTGTTTATTATTTGTCAGGCTAGAACCATAACATAATCTTAATTTGCTAATATTTATCTTATGGTTCTCAAACACATGCTGGGTACATTACACTCATTTGCTAGTCCACATTTAAAATCTGCCATATGCTCCTTAAAGCTAGTTTGTATTGGTTGTCTATTCTGCACAACATACTTTTGATTACAGACTTTATGCTAATTTCATAATTTCTTGACTTTTCAATTATTACAATTTTGTCTTGTTGTAATTTATATCTCGATGGATAAACCAATATAACTAAACACGAAAAATTACAATGTTGAGATCTAATATTGGAACGTTGTAATAACGATGATAATTTTTCTCGTTAAATTCTATTCCTCGAAGAAGAAACCTATAGGCGGAACAATAAACCCGCATAATTACTAATATTGGTCGAGAAATTATCCACACTGGATGGAACACACAGCATGCTTGAGGGTATATTAATGGGCGTCATATCATTCATGTAAATTTAACTGCTGCTTGTTTCAGCAAGGTGGTGCTCGCACTACGAGGTCAAGTGAGGGAATATTTAAATCAGATGTTTTCGAATAGATCGATCGGTCGACGGGAATCCATAGAACAGCCTGCTGGGTTTTCCGATCTAGCGCAACTTGATTTATTTTTATGGATACATCTAAAATGCAAGGTGTACAAGAACAGTAATTTTGAGGGTTTGAAAGCTCAAATAATAACCGAGATAGAGCAATTACCGTACACAGCCTAGATGCTTAATAAGTGTTCAAGATTGATTGGCACATTGTCAGGCTATGAATGGAGATCATTTTGCTTATTTATTATAAATTTTAGTTACCCTGTTTATGTATTTTGTAGAATAATGAATAAATTTATTTAACACTTGTAAAACGTTATCTTATTTGAAATAATTTAAATTGATTTTTTCTCAAAAATGCAATTTATCCAGTGATCCACATTTATTGTAAAATTGTCAAGAGAATGTAAGTTGCTATTTAAATATTCAAGTTTCAACTGAAAATAAAAGAAAAAAACATTTAATATTCTGCGTGAAATTATTTCCCTTCAGTTACTAGAAACTGTTTTATAAACAAACATTGAATAGGTATATTTTGGTAAACCACTATAGAATTAACCCAAGTAAATTTACCTATGGAGATTGTAAACTAGGAATAAAGCAAGAAAGTTTCAGAAGTTATAACTAAAAGCAAAATAGATTTAGTAATTCAAAGTTTTGGATAGGGAACGAGTTCAAATGAAAATATCAAATAGGTAACTTTTAAGGGGTTGTTAGTTTCATATGAAAATATTTAATGTAAACTTCTAAAATTACTACGTTAATTAACACCCGAGAGTTTCCAGCTATTACAAGTCTGTTCTTCGAGAATACAAAATTACATCTATAAATAATACAATTTTAATTTATTAAATTGAAAACAATAAAGTTTGCTACACATGATAAAACGGAGAAATATGCGAGGCACATTAGTGGTATCTCTCTTTGTAATGTCGGGTGACTATATTAAAATAGTTACATTAAATATTATTAAATGACACAAAAATTTAATAGCGAAATACATTTATTCAAAATAAGCAATATTTCGACTCTCTTCTCTGGGCGGGGAAGCTAAGTGGTGAACCAAATAAATCAAAGCAACTTATAACTAGATAAAATAAGAACAAAGTCAGATAAAGCAATCGCCTATACAAATGGTACAAAAATGTAAAACCAACTCATTTATTTATTATTTGGGCGCCACCATATTTATGTTTAAAATATAATGTATTTCCTTAACTTAAAAACAACAGGCTACCATTATAAGATGGTTATAATGATAATCAAGCACAAAATAAATGTAAAGTGTATTAAAAGAATTTAGTGACAAAGCACGGGGCTGATTTGCAAATCTTATATAAATTTATGACAACAATTCATTAGTCACTCGCGAGGCACTCAAAGTCTAACTACAAGTCAATGGGTAGTGGTGCCTAGGCACCTAGGGTGTTCAAAGCTTATTCTGCATTTGCATATTTTTCTTCGAAAAGACAATATAATTAAACAATCTTACTTGTTGCTCCTGTGACTAATATACGTCCTGGGCCTTAAGAAACTTCAGTAAGCTCAGCTACTTCCGAAAGTAGCATTGCCTTTCCAAGAATTTTCTAACACAAATGTTACCAAGCTTAAAAGAAATTTTTAACAACACAGCTCCATTCTCGAGCCTGTCTGCCACGTTTTCTTCTCTTCAGCTGAAAGCACCACCGAATTTGTTCCTGAGTGCGCAAGATGGCACCGCTTCGTTAAAAACTTTTTCTCCCGCACAGCAGCGGCCCACTAAATAGCTAATACAATAGTAAAACTATTCTATTCTAATTTGAAATTTAATTGATAATTCAAATTATCTCCATATAATTTAGGGAATGTGGTTCAAATTATTTATTTAAAAAAAACGGATCGTTACATCTTACCTAAGAAGATAGAGGGCTAGTTTAAATTAGACGTATTTCTAGTAGTTTCTCAAGTACGTATCAACAGAGATATTCAGTATATATTATTAAAAATAATAAAACAATGGTTGTCAGGCCAAATAGAGCAGACGGTCATTCTAGGCTCTCTCTGGCTGCTTAGGGCACACGATTCTGATATCTACAGCCACTAACTCTGCTGGATGTGAAAATGGCTGTAGTTAATTCGCCGGCACTACTCCCCTGAGGAGTTGGAGTCCATAAAAGGAATGTCCGGTATCGGTTCTACCGAAAAAAAGAAAACTTTTTGGGGAAAAACAAGATATCTGCTAGTAACATACTTACCGTTCCGGTTCTGCTTTATTCTAGCAAAGTAGACAATGGATGAGCTGCGTCAATTAGACAGAGATACCCGCAAGATGATGAATATTCACAGAAGTATTCATCATAAATCGTCTGAGTTTTTTTAAATCGGTCAAAAAATAAAATAGTTACAGGCTTGTATCACATTTAATATATATATATATATATATATATATATATATATATATATATATATATATATATATATATATATATATATATATATATATATATAATGGTCCTTTTGTAGATCCTTGAGGGAACCCATAAGTGACAAGTATATCAACATACTGTTGACTGCAGCATTGTACACTGTACAAATTATTTTCTCCCTTCAAGGTAAGATTTGAAGAAACATGTCAAATTCTCTGATAGACCTAAGTTACATATTTTCTAAAGCAAAGTGACGTGAGTCAGTCTGTCACACGTTTTAGAAGAATTGGTATATATGATGTCTACCTGTAAACAGGCATCAAATGCGTCAGCTATATATAGTTATACAAAATAAATTAGTAATTGTAGATCTACCTTTCATAAATTTATGCTGTTGTGATGTGATTTTATTTTATTTTTTTTGATAAAATAGGAAATCATGAAGTAACATTTAAGGACACTTTGTAATGATCATTATAGCTCTAAAATTTTCAATTAGATTTTTATCACCTTTCTTGTAAACAGGTATTATTTTAGAAAACTTACAGGAAGAAGGATATATAGATGTATTAATACAAATATTGAAAATTATAGTGAGAAGTTTCGAAATAAGACATGCGTCGCCAAGAAAAAAAGCAAGTATTTTGTCCGGGGCAACAGTGCCTTTGGGTTTAAATTTTTTTTAGACTGTTAAGGACTTTAAATTCAGTAAATTGAGATAGGTATAAGCTGTCAGTTAATAAATTATTATTTTTAGTTATTTGAGAGTTATTCATATCTGCATAAGAACTTTGAAAAACTCTGCAAAATCATCTTAAATTTTTTTAGGATCACTAATTATTATATCATCTTTATGTCATATTATTTGGCATACCATTATTGTTTCTCTTGTTATTAACAAACTGCCAGATTTTTTTTAGTATCATGTGTTAATACGACTGCAATATTCTTTATAGGAATCAGCTGTGTCCACTTTAATTTTGTGTCTCAAAAATTGAAATTCTTGCAGAGCATCGGTCATTAAAACGTTTATAATCTTTCCAAACTCTAAATTTTAGGCGCATACATTTTATTATATTAGCATTAAACCAAGAAGGATAAATACGCCGATGAGATCTACTTTTAGGCACAAAGATCTCAAGAAGTTCATATATATATATATATATATATATATATATATATATATATATATATATATATATATATATATATATATATATATATATATATATATATATATATATATATATATATATATATATATATATATATATATATATATATATATATATATATATATATATATATATATATATATATATATATATATATATATATTATATTATAATTAATTAATTGCTTAAAATCAAGAAAATTTAACAAAATTATCAGGGATAACACACGGTCATTAAGTTCCTTGTTTACAAGATAATTAGGATACTCAGGAATGTTAAATTCACCTAAGATTAACACATCACTGCCGTATAAATAATCTAACGAAGTAAAAATATCAGATAAAGAGCTATAACATTCGAAACTGGTATTTGGAGGTACATAAAATAGGAATATATAAAACGAATAATGGTTTATACTAATTTTCGTATCAATAACGTCGATGTGTAGTAAATTATTAGAGCTAATAATGCTCAGATTACGTATAATTCAAGGCCAAATCAACAAATTCGAGTAAGTTATGCGTGAGCTTGGATTGGATATATACTTCAAAGATGCTGGGAGGATATATATATATATATATATATATATATATATATATATATATATATATATATATATATATATATATATATATATATATATATATATATATATATATATATATATATATATATATATATATATATATATATATTGACTATCAAAAAGCCTTTGATAGTGTACACCACAAGAAACTGGTTGAAACATATAAGTATAGACTATTAAGATGTTGGATTCCTGGTGACACTCTATTGGAATCAGAATGCTTTCGTATCATGTAAAAAATGAAGAAACCGCAGGATATCCCATTTGAAGAGGAGTTAGGCAGGGCTGTGTTCTATCATCCACCCTTTTTAACATTTGCATAGAAAACACCTTCAAAACAGCTTTAGATGGATGAAGTGGTGTGAGAATCGAGAGCTAAGTTATAAGGAATTTAAGATATGTGTACAAATGACAGGATAATAATGGCAATAAGACTGCAAAGACTTCAAGAAATTCAACAAAAACTAGATCGTTTAAACGAAAGAGAACAGATGGAGATTAACAATCACCAGCAAAAATAAAATTGATGGTTGTGAGTAAGATGGATGTCTGTCCTGTAGGTCTTATTCTTAACGGAAAGGCTATCGAGAGGGTAAAATATTTCAAATATATAGGAAGCTAGACAAATCACTCGTTAGATCCAGACGAAAAAAATTAAGAGCAAAATAAGTCAAGCCAAGTCGGAATTATAAAGACTTAAGCAATTGCTATCGGATACACATTTACACCGGAAAGTAAGGGAAAGGGTTGCAAGATTATTTTTGGTCAGTTCTTCTGCATGGTTGTGAGAGTTGAACTATGAGTCAAAACATGATCAATCTGATTAAAGCTTTGAGATGTGGACGTAATATGGACTTGAAAATACTCTATATACAAAGAACAACATACGGACAATTACAAGAAATAATTAGACACGAAATGGAATTATTTTCAACGGTAAAATGTATAAAGCTTAAATATCTGGCCACATTCTCCGAGGACAAAAGTACAGTCTGCTCCGTCTAATATTCAACGGAAAAAGAGGGATCAGACGGAAGAAGCTTTCATGGCGTTAATGGACAAGCCTAACAGTAGAACTAATTTACGCAGCATAAGACAATATCGAGAAATATATAGTTGCCAACGCTTAATTAAGAGCATGGCACTAAAAGAATAATCATAATGAAATTTTAATCACTTAATACTCATTCTAAACCCAATTGTTTAGCAAAAAATCTTTAACACATTTTAACATTTATTCGGTGTAGCATTTGCTGTTACATAGTACATATTAAAATTTATTTGAAAAAACCGAAGAAAACTATGGACAAATAATATAAAGAGAAATAAGTGTATCACTTATTTGTTTCTGCATGAGCTACTGTGATGACTATAAATACAAGAGACACTAGTTTCTACCGATGAACATGATTTCGTATGACATTCCTTGTTATATCCTCGAAAGATATATTGTTAGAAGGTTCTAGTTAGGCTTAAAACAACTCTAATCGATATAGAAAATCATATTTTACTTCTTCTGATGTTAAAATCTAAGCTTCAGAAATTTTTAATTCGTTTCATTAATATAAAGCAAGGTGCCATGTTTGGCTTTAACTTGTGAAAACATTCATTTTTATCACTACTATTACATTTCTAGGGCTTTCTTTAACACGAAAAATGACTAATGACTCTTTAAGAATGCTCATATATAGTTTTGGGCAATTTTGATTACAATACTCCCTTGACGATAATAAATTCAGATTTTATTTGCTAATTACTAGTTCTCAGCTTTTTTTTAAATAATCGAATTCGGAAACTGAGTCTAACACATATACAACAATTGCAGAATATTTCAATTCAGAGGCATAAACAATGGACATGTAACAATGTAGGTCATCAAGGCTGTATAAATAAACATTAGAGGGCATTTTATTAATATAATACATTTCGTTTCTAGCGCTATTAAATTAAATTAAATAATTTCTGTCACGGAAATTTTTAATTTTTCATTGTAAATCAGGAAACTAATTTAAATTTTAGGAAAGCAAATTTCCTATAATGCTTATAATGATCTAGAACACGCAATTATTTTTTTAATAGTTACTTTTCATGTGACCATAAAAAAACAATTTTATTTCGAGGAATTATCCATCAAACTGATAATTTATATCAATTTCTCATATTATAAAACGAGCAAGTTAGTTACGTGCTGTAGATATTCATTAATAATATAAAATTTATGATTTACAATTTTTATTGAATATTATTTACAAATGATGCAAGTTTAGAACAATTCGACAATGACATGTGTTATTATTAGAAATCGGGAGGTAGCGATAAATTTCAGAGACGTCTTTTACTTACGTATGTATGTAAATAGAATATAATATTGTAAACACTTACTGAAACATTCCCAAATAATATTAAATAATAAGATATTCTTACATATGTAGGTATTATGCAATAAATCTGTTTTCTTTATAAAAATGGAACAAAACTTTAAAGGTTTTTATCAGATAACTGAACGGATTGCTGCTATAAAAAATAATTATTTACTGACCATTATCTTGAGGGGGAAAGGCTTGGTATCGCCTAGTCAAATAGCAGGCGCCCGCTTGCGGTATCACTTTTGCGCTCTCTGTCCGATGTTGAAAATAAATAAATACCTCTAAATAAATTGTGTACATAAAACATCATGTGGATAACACGTACATAGATAAGTTGACAGCGTGAAGTTAGACAACGAAAGTTAACTTTCTTAAAATGTTTTGTTCAATTCCTTCAGAGGATAAAGTGAATTTGTGGATTGGTGGTTTTCTGGAGTTGCAATTTAACGGCTCAGAATTATTTTTGCACAAGCTGTAAAAAAATGCTCTCGTGCAATATCAAAGCAAACACTAAGACAGATTTTCTCAAACAGTCATAAAACGTGTGTAAAGGATGGTGTTATTGATACTGACGGGCAAACAAACTTTAACTTACATTTAGTGGAAATAATGATTGGTTGTAATATATCGTGGACAACTAGATAATCCACTATTTAGACAATTTTTTGCAAAAGTGTATTAGCGGTATATTAATGTTCAGGTGCTATCGGAAACTTCACTAAGAAAAAACATTTTCACAAAAAAAGTGACAGCATTAAACCAAAAATTTATACTAAACCGAATGACAAAATCTGGATTAGCGGGAATGAAACTAACAATGCTTGCGGCTGGAAGGTGGCAAATGTTTTAGTGTGTGCATTGGAGGAAAATTGTTCAATGCGCGGATATCCGATTTCATCTAAAGAACTAGAAACTACAAATTCTGGCACTACAACAGATGAAGGTCATGTTTCACAAACCGCAAAAGGGGATCCGAGCTCTTGAGGATGTTATAAGCCATACTCAGTAATACTCTGCCATGCGTACACTCCAGGCTCAAGAGTCCTCAGCCCTCCCGTTGGCGTGGGAAGTACACACGAGGAAGAAATATCTAGGATGAGTGCTTTTATGAATATTCATCATCTTGCGGGTATCTCTCTCTAACTGGCGCAAATCATCTACCCTCATCTACACTACTCCAATGTGCCTTTGTTGCACACCCAGATATATATTTGTTTCTTCGGCATTAAGATGTCTCAGGATATTTCTGTTTGCGAGCTGCTCGTCTGTATATTTGTCCTAAGAGAGTTTTATACATCTCGCTCTCCTGAGGCATAAAGTTTAAGGTCGTCCATATAAAATAGATAGGTGACCTTATGCCTCCGGTCGCTGGAGTGAGATGCAGAACATGAGAGGACTTGGAGTCATCCTGGAAAATTCCTCTCCTAAATACCATCCACTCTGTCGTGACCCGCTATGTACGATGTTATAGTGAAGCGAGTATTCCAGGGCGGCAGCAGCTGTTCTATGCATCTCACTAGTGGTGCTAGTACCGCAAGAGATTCGCTCGTATGATGTTGTGTCAAATGCCTTGCGTTAATCAGTCCAGGCTATCGATAGATTCCGCTTGTATTGTACAGAATCTTATGTAATAGAGCGGTCTATCAGCAGACTTTCCTTGCAACCTGGCATGCCTTTCTTGGTACCACGCTGTTCGCGTATCTGCTGGAAGACCAGATCAACAGACCTCAGTGTCCTAGAATACAAGATAAGTGTAAATATCTTGTAGCAGGAGTTGAGGCAAGTGGTTGGCCTATAATTCTTCGGGTCGGAAAGATCCCCTTTTTTGGGGATAATTGCAGTACGTCCTTCATCAAATCAATCCGAAATCTGCTGCCCCGCGTTCAATCGTGTGTTGAAAACTCGCGCTAGACGGTGGTTAATGGAAGGAAATTTCTTCTTTATACCGTCTGGGCCTAAGGTAGATAAATTCTTTGTGTCAACAAGAGCTTGTTGCACTTCTTCCTTACTGATTGCCGGACACACTTCTTCTGGTACGTCTAGTTATTATTATTGTTACCATTTATTATATAAAGTTAGTCATTAATTCTCAGTTATATCAATGTTTACTAAATAATATTTTAGTAAACGTTGGTTGTATCAAAACAAATAATTATACTAAACGAATTATTCATCTGTCAATACTCATTCATTATGCAGCGAAGAGGATGGGTCAAACCTCACGAAACCACTCTTTGTGAGTTACTAATCTGTCGATTAGTATAAATTAGACATCATTCCACTGAAAATCGAAAACAGATTTTTGTTTCAATGAAAATTATACGGTACATAGTGCCTAATTTTATTAAAATTTTAAAACCAGATCTCTAAGCAAATTTTATATTTTCGCGTCGATAACGTTAAAAATAACCTAAGATTATTTAAAACTTAATAGATCTAAAATAATTGACTTTTTAATCACGTGCACAAAACGACTTACCTCAACTAGGCCAAATGGTAACGGTAGATCAGTCCGTCAAGTAAAAGACCACCTATAAAATGTCAATGCGGTCCGAACTCATTAATTCTGTATATTTGAATTCTAGCTCCCAATGTGCTACCTACGAATTAACTGTTCCAACGCGTAGGCAAAACCTGACAAGCGAAATAGATTTGCGCATAGGTAACACGTTCAATGTTAAACGCCGAGATATGTGTGATGTTTCGAGCCTCGTTGCTGATAATAATTGTTATGTATGACATAATATTAATTACATGACTTATTTTGCGGTATAAGGCAGTGCCTTTTCGGGCTGGTAACCGTATCCTATAGACGACACATCCATGGTGTCCCACGCGTACGTAATTTTTTGTTGTTTTCCTTTTGTATGTGTTTTCTCTCGGTGGGGACTCCTCACCATTTTATTTTGGCCTAATCCAGACGAATCACCCTGTATAAGTCAATTACAGACACCAGGAGATAAGCATATCAGTGCTTGGATAAACATATTGCTCCTGAAAATGTCATTTAATATCTACTCTGTCGCGGCGTAGATCTTTAATGCGCTCACATCGTAGATACATGGAACCCATAGTTTTACATCTCTTTCTAAGGATATAGTGACGCAAGTATGTCATCCACTCATCCACTACACCTTATACTTTGTCCAGTCCGGATCTGAAACTGGGTCATCTGGTTGAAAGAACGCCACACTGTCTCTCACACTACCAAGCCCATAAAATAATTGACATTTACACGTAGTTTGTATGATTTACAAATATACGAAATATCAAATAGGTACCTATTTACCTTTTCAACAGATCAGTATTTCATACAGATTTAAATAATACGATTATTCTCTATGTAAATTAGATTATATTAATGACATACAAGTAGTCATTTTCTTATCTGTCTGCACTATACTATAATAAATCCCAGGAACTATTAAATTATCCTTTCTTTCAAATATAAAGGAAAGAAATTTTACGTAAATAAAGCAGGATTCTCATTATTATTGTTAGTTTTATCTTTATGAACCATTTGCAGAGCACTTAAAACTCTGATGTTTTTAAAATATCATATCTACCATATTAGTTACGCTACAACTTTTAAATTTAGAATAATAATTACATAAAACGTTACTTGAGGGCGAGAGCATATAAAATTTAAATAAAAACGGAGTCGAATACTACTTGGACAATAAAAATTCAGGAAAAACTTTTTCAACGTTCATGTTTAATAATATTTTTTTAAGGACGCATTTATCATAAGTAGAGTTGGCAGAAATGTGTGGCAGGATATAGGCGTACGCATCATAATAAGCGTAATAAAAGAAATCAACTAGTAACAAAAGCAATAAACTGTTACATTTTATAACAATGTGTGTAAAACTTACCCTCTTAACTAGCTTAATGAACTAGCTTGGTTATCACAAACTGGAGAAGATCTTTAAAAACTTTGCAGCATGAGGTATATTTCTGTGGTTGTCTCCTTGAGTGATGTTCACTGTGGTGAAAAATATGCTTATATTTTGAGAACGACCAATCGACAACTATTGATGTTAGATGACATTATTTAAAATAGTCTTTGAAAGCACTTAACGGATCTGGATATGCACCATCAGTTTCATCAGAAACCGATGTTTTGCTTTACCATACGTGCAAACTTTTCTCTAACGCACTCTTTGTTGCGTCACCTATATCGTCTAGTAGTCGATTACTTCGTCTAATATTTGCAGTGACTTCGCTAACGACAACGCACTGCTTTTTTAAGTATTTTATGGCGTCATGTAATCATGTAAATAGTTTTTAAAGCTGTTTCAACGAAAATATCTTCGAATTTTGTTTGTCTTTCCTTAATAGTTGCAGCCTCGTCAGGATTGAATTGTAGTATCACAGCTTTTATTTGTTGTAAATATTCAGCATAATAAAAAGCTGCTTTCAACCATGTTTCCCAACCCGTAAGAAGCGGCTGTGGTGGTTCGGGAATACCGGGACACTTACTGTAAAATGAGCGAGGACGTTTAGAAGATTTAAAAACCACTTTTTTTAGTTGCTATTAATGCATCTACCTCTGGAAAACCTTGTAAAATAGTTTCTGCCACAAGATGTAAAGCATGCACTTTACACGTAACATGTACCAACCTACAACCGTGTTCTTGAAGAGAACGACCTACCAAACACATTGTCGCGGTACCATCGGTCAAAATTTTTTCTAACAGCTCCAGCACCACCCGCGTAATTGTTTTGCTAGTACACTCAGTCTCTTGCTACCTAGTAACAGTGGAAATGTCGGTTTAAGAGGATCCAATACGTACTATAATATTTACAATAGTTTTTTTTTATAATCTGTCACTCATCAGTACATAACCACAGCCGATTCTTACACGTTGGGGAATATGGTTGAAGGCAGCTTTTTATTATTGAATATTTACAACAAATAAACGCTGTTACTAGAATTCAATCATGACGAGGCTGCAGCTATTAAATAAAGCCAGACAAAATTCGAAGATATTTCCGTTGAAACAGCTTTAAAAACTATTCACAAGAGCTATAAAAGATTACATGACGCCATGAAAAACTTACAAAACAGTTCGTTCTCGTTAGCGGAGTCACTGCAAATAGTGGACGAAGTAAATCGACTGCTACACGCTATAGGTGATGCAAGAAATAAGCGCGTTAGAGAAAAGTTCGCAAGTGTGTTAAAGCAAGACACCGGTTTTACCAGATTAAGACAAATTTGTGAAGGTACTGATGGTGCATATCCAGATCCATTAAATTCGTTGAAAACCTATTTTAAGTATGCCTGTATTACATCAATAGATGTCGAACGGTCGTTCTCAAAATATAAGCAAATTTTTTCACCACAGCGAACATCATTCACAGAGACAACCATAGAAACATATCTGATGCTGCAAAGTTTTTACAGATCTCCTCCAGTTTGTGATAACCAAGCTAGTTAAGATGGTAGTTGTGCATACATTGTTATAAATTGTGAGAGTTTATTACTTTTGTTGCTAGTTAATTTCTTTTATTACCCTTATAATGATGCGTACGCTTAACTTTTCTGTTAAGATCACATTACGTAAACAAAAAATTAAATGTTTATATTCTTGCATAACCTAATCTTTTAGATATAATTCAGGTTTGAATAATTAAAAATCGATAAATAAAGTTATAAACAAATATAAATATGAAAAATTTACGTTGTTTGGACCACCCTGTATATTTAACTAAAATTATTTCTTTTCTCTTTCCTGGTTTTTGTTGTTCATTTTGTGGTTTTATTTATTATTTATTACATAATCAAATATGTTTCTATAATTTTCTTCTATTTTACGGTTGGGATACTTCTACACGTTATACCTATTATGCACGTTATACTAAATAAAATTTTTCTATTCTATTGTATTGTAAACATGCGTTAACGGAAATATTTTTGATAAATTCATGTGTTGTTAATAAAGTTTTTCTGTCGCGTAAACCAATATGAAGATATGTTTGATTCATAAAATAAAAAATCTACCAAATTTTAACCTTTAACATTATCGTATTTACAATTCACGTTCTAAGTCTCCCTAAATCCATTTTCCATGTAATTTATGTTCACCAAATACGTCATCCTCAACATTAAACCTGACTAATGTGGTGCCACCAGAAATAGTCCGTTGGAGATTATCAATTTTTTGCGAATATTTTAAAACTTTTTTAACAGAATATTTCTCCGTCATAACTAATGACACAAACATATTTTGAAACATTTTTTCTGGGATATAATTAAGATTAAATGAGAAAAGCTGTTACCTTTTTCGAGTAGAGTTTCCTGTTCTCTTTTCCAGGAACGGATTAGTCTTGTTGACCGAAATTTCTCGGTGAGTCGCGGAATGGCTACCTAAATGTAGGCCACATAGGACCGCGACACCGCAGCGGCCCGATGCGATGGCTGGTTATACGAACAACACCAAAGTGAGGATATTCAGAGACGCATTATTCCCAATAACCTAATCAGAATAAAAAAATCTGTGGTATGAGGCCGACGCCACAGTCATAAAAATGTTTAGTGAAGTAAATTTACAAAGGGAGACGTTGCCCAAGTGGACTAGAACGCTAATTTTTGCTTACTTGATACTAAATGTCGGTGGTGCGATCCCACCAGCACACAGGGGTTCCCTCCATAAGACAAAAATAAAAAAGTCATGTCAATATCCTTCATATTATCTAATCGTCATAACACCCACTAAGTCTGAGCTTCATGGAACTACATATAAATTAATTACTATTTTAAAATTGCATTCGGTCCTCTTTAATCATCAGAAGTATTGAACAAAGTGACCGCATTATCACGTTAGTGCAAAATTTTTTATAGATTCTTCACAATTTGTTTTATTGTTTTAGTTACTTGTCATTCATTGTTTCAAAACTAATGTTGTGGTATAGATAGCTCACACTTTAGTTTTATTAAATTTTTGAACATTTTTTTCAACTTTTCCAGTAATTTAAGTGCCACGTAGGCATACACGTCACAAGTATATGCCTACGCTCATACTGCACATGCTATCTTTGCAAGTTATTGTATGTAGTTTGTTTTTTTGGTTTATTTCTAGTAATTAGGTTTTTTTTGTTATAGGTAAAAGCCATCATCGTGTTTCCTCGCATGTATATTTTTGATATTTAGCTTAAATATTCTTGAAAAAACTGACATTTACGGAGATGATATGTGATTACTATTCCACACGTGTTCACATATTTTTTGATTTTTCAAATTCTCCTTCTTAGCATAATTATTGTGTTCAGCGAGTCGTACATGGAAAAGTCTCGATAACTCATCGACATTAAATTTACCGCACAGGAATTATGCTAAGAACGGAGAATTTGAAAAATCAAAAATATGTTTTGTACGAACTGGTTGTCAATCCTTAGAGACGAGGTAAGTAGACAAAATATCAATATAACATAATGCCTCATGTGTCTATGGAAATATATAAACAGAAAACTTTCATGTTTGACATTGCTAAAAAAAGACTATTTCCCTCACATTATAAGAACCAATGAAATAGGAAGATTTTGAAAATTTGGACCAATAAGAACAAACTTTCAGTGGATATTGCATTTCAAATGAAAAATTAAAATTTTACATAACATGCATTGCACTGGGCTTGTCAGCTCAATACGTCAGTTGAATCATATTTCTTGTTCTATGTTTTGTTCTGGAAATAGTCTAATAAATTATTTCGTGCATTAAAAATAATTTGAAAATTCAGCATTTAAAGCGTGTTGCCTTTAAGATGCCGCACATTTTGATGTAATTTAACTGAAAAAATCCCTCGACTGCATCTCGGTCACTTTTTGTCAAATCGCATCAAAATGAACTCAAGCAGGCAATACGTTTTCATGCGCTGAATTTTAGATAATTTTTGATGCACTTTATATATTACTACAGATAATTGTTTATCAAAGAAATTTTCCTAGTTTTGAGAACGGAATCACCAAAAATATTTGACATTTAAGTTTTATTTTCAGATTAATATTTTTTAGGTGTGACATTTTTGGATATGAAAAAACATTTATTTCAAAAATCAACCTCTGATATCCTTTTGGCGCATAGGTTTATTTAACAAAAATGTTGTTTAAATAATTTATAGGACAGTGGCTTAATATCAAAAAAAGTTGAGAAGGTAACATTATTAGGATGTCAGAAATAAATAATCATTGACAATAATTTAAGTTAATTCAGTTAAAATTTCATTAGTATTAAGAGACAATTGTATTTTCCAAATTTATTTAATGTGTATATATTCATGTAATGTATATTGTGTTTCCTTTGCATTTTTTTATTTTAATAAATATCTATTATGCCAAATTGCTTTTGTCTTATTCATAAAAACGTACCTATCATGCACTTTATATTTTTGTCGCACTGAACATTGGCGGGGGAACCACAATGCAGCGGGGCCAATTTGTTTCCAATAAGGTGAGATATACAACTATCGCAGATCTAGATGTAGTTCTGACCTGACAATAACTCTAGGACTTCGTCTCTCTTTATCTAATACAAAATCCTAGATTTTTAAGGAGTTACTTTAGCGACTAGGGGGACGGTTAAGAAAAAAATTTTTTTTAAGAAACGAACTAAACGTTAAATAATTTTGGAGGAGATCAAACTTTTTTTATTGTGAACATCAACTATTTTGTCTTTCGAATCGGTCAATGCAAACTCATGATTAGGCATAATCAGTGTCAGATTTTTGGAAGACAATTTGGAGCGACGACAGAACCTAATAGAAAAATTCCTGTTTGCTAAATAAAATTTACTTCGAAATGGCAACATTTTTGAGTTACAACAGGGAGTTAGAATTAATATTTTTTTAAATGACTTTTTTATATCTCTCAAACAGATTTTTGGTATTTCACAGAATAATAATTAGCCCATGAAATATCAAAAATGCTGATTAAAATAGGAATTTCTAGGAAACAAAAATGGCGTATGCTGCAAAAAAATGCCAGTCAACATTTCACTGTAAAAAAGAATAAAGATTCAAAAGCATTTCAAACTGAGGTCCTGACTGATAATTGGGAAATAAATTAGATTTGCAAAAAAAATTTCTTAAATAATTTTTTTCCAATAATTATGAATTATTGTGAAAAAATATAATCAAACCATTAATGGCTGATCTTTGCAATACAAAATATAGATAATTATTTGAAACGTATATTTCGTACTGAATATACAATTATACATATATTTTTAATTTTTTCGATTAGAGCTACAACCATGTCTTCTTGTGGTGCGTAGATTATTTTGCAAAACTTCTCCTATTTCCGAAAGCAATATTTTTGTTAAAAATTTGCTAAAACAATTTGAAAGATAGGATTAGAAAACATAAGAAATATATTTTTTAAAAAAATTACAAGTTATTTACTGGTTTCCCAATACCTGTACCGAACTAAGTTTCTTCAGTAAACTGCCATTATTTCGACTTGTTCTGTTGAATTTTGAGGTTTTGCACCCTGTATATTCGATAGATTCACACCAAATTTAAAAAAATCCTTGAAAAAAATGGCTTCTGTATTTCTGTATTTTGTGTCGGAATAAATTCAAGGCGTTTGATTATGATTACCCAAAGGTATTGAAATACATTTTTCAACAATCTGTGCGATGTTGGTTTATATATTTTTTTCGTCAATTACGATATATAAATAAATAAATAAATAAATAAGTAAATAAATATATATATATATATATATATATATATATATATATATATATATATATATATATATATATATATATATATATACACATATATATTTATATGAATAGTGGTGAGAGGTATGAAACTTCTCATATAGTCTGAATGCTACTATCCGACCGACATCCTAGATGTCTCGTGGCGGATAGCGACTTACATCACAGCAAGTACCGAGAGCGGCGACCCCTAGCCCAGGTGGACTAAACTAATGATATTAAATATGATTTGAAGGAAACAACTACTCAGCGGGCAAATACCCCGACCTGCATTGAATTACACCTTCAAATCATGATAGATGGAAAGCCAATATCATTTGTCAATTCCTAACCAGACATAGATCGATTTCGAACTTATTTGTTCTCTTCAGTATGCCATAGGTCATGGAACAGACAAATGATAATGACCAACCTGCTAGTTATATACTAACTAAGGTGAAGTGAATAGTGGTGAGAGGTATGAAACTTCTCATATGGTCTGAATGCTACTATCCGACCGACATCCTAGATGTCTCTGTGGCGGATAGCCACTTACATCCACAGCAAGTACCGAGAGCAGCGACCCCTAGCCCAGGTGGACTAAACTAATGTTATTAAATATGATTTGAAGGAAACAACTACTCAGCGGGCAAATACCCCGACCTGTCTGGTTAGGAATTGACAAATGATATTGGCTTTCCATCTATCATGATTTGAAGATATATATATATATATATATATATATATATATATATATATATATATATATATATATATATATATATATATATATATATATATATATATATATATATATATATATATATATATATATATATATATATATATATATATATATATATATATATATATATATATATATATATATATATATATATATATATATATATATATATATATATATATATATATATATATATATATATATATATATATATATATATATATATATATATATATATATATATATATATATATATATATATATATATATATATATATATATATATATATATATATATATATATATATATATATATATATATATATATATATAAGTATATATATATATATATATATATATATATATATATATATATATATATATATATATATATATATATATATATATATATATATATATATATATATATATATATATATATATATATATAATATATATATAATAAATTATAATTATATTATTCAGTTTTTTAACTCGGCATTATAAACTAAATTAAAATGAATGCTATTTTAATGTCAACCAGTTTAATTCTATTTCAGCTTATATTACAGAGATTACGAACTTCACCATTAATGTTTGGATTTAGGTTTTTTAATACCCCATTCCATTCATACAAATAAAAAGGAGAGTCCCAACAAAGATTAAATCAGTCAGAATCTTGCCAGGTCTGTTATACCTTCATAAAAAAGTAACAAAAATATTATAGTTGTACGGAGTTCAGACACAAAAGCTTTACAGCTAATATTTAACATATAATCCCAGATTAAATTTTTGTACCTAATTTTTCTTTGTAGAAGTTAAAGTTAACATGTGAATATGGGGTGAAAAGCAACGGCAGTTGTTTTTAGGCAATATACTTTTTCGACGAATTATATTTGTTGCGATTGTATTGCGGGATCGTTAAATAATTCAAATGTAATAATTTATTCCTCTAATCGCCCGCCAGTAAATCGTGCTATTAAAATTATCTACACACGAATACTTTCGACGAATTTAAAAGTGAAACAAAGAGCGACTTGCAAATTAAACTTTGTACATAAAAACACTTATACTATTTCGTCTGTAATATCATAATTGATAAAAAATGTTGCTTATCGAAAACCAGTAATTTAATTATAAATAGGTATGGAAAGAAATTTTTTTTTTATTTATTTATTTATTTTTTTTAAACTACCTTTGCTTGTTTTCACTAATGTCAATTCTTGTACCCATTATTAAACAGTGGATTGTTAGATATTTTCACTTTGGAATCACTTTACAGACAGTGGCGTGTCCAGGGAGTGGCTAGGAGGCTCAAACCCTCTCCATTACTGTCTAATCATTTCTTTCTTGCACGTTTAGTGACCTGCTATATACTAATATTGCAATTTACTTCAATTAAAACTGAAAAAGTACTTTTTTTAATTTAATCGACGTTTCGCAACATTTCAGGACTAATTAAATTGAATTTTTCTTGTTCATAGCCAGTAATAAATTAAGTAATAAACAAAAACTGGTACAAGACACAGGTAGAAGTAAATACAACATAAACATAACAAATAAACGGTTTTATCATTTTAATGTTATACAGGGTGGGGCAATAGTGCGTCAGACTTCGATATCTAGATTTCTATGATAGCTAGAAACTTGACTTAAAAACATAAATAAACCAGACAAAAAAGTCTATAATCGGAAATTATGTTCGAATATACAGGGTGAGCCAAGACGATTCTACAGGGTCAACTAACATTTTTTTAAATGGGATGCCATGTACATCAGAAAATTTTTTTTAAATCTCTTTGTGGCCTATATATATATATATATATATATATATATATAGATATATATATATATATATATATATATATATATATATATATATATATATATATATATATATATATATATATATATATATATATATACATATATATATACATATATATATATATGTATATATATATATATATACACAGGGTGTTTACAAACTTGGGAATTATTTTTTTGAGGATAAGTACATCTTGATATAATAAATCGTATGGTGCATAAGAAAACCTTAAATATTAGAAAAAAATAACTGACCTTTCTCAACAAAAAAGTGCGAACATGTTGAGAACTGCTGGAATCGAAGTTGAATGACCGTGTGTCAAATACATCATATGGCACAATCACTGTTCGATGTTGCCACATCCTTTAACACACAAAATCTTGTTGCTGTAGAACATTAATTAACTCTTTTCACATGAAAATTAATATAGTTTATTTCCTCACAGGGCACCATACAATCCGATTAGACGTACGGTTTGCTTAACGAATGAATGCCACACATTCTTAAAGTTGGATTGTCCTCTACCAAATTTAAAATGTTTTTCTCAGCGTTCAAAAACATATGAGGACCTCATATCACGTCTTTGACGTGGTCGTAACTGACAAATATCGTGTGATCGTTGCACAAGAGTTACAAATCATATGGCATTTGGTTCATTCCTATTTGGAAAACGTTCCGCATACAAACAGCCGACGTATTTGACATTTACTGTAAATATTAACATTGACTAGTTCATTATTACTGTTACTAATGAAAAAACACTGTAAAACGGACCAAACGAAGGTTGAAAACAAACACTATTAAATAACAACAACCACAGAATTTTATGTTTTGTTCTTCATCTTTATTCTGTCAAAAGTTGTCATTTCTCAATCTTTTTTGAGATTTGTCATTTTGTTTTGTTTTGATTTCATGCCTATCAGGAAATTTTTGTGTTTTATCTTCTATTTTTCAGTTTTTTTGCGGCACAATAATAGGAAAAGTATATCGAAATTGTGTTTTATGTAAAAACTGAAAACAAAGTCATATCTGGAAGAATATCACGTGACATTTCACAGGTTAGAATTGTTTTATTTTTATATTGTTCAAGCATTATCTGCTAAATCTAACCATCTGCATTAACTATACATTGAAGTAAATATTTAATGAAAAAATTTAATCGTATAGTTTACTCAGTGACGACAGCCAAAATGTATGGGTACAAATACGTATAAGGTTTTTCAAGTACAGACATTATACATACACTATTCATATGTTCAAAACATTTTATGAACGAAGACTACATGGATCCAAAACTCAAGAGTCTGGGAAACCATTACAATCAAGAGCGGGAGCTTTTCCATCTATAGCGGTGTCCAATCCAATCTTGACAATGGAAGTTTTAAGGGCACAAGGTATAGTATTTATTAAATCAAGATAGCAGTATTTGGAGTCTTGTCAGGTTAAAGAAATTAATGATTTTCATTCTATACAATTCGTCCTTTAAAACAATTTTATATCACGTACGGTCTAAAATGTATCGACAACTAAATTGAATAAAGCAGCTTGCCTCAGTTTTTATGTTAACTTATAGTGGAGGGAATTTTACCAATGTTCTTAATACAATAATTTGATCTATGCTTTTATTTTTTAAAGGTATTTTAAATATAACGTAAAATAATTGTGCCCATTAAAATTTTTTTAAAATTGGGTCCTTCCCTATAAATATTAAAATATTTTCTTGGTAGATAACAAGATTGTATATGTAATAGTTATAACCACATTTTCAGGTTTTTGGCATGACAATTATAATATCTTGAGTGTCATATATTAAATAAAATTAAATTATCAAAATTTTAATGCCTCGTGTTAAAAGCTAGATAACATTCAACGAAAAACTTTCATTTATAACTTGTATGTATATTACAATATTTAATTTTCTTTTTAGTCATCCCTGCCATGTACATTAGAAGATCTGGTTTCCCAAAAATCAAAGAGAAGACAGGAAGTACTCAAGAAATCTGGCGGTTTGCACTGACTCTCCAATTCTATTCTTCTAGAGCTTACAACTACTTTCGTAGACTTGAGAGAATCTGTTACCCTATCTCATACCAAAGCTCTTGTGCATCTTTAATAGTGACAAGTTAGCATGCTATTATCATAGTTTTTATTAATATGGCTGCTATTATTATTAATCTTTTTGTATTGTTTAATTAGGTGCATAAATTCTTTATGTTCAGTAAATACTGTTTAAATGAATTGTGATCAATTCATCACTGTAGTGCATTGTTTTATTACCCTATTATGAAAAGAATTTTCATTATTGCATTTATAGATTTTTCTTACTTTTGGTTGAACATTTATATGAAATCAGGCACGAAAGTGAGACTTCTGCGAAACTGTTTTCAATTTTCAGCTATATATCGTTAATATTTTCGACGACTTCACAAACCACTGAACTAAAATTTAATACTTATAAGGCTTAATTCATAAAATCTTAAGATTTCATAAATTCAAAGATATTTATGTATGATTATATTGTAAAGTACTGTTTGTGACATAGTTTTCCGGTCATAAAGTACCTCTTTATAATATTAGTAGAATAAAGTAACTTTATTTTACTAGTACTATAAAGAGGTACTTTATGGCTGCAAAACTGTCATAAACAGTACACAGCATACTTCACTCCTTTCTCATAGAATAGATACAAAATTTATAAAATGAACGTTTCTCCATAATGAGTTAATTTTAGCAGTCTAACATAAAGCTTTATATGCAACTCCTCCATATTACAGCTTTATTGAATTCATCCTTTTATGGCCTTGGTCACTACATTCAACTCACATATAAACGACTTGCTCAATAAACCCTTATATTATGGACTTATTACATAAATAGCTATTATAATAAATAAAGTTAAACTCAATATATTATATTTTGTTCTCCAATAAATTCAGAAATATAGAGTAAATAAGGAAATAAAACCTACACTTAAATATTGTATACCTACATACCAAAAGTAGGTACGTTAAAATCAACCTAGTAAGAAATATAGTTTTAAACATTATAAAATTAATAGTTATTGTGGTTGATTAAATAATATTTTTGCACAACTGTTTTTCAAGGTAGTTATTTTTTCATTTTCAGATTCTTTATTTTTCGTGGCAGAATATAACTTTCTTCTGGACTTCTGTTCAACTTTCTTATTTCAGTATATTTCTTTATAATCTCAGGCGAAACACTGAAACAATTTATTTAATGAAAATTTTATGGAGTACTTATTTATATAAAAAACTTACCCATAATTATGAATACTTGGAATAAAAACTCTCTTCCTATTAGAGCTACTGTCAGTCTCGTCACCAATTAATTTTGCTAAAAATAAGTACATAAATTAACAATACATATATTTTATTATATTTAAGCAATATCTTACACCAAACATCTTTTTTAATTTCAATGTTATTCATAATCGAAGAGTGTCATCATGAAGATGTCTGTGTAGAACTAAAAGAGGACGATTGTGTCGTTAGTGAAATGACATCAATAACAGTAGACACTTGTAGCCTTATTTTTTCCTTTGTTCACTTGTAGATGGAACATACATATTTTGGTCCATACAAATTTCTGTCGCAGTTTCCTTTGTGAGTTGCAAATTTTGCACTGCATCAGCTTTCAGGAAAACTTTATGTCTCAGTTTCATAAAATCACCTTCTTTGAACTGTTTGAAGCAAATAAATTTATTCTCTGACCACTGCCTCTGCTCGCTTTCCCCAAGCACTTCCGATCACTTCTCCAACATCGCTCCTTTAGGAAATCTAAAACACGTAATTTGTAGAATTGAAAAAAATAACAGATCAAAACTAACATACCTCTGAAAAGTGATCCCTTTAGGTTTAAAATGTTTTACCTTCCTACTGCACAAGACGTTTACAAATGTTTTTTATAAAAGTACCAAATACAATTTGCACTTAATAAAAAAATATATTATTTTCACTACACAAAGTATTAAAATATCCTATCGTAGTCATAGAAAGTCGCAAAAAATTCATATAATGAAAGAAATCGCACTATAACTACAGAAAACCAAACAATAACAATTAAATGATGGAATGACATTTCTAGTCTAGTGGAAATGGCGTCGCCAATGATGCCACCAGATTTTTCGATGCGCAAACGTCCAATCTCCCTAAGCGTATGTGTACAGACTCAGGGACGGACTCGCCCAGCCGGCAGGTCGGCAATTACCGACGGGGCCAAACACTTCTGGGGTCAAACTGCAAACTGAAACAATGTATTTTTCCTTTTCCTTTGTAAGAAATTATTTTCCATTGACAAAGTCAAAAATATTTATCTGGCCACCGGGAGCCAGCTAGTACAAGTGGTTTACTCTTTACTAGTGTAACCAGCGATTCGCAAGAAGCTGAAAGATATAAAATTGGCACTAGTAGCGTCATCCATCCCATATTTCTGTTTGACATTTAGATTACTAAATATTACTAATTACCAAATATTGCGAACTGTGAAAATTACCCTATTAATATTAATTTTGATTTGAAATAAGTTATATTTTATGGTTTATATTTGATTCTTATTTTTTCATTCTTTCTACCATTAAAAGTTTGACATAATAAAATTGTTGACGTTATATTATGTGTATACTGTTCATTGGTTTCCAAGTGAATAAACGCTTGTTTTACTCCCTATTTTGAGTAGTAAAATGCTGTTTTATTCCGTTCATGCAAAAAAAATACTATAAGTAAGTACTTATAGATAATTAATTATTTAATTATGAAGTAAGTTTATAATTATGTTATTGTGCATTATTAAAATTTGAAAAGTACCAAATAAGGAATGAGATGAGGTTATAGGTTAAGAAAATAGTGTATTGTTTTAGCTCTAAGATACATTATTTGTATTATATTTCTTATACCCTGTACTTACAATGTACAAATCCAACTATTTTTTATTTTTGAATTGTTCCTTTCGATATTTACTTTTATGTTCGAATTTATCATTTATCTAGTAATAAACAATAACGAAAAACATTAATTTTTATTGTTCGTTTTTAGGTATATTATTTCTTTATATCCTGAAAACGATTGATCTTTCTTAGTTGGAGGGGGTAGGCCGTGGGGACAAATTACAACTATTGCCTATGGGGCCGAATGAGGTCAGTTCGACCCTGTGTAGAGTTTACAAATGGTGATTGATCGTTGTTTGTAATTTAATGATATTACAGGTCCCTACATTGTAGGTTTGCTTGCGTACTGAATTTCGTGATCTCTGTATGTCAAATGTCAAATGGAAATTTTAAGATGTGTAAAAAATTTACCACAACGTATTTCTTTTTTTTTTGTGCATGAGAAACTAAAAATAAAATCTTTGTGTTTGTATGTGAAGTGAATATGCGTCGACTCCCGTCAGCTGTAATATCGAATAAGCACAAACGTCGTTTACTTAACAGAACGTGTTTTAAGTGTATAACGCAGTTTAAAACTAATATTAATGGTTACTGAACAATAAGATTTGAACAACAAGATTAGTTTTAAAACAAATCTTATTGTTTTATTTCGTTAATTTTGTGTTCTCAAAATAGAGACGTTTGTATTTTATGGAATTGTCTCGTGATATGGAAAAAGTGTCATATTGGTTTAGATCCATCAGCCGAAACCCGGTTTAGATGCTTTTATACTTTCAAAAAAGAAGACTTCACTACAAATGGTGATGCATTTCCAAATATTACACATGGAAATATTGTTAATTATTTAGTTTTTGAGTGTAGTGCCTACACAAAGAAAGAATTATGTGAATTATGTTTGTGGTTGGGTTTGATGCATTTCCAAATATTACACATGGAAATATTGTTAATTATTTACTTTTGAATGTAGTGCCCTACACAAGAAGGAATTATGTGCGTTTGTGGTTGGGGAAGGAAGTCTTTTAAGGAATTTTCTGCAAGAAAGTTTTTTGCAAGGTAAAAATAAGTTCAATTATCAGGGATTTCTTCACTATAATTTATTATAATAGATTAGGTATATTTCCATTTTTAAATTGTACAATGCTCACAAAAATGTAAATATTTTGATTTCTCCATTTTATATTTGTACAGTATTTCCATAAAAACACAAATATTATGAAAAATAACAAATTTAATAATGTAAAAAAATGTAAATCAATCAATCAATAGTGAGAAAATGTTTTAAGCTGTAGTTAGATTCTTTAAAACAATTCAACCCATGGGTTATGTTGTACTTTTCTGGCTGTTACAAGACGTTTAATTTTCGAGTAAAATATTTAATTTAAAAAAAAATGAGTACATTTTGATCGGTAGCATAGTTAGATGTTATTTATCTAATTCTATTGGAACAAGAAAAAATTGTCGCTAAATAATGGGCGTTGAGATAAAATTTGGAAACACTGCCATAACCATAGACATTATTATATGTCTATGGCCTGCTTTCGCGTACAGCTAGCTTCGTCAGCGGTTCTCAAACAATTTCATGTATTATTTAAAATATTTTTTTGCCACTTCTGAGGAACTTTTACTAAGGTAAATTTTAGCAATCGACTTCTTTTACCAAGTACTACCTCCCATTAAAAATGTATATGTATATATATATATATATATATATATATATATATACATATATATATATATATATATATATATATATATATATATATATATATATATATATATACATATATATATATATATATATATATATATATATATATATATATATATATATATATATATATATATATATATATATATATATATATATATATATATATATATATATATAAACAGAGAATGAATTTGACGCGAGTTTAATTACATTACAGTAAAAAACAATAAGAATTAACAGGTACGCCCCGCATAAAGAAAAAAATTGCACAGTGGAAAATGCAAAAATTGCACTTGGCAGAAAGATGCAAACCGTGGACACGTGTTTCTGACTAATTGGTCTTCATCAGCACGGTGTAGCTGAGTTAAAATGATGGACAAAACTCAAAAAAGACACTAAAGGAAAACCACTGTACATATATATATATATATATATATATATATATATATATATATATATATATATATATATATATATATATATATATATATATATATATATATATATATATATATATATATATATATATATATATATATATATATATATATATATATATATAAATATTTATATATAGGTATTTGGCGACGATCATTATCACTTAAATATCCGCTCAAAGTCCAGTCTCACTGGTATTGTGTCAGTAAGTGGGATCATTGAGACTAACTGAAATTAATTCAGAATACTCAGATGTCCAGTCACCCAGATTTTCTGAATTGAATTTTTTAGATTACGGTCTTTAAACGCTGCGGAATGCTGCCTTCTTTACATGAATATGTAAAAGGAGCAGATCAGATAAGTCTTCCATTGCTGCTGTTGGACAGATTCTTATTGCTCCTGTGATCCACAGACACGCTAACTGTTGCACTTTTAGTAACATTTTTGTGTCGTTTTCTCTTTGTTGTTTTTGCGATCATACTAATGATGCATAAGTAACAATAGGTTTGACAACTGTTAAGTAAATATGAGCAATAGATCGTTTTTGGTTATAGAACCCAAGTTTTACCGATAACCTTACGGCACATTCAGAGACCTGCTGTTGCTCTTTCAGTAACCCTAGTCAGATATTTGTTTCAGGTGAGTTTTTGGTCTAGGATTACATTTAGATCTTTTACCTCATCAGATACGTCAATTTGTACATCATTCGTTTTTGGGCATATTTCTTCATTTTGTGTTTCGTTTGGATTAACATGTAACCTTCATCCGAACACCAAGGTGTTAATTATGTTGAGTACTTTTGCATCAGGCTTGAGATCATCCTCATCTCATCCTCATCACACTTGCCTATTATTATAATAACTCGGTCATCAGTGTATCCCTTGGATGTCGAATCCAGAGTCGCTTAGTTTAGTGAGAAGTTCATCAATAACTATAGACCTAAATCTGGACTATCATCAGTAATTGAAGATGATTAGATTAATATGTGCTGTTGTCAATTAAGACAACCGTCACTCTAGAGTTAGAGAATTATCAAGAAATTTTGTTGTGACAAAAATAATTTATAAATAAAATATCATCCATTCAAATTTCAACCTATATATAAGTTAAATGAGGACGATTTTGATCATCGGATTTAGTTTTGCGAGAAGTTATTGCAGATGTAAAATAGAAAATCAGATATTGTTAATACATACTCTTTTCGGACTAATCGACTTTCTCTTTAAATGCCATTGTCCAGAGACAAAATTGTAGGTACTGGGCTCAACAGAATCTACATTGGATGATAGAAGTGCACACAACACGTCCCCAGAAGGTGAATGTATAGTGTAGTATTGTAGGTGACAGAGTTGTGGATCCCTACTTTTTTGAAAACAATGGAAGATGAAATTTTTCACAATTTCATCAGGAGTTAATTCCTGCCCTAGCAATCCTGTGTCCAAACGAAGAAAATTCTGACATTCCTCACAACGATATTTTTTGCAATACGACAGTGCTCCCTCACATTAAGGGATGTATGTTTGAAATTACTGAAATGCGGTTTTCTCTAATATGTGGATAAGTAGAGTATCGAATGGCCAGTTAGATCGCTGAATCTAGCCCTGTTGAACTACTTGCTGGGGCCTACTAGAATTGCAAAGTTTACATAAATATACCTAATCTGGAAGATTCAAAATTTGTTAAATTATGTAAAAATCCTAATATCTATTTTATCTGTCAATTTTGTAACCGTACAGTGTTGTAAGTTATTGGTTTTATTTTGTAATTTTAAATATTAAATAATTAATCCAAACGTTGACAAATGAATATAACCGGCTTTCATTGTTTATCCGATCATACCGCCTATTTATTGACTATCATTAAGGACCCTCTGACTGAAATTGTCTTCTTGATGTAAATACAGGGTTAGTTTTATTAATGTAAACCCCCCATTTTTATTTTTGACCTATTCAAAAAATGTAAATACTGGTCTTACATGATTTTTTTTGTAGATTCGACTCATGCGTTTTAAATATATAGGGTACACAAAAAAGTGCGTTTATTTTAAATAGAACACCCTGTATATTTTGACAGATTTCGATTCCTCGAGTCATTCTGATAATAAATATATACATATATTGTATATTGGTTTACTAGTTTTTGCGTTATGCTTCAAAAACAATAAAAATTTTATGTTAGCAAAAATAGCAATATTCAAAGTAGGTTGCGAAAACAAATGAAAATATTGTTAAATGTCATTATTTCTACACACTGATGTTTAGTTAATTGTATTTTATAAAGAGATTTTAATTAGTTCTTGAGCAAAATGTATTATTCCATTGAAAAAAGAAGTATTATCGGAAATTTATATATTTTGTCATAAAAATATGACAGAATCTAGAAGGGAATTTATTCGGAGATTTCTGTATGAAGCACCACCTACAAAAATCACGTTTATGCAAATTTATAACAAATTTATTGCTAAAAATTCTTTGGATAAGGAGAAAAAATAAGACGGTTTTAACGTAAGAGGAATCCGAATCCGAATAAATCCGAATGGATAATGGTCATTCCCTGTATAACGAATAGAACGATCTTTCAAGCATCTCCTTGGAAAAGTTTAAGCCGCCTTAAATTAGCCTTAGTTGCATTTATCCTTTTCACAGTAGTTGATGTTCCTCTATACACTAAATTGTAATTGAACAGAACGTGTAATTATTCAGTGGCTGTTTGATTTCGTGCACGAAGCCTTTCAAGTGTTCAAACATTTGCCTAAAACCTGACTTGAGCGGCTACTTGCGACCAGTGTTGACTTATGTTAACTTGCAAAACATTATTCTAGGACACCAGAAGCGCTTAAGATTTAAACTGTGCATTCCTGGAGAAAGCCGCACAGATTGGATTAAATAAATGGAAATGCGACAGAGTTTTTCACATCTTTCTGCGGCCGTTCTGCAGTAGGCGATTTGAAGGGATTTTAAGAATAAACGACCGTGGTACTTAGCATTCTGGCTGGCATGGAGAAAACGGCATACTTTTGAATAGAAAAAAGCAAAGGAAACAATGCTAATCAGCAGATAAAAGTACACCGAAGGAATTTTGTTCGGTTTCTTGTAAATTATTTTTTATCAATTGCATGAATAAAGAATGCAATTGATTTTTTACTTAGTGTTAGATTCATAATTAATTGTTCATATAAACATCGTGACAGTTTACGCCTAGAAACCATTATATGTACATTAAATCTGAATTAAATATAATTTATTGACTTCTGGTTGCCACTAATAAGTGAATAAGGTGTGTCTATTTAAAACTTGATGTAAATTTATAACAACAATAATTGAATTATAAAACAATATTAAATATGCACATTTAATGTGGATAGTGATTAATGGTAGCATATCTAGGTGGCAAACTGGATGTACCTTGCACCACATGTTTAAACCCCTCTTGTTAGGAAACAATTTTTTATTAAAAATTATCACAGAAAGTGGTTCGAGCTCCAGTATAAACTATAAGATTCGTCTCCTCTACTCTAACAGTACTTCAATGACATGGAATTACGTTTATCAAACATTTTTCAAACACTGCTATATATTTGTAATCCAAATTTTTGAATAATTTTTTGTATAGCACCACTGAAAATTTATATACAGATTGGTAAAAATCTTTTAGGTACACAAGACTGCTGAGTTTCACAAACATGCATCCATGCTTGTCTTGTGGGCGTGGCTAAGACAACTTATCTTATAAAGCTGGCCGAGGTGGCTGGAGTACAGCCACGGTCTTGCGCTGGCGTCACACGTGCCGATTTAGAAGTGATTTACGCTGCAGTCTTATTTGAAAGGTTAATGCGTGAGGTTGTACCTATAAATTATACATAATGTCAAACGCGCCAAAGGGTAAAAAACGACCGTACGCGGACACAGTGAATAAATTTATCGGTGAATTTCCGGATTTATTCTATGACGGATGCAAAATAATTTGTAAAGTTTGCAATCAAGACTTAATGTGCTGGCACAAAACACATTGTCGTCGTCATCAATACCGTGCAACATCAAAAAAAATGGCATGCCTTTGACAACTCAGTTTATGTCTGATTTATTGTTAATGTTAATAGCCTGTAATATTCCGCTACACATACTGGATAAACAACCATTTCGGGAGTTTTGGAATAAATACAATCCCCAGGTGAACTTTCCAAGTCGTACATCGTTACGTAGATATGTACCAAGTGTTCGTGAAGACATTGTAAATAGGATTAAATGTGGATTAAAAAATACACGGCTCTGGTTATGTATTGACGAGACGACAGATTGTAAAAAAAATTCTATTTTAAATATTATAGTACGTGTACTGGACCCTGTTAAACCAACATTTCCACTTTTTCTAGCTAGTAAAAGACTAACTGCGTGTGGTGTTGGAGACATTCGAAAAATTTGAACTTTCAACAAGTCAAGTATTGATGTTTGTGACTGATGGTGCCGCGACAATGCGCGTGGTAGGCCGTTCCCTTCAAAGAGACGATTGTAGGTTTTTACATGTTACGTGTAAAGTGCATGCGTTACATCTTGTGGCAGAAACGATTCGAAAATGTTTTCCAGAGGTAGATGCATTAATAGCAAATACAAAAAAAAGTATTTTTCAAATCTCCTAAACGGCTTCGAGCATTTCACAGACAGTGTCCTGGTACCCCTGAACCACCAGAGCCGATTCTTACACGTTGGGGAACGTGGTTGAAAGCGGCTTTTTATTATGCTAAATATTTTCAACAAATAAAAGCTGTGATACTACAGTTCAACCCTAACGAGGCTGCAGCTATTAGGAAAAGCCAGACAAGCTTTGCAAAATTGCAAAATAGTTCGTTGTCGTTAGTGGAATCGTTGCAAATAGTGGACGACGTAAATACACAGCTACAGGCTATAAATGACGCAAGAAATAATCGCGTTAGTGAAAAATTCGAGAGTATATTACAGAAAGATCCTGATTTTAGAAAATTAAGACAAATTTGTGATGGTGCATCTACAACTTCGTTAAGTGAGTTCACAGATTGTTTTACTTATGCCTGTATTACATCCGTAGATGTCGAACGGTCATTTTCAAAATACAAACATATTTTTTCACCAAAGCGAACATCGCTGACGGAGACAACTGTAGAAACATACCTGATGCTATTATACTATAGATCTTCCCCACTTTGTGATGACGACAACCAAACTACTTCATAAATATGCTTAAAAGGGTAAGTTTTATACAAATTTTTATAAAATGTAACATTATTGTTAAAATTTATTTCCATTTATTGTACTTATTCAAGTATTATGATATGATGTAAACATATGAGTCATATGACGGCTCTGTCGGCCAGATGACCTCGGCCAGCTATCTTCTTTGTTGTACATTCACCCGTGTACCCGATTGACTTAAATAGAATGATATGTACGAAGGAATTTAGAGGCTATAGCTGTAAATAAAATTCACGTTTTGCAACTGAAAATTTGCCTCTTCATCTTAAAATTGACACTTGAAAACACAATTATTTTGTTAAACGTGACAATTATCTACTTACATCTTACAATTGTTACTTTACAACTGACTCTTTTTAAATGTGAATAATTGTTAGAATAAAAAATATCAAGTACTCTAAACTTTATGTTCAGTCATTGCCTGCGTACATAATGTGGAAAAAATTGTATGCTCAATTTATTTCTCTTTTCATCATATATTTTTTCAGTTTGTAACAACTGTCTTATGTCACGCCGCCGTATTATCAATCCAGTTTTTTCAAAACAATATTTAATATGGCCAAATTAACACAAGTAACGTAGTTTATTCAAGCAAACTTTGTTTTCACTCAGATGTTCAGAATGATTTAAATTCATTTAAAAATTTTCGATACAAAAAATGGATCAGTAACGAACTTCAACCAAACTGTGTTCATAGTAATTACTTAGTAGCCACGTTAGCAGCCGTTATGATTAGTCTGTAGAAGACCACTATCGCTTCCCTCTCTTAGTAATTGCTATTCCTTAGTGATTACATGGCTAAGTTCCTGTTACTATGGTAACCAAACCCCTATAATTTCTACAATGATAGGAATTTTATAGTGGTTCTTCCACTATATGATGTAGGTGAAAATTCAATGTCTAATTAGATTTAAAAAGGAACTGATGAACACAATTAGCCACCATTTTCTATATCTCTAAATTAGGATACTACTTGACGGTATAATTTTTGGAGTGTAACAAATAATACTTTGGCATGGCAATAATTAACCTCACAAACTTTGGTGTTAATGAAGGAGAACTAAATGATATTTACCTATTAGTGTAAGCAACATCGTGCAAATTCGACGATAAAAGGGCCAGTCAGTAATCAAAAAGATCATACAAGTACCACACTTTTTCTCTTTTGAAATTTTTGGTATGGCTGCCGGATACGGAGGGGGGGGGAACATTTTTTTTTAATCGAATGGTTACCGATATTTGTCCGCATAGGTAATTAGTAGATGTACTCCACATACCCCAATTACGCTGGCAGACAAAACTTCCGGTAGGCGTGCGGTAACCGGAAATTGAAAAAAAAATTTTAGTTACCGGACCAAACCTAGCGCAAAATGTTTTTTCTTTTGTGTACAGTACTATACTACAGTGGCAGATATTTCTATGGGTCGGTTTTTGACCAATTTGCCATCAAATTGGCGAAAAATTGATCAAAATTTGAAATTTTAATAAAAACTAGTTAAATTTAAAAAAAAAACGTGTGCCCAGCCAGCTTGTAAGTCACAAGGCACTAAAATATCCTAACCTTGGCTGGCAGATATTTTTGCCAAATTTACCCCCCTCCCAAGTCACCTCTCAAAGGGTTAAAAATCTCAAATTTTTCGTATTTTCTACTGTACTATTTTCTACTGTATAAACATATCCAAAGGACATTTTTTAATATTTATAAGAAAAAAGTAGAGACATGAAAAACTGCAAAAAAAAAGTTAACCCTTAGAGGTGGTTTGGGGGAATTAAATTTAACAAAAATGTTTGCCAGCCAAGGTTAGGGTTTTTTAGTGCCTTGTGAATCATAAGCTGGCTGGGCAGACGTTTCTTTAATTTTAACTATTTCTTTTAACATTTCAAATTTTGATCCATTTTTCGCCAATTTGATGGCAAATTGCTCAAAAACCGACTGATATAAATGTCTGTTTTTATAGTACAGTACTGTACACACCAAAACAAACATTTTGCGCTAGGTTTGGACCAGTAATTAAAAATTTTTTTTTTTTCAATTTCCAGTTACCGCGCGCCGACTGGAAGTTTTGTTTGCCAGCGTAATCGGGGTATGTGGAGTACATACAGGGTGTCCCAACCAAAAGAAGGCACCCTGAATAACTTTGGAGATAAAAATTTTTTGAAAAATTGGTGAAACACGTCGACCTTGTTTCCAAGGGGAACACATTTTAATGTAATACTTCTATACCTATCATCATCCCTCTACCCTACACGGCCACCCCTTCAAAAAATTCAAATGGCAAAAAGGGGCCAAGTGATACATCTTTTGAAAGGTTTTTTCAATTCTCTATATAACTGTGTATTTTTTAAAACTTTTATCGATTCGTTCCTGAGAAATAATTGTTTCATTATTTTAGGTTCGGGAAATAGAAGTAAAACAAGCAGTTTATATTATAGTATGTATTGTTCAAAATGACCCCTACCGACTTCCATACAGTAGTATAATCTGTCTTAAAATTCTATACGAACATTTCTGAACACATCTGCAGTCAATAAACGGCATTCTCGCACAATTCTTTCACGTAACTCTTCCAGAGATGCGGGTTTTGTTGCAAATACCTTCGATTTTAAATGTCCCCTCAGAAAGAAATCCAAGGGAGTTAAATCGGGTGATCTAGCGGGCCACTCCACAGGACCTCTTCCTCCAATCCATCGCTCAGGAAACCAATTATCCAAAAATTGACGGACTGCTATAGCAAAATGTGGGGGTGCCCCATCCTGTTGAAAAAACAGTTCGCTCTCTAAAAGATTATCGTCTTCTTCGAGGATTTGGGTAATCATTGGGTCGAAGTTATTTTCTAACAGATCGAGGTACCTTTCGCCATTTAAATTGTGAGGAATAAAAAACGGCTCCACAATGTGATCCCCTAAGATGCCAGCTCAAACATTTAACTTCTGAGGCCTTTGGATATGAGTTTCCATGAACAAATGTGGATTGGTTTCACTCCAATACCTACAATTGTGCCTGTTTACCTCCCCATTTAACTGAAATGTCGATTCATCAGAAAAACACGTATTGTACAGTAGATTATTGGCATTACCGTTTAATTGTTCACAAGCCGACGATCGGGATCATCTTCGTTTAATTCGTGTACCAATTTAAATTTATATGGATGAAATTTGTGGGTCTTTACAATTCGTTGAACACTGCTTCGTGATACACCGAAAGCCTCAGCTACTTTCCTGATCGATTGAGTATTATCCATCTGCAAATGACCCAGAACTGCCACTTCGACTGCTTCATTCCTAATCAGTCGCTGAGGTTCATGCTTTTTGTTTCCTACAGAACCTGTTTCCATAAATTTTGTCAATAATTGTGAAACATACTGAGAACCAACCCTTCTATCTGGGTGATTTCTATTGAAGATGCGATCCGTACCTCTGCCACAATTATCGTTTTTAAAATAAATGCTGACAATTTCTATTCTCTCCTGAAAGGTATAAAACATTTTGAGAACTCACTCTGGTAAAATGTATCCCGATTTTTTGGTTTTGAACAAATTAATGTTCAAGGACTATTAAATACTTATGAGTCTTTTATTATTCTAAAACTAAACGGACAAGGAAAGTGTTTTTTGTCGAAAAAAAATCGTGTTGATTTGAGAGCACTAAAACATGTAGTTTTTTTTTTATAAACTCCAATACACAGTGCCGTGTATTTTAGATTTTCTAAACGATTTCGATTGTGTGTAATCATCAAAAATAAAATTATTTTCCTTAAGAACGAATCGATAAAAGTTTAAAAAAAATACACAATTATGTAGGGAATTGACTTTTCAGACCTTTCAAAAGATGTATCACTCGACCCCCCTTGCTATTTGAATTTTTTTGAGGGGGTGGGAGTATAGGGTAGAGGAATGATGATAGGTATAGAAGTATTACATTAAAATATGTCCCCCTTGGAATCAAGGTCGACGTGTTTCACCAATTTTTCAAAAAACTTTTATCTTCAAAGTTATTCAGGGTGCCTACTTTTGGTTGGGACACCCTGTATACTAAATACGTATGCGGACAAATATCGGTAACCATTCGATTAAAAAAAAAGTCCCCCCCCCGGTATCCGGTCGCCATACCGAAAATTTCTAAAGAGAAAAAATTATGGTATTCATATAGTGTCATTGATTACCGACGACAGACGGTAACCTTTTATCGTCGATTTTGCACGTTATTGCTTAGACTATAAGTTAGTAATGTCAAAAAATTTAGAGAACTAAATGAATTACAGCAACATAAAAAAATGTGGTAAATCTCACAGATGTCGAAAAACAGGTTGGAGGAGCACAAATATCTTCTTTCCCTACACCGACGTTTTGCTTAAATTGCAGTTTGCTGCCTCACTTACAAGAAAAATAATTATAATAAATTGACACGAACCTGTATGAAGATTCCATATTAAGAGAGCTATCTTTTCTAGAATAATGACCGTACGCGGATACCGATCATGATAAGATCACTTGGATCCTGGCCAACAGAATGTTCATAAAGGTCGCTGCAAAAATGAATTATATGCGCGTTTGTCAGCAAGTGATGCACTTACATTTACGAATGTAAATGAAAGTAAGCTTAGGTATTACGATTAAGTGTGAAGAATTATTGTATATTAAAGTAGGCAGCCAATTATATATTTCTTTCGTTCGGAATAAAATATAAAGATAGGCAATAAATTACTTCCCTCCACATGACCCGTGCATTCTTTCAAATAAACATGTATAGTCCAGCAGCCAAGCTGCGAAATTTTTTTTTTTAAATTTTAGATCGGAAACCTTTATGTTACAGCAGCTATACCTTCAATTCTCCGATTCGGTTGCAAATGATAACAGATCTAACCCTTATAAAATAAATAGTTTAGTCCCTAATATTTTCCTATAAAAAATGACAGATTGTGTCAGATAGATAGAAAAAAAATTCCTTAATTATTTTGCGCTGAGTATACACAGCGAGCGCTGATTCAACTCGAACAAGCGTTAAAAGGAAAGCAAATAATGACGTATATGGATTACTCCTTTTCCACCTGTAGTAAGTAATTTTACGACGCGTCATCAATACTCCACATAAGAAATTTATACGTACATCATTTGCTTTCCTTTAACACCTGTTCGAGCTGAATCAGCTCTCGCTATATGATCGCACCTGTATGTCTCTTGCGATAAAACCTGATCAAGAAGGAAACCTCAAATCTGTTTACTAACTCTCTATTGTTTAAATCTATAAAAATAAATCATAATAGTATTGTCAAATGATTATCACTAAGACTATTCACCCACCCACCAATTTTTGTCCTAAACACAACCCTGTGTAAGACATCTCCACATTTTGATACATAAATTTACGGATCATACGATACATCTCCAACGCTAGGAATTATTCAGATACATTGCTGAGTCATCTATTTTATTCGTAATATAAACGACTAAACATATCTCATCATCTTGAAGGTAGTTTACTTATGATAATACCCTCCAATATTTGGTTTACAGAGACCCTATATTACAAAGATGCAGATTTATAGGGTTTCTAAGATAATTTAAATTGATTGAAGCAAAGCAATGGACTGTTGTTTTAGTTAAAGAAACACTCGGTAGTATTAAAACATATTTAATCCGAATATCGGAAATCATAATAGTAAATATTACTACTAGAATTCATAACATTAATACGTGGTAAGTTTTAATTAAGTACCATTTCTTACGAAAAGTAAAAAGTTCTTAATAAATTTGTTAGTTGTTAATCAACTTTTAAGCTCTCATCTAAGTCTACAAGTAACTGGTTTAAAATGCCAAAAAATATGTTGCATAATATATTAATGTACTAATATATTATCGCCTACAAATATTTAATTATGGCATCCTACACCTAATATGTTTGAAGCAACTCAATGTAAGGCAATATAATCAATGACACGTGTAAAGGTTCTATATTAACTGGCATCATTACTAAGAAGATAATGCTGTGCAAAGTACAAAAAATACTGTCGTTTCTCATTTATTTTAGAACATTTTGTTGTTTTCATCTTTAATTTGTTTCACTGTTAATCGTTATCCGCCTCTTAACATTTTTTCATAAATTTAACTATTTTCGTGTAAAAATAAAAAACCATCGATGTCCAAAAACATTCCTTATTTGATTAGATTTGATTAGATACTAAATATATGGGTATTTTCCTAATTCTGAAAAATAAACATTAGGTTTCAGGGAAAAAATAAACATTAGGTTTCAGGGAAATAGTCTAATTTTCAAATTTAAAAAAAAATTCTCATAACTTGTTCCAAAAGGAAAATGCTTAATTTTAACTTCAATAATAATATACGATACTTTAACACCTTTTGTAATTAGTCTTTTCGGAAAATGATGGACTAGGCCAATATTGATTCAAAACTAAACAGCATCATTATATAGTTACTACCATGTTTAGATAGTCAATGAAATAACTATTATTCGTTAGTATAGAGCTATAGCTCATATCAGATAATATCTGACATAGATAGAGTTTTTTCTTGTTAACACAGTTGCCTTAAATACTCAACACCTCATAATTGTTAAAAAAGCTTTTAAAAATCATAAATTATACTAAATGGATTTATTCGAATAACATTTAACAAAAGTAATCTTTATAAAATTGATTACCACACTACATAAATAATTTATTAGTAAATATTTTAACAATATACATATATTTTTCATATAATCTAATCATTTCATATAATCTAATGCTTCACAGTCACTGAGTCATATGATTTTTGTTTGAAAATTTTGTACTGTGTTATGTCGCGATTTTTCCGATTCATTTAGAACTGACATGATCACCCAATTTTTAAAAAGGGCGATAAGCAGGATATGCAAAACAACAAACAAATCACAATTATCGACAATCTTTCTAAAGAATTTCAATCACGTGAAAAATCATTTTACGGAATTTCAGCATGGCTTTATAAGTGAAAGATCTACCACAAGTAATTTGTTTTGTCTTACTCAATACATAACTATCGCCTTTGATGCCAATACACAGGTAGATGTTATTTACATCCACTTTTCGAAAGCCTTCGAAAAGCTTAACCCTAACATTTTACTAATGAAACTCGTAAAATTTGGTTTACAACAATTATTCGGTACCTTTCTCAAAAATAGACCACTGGTTGTAAAATGTTTTGGTCATCAATAAGCTGAATTCACAACAACATCAGGAGTGCATCAAGGCTCTGCATTAGGTCCACTATTTTTCAACATGTTCATTAATAATATTGTTGCTGATATTAACGTTCCCTGCCTTCTATACACAGATGATCTAAAATTATACAAAGCGATTAACTCCATAAATGACAGCTCAATTCTGGAGGAGGCGCTTAATAAGTTATTCACATGATATGTCTCTAACAACTTACTGTTAAATATTAGTAAATGTAGTTATGTGACGTATTCTATAAAAACAAAATAATACCATTTTTAATTATTCCTTAGATAACTCTACTTTACATAGATATAATTCAATTCGTGGTATTACATTTAACACAAAGCTTCGTTTTAATAGTCACATACATAATATTACAAATGACTCTATGCCCTATGAATCTTATATCAGATTTAGACTTGAATATGTTTATGTTATTTGGTCTCCATATTATAATACTCATTTCAATAACCTAGAGAGGATTCAAAGACTTTTCCTTAAATATCTATGTTTTAAAAATGATGGAGGTTAACTAGATATAGGTTACTCACATGACAATTTCCTTAGCAGATTTTCAGTGGTGCAGTAAATAATATTTTTTTTTTTCTAAAATTGTGGTATGCAGTAAACTTCAAAAGAAGCATACATGTTCAACCAGGATCTATTTCTCACCGAACAATCCAAACTCAGAGATTAGACAAAGAAAGGAAAAAAGAAATTATGATTTTTTTTTATTCCTTTCCCTTTTTTAATTACTATATAGAGACCCCAATCGTTGCTAGCTCATTTCCCCGTGTTGTCAATTGCATTTTTGTGATGTTGATTATTTTCTGTGATTCGTATGGCTCATGTATATTTATATAACCCAACTTCCTCATTAAGCCATTTTCTTTTGAGCTCTTATTGCTTTAATTTCCTATTGAATATAGTTATACATCGACTCTCATATTTCTTTTTATTTTAGCCACAGATCTTCCTTTCCCTTTATCCTCCTATTAACTAACTAATTTCGTTTTTATACTACTCATGACCTCAACAATATTTCCTTCATATCCTGATTTGATAATTTTTCCTTTATGTCACCTGTCTCTTGTTTTCTTTCTTCTCCATACCAGTACAGTTTTGGGAAATTCTGTATTATTCTAAGATGTTCATAGTTCATTATTGCATAAAAAATACGAACACACTTTTATGTACCTACGGCGTAGGTCATATATGAATTAAGAGAAAAAGTATTAAAGTTGTTTCCCCGGATTTAAACCGCGACGTATCATTATAATGATATAAAATACCATGCAATACTTTACTGATGGACCTTTTAATTCAAATACACACTATTGGAAAAATTTTAATTGGAGAGCCTGCTTTGGGTGTGTGCAAAAAGGATAATAATAGCAGAGTCGTGTATGCGACAGAAAAAGATTATGCATCACTGTTGCAATTTTGTACGTTACCGTGTTTGCAAAGTAACGAGGGCACGCCTCATCGTATCCCTTCTTCCTTTTCTACACTCAATTTACTGTAGATAGAAAAACCAACAGTGTTGCCAGATGCCTTGTAATTACCAAAAGTGCAATTTGGAATTTTAACTGGTTTACACCTTGAAAAATAACTAATTCGTTTCATATTTAATGACTACTATTCCATTTACAAACTGTCATGAACATTTGACGACATCTAGTTAGTAGTAGGGCGGCAATACGAGATTTTGTTTATGCAGCTACGCTCATTTATTTTATAATTTATAAAATAAAGGCTACACTGCACAAAAAATGGGAACTCTGTTCCTCTCTCTGCATTGTGTGCGGACTGCACTCAATGCTACACGTGAACGAATTTTTTTCAAAGTTTAACTTAATTTAATCAAAACTAAAACCAAAAGTAAATTAATGACGAACATAGTTAATAGTTTTTTATTAAGATCAGAATGCGTGAAAGAATCACAAAATTATCTTAAATTCACCAAATGAGAAAATGATTTCATATGTATAAAATCCATAATATTATACAAAAATATAAACGAAAATAATGATGATAATATAACTTCTGAAGTCAAACTTGACAGCCAATTGTTATTATTTGAAAAGTTTCAATTCAATATATTTACTTGTAACTGTTTTACTTTTGTTTTTGGATATTGACTTATTTTTTGAAGTACTGGTAATTTCTCCTAAAATCTCGTAATTTCATTGTCATTTTCTAATAATCACACTTTCACAATCTGGCAACACTGCAGTAAATAATTTTTTTGGTCACGTGGTGAACTGCTCACACGTTGCTCTTGTCTCATTTTCTTTATTATCGTTTCAGCCGTAAGTATGGTAAGTTAAACTGGCATTTCTCCTTAACTTGAAAATGTGTGTTTATACAACTGAAGAAAAAGTGCAAATGATCAAGTGGTATTAAGGCGGTAATACTGCTGAGGGAGTTATCGGGCAATTCATTTTTACATTTGAAGACCATCCTGCCCCAACGGTTCAAACTGTATTAAACATTATCAAGTTTAAATCTGTGGAATGTGCGATAAATTGAAAAAAATGTAGTCATTTAAATGACGAAAACGAGCCTAGAGTTTACTTATTTTGAAAAGAAATAAGTACCACTGCCACAAAACTATGACTACCCAAAAAATTTTTCCTGAAGACCGTACGAAACAAATGGATTTTTGTGAAACCGTGATAGAAAAAGCTAATGAAAACGAAAATGGCATCAAGAATATTTTATTCACTGATGAAACATCTTTTTCTATAGATGGCCGGCATAATCCTTCTGTAGTTCATATTGGTCCGGAGAAAATAAACATTACGTACTCAATATTCACAAAAAGTGAATGTTTGGGCTAGCATTTTAGGTGATCATATCATTGACAGTAACTTAAATGCCGACAAATATTTAAACATTTTGTTGCTGTTCAAGCTCTTGATGTCAACTTCGAAGAGATTTGATACCACCAAGACGGCTGTGCTGCTCATAATGCAAGAAGGGTGCAAGAGTTTTTAGACAACACTTTTCCCGATCGTCTTATAAGTGGAAGGGGCACAATAAAATGGCCACCAAAATCCCCCGACATAGCGCCTAACAGTATTTTTTGTGGGGATATGCAACTCCGCAAATTTATAAACAAAAACGAGCGAGCGCGTGACTTTTTTTAAGTTATTTTTATTTAATAACAGAATGCTAGTTTACTTTCACGCCAAATGGCAAAAAACTGTTTAAAGAAATTTTATTGAGTTTTTTTTTATGCATTTTAAAAACAATATTCATCAAATAACTAGAAATTCTCGAAATAAACAGGGATACGTAACTTTTACAGAAATAACAACCATACCCAATACCTTCTTGAAATGTACTCACACAACACTACCACCAGTATTACCAGCTACCTGTTATAATCCGATGAAGGGCGAGCCATCGCAGTGCGTGACCTAAACATGAATAATTTATTGGCTATCAGACATACTGGGAGTGGCGTAAAGTAATTGTTATCCTATCTACAGATAAAACCACAACGGGTGAACACAGTCACAGCGCTCACCTATTCGCGACTGAGGATCCCCCTCCGCTACTAATTGCGCATATCAATGGCCGTGATTGTACCTTCGTGGTTTTAGGGATTTAAGAAAATTTACTCCGAGTGGCCCATTCACTATCTTTGTCTTTGTTATTCTTATAGAGAATATTTATAAATCGCTGGATTTTGGTAAAAAACTAATATCTGTACAATAAACTGTGTGTGGAAAGAAGGAATATGATGAGGCGTGCCCTCGTTACTTCACAAACACAACGTACAAAGAGGCAACATCGATGCATAAGGCTCTTTCTGTCACATGCATGACTACTATTTTTATCTTTTATATACACACCCAACGCAGGCTTTCTACTTAAATTTTTTTCAATAGTGTATAAAGTTAGATGTCCTCACTGACACATCGACGCAGAGCCCAAACCCTAAGACTTATAATTAAAGCTGCAAATCGTTTCTGTGTATCATGGTCGTAGAGTACAGATGTACTTACTGGCGCCGGCATTCACCTTGACCGCGAAACTCTTTCTCCAGTCCAGTCTATTATTAGCTTTCGAGTTGTGTACACGTTAAGTCACTTGGGCGTATTGCATATTGTTTTTGTGTTTTTATTTTATTTGTTGTACTGTATTATTGATATTAATTTAATAATAAAGCATGGTAGACATACGTAGGGTTAGAAAACGGCCATCTGCTGACAAAGTGAATAAATTCATAGGTGAATTCTCGGATTTATTCTATGATGGTGCTAAAATAATTTGTAAAGTGTGCGAGAAAGATTTGATGTGCTGGGATAAGCGTGATTGTAGACTTCACGTAAATAGTGTACACCATAAAAATAAAAAAATGGCGTGCCTCTACAACACAGTTTATGTTTGATTTACTATTAATGCTGATTGCCTCTGATGTTCCGCTGCACATACTCGATAAACAACCATTTCGAGAGTTCTGGAATAAATACAATGCCCAGGTGAAATTACCAAGTCGCACAACGTTATGTAACTATCTACCAACTGTACACGTAGACATGGTAAATAAAATGAAATGTGAATTAAAATATACACACGGCTGTGGTTATCTGTTGATGAGACAACAGATTGTAAAAAAAAATCTATTTTAAATGTTATAGTACGAGTACTGGACCCTCTTAGACCGACAGTTCCACTGTTACTAGCTAGCAAAAGACTAAGTCAGTGTACTAGCGAAACAGTTACCAGGGTGATGCTGGAGGCGTTAAAAAATTTGAACTCTCAAAAAATCAAGTGCTGATGTTTATGACTGATGGCGCCATGACAATGCGTTCGATAGGTTTTTCTTTGCAAGAACAACGTTGTACGTTTATACATGTTACGTGTAAAGTGCATGCTTTACATCTTGTGGCAGAAACTATTCGAAAAGGTTTTCCAGAGTTGGATGCATTAATAGCAAGTACAAAAAAAGTGTTTCTTAAATCTCCTAATCGTCTCCGTGCATTTCATAGCAAGTGTCCCGGTATTCCTGAACTATCACAGCCCATTCTTACACGTTGGGGAACATGGTTGGAGGCAGCTTTTTATTATGCTGAATATTTCCAACAAATAAAAGCTGTAATACTACAATTCAATCCAGATGAGGCTGCAGCTATTAAGGAAAGCCAGACAAAATTCGAAGATATTTCCGTTGAAACAGCTTTAAAAAATATTGCGAAGAACTATAAACCATTACATGAAAGCTTAAAAAAATTAGAAAACAGTGCGTTGTCGTTATCGGAGTCACTGCAAATAGTGAACGAAGTAAATCTACTGCTACACGCTATAGGTGACACAACAAATGAGCGCGTTAAAGAAAAGTTCACAAGTGTGTTAAATAAAGACACCGGTTTTACCAAATTAAGACAAATATGTGATGGTGCAGCCCCAGATCCGTTAAGTGTGTTCAAAGACTAATTTACGTATGCGTGTATTACATCAGTAGATGTCGAACGGTCGTTTTTAAAATGTAAGAATACATTTTCACCAAAGCGAACATCACTCATGGAGACAACCATAGAAACGTACCTGATGCTGCAAAATGGCTACACATCTTCTTCAGTTTGTGATAAGCAAGCTAGTTCAGTTAAGAGGGTAAATTTTAAATACATTGTTATAAATTGTAACAGTTTATTGTTTCTCGTATTAGTTAATTTCGCGTACGCCACTGTCCCATGGAACATTTTTGACAGCCTTAGTTATAACCCTGAAATTTTAAAGAGATGAACCTTACGTGTCAAAACCATCCACTAAGAAAGGATTTTTTTTGAAAGCTCCCTCTAATAATATAAGGGGGTGAATTGGGGTTAATTGTTTCTCTCAAACCGTTCCAGCTACAGTGTTGCAATTTTGGATAAAAAGGGGAGTCAAGTTTAAAAATGAGTCTCCTAAAGCCTTAAATCCGAGAAATGCTGGGTAATTTCACCTAGTAAGGAAATAACTTTGATAGTTTAGACATGTTTCCAAAGCACAGAGTCTCATGAAATTTATTTAATAAAATACCACAGCAAATTTCTTAGGTGTTTGAAATTAATATTCCAACTATTATGTACACTACTTTAGCGGTTCTCAAATGTATCAGGCGGTTGGCATAGGAGTTGCGTATATTACAAATTAGTGGTTTCTTATGAACATTCTGTTGCACTGCTATTACACAATAATGCAAACCGCACTTCATACTGCAACAAATTAATTTGTAGAAATGTTATATATTCCATTTATTTAATATACGTTAGAGCAAAATCAGTCGCAGGAACGTAGCAATGGGATATTAATTAGACTTAATTCCTTTCATTGTATTTCAACTATGAGGTTGATAATACTGAAGTAATTGCATAGTATATTAGACAGAATAAATAAATAAATAAATGATGTAATTAAGTTTCCCAACTGAAACTAATGGAGGTTGTAAATATGATCATCGCTTCTTGAATCGGTCAATCTTTCAGTTTCTTGATGTTTTTTCAACGATCTCAATTTATTTAAAACATACTTTATATTGGGATTAAAAATCCAAATACAAAATATTTTGGTGATATTTTTGCTACTGAAATTTCATAGAACATAGAAGATTCAAAATTTCTATGTTTCATTCTCGTATTACCTATGGCTTTAATCCACAAGAATCAACGATTATTGATCTAATGTCATTGCGATGTCATCTCTTTCTCCAGCCTGTAGTTCATAGGAGAACGAAACGTGTCTACTGCTATTATTGATAAAGGTGGTCACATCGCAATAGGCGACATACCAAAATATTTAGTGGCATTATTTAATTTTACTTGCCCTGTGATTTCCTCGTAGTCAAGGAACCCTAGCATGCCATTTATGACATACTATATACTATTATCTACAGATAAAAAATGCTTACCTCTATCACGTACCGAGGACAAAGGTTGTGGTTGTGCACCAGCGAACATTTGCAGGAGTAAAAAATTTTCTATGTTTTCTGCTGAAATACATCTCCTTCGTGGGGTAAACATATTTGTATAAAGCGAAAATGCGTTTCCAATATCTACCGATGTAATACATATATGACAGATGGTCGAGAGTCAAGCGCCATTGGCTTTCAGCAAAATGGTCCGGGTTCGATCCCCGGCCATGGCAGTGGAATTAACTGTGATAAAGATTACTTCCATTATACATTCTACATGTGCATAATTAAGTAATACATGTATTATTTTTTAAACGCCTTAATAATTTTTCAGAATGTTGTAAAAAAATATAAAAGAACTTGAATTAACTTAAATCTGGAATTTCCCATGTAACTTTTATATTTTGTATTACTGTAAAATATTTTATTATATGATTACAACTGTGATAAAATATTCGTATTCAAATTGACCCGAATTTTAAAATTAAAAATGTTTTACTGCCTCTTTTACTCTTCTGGTAAGGATATATGTATAATATTATGTATATATGAAAAAATGGATTCCTGCGTCTGTATTTAAGTCTGTAGACTGCTTGGAAGTTTTAGAATTAAAAATATCACACCAATGGCGACAGACATGTAAAAGCACCATGAAAATTATTTACTCATTGAAATTGATTGTATTATATGCACTGTAAAGTGTGTTCGCTGCTTATAATGGTCGAAACACTTTTAGATATTTTTTAAGTGATTTGTGGATTAAGTAAAATATTAGTCAAATATGTATTTGCAGTCTGCAACATCCAACTACAACTATTTCCATCATGTTTCTCTATTATGTACATTATTCAGGTACCCTCTATGTTAGTAGAGACACTAAGACACTGTATATGTGGACGTACACAAACGCATATATTCTATTGAAGTGTGGTATGTGCCAAGGACGTTATTTTAATGTTTAGAGGAGTTTCCTGTGTTCCAAGAGTGAATTGTTCAATTGGAATTTAATGGCCGACCATAATTTCGGACTCAGCAGAGCAAATAACTACGTCAAGTGAAATTACAATAGTTTGACTGAAATTCTCTCGTCGGTTGACAATTTTCCTCGGTTCATTTCCGTGTCACTACTCCGTTGCTCTTATTTGATTCAATCGCATAGTGTGGTGCACCGATGGGGCCTACAAGCCTGACACAAATTAAACAGTGTTGATATATCGGTCAATAACCAACTTCAAGTACGACCATATAAAATTCATATTACAGAGAAATGAGATATATACACTAATACGGGCTAACTATAGAATTACTGAAATATCAAAAATAAGTGGTTTTCAAGATGTTTATTATTTAAAAAAATGACACATTGCAGTAGTTGAAAGCTACGTGCAGAGAATGAGCAAATTTACTTTTAAGCACTTATTGAGCGAGCAAACACCTACGACTCTACAAATTGAAATGTTCAAGTTTCGTGAAATATTATACTGAATGTTTAAAATTGTAGGAACAATCTTTACTCTCTTATTTATTTGTCTATGTAATATTAAAAATACCTACTTTAGCTACTGAAAATTTAATATTTTGTAATAGCACTTATTGAATCCACTACTTCAGTGTTTGACAATTGCTTTCGATAATGATATTAACGTCAGCACAGACTGCAAACATAATTTTGGAAATTTTATCTCTGACAAATTTAAAAATGGTGACGTGGCGGATCCAGTCATACGTTTAATTCCAATTTAAAAAATCAGTTTTACAGATTTATTTGGTAACAATATGTTAAGTTCCAAATGTCTAGAAGATAAGGTTGACTAGCTATTTAAACAATGTTAATATAAGATTACTGTTACTACCTTAAAAGAGATCTCAGAACCCTTAACTTCCATAATAAATAAAGCGATGTCTGAGGGTGAATGCCCGTCGGCCTTTAAAATAGCTATTATCAAACCTATCTTTAAATGTGGCAGTAAAGAGGAGATAACAAACTATATACCGATCTCATTAATCTGTAACATAGCAAAAATCTTTGAAAAAATCATTAAGTCGAGAATAGTGAACTATTTGGATAAGTACAAATTATTATCCAGCTCTCAGTTTGGCTTCAGAAAAGGTAAAAATATTCAGGATGCTATCGCTTTCCTAGTAAGTAAAATATACCAGGCCTTAGATAATAAAAACAAAAGCTTAGCGGTGTTTATTGATCTAACTAAAGCCACAGTAAGCCACACCGAATTATTGTCGACACTTGAAAATCTGGGTATCAGAAATCATAGTAAAAAACTCTTAAAATCATATTTAACAGATAGAATACAACACACGGAAATAAATTCCGCGAGGAGTAGTCTTGAAGCAGTTGAGTATGGAGTGCCGCAAAGAACAGTGTTGGCGCCCATATTATTTATAGTATATATTAACTCTCTATTTGATTTACAAACTTCTGGCTTCATAGTAAGCTATGCTGACGACACCGCAATCTTTTACACAGCGTCGAACTGGAAAGATCTGAAAATTAAAGCGGAAAATGATTTGAAGAGCATAAAACACTACTTCGACAGTAAGCTACTAACACTAAATACAACCAAAACGAAATACTTACCCTTTTATTTATATGAAACATCCACCCCGGCATATTGTGAACTTAGTGTCGATGATAATTTCAAGATAGCATCTACAACTCAAATCAAATATCTGGGGATAATGATCGACTCACGTGAATTATGTATCAAATAAACTAAGAAAACTTACGTACAGATTTAAATGTTTAAGCGAAATTTTAGATTATAAGCAAATTAAAATATTGTACCATTCACTTGTCGAGTCTCATCTAACATACGGAATTCTAGGTTGGAGAGGAGTACTAGACACATACTTGAAAAATTTAGAAGTTTTACAAAAAAGAATATTAAAAATTATGTTAGGTAAAGAACGCACTTATCCCTCAGATATCCTCTTCAAAGACGCCAATGTAATGGACACCGGCAAAAATTATTTTTTCAATGTGCCTTATACCATTGTCAATCTAATATGCCAACCACAGCTCTACAAAACACAAGAGGAAGTATAAATAATAACTCGAGACTACTTAAAACCAAAACAACTTGTGGACAACGATGTTTTACTTATCTAAGTCCAAGAGCATACAATATGTTACCAAACAATATTAAACGCATATCATTATTTAGTAAAGCAAAAACAAAAATACCCTACAAATATCTAGAGAAAAAATCCATAATATTATTAATCCTCAACAATATAATAATAGGTTATTTTAAGTTTCTAGTTTTCGGTGCCACTATGGTTGTAATTATAACTCTGACTATAATTATGTTTATATAATTTCATAATTCTGTAATATAATTGTTAATCGTTTAGAATTTCCTATGTGTGATTTATGGTGTGTGCATGATTTGTATGTGTGTATGATTTATATGTGTGTATGATAGTATATTTTATATTCGACATTTTACATTTGACATTCTATAATTTACAAGTGTCTCATATTTTATATTTTACATTTTATATTCCAATAATGCTTTATATTTTAAAACTGTATTCACATGTTTTTTGTCTTTCATGCACAGTGCTTTAGTGCACTTATATAAAATACTAAGTTTATTTACATATTTTGTTATTGTATATCTTGTCATTGTATATCTTATACTTTTCTGATAAATAAATTTTATTCTATTCTATTCTATAAACAATGAATCCAAGTTACACTGAAATAACTCCTAAAATCTGACAGATGTATATTTGGACACCCATAATTTATTACAAGAATTGGTAAATACCTATCAAGTCCACTAGAAACTGTAACAAGTAAAATAAATAATAGAAAAATCATTTCCTATAAAAGCGGAAATTATTTTTTGTCTTTTGATGCCGATGGCAATGTGGGCTTCGCATATGTTGTTTTACCGATTCGGTATTAGACTGAATATTTTTTCTACCATTTGATCGTAGAAATATATTGATATATTACCAAAAAAATCACTGAATTCAAATACAGTTCCGATAAAAATTTACCATAGTTATAAGAAGAAAACATTATTCTTCGCGATTTTTAAAAATTCGTCTCAAGTAGAATGACCTTTATTAAAAATGTGTCACATGCTAAAAATATTAAACGATCAAGCCGGATAAGAATTACTAAATATATGATATTATCCAAATATTTTTTCTGCTATTTAATTTTAGTTTTTTCTTGTTGGGACCTTCTACCTTCAATATAAGTCATATATTTTTGGTGGATCTTTAAAAATTAAATTCAAATTTGTATATACAAATCTTGTTTCAAGTCTATAAGAAGTGCCTCTTATTCTTACTCTTCGGAATATTCCAGTGTTCCAAATACTCGCGCGCATCCATTACTCTCTGAAGAAAAAAGAGAAACATTCTCTATAGGAACTGAATGTACCCACAGAATGAAATCCAAGGGAGTTGGGTCTGGTGAGCGAAGAATTCTAACCATTTGGTCCTCCACGCACAATCCATTGCCAAGGAAAATTTTCATCCAATCCTCTGGCATTTCTACTAAATTGGGAAGGGGCACCATCGTGGATGAACCACATGTTATCTCGTGTCTCATCGGGCACATTTTCAATTAAGGGTAATAGATCATGCTCAAAAATTTTTTTTAATTTTCACCTGTTAGGAATGTTGGTAACACAAACACACAGAGGGGATTTAATTTTTAGCAAGACAAAACCTAAATTAGTAAGAATTAATTTTGGGAAAAACTCCTTTATTAGTATCTACAGAAACGGCCAATGCATAATGACCTTAATATGAGTATTCCTAAAAACAAATCAATTAGGGATAGTGAACAGGTAAAGAACACTGATAATGAGCAACACCTCTTTAATTGAGCTAAAGCTTCGGGCGACTGGGATCAATAAAAATCCGCTCTAACGGACTAAAACAAAGAAATAAGGAAAGCAAAAAGAGGATCTTGGAGGAAATTCTGTGAGTATAACTGACCTGCCTCACAGTAGTGGAATCCACAAGATTCTCTCCAGAGAGCCGACGTAGGAAATCGGCTCGTGAGGTGACCGGATAGCTCATATATGGACTCTGGAAAGGAAACCTTACAGCTCCTAGCACAAAATCACTTCCCAGGGTGCTTGAATCTGGATGACCAACAACTGTCAGCATCAGAAGGTCGATTAAAATGACCTGATAATTGGTTGACAGCTAAAAAAGGTGATTACGTTACTGACAATTGAGTGGGCCATCAAACCCTTCCAACCATTCAAATCGCCAGGAGAGGACGGAGTTTTTCCAGCTCTACTACAAAATGGACTGAAAATATTGCTCCCATTCCTCATTAAATTATTCAAAGCTAGTCTGGTATGGAACTATATCCCATCCGGTTGGTCGGCGGTTAAGGTAGTATATACATACCAAAAATAGGTAGGAAAGAACCAAGCCCTAAATCGCTTAGACCAATTAGCCTGACATCTTTTCTGTTCAAAGGCCTGGAGAAGGTGCTGGACGGATATATCAGGGGGAACATCCTGAATCATCACCCCCTCAACTAGCACTCAACAACCTAATCGAGAAGATCACCCAATCACTTCAAATGAAGGAAATTGCCGTGGGAGCCATTTTCGACATTGAGGGAGCATTTAATAATGCACTGCCTGACTCCTTATATGCAGCAATGGCTGCCAGAGGAATTGAGCCTACTATAGGCGACTGGATTCATACTATGCTATCAAACAGGACCATAACAACGTCTCTACAGAAAGAAACAGTTAGGTTTAGAGCCACAAGAGAATGTCCATAGGGTGGGGTTATCTGCACCCTTTTGTGGTCACTTCTTGTGGACGACCTACTGGCTATTCTCACACTGTGGTAGGTTGAGGTTCTAGCATATGCAGATGATCTAATAATACTAGTCAGAGGAGACTCTGAAGGAATAATATCGAATACCCTTCAAGAGACACTGAATATAGTGAGTAACTGGTGTGACAGGTCTGTAAACCCTCAAAAAACAATAATAGTACCATTTGCCCAAAAAAGGAAACTGGAGGACTTAATTGGAACTCCCATCTGGAAAAGGTAATCCACAAAGCAAAGCTGTCCATATGGACATGCCGTCGTATTTGTGATAAATCTTGTGGCATGGGTCCCCAACAGATTTACTGGATCTACGTCACGGTCATCAGACCAATGATAACATACGGATCCATTGTTTGGTGGCCGAAAGGATCACAACGAATGGTCAAAGCCAAACTCCCTGGACTGCAGAGATTAGCATGCATGACCGTAACGGGAGCAATTAGCACCACACCGTCAGCTGCAATGGAAATCCTCCTGGATTTACCCCCTCTTCATATATATTTGGTGAGAGACGCCAGGTGGGCAACCTACAGACTGCAACAAGCGGCCATTAATATGCAGCAGACTAGTATCATGGAGCGGAACAGGTTGCTGGATAACATAGAGAATAACAGCATCCTGGAATGCCCTCGGATTCTATGCCTACCATGACCAACTACGAGCTGACCTTCAACATCCTTTCTCCGGAAAAAATTAGTGGGATCGGAATAAAGCCGACCTACTGAGGGCAGACAGTTGCTGGTTTACAGACGGCTCCAAAACTCCTGAGGGGACAGGAGCCGGAATACATAGCTACAGACCAAGGGTGAGGATATCTTCAAGCCTAGGTACTCATGCAACTGTTTTTCAGGCTGAGGTTCATGCCATTGAACTGTGTGTGAGAAGGCTGGAATATATAAATCTTACACGCAAATCGATAAAAATTTTCTCAGATAGCCAAGCAGCTACAAAAGTTCTTGGCTCCTACCGGTGTAACTCCAAAACGGTATGGAATTGTCAGAAGGCTCTAAATCATTTGAGCAAAAACAATAAAGTGACTTTGGTCTGGATACTCGGCCACTCTGGTATGGAAGGTAATGAAATAGCCATCTTCTTGGCCAGAGAATAAACGGAATCACGAATCATCGGACCAGAACCGATACTTCGCATTTCTTTAAGTACTGTTAAGATGGCTATCTCAACCTGGGCTGAAAGGAAAACTCTCCAGTATTGGCAAGAGTTACCAGGATTAGTTCATTCGAAGGCGTTTATAAAATACCCTTTGAAATCAAGAGTTAGAAACTTTTAGAGTTAAACAGAGTAAACCTGAAAACTCTAACAGGCCTATACACCGGGCACTGCCGACTTAACTATCATTTGCATAATCTCGGCCTAGCGGAAAACGCCAAGTGCCGTCTATGCCTAGAAGATGATGAGAAGGCAGACCACATCCTAGGATCCGATTCTCAATATTTGGCAAAGGACAACTACTGCCAGAGGATCTAAACACATTCTCACCCAATAAAGTTATCAGTTTCGTTAAGAGACTGAACTTATTGGGTGAAATATAACTAGGTGTGAGCCATAATAGGCCTGCTGAAGGCCGCAGTAGAGGGTCCAGAGGAACCCACTCACAAGAAACTTAATACCTAATAATGAGCAAATTTCTCAGTTTGTGAATTGATTTTGTATTGTATAGAAGCGGTGTTGTGTTCTCGATTGTTCTTTGAGGGTATAGAATCTTGTAGGAATCTTTTTGTTAAAGGTATGCTACTTTTTCCATTTTTATTTAACATTTTTTAATACAATTATTTGTTATAGCTTATTCAAAATATTAACCGTTATTTTTAAATTACATATTTACTTTGGTTTTTGCTGACTGTAATTTGAGGTTTTTAAGGAAGCTTATAAAATAACTTTTAATAAAATGTAGTGCCCATTAAACTGCCAAGTAAAATAGTAGGTGCGTATAATCCTTAAAAATAAAAACTGATTCATAACGAAGCCAGAAAATCGTCAAAACTTAGGAAACCACAAGAAGTGAACCACTTCTAATGAAAATTTTTAAAACATTTGTTATACTACATTATTTGAAATATTCCGGTAGTCGGATTAAATTTTTTTGAACCCTAATTCTGAAAATTTTAAAAATTTTTCATAAGTTTTGTATAATTTAGAGATATCATATATTAAGTCCGATTTTCAAAGACAAAATATTATCTAGGAAGTTTTTGGTTGATTTCTAATAAGTTGTCAAAATAAGGATTTTCCGAATAAAAAATAGCCGCAAAATGGGAAATGTATTTCAAATAATTAAATAAAATTTCTTTATGATTCAAGGAATATTTTTAATATATATTTTTAGCAAACGATCTTTCCGACAAACATGCCGCTGACGTGCGGAAAATCCAAAGAAAAACTGCCTTATAATTGAATAAATTGAATTAAAACTTTCAGAACCGTTACGTCAATACGTCTCATATAAGCACAGAAAATTTAGTCAAGATTGAATAAACGTTTTTTTTATCTTATACACGATGCGAACGTATAGGAAATTTAGGAGAAAATATTATTGTAAAATGAAAAATAATGCATGTAACGTGCTCTAAATTTTTGTATCGTTAAATAAATGTATTTAGAACAATTACGTAAAATTTCATCAAAATTTAATAAATATTATTAACACAGCAAATGATTTTTGCGACCAACGTACCGCTGATGCGCGGAAATTTCGGGGAATAAACGAAAATATTGAACTCAGTGGGCTAAAACTTTCAGAATTATTGTTTCGGATGAAAATATATGTATATTCATTTATACATATATTTTTGCATTCAAATTTCAACGCATTATTATACAAATTATTTAATTAATTGAAAATTAACATTTTTCAATTAAAACTTTGTTGCTTACTTACTCAAATATTATTTCTTATACTGCATTCTCAAAAAAAGTCACTTGAATAAATATCATCGAAAAAAATTGTCCAAGTATATAAATTTTTTGTAATTGTTTAAACGATATAAATATTTGAGTCCGATAGCCGGAATGTAGTATAAGAAACATTTAAGAAAAAAAAGATTAATCAAAATCAGTTCAGTTCATGTGAGTTCCGAAGTAAAAAGATTCATTGACTCGACTATGAATGCCGACATCTAGGGTATAGTTTCGAAGAAATGGCGTGCAGAAATTCGAACTTACTTTTAACGGTTTATATCTATATTATGAAAAGTTTACAATACACTTCAGAGAAAGGAGGTGGCATATCGAAAACGTGCTAATCATGGAAAATAAATTGCCAAAGCGATGTAAAAGACAAATACAACGCTTAAATTGCGTGTCGATATCTGCCACAGTTTTAGAAAAATAGCACACAGAAAATTTGGAGTCTCCAGTGACCCAAGAGATAAGCTCGTGTCGAGGGTTCGCAGGATTGTTTGAAATTTGCAAATATGTTTAAGAAAATAGATGGATATAACTGATAAACTAAGATTCGGAAAAAAATAACAAGAAAGACGGATAGCAAAAAAATTAAAGAATCAATATCGCTTAATGGATGCTCATTCAATTATTGTTCTGTAAATTTTTGTACAATAATGTTCCGAAATATTAAGGAAATATTTTGTGTTTCTTTATTGTGTCAAGAAACACTCTCTGACTAATGACTATTTCTGTAACAACACTGACGTAGTTTTCCACGAAACTCCAAAATGCTATATACTGCACTCAACGCGCGTTTCGCCAACCAAGTTGACATCATCTGGAGATGATTAAAACTAACATTATGCTAATAATGTACCCTATTTATACCTAAACTATTCACCGAATCGTAACCTACTAACCAATAAAGCGAGCTACCTGGGATCAGCCTTCATCACAGTGCCATAATTCTTTTAAATATGAACAAATATATAAGGGATTTTAAAGTAAAAACAATCGCAACAAATGTAGTAGAAAATACAACACAACTTAATAATAATCTAGATAACCAATTAAACAACGATTTACTTATTTTTCACAATAACATCTGCAGCATAAACATAAATATCGATGAATTAAAAAGCCACTGCCACTATTCATACAATTTATACACTTTGTGATTTCCAAGCTTTCAAATGCATCCAGCTGTCTAGTATTTGTTACATTCTTAATTAATTTTAAATTGCTAATATCTATTTTATGGTTGTTTTCAAACGTATGTTCGACAACACTAGACTTATCTGTTCTACCATATTTGAGATGGGCCATATGCTCTTTGAATCTAGTTTGAATTGATCGTCTAATTTGTCCAACATATTTTTGATTACAGTCTTTACAGCTAATTTCGTAAATTCCCAACTATTCGAACCATGACAATAGTTTAGGTTTTACAGTTATAGTACATTGTTATCATAAGGTTAGTTTTAATCGTCACCAGATAATGCCAACTTGGTTGTTGAAACGCGCGTCGAGTGCAGTATATAGTGTTTATGTGTTTCGTGGAAAACTACATTAGTGTTATCTTCGCATCAAAGGTTCCAACTCATTCCAGGATTTCTGTAACACAAATTGCAGAAATTCAGAGGCTTAATTTTCGAGTATTATACATGGTTACCCTATTTTTTAAATGTAATTGAATCTTAAAAAAAGTTATTCATGTAATAGAAAAGAGAAAATACAAATACCTGATATTTTTATTTGTAATAGTAAGATATAAAGAAGAATAAAAGTGGGCCGCTATTTTTACTTTTTTATACCTATAATAATAATATGAGGAAGTAATCGTGATTTTTTCCTACCTCGAGATTTTGATTGATATAATATACGTTTTGAACCCTCCTGAATCCATTTAGACTATTTTCCGAATGATGTTTGTCGGTGAGTGTGCGTGTGCGTGTGTGTGTGTGTGTTTTGATTGTCATCAACATTTTAGGTGACACATTAAATTTGGTGAATGTGGTACCACCAAAAGAGACATAATGAATGAGAGAAGAAAAAATGTACAATTTCGGGAAAAAAAATTAAACATTTTTATTGCATTTCTGGACGAATCTCGACGAATTATAATGAAAAAATAACTATGGAAAAAATCTGTCTGCATGTCTGTAGTATTGCGATAGCAGCCACAGTTTTTCAGATAAAGCTTTAAAATTTGTTACACATGTTCTAAAGGCCAAAGACAATGATAAATTCGATAATGAGTAAAATTATTGATCAACTGAAAGGAGGTCCACGGGACCCAAACTGTTTTGTATTTGCCTTCACAAAAAAATATATTCTTGATGTCTACTATATCAAGCCAATAAAATAAATTTTCCAAGTACTTAAATAAAGCTGATGTAAACTGAAATTTTTTTCACATCTCACCTCATAAAATGGGGTTAGGATAAATTTAACAGTTTGACATTTGAAATGTCTAATTTAGTTACAAAAATGTCAATGTCAATAAGAAGAAATTATTAAAATATATGACATGAATAATTATTGACAGTATCGAATGACGCTGATAATTAATTATTTAAAAATGTTAATGAAACAGTTCAAGGTATGCTATTAAAATTTAATTGAGGTAAGTGAAGGATTATATAGAATAATTTTTTTTACATCAGGATGATATATACCGGTATAAGAAAGTTATGTGCTGGCCACATCAGATATTTTTTATTTATTAAAATAAATGCAGTTTCATGTAACAAAAACAACAATAATAAATAATAAAAGTAACTTTTATCTTACTCGTCCATAATATATTGTGTTGCATGGGACGTTCATCTTGTTGTTGAATAAATAATTTGATAATGATAATGATTTTTTCAAAGAAATTGTTAGGAATTGAGATTTGTAAAAAATCTATTATAAAGGAATTATAAAAAAATGTCTCCTTCTCTTGTATCTTCTGGAGGAAATGCACTTTTTAATAGAAATAAAGATACTTACAGTTTTAAATTCAATGCAATTTGCCTACTGAAATTAACTTTTAATAAATAATCTCTGTACATATTAAAATATTATTAAAAATGGTAATCATTTAAAGACGATTAAACCAAAAAATAAGAAACATTTTATAATATCATAATTCCTACAATAAAAAACAAATATGTAGACCAATTCAACTACAAAATATGTTTAATTTATATGATATGTATATGACCAATAATATTTCTTGCATTTTAATAAACTGCGATGTTAAAATCCTGCAAAATTTCCAATGGACTGTGATTAGTATAACTTGATAACACAATGTTTCCATATTTATGTCAGCACAAATATTTTTATTATATGAATAATGCTTTCAATGTTATCTCGAGGCTTACAAACAGAGTTTTCTAATATCTATCTATAACTGTAGACTAGGGAATCATTGTCCTCTTAGCACAGACAGCAATCTCCCACATAGGTTATTAACTTAATAAGTAGTGTGTGTACTTTGTGCACAATTTATTATACCTTCTTTTAATTTAATAAATGTACAAATATACTTGAACTGCAATGTCATAAGGTTTCTGAGGGAGAAGACAGATAGAGTACCCTCAGTTACCTTCATTATGTGATAATTTAAAAACTATGTGCCTTTGATTAGGCAATTTGCTGTCCTAGAACTTATTTTGAAGGCTATTTTCAATGTCAAACGAATCACATCGATTTTCTTTTTCTGATTAAAATCCTCATTATATTCAAATAAAAGAAGACCTACTCAGATAAGCGTTTTTTTTAAAAACGACGTCTTCCTTCATTCTAGAAAATAATAATAAAATAATTATTGGGTATTACAAAAGCATTCTTTCAGATCTAATATGACAATAATAATAAATACCTATAGTTTCTTATATTTTACACTGTCATTCCTATCTGAATGTGCTAGTATAAAAGTTATAGGCATATAATAAATTAAAAACAACACTTCCAATACGTTTTATCATAGAAACTATTAAAACAACTACTCAGTCTAGGAGCCTAAAACATTTATACTAGCACATTCAGATAAGAATGACAATATAAAATATAAAAACTATAGGTACTTATTATTATTATCATGTTAGGTTTGAAATAAAGCTTTTGTAATACCCAATAATTATTTTATTATTTTTTTCTGAAATGCATGAATACTGTGACGTACTTCGCTACTCTACCTAAGAGCGGAAGTGTCACTTTGACGCCCAACACTACGGCGGTGCACACTGTACGGAGATCTCGGGCGCCAGTTTCTGTTTAGAGTGCAGAAACACCACTTTACTCTATCGGCGGGACGATAGAGGCCGGGCAACTGCAGTGAAGATACGGCTAAGCCAGGGGTCGGGAAAAAGGGAACTTACATACTACAGTTAAGGAACACACTCTCATTCAATATATGTACATTTATTCTACACACTAATTATTATTTACACTTTATACACACCTTAGTAACTACAACTTAAACTACAACGGTCTTAACTACAAGCGGTCTTATTCTACAAACTTATACTACTACGGTCTTAACTACGGACAAGCGGGGCAGTAAGCGGGCGGTCAAGCGGTGCGACACAGTACGCCGGTGAACGAAGCGGTGAAACGGTAAGCAGCGATGAATCCAATCGGTCACATGCAGACGGCGGACGGATACCAGGAGGGGAAGCAAGCGCCCATACCAGCAAACTATGCCTATCTAACGCGGTTACTTATTATCGCTTGGCTGATGGATGGTTCCGGTCTTATCATATGCCAACGAGTATCTCCAAAGCGCCCTGCCAAAGAAAACGGACTCAGGCGCCCTGGAGGGCACGCGGTTGAATGCGGTTACGGTAAGGGGGGGGGAAGGAGTAACAAGCCTAACAGTGGCAAATTGATGATGACGACGGGATGGTCAAACTCCAAAACTACCCTGCAGAATTTTTACGTGCTCAGGTAGCCCGGGGAACCCGCGGTTACGGACGATACCTCCAAGTCACCCTGCAGAATTTTTACGTGCTCAGGTGGCCTAGAGAACACGCGATGGCAACTGACAGTACCTCCAAGTCACCCTGCAGAATTTTTACGTGCTCAGGTGGCCTGGAGGGTACGCGGTATAACGCGGTTCAAGTTGGAGGGGGGGAAGGAGTAACAAGCCGAACGGTTGCAAATCTAAGACGACGACGGTATGGTCAAAGCTACCAAGCTACCCTGCAGAATTTTTACGTGCTCAGGTAGCCCGGCGGACCCGCGATTACGGACGATACCTCCAAGTCACCCTGCAGAATTTCTACGTGCTCAGGTGGCCTGGCAGGCACGCGGTTACGGAAATCCCTCTAAATCACCCTGCCAAAAAAAACGGACGCAGGTGGCCTAGAGGACACGCGGTATCAAATGCTAGTATTTCCAAGTCACCCTGCAGAATTTTTTACGTGCTCAGGTGGCCTGGAGAACACGCGGTGTAACGCGGTTCTAATTCCAACCTTCGGCCGCTCTCCCGTTCTAAGGAAGGATATGAGGCGGAAACGTTTAGCGCTCGCGGTTCACTAACTCTAAAAAAATAAAGCCCGGAAAGTACTCACCAGCCAAGTAATACCGATTATTTACCAAACCTTTATCAAACCTTGCTACCTACTTCCGGATCCTGTGCTGGCTTCCTCTCTGGAGCGGTCGGGGTCGGCACGTCTGGACGGTACGGGCGGCAGCAACGGACTGTTCTCGGATACTCTGCAAAATCCTCAAGCTACTAAACTCTGCCCAAAAAGCAGAAGTAGGAGGAGCGCGGTAGTCATGCGCGAAATATTGCAACTACGTCACCGTTTATCGACTTAGAAAAATTCGCAATTACCTTTGTACCTATGTACCTCTATACTCACAAGTTTACTTACTCTCCAAGTAGGCGTGGTGCTTCGGTTGGAGCTCAGACGGGAACTAATTTAATGATAAAATCCTCATGCTACTAAACACTGCTAAAACGCAGAAGTAGGATGAGGTACGGTAGTCATGCGCGGGTTATTACAACTACGTCACCCGTTCATCGACTTAGAATAATTCCGCATGAAATTTAAATACCAATATATCCTTATACTCACGAGTTTACTTACTGTGCTGGCCGGCGTGGTTCCTCGTTGAGTAGCTGGACGGAAACTAATTTAATTATTTTCAGTCTCGGCCTCCCTCATGTTAGCGCGGTCATAAGGGTGCCGGGGACACAATGCGTGCGTCGCGTTTCGCTTACTGCCGGCCACTTGGCCTACGTGGAATGTTCATAAAAATATATCAATACTACCTATCTATAATTAACAATTTAACTGTTATTAATTAAAAGCGTAGCACCATAATGGGTAAAATATTTTTCAAAACCTAGCCACCTAACTTAACTTAATAAAAAAAAATCACTTCGTTACAATACGAAGCAATAATATGTCAGATTTTTTAAGAGGTCTTCTGTCCTTCCACAACCTCTACCAAAGAGCCTTAGCAATATTTTAGAAATGTTTTACAATTTTTATAATCACAGTAAAACAAACCATGCTATAAATTTTAAAATTTCAAAAAACCGTCATATTAGTACAAACTAAGGGGAATCGAATACGAATAATTCGAGTATTCGAATATTCGAATATTCTAATACAAGTTATTCTAATGGGAAATTATTTGAATATTCGAATACTCGAATATTCGAATACTCGAATATATTCGAGTATTCGAATATTCGAATATATTTGAGTAAATTTGAATATTAAAATATATTACTAAATTATGTACGAATGGGTATGCAGTATGCATCCAACCAAAGTAGGTAGATAGTAGGTATAGGTAGGTACCTATTCTAAAATACAAATATATAAATAGACCACATTAGTGGCACGTTTTACTTCCAGTGAAACTATTCCATCTCTTTCTCGCCTTGACCGTATTCTTACTGTACTAAGGCAGAGGTTAAAATTATATTTTAAATTTTAGAAAACCTGTAAATATTTAACTATTGACTTGTCATGTATTTGTTTTACCTTCACAATCTGCGTCGTTTTTAAAAACATTCTAATTTTATAGCATTTTTATTTTTTTCGAAAAGGAAAAATAGTTATAACACAGAAATATAATAAACTAACTCTGTGTTCGTTTTATTTAAGCTTCAATAGTTAAATGTGAACAATAGCGCCTCAATCCTAAAATAAAATACTAACTAAAGAATTCTGACCCTTAAAGCAAATGTACATGTGCTATTGTGGGTATGGAAAGCAATCAAATTGCCTGCTTAGTGGATTACGTCACGACTATTATTGTGGTCTATCCAACCAAACACTCAAATAGAGTATTCACTATTCACTAGTATTCAGTGCTATACCTATTATTAATGAATATTCGAGAATCCGGATTATTCGGTTACCTATTCGAATAATTCGATTTATTCGAATAATCCGAATACTCGAATAATCTGAATATTCGATTATCCGAATAATCCGAATATTCGAATATCCGAATAGTTCGAATATTCGAATACTTTTTCGAACGTATATTCGAATACTTACTAAAATCTGGAAAATTCCCAGCCTTAGTCCAAACGTTTGTACATTTTTAGATTTAATTAATTTCTTGTAAACAAAAAAGTAAATATGGTTTACTATAATAACAATGCCGAATTATGGTTATGAATTATTAAATATCAATACGGCGGTTTTTTGTAGCGGCTGGTGTCTTAAAATGATCCAATAATAAATCCAACTATGTTTATTGCCGGTTTGTGAAACATTTACTGTTAAACTAGTGAATCTGTGGCGTATGCATTACTATCATTTTTTGTTGTACCTGCCTGATAAAACGTAATTATCATGGTCATTACCTATTCAAATGTTTTCATGAATCGATTTTAATCCATTAGTAGATATATTTGTAAATGTGGCGTAGAAGCCGCGAAACCACAATCACGTTAAAATAAACGCAAAAACATATTTAACAAAGAAAAAAGTCACTTTTAAATCTACCGAAATTGAATATTACAAAGTAAAACGTGGCCCAGTTAATATTAGAAATAAACAATAATACAGCGTAAAACTTATAAAAAATCTTCACTCATAGCTTTTGAAATTATTTTGATCAATAAATAAGTTTTCTAAGAAATTAAGTTATAGGAATGTACTCAATGTACCGTTATTTAATTAAGATTACTATTCCAATGATACGGTTATTTATTTACCAATCGATTTTATATTTTGAATTAAAAGACATCAATAATAAAACACTTAACTCTAATCCTATGATTAAAGTGACTCTAAAATACCCAGAAGTATAAAACGAAACCGGTGATATATTGAGAATAAAAAAGGGAAAAAGCTGTATTAGTAATCATCATCAAGTAAAAGTATTAGATAGCAGGTGTTAGTTACCGTACTTTTTATGAGCATGAAGCCCTACCTGGCTTCAGTGACTCATTATCGAACGGCATCATATGCCCCGACTAACATTATTGTGGCTGATTCGACCAACCGTTTTCATTATTTGCCGATTTAATACATTCATTCCAAATAATTGTTCTTTTCAGGATTAACAGTTCAAACGGAAGGTTTTAATCTACTCTACCATTACGAGATGAGTTGTTGAAGGTGAATTAAAAGGTGAAAAAAAAACATTTACTTCACCCATCCACCAAGAAGCGTTTCAAAGGCTTTTACAGATGTAATCTGTCATAAGTAATTAGGATCATTTTAAGTCCCACATAGCATTTAATATCCTGTGTTTATTTAAAAGAGATAGATACATGAAGTGAAAATAACGTTCTGTATTTGGCATGAACAACTGTAATATACATGTAATGTACATGCAGTATACATAATTAACATACTATTGTGGATATTTGTACGATGTTCTTAAAACGTACAGTCCCTCTGTTGTGCCTGAATGTAAAATATTGTGGGTCCATACGTTATGTAATGTTGTACAGACATCATTCTTTGTACTACTTGTATACGATAACGTGATTGACGGATGTATATTTGTTTCACAATGTTTGGGATGAATGCTATCCGCAATATTTTCATTTTTTAGGATATTATAAAAAGCAAAGTTTATTTATTTTGGTGGCATATGCGCTTCCGATAGGTTGGTATGTAGGTAGGTACCAAGTAAAATTTAAATTATATTTTTCTTATGGTGATCACAAGACAATATATGGGTATGTTTGGTAAAAATTAGATTTGTTTGTATTTTTCTAATTATATTAGGACTTTAATTGCTTTAATATTGCTGTTTTTAATACGAATTTATTGCATATGTAACAAGCAATTTAACAAGGCTCCAAATGGTTCATTCAGTGAGGTGTCAGGCTACTAATCATACGTATATATGTATACTGTAAATATTTGATTTGAAAATGAAATATTAGTATCTAATTAGAAATGTAATAATAGGGAATAAATTGTTTTAAATTGGAATTGAAATCCAGAGGTCCCTGGTTCGACAAGCAGGCAAAGTGAGTTTTTAATTTAATACAATCCAAGCTTTATGCAATAATATTAGTCCCTATAACTTAAACCGATAGACCGAAATATCAAGAATATTTCAAACCCGCAGTGCTTTTTTGTTTAATGGGAAGCTTACGTACATAGGAAGTAATGTAAGTATATAGGGATAATTATATTCAGTTTTGAACCATATGATGTGAAATTTAGGTACACGTGTTCATACTTGATACTTGATCGGGAGGTACATATGCCGGACAGGTTGTATTTCACGTTCATGTAATAACATACGTGAATAAATTTTGAACATACATCAAATATCCACATTTACCTAATGCATATGTATAGTACATGTATGGTACATGAAAATTCTATGTGAAGTATAGTAGACAATGCTGAAATCAAAGATCAAGACTTTTCTAAAACTAAGCAATATTCTTACGACCATTGATCAAACATACAGTTAATTTTTACTTGTTAATATTTAATACCTAAAATGTTATAGTTATAAACGTAGTGAGAAATATAAAATATCAGATTGGAACTGAAGAACAACTGCAAATTAGCATTTAATATTCCTAACACAATAAAATAACTGTCTGGTTGAATTTTTTTTAAACAAATTGTTGAAGAATTGACGAGTGTAAAGTAGTCGAAAAACGAATAAAATAAATAACAATGACAAGATAGTTCTAAAAAAATAATTTAGGTAAAACTCATAAGCGTAAACATTTTTACTAAATCACTAATTTGAGCAAAGACGGCATATCGTTTTCAAATATACCTCTATGTATGAAAATGATCTGCAAAAAATATAACAAAAAAATATTCCTATGAAGTCAAAAGTATTGTGTGAAATTGTCATGTAGATAAAGAAACATGTCAAATATTCATGTACATACAATCTGCATTCACACTCCTGTATCTTACAGTTTTTGTTTTTGAGATTATAGTCCAGTGGACGTAAAGAAATATCCAAAATCAAATTTGTTCACATATATTTTTTCTCATGGACAAATGTCCATGTCTACTTTTGAGAGATGGAAATACATACTGTACAGAATTTACCCAAACAGAAATAGAAAATTCGATGGTTTGCAAAGTTTGGGAAAGAAAATTGAGCACAGAAATCCAAATATTATCGGATATTAATGGAGCGTTTGTACTGTTTTGTGCCATTTTTAAAATATCAGCACTACTCTTAGTTGTCTAATTATTTCTCTAGCAAAACAATCTTTTTTTGTAACTGTCTATGATATCGTTATTATGAATAATTAAAATTTAATTCGCGAAACATTTTTTAAAAGTTGATCATTTTAAATTGGAATTCCTAGTGCTTTGTTAAGATACTTTGCCGTCCAATGGCGGCTGATGAAATTTAGGCTATGCCATTTCTTAGTATTAGAGCATGGAACGCAAGCGATACTTTAAGGTGTAACTATCAAGACTAAGTAAGGAAAGTTTGCAGAAAAAAAATTGCGATTGGAATTTGCGAAAAAAACTTGGAAAAATTGTGAGCCTCCAAGGTTATTTTTTTAAACGATTTGTAAAATATTTGCGAAACATTTTTTTTCAGAATCAGATGGAAAATATAACGACAGATTTCAAATTTTCTAAAAAAATATAGATTTTTACAAAGTTGCACATTTTTGAAATTTGCAGTGAAAAATGAATCTAAAATAAAATTTCAAAACGGTGTAACTTTATAGAAAACCAATATTTTTGATGAAATTTGAAATATTTCGTTAAATTTCTCACCTGATTCTGGAAAAAACTGTTTCGCAAATATAATACAAATCGTTTAAAAAATAACCTTGGAGGCTCACAATTTTTCCAGCTTTTTTTCGCAAATTTCAATCGCAATTTTTTTCTGCAAAACTTCTTCATTTAATCTTGATAATACCGCTTAAAGTATCGCTTGGGTCCCATGCTCCAATACTAAAATGATATGACAGTCTAAATTTCACCAGCCGCCACTATTGCTATTACTATAAAATTAAACAAAAAAAAATATTTGCATAAGTGGTATGAAAGACCCGATTCCTTTTTTATATATTAATTATTAAACATTCAATCTTTTGCAAATCGTGGTGTCTTGTGTCATAATTACATATGAATTTTAAATGGCACAGAAAAGGAGCCTTTTAAAAAAATCTGTGAAATGGATCAGTTTGCGGCTATAAGATGAAAGAAATTAAGCAATAATTCGCTTAAAGTTGTTATCTAATTATTATAATATTACACCCTAAAAATTGAGATTTCATTTGTGTGCGATATACAGGTAACACTGATAAATAAGAATATATTTCCACGGGTGTCTGATTTTGATAGGTCCCTAGAGGGACCATAGTTGTATAAACGACGTTTCGACAGTCACATCTGCCATCATCAGATTAGTTGAAGATCGTGTTTGTTTTGAGCACTTATTTTTGTAACTTTGTGACATTTTAACCTGTCAGATTTTTCTTCAACGCCTAAACACGGACGACCTAACTGTGTACTGGAAGCAAGTTTTTTGTTTTATTAATCAAATTAGGTGAAATTTTGAATTCCCAGTTGAGAAGTATTCTGAGTTTCAAACCTGTCCGTTTTTCTACCTGCCGCTTGCAGTTTTTAAATCTAAGAGCTCTGTTGCAACTTTTAAACGTTCCAACTCTCAGAATCTGCATTGACTATGTCACGTTCGAGTTTCGAAACAATGATATTTTCATTGTTTCGAAACTCGAACGTGACATAGTCAATTGCTGAATCTATATTGCCATCTCTTGGCATAGAATAGAGAATTTTTCTTTTTGTAACCATCTCTGCTAGGTCAGTAAACTGGAAAGCCAAGAAGGAGAAGAAAGAGAGTTATAAAGATAATGGAATCGGAAATAATTAAATAAATAATTCTCAAAACTTTCGCGAGAAGAGTTCAAATAAAAGTATTTAAAAAACTATTTCCTAGACACTGACGAAAGAAGGAAACTGACATCATTTCTCAAAAAAAATATAAAATCACGCAGAAAGGAGTATATTATTACATCCACCAAAGTAGATACTTTCGATAACAAAATGGTACACGTGAATTTTTAATAGAAAGCGAAATAACGTCGACGAGGAACGATGAGTTGGTAGCTTGCAGTTTTAAGAAAAATCATTTAAATTGAGAAAATACAATTCTCTCTCTCTCTGTACTCTAACTTTAACTTTGATATATTTTTTATTGTCATGGTATCTGCTGCCCATTCAGGTTACAAAAAAATAAGTAATTTTAATATACAGTGTCTTCGTAAAGTATAGAATAAATGCATTATTTCTTAAACCAAAAATATTTTAAAAAATTCCTCGATTTTAAATTTCAATTGCGCGTTATGACGTCATTCCTGTTTCCGTTATGACGTCATTAATATTTTTTTTAAATGGAACACCCTATATATTTCGCAATTTTTTGGTTCCGCTTCAACAGCAGATTCCAAAATTGTAGCACACTTAGGATCTGAAATTGTTAAAAAATATGACCATTTTGAATATAAGAATTTACTAATTTTTCATATTTGGTTTGAACAAATAATAGTCACTAGAACTAACGGTTAGTTAATAATAAAAGTATAGTAAATGTTCGACTGTACTCTTTGTTGTAGCTGACAGTACCCTAAATGATGAATAGTGTTGCTGGAGCTTGGTTATAGTTTCCTGAGAAATGTTGTTTATTTCTGTTCTAATTCTCTCTTTTAATTCAACAATATTTTCCGGTTTGGTTTTATAAACAAAGTTGTTAGATGGCCCCGCAGAAAATAATCTAATGGATTGAGGTCCGGTGACCTTGGTGGCCATTCGATGGGTCCACATCTACCAATCCACCTGTTCAGAAATATTTGGTCAAGAACATCTGCTACATAATGGAGAGGCGCACCGTCCAGTTGATACCACAGGCTTTCTTTAACATTTCTAGAATTAATTCTACTGGGGAATAAATTTAATAACGTTGGAATGAGATAGCCCTTTAAAAATTGAAGATATACCGGTCCGTTGACAGTTCCATTGAAAAAATATGGTCCAACTGTGGATACTGTGTGTGCTGCTCTCGCATCCATCGAGGGTTTTCTCTTGCCCAGTATTTACAGTTCTGACGATTCACTTCATCATTTAATTTGAAAGTGCATTCATTGGAGAAAATAATATGACTATTGCATATATGATAAGATGACCATTGCATATATTCATCATTGTCTCACAAAAATGTATCCTTCAATCTGGATCATCATCACTTAGTTCTTGCACAAGCTCAATCCTAAAGGGACGTCATTTTTTTTAATTTTAATACTGTTTGTACTGACGTTTTAGTAACATCATAATCGCCACTAACCTGGCGAACGCTGGTATGTAGATTTTCTTCAACAGTCAGTAAAATATTTAATTTTGTATCCTCGACAACACCTGGGCGACCTGTTTTCGATAAATTTTCGCGGTGGAAGTCTCTTTAATTTTTTTTTTTTCAATTTTACTCACTATTTATTGAGTTATGGGTCGTTCTGGATATTTAATATTAAATAAATTACATACTTCTTGTTGAGTTCGCGTCCTATCATCATATCCAATCATCGCGCATCGTAAGAATTTCAATTCTCTGCTTTACAGATACATTCATGTTATAAATTAAAATAAATCGACAACAATTATTATGAAACCACTACTAGGGTAAAGTATTTTTAAGTGATTCACTGTCAAAGACGATAATGATAAAACAAAAAACCAACAAAATCTAGTCTACTTCAAAAATGAATAAAAAACGTGTTTATTTTACTTTATTACTTGTTTTTTTTTAAATAGCCGTATCTTCCAACTTCAACATCAATTTTAGACCCTAAATATGACACATATTTGGAATTAGCTGTTGAAGCAAAATCCAAAATGGAGAAATATACAGAGTATTCCATTTAAAAAAAATATCGATGATGTCATAACGGAAACAGTGATGACGTCATAACCAAAAAATAAAGGATAAGGTGCACAATTGAAATAAAAAATCTACGTGTCCGAGGATTATTTCTAAATATTTTTGGCTTAAGAAATAATGAATTTCTTCCATACTTCACGGACACACTGTATAATAATTACAACAAAAATAAAAGTAAGAGAATTTTCATTCGAAATAATTTTATGAATATGCTTATGTCAAACAGCCATTCCCAGTAAGTCAATAATTTATTTTACCTAAAACTATCATTTTTACATACTCTTAAGTCATCGGTTCCTAAATCTCGTAGCGTATATTTTTGGCCACATAAAGTGGGCCTTTGAGCCACTATGCATATATTAACGAGACCAAAATAAAACAGTTAAATCCAACTTACTTTATCTAAAAGTGTTTCCTAGGTTAATTTCAGGGGTCAAACTTAAGAAAATTATTTTTTTTAAACAAAAAAAAGAATACTTTTAGCTGTTAGGATCAAATTTGGGACGTATCTATTTCCTGACCTATAGTATTGTTGCCTTAATACGTTATTAAAGTCCCAGTACATCTTTATTACTGTGATAGAAGCTGTTATTTAATAATTCAAGTTTTCTAACAAACTTGTTGAATTTTTTATCGAAGATGGCTGACTTAGGCAGAACATATTGATATACTTATTTCAATAAAAACCGTAAGTTATCTTGGTTTTTGCTGTAGTTTTTATGTAAAAAGTGTATATTTCGAAGGCTTTATCCTAAAAATGAATAAATTTTGCGTGTACATTTCTATAGTAAACATTATCCGCAATGCTTAGAGTACGACAATACAAAATTATCGTAAGTTAAGTGACATTGAACGTGGTCGAATTATTGTTATGAAAGTGGCAGGATGTTCACTTAGGGAAATTGTCAACCACGTAGAGCGTAACGTAACTGTGTTAATCCGGACGTCCTAGGAGGACTACAGATCATGACGAAAATCATCTCAGAAGATTGGCTTTAAGAGACTGATTTTCCCCAACACAAGCAGTGGGAAATGATTAAATAGAAACTTTATGTTAGGTTCCTGTGTTGTGGAACCTCCACTGCGGCCAGAAGCAGGCCTATTGTGGCTCACTCCTACTTATATTTCAACCAATAAGTCAGTCTTTTAATGAAACTGATAACTTTATTGACTGAGAGTCTGTCCAAATCCTTTGGCAGCACTCGCCATTTGCCAATATTGAGAATCGGATCCCCTTCACAGCGGGATAGGTGCACAAGACATGGTCAGTCTTCTCATCATCCTCCAGGTATAGTCGGAATTCGGCATTTTCCGCCAGGTCGAGTTTATGCAGATTATAGTTTATTCGGCAGTGCCCAGTATATAGACCTGTTAGGGTTTTCAGGTATACCCTGAAACTCTAAAAGTTTGTTAGTTCTTGATTTCAAAGGGTATTCTATAAATGCCTTCGAATGAACTAATCATGGTACATTGCCAATGTTGGAGTTTTCCTCTCAGCCCTAATTAAGATAACCATCTTGACAGTACTTGAGGATACGGTAAGTATCGGTTCGGGTCCGATGATTCGTGATCCTGTTCCTTCTCTAGCCAAAGAGTTGGCTATTTCGTTACCTTCCAGATCAGAGTGGCCAAGTATACAGACAAGAGTCACTTTACTGTTTTGCTCAAATGACTTAGAGCCTTCGGACAGTTTCATACCGTTTTAAAGTTACACCGGTAGGAGCCAAGATCTTTTAGAGCTGCTTGGCTATCTGAGAATATTTTTATTGGTTTGCGTGCAGGATGCATATATTCTAGTCCTCGCACACACAGTTTAATGGCATGCGCCTCGACTTGATTCATAGTTGCACTAGTACCTAGACTTGAAGATATCCTCACTATTGGTTTGTAGCTATGTACGCCGGATACCTTTCCCTCAGGATTTTTGGAGCCATCTGTAAGCCAGCAATTGTCTGTCTGGTAGATTGGCTTTAGTTCGATCCCACTCATCTCCTTCCGGAAATAGGATGTTGAAGGTCAGCTCGTAATTGGTCATAGTAGGCATAGTATCTGAAAGGATTTCCAAGATACTGAGAATTTCCATGTCATCCAGCATCCTCTTCTGCTCCATGATACTAGTTTGCTCATATTGATGGTCGCCTTTGCAGTCTTATCGTTGCGTACCTGCCCTATCTTCTCCAAATATCTACGAAGTGGGCGGGGGTAAGTTCAAGAGGATTTCCATTGCAGCTGACAGAGTGTTGCTAAATACTCCCGTTAAGGTCGAGCATGCTAATCTCTGTAAATCTGCTTTAGCCATCCGTTTTAATCCTTTTGGTCATCAAACAATGGATCCGCATGTTATCGTTGGCCTTATGACCGTGACATAAATCCAATAAATTTTGAGACAAAGAGTATCTCTGGCTACTGAATATCGACATCTTTGTGGGTTGATTAATAAAATTTGTCAACAACATAATGTTCGCCCCCATACAGCAAAAGTTATTACACAGTTTTTGAAAGAAGCTAATGTGCAGCTAATTACGCCCGCTACCTCTCAGACAATGTCAATGATTTTCAGCTTCATATACAAGAAGCTTGAAATGAGATACCCAAAGGCGACATTGATCATCTGATACAAAGTGCACGTCATCGAGTAAATAAGTGCATAATCAATCATGATGTGGCAATTTGTTATTGCATATTGCCAAAGAAATTGACGTGAAAGTAAGTGTAGGCCGTAGGGTATACCAGAACTTCTCGGAAAATGTTGCTTTGCTTCAACAACGGCTGATTATGGAAATCGGTATACAATTAGAACTGGAAATTGGAGTGTCTAACGATAAAATTCATAGAATTATAATAGAATACTATTTTATCCCCATCATACATAAACTGTACAGGACCTTTTACCTTTGAATCCAGATCTGCGTTTAGCTTTCTGCACTTTTGAATAGAAGTAAGTTGGGTTAATCCTTTTATTTTGGTAGCATTTTATGCAAACCTATTGAGAGACAACCTTTATGTTTGACGTGCATAGCAAAAAGTAATAACCTGAAACAAATGCCACAATTAGTTAGTTATAGACAATATGCGTGTAATTTGTAGTTTTTAATTCATATGAAATTTATTACAGAAGAGCAGCCTTTGATGGCGCCATAGTGTTGATAAGAATAAGACATTCTCAAATGACGGTGCATAGTATCATGCAAAATTTGCACACAATGACAATTGTGTGCAAATTTCTTTATTATATTTATTTGTTTATTAATTAATTCTCTTATATTTCTTAAATACATGACTCATTCATTTGTGTTAATAAAAATACATTTTTTATTTTCATATGCTGTTTATAAGTGGCAATATAAAGCGCAACTGTTTGTAGTAGTAATTAATTTCAAATTATCTTCAATTAACTAAAAATTTCCCAGGCACAGTTTATGGTTAACATATTACTAGAATCAGTAAATGTACGCAATAATTTTTTAGACAGTATCAATAAACTACCAAAAAATTTTAGTTCTTGTAAAAGGATACCTATATTAGTTAATATTCAGTAAAGCATCTAGAATATGTCACATGTACCATGCATAATTAATTAGCAATTCATTTGTATTATTAGTACAACTAACATCATGTCGAATTAAGTGAGGTTCATACATTTGTCATTTCAATATTGTTCAGATTTGTGTCGTGAACCATCAAGGTCTAAAATATACAATGCATTTAATGATCTGGAAAATGTATATTTAAAGTAAAAATAATTAATAAAACATTTCTACTGTTCCAATACAAATACAAAAACATTTCTACTATTTCAATACAAATACACGTTTTACTTCCGCCAGTGAAATTTTAGTGATATGATATTTATTATTGCACATATACATAGAACTAATGTAATTTATAAACATGCAGCGCTATCTTAAAGTCTGCTTGTATTAGAACTAAAAAATAATACTTTTTGAACAAAAATGGTGATTATTCCTTCAAACAGATCAAAGTGCCACGAAATGGTTATTTTTAGGAACCGGAAATATATTTAATTTTTCAAAATCGGCACTTACAAAAGCCTTCATATAACTGAATTAATTGATATTTATGCGTTTATTTATAACCGGGTGTAACAGGATCATGGCACACCCCCTTTTCTCCTTTAGATAATTGACTGAAATTTGGGATATCCTATATACTTAATAAACGGCACTTTTTGACATAAAAGTGATTTCTTTTTTCACTTCCGGTTTCGCCGGAAGTGACACTAACTTTTGATTTTTAAATGGAACACCCTATATATTATTGCATTATTAAATTTTGCATAATTTTCTGACTCCAACGATACCAAATAAGTGACATTTCAAATAACAGTATTTTTTATAATATAATTTTTAGTTGTCCATTTAAGTGTGCCATGACGGTTCCGATTTATTCTAAACGACCCATGTAATACTAGAAAAATCGGTCGAAAATACTAAATTATGTGATTTATGAGCAAATAAAGTTCATCAAAATGGTTTTTGGGGGATAACTCAATTTTTTTCAAATGGAACCATATTGGTACCGTGGTACCATTTATTAGTATTATTAATAAGGAATTTATTCATATGTCGTATTAAAATGTGCGATAAATACAAACAAAATTACAGCTAAAAGAAAATAAGAAAATACAATTTTGTTCTACTTAAATGTTAAGAAGTAACTAATTAAGGTGGCTTTGAAAACAATGAAATATTTAGTTTGTCAAAAATTTGTTGGTTTACCGGTGTTTTTATTCTGTCTTTAATTTTTTTTTTAAATTATTGTTAATTGTGTTCAAAATACCGTAAATTTATACAAGAGATGAAAAAATGGACATGTTAATTAGTTAAGGGGAATGTAGAAAAAAATGCCGTTGCGGCTAGACACCTTTATGCTGAACGATATCCTGATAGACAATGTCCAGCGAGAAATTATTTTAATCGTCTTGAAAATCAATTCCAAAGTGAGCCCAACAATGATCCCGAAGAAAATTTCATTCTTGACGAAGGAACGGAAATTAATGTTTTGGGTCGAGTAGAAGTTGATAAGACTGTTTCTTTAAGGCAAATTGGGTTTGAATTGGAAATCAGTCACCAAACAGTAAGCCGAATTTTGCACAAATACCACTATAAATCTTTTAAATACCAATTGCACCAGTACGAAAATGATTACGAACGTAGGATGGACTATTGCAATTGTATTTTACAGAATAACGTGCAGCCAAACAATGATTTTTTGAGAATGATTTTATTTTCGGACCAGTCTAGGTTTATAAATTTGGTATTATTTAACCGACAAAATACAAAATATTGGTCATAAGAAAATCAAAATTTATTACGGGAGGGTAACTTTCAAGTGCAGTCGGTTTCAATATTAGGCTTGGAATAATCGGCAGTAGAATCATTGGTCCAATAATATTTGAAGGGCCCCTGACTGGTGCCAGATACTTGGGTTTTCTGCAAAATTAAATTGAGGACAGTTTAGCTGAATTACCTTTCCATTTACGACACGGAATGTATTTCCAACAAGATGGCGCTCCTGCACATAATTCAAGGATAGTAATTGATTACCTTCACGGAGATTCGGAGAAAACGTAATTTCGACGAATGGGCCTGTGAGGTGGCCTCCAATGTCACCTGATTTAACACCCCTTGATTTCTTTGTTTGGGCCATTTAAAAAATATTGTCATTACAACCCGTAAACACTTATAGCTACGAGTAAGACGCGCAATTAATAGCATAACGACCCAGCAATTGACGAACGTTCTTCGACAGACAGCTATGCGAGTTTAGAAGTGCATTGACGTTAATGATAAGCATTTTAAACAACTGTTGTAATGTTTTGTGTTCATTTTTTGTATCCCAAAGCCACCTTATGTATAACAAGGTAATTAGAACAAAACTGTATTTTGTTATTTTTATTTAGCTGTAATTCTGTTTGTATTTATCGCACATTCTAATACGATATATGAATAAATTCCTCATTAATAGTACTAATAAATGGTACCACGGTACTAATATGGTTCCATTGAAAAAAATAGAGTTTTGTCCCAAAAACCATTTTGATGAACTTTATTTGCTCATAAATCACGTAATTTAATATTTTTGACGGGATTTTTCTAACATTACACGGGTCATTTAGAATAAATCGGAACCGTCATGGCACACTAAAACTAACCTAAAAACTATATTATAAAAAATATAGATGTTCGAAATGGTATCGTTGGATTCAAAAAATTATGCCAAATCAAAAATGTAATAATAATAATTTCCATTTAAAAATCGAAAGATAGTGTCACTTCCGGCGAAACCGGAAGTGGAAAAAATCACTTGTATGTCAAAAAGTGCTGCTATATAAGATATCCCAAATTTCAATCAATTATCTTCAAAACTAAAAAAGAAAAGGGGGTGTAGCCATGATCCTGTTACACCCAGTATACCTGTAATATATGCATCAGTTCCGCAACCAGTATTGTGGCTAGGAAACTGGGATAGATGTATTTAATATTATACGTAACTGGCAGTTGTTTCGCACCCTGGTTCTTAAGCATTTTTGTGATTGTTTTATTGATTTAACGAAAACATGAATTTTTCTTTGGGAAAATATTATATTTACATTTTTATCATCAAAATATTAGTCTGTGATGGATACAAGTTGAAAATCCTACTTCTGGTTATTATTAAAATAAAAATTATCATCTAATATTCAGAGATTGTATCTCTTTATGAACACACTATTGGATGTAGCTAAATTGTGTAAAATCATTAAAATTTTTCCACAAATCACTGTTAAAATTTGTCAGCTTCTTTTAGAGTTCTCCTGATGTAAGACAAAAGAGAATTGAAAATCTGAGTTCAGACAATTTAATTCAGCCGTTCTTAACAAATCAGATATATATGATTGATAAATCTTTATGACGAAAATACATCGAAGGATTACAGAAGAAATTTTATCGCATTATATTGTGCTTATAAATTAGCTTGGCAGGGGGGAAGTGCACTCTGTTGAGTTATTTGAGAAGGGTGAACTCAATGGAAGAGTCTAATATAATCCAATTGTGAAAAAGCTTAGAGATTCTAAACGGTTAATATCAAACGAAATAGGTGAATATTTGATCCAATAGGATAAGAAGAAATTATTACTAAAGAGGAACAGTTGCGCATTGTAAGAAACTGATTGGCGTCGGATCGCGCGTCGGTGTGGAGCATCGTGCAACTTACAAAGATTTACATACTCTTTTATCATATCCATTAAAATTTGCTTATAGTTTTCAGCGTATACATGCATCATTAATAAATCTTCTGTAGCATTCTGCTAAACTTTTACGCCAGAATGTAAATATTGTGTGCATTAATTTTTGCTAATATTTTAAAAATGAACGTTCTACACCCAAAGACGTTATTTAAGCATTGTTCTAAGTCACTTGTACGTCCATCACTTAAGCTCTTATTAATATTAAGCGATTTGTCAATATCCAGATTTTTACACTTAATTTGAAATCGCTGTTAAAATTTTTCTGTCGATGAGAACAAAAAAATGAAAACAAATAATATATCTTAAATTCCATATATGGATTTAATGATAAAATTACAGGTAATTCTGATGCGTATCTTTTTTTAATAATAAGAAATACGTAGATATATTTTATTTGGCATCATTTTATGGAACTAATAATCTTATTACCTATTAATAAAAAAACTACGCATCAGTATTGCTTGTAATTTTTTATATTAGATCTATTTAGGATGAATTATTTCTTTTCATTTTTTCATATTACTAACAGAAAAATTTTAATAACCATTTATAGATTTAAGTTGAATGCTTGGTAAAAACTCAACGTTAAAACGTTTTTAAATTTATCGGCAACATCAGGATCATTTGTCATATTTACATTGTTCACTATTTCAAAAGATTTGGATAAAGATAACCAGTAAAGAACGTCTCACTTTTGACATTGTATACGTTTGCGAAAATATATTATAATCTCCGTTCACATGTACGAACCACAACAGCGTATGTGTTTGACTGGCTGCTAGAGTGGAAACCTCTTGATATTCGAAGTTCTCTTCGCATGCCACTCTACTGCGTACATATACTGTATGACATTCAAATTGCAACACCCAGATAAAAAATGTAGGTGGAAATCTGGAAATACTGCAACAACATATGGAAGCAAGTTCCCTCTAGTTTCCTTTGAAGGGAACGTGAATGCACAAAAGTGAAGTTTATTTCAAACATATTTGAAACGTATAAACGTCGACTTCTTTGATCCCTTTACCAATGTCAAAGAAGCCGACGTTTTTTATGTTGCAAATAAGTTTAAATAAATTATATATTCACAGATTCTTGGAACAATCGAGTTACCGTACCATTAGAAGTTGAAAAACCTTAACTTCCAGCAGGATAATGCCTGACCCTATACTAATGTCATAACCAGGAAGTTGCTACGAAACACTGATGAGAACATTCTTCCATCACCTGATCTGTTGCCAATCGAACATGTATAGGATATAATGGGCAAACAGCAAAGTCGATTACTGATTCAACCAATAGACCTTCAGCACTTATGACAAGAAGTTCAAATAGTTTGGGACACAATACCTTAAGACGTCGACCACCTAATTCGAGGAATGTCTCTTAAAGATGAAGAGTGATGAGACGTTTAGATAGATAGACGTTTAATCAACATGAAATTTTAATCATTTGGTACTCATTCTAAAGCCAATTGTTTACCAAAAAAATTAAAATATTGCAACAATTACTAGGTGTTGCATTGTCTACTATGTTACATAGTATATAAAATTGTCTGGGAGACACACAGTTCAAATTTTTCATGAGTCAAATAAGCACCAATTTGAAATAATACGAATAAAGATATTCAAAATGTAGACATGTTAAAATCTTGTATCCGAAATACCAAACGTAGGACTTAAAATGTATTCCAGTTTTCTTCGAATATTTTGGCATTTGGATAACTTTCGTCAGAAAACTAAGGCAATTTTTTTTAACAAGGGATATATATGAATTGTGCGGACAACTAGCAATATATTTATTGTATTAGTGAAGAAAATCCAAATGTGATAAAAATCGAGTAACAGTCATATTACGGAAATATTAAAATGACTGTTTATTGGACCACAAAAGGACAAATACTGCGTACATAGTTATTAGAATATTGGATTGGTGGATTGTGTTATATAACACATTTAAATCAGATAACTACAGAACAGCTGCGCAAAATATAAATGAGAATATTCAATGTCTCGGTATGCCACATAAGCACTCTCACAATAAATGCAAAAAAATCTGCGGTAATGATATTTGGAAATAATATTAACAGAAGTTTGATATCGAAGAATGTAAATATTTTTTTATAACGCCATATCCTAAAATGACATTTATTGGATAGTTTCAATGAATCAAAACAATGTCATTATTGACAAGTGAATAATAAAAAAAAGGTGTAAAATAAAACTTAATAGTCAACAGACAACAAATTAAAGTTCTTACATCAAACATTTATTAATTATTAAGTAATTTCATGAACAGTTTTATTCATAATTTAACGAAAATTTATATGAATAGTACTGTTACTAACATTATTTATATTTATTCCTGGAATTATAGGTTCAGATGTGCGATAAATATTTGATTCATTTATATTAATATGGTGGTTGGTCCGATTTTCACCAACGACTACATCGGCAGACATAGTCATTTCTGTAATATTGTTTGAAAATGTGTTGAAATTTCCTTTTTGTTCTGGATGCTATCTTCTATATATCCCTCAGCGACTGTTGAGGATTTCCATCCCCCATGACGTTTTAAGGTAAGAATATCAGATCCAGAACCAGCTAATAGTGATGCCGAAGATCTCCTAAAGCTGTAACCCGTATATTGCTCAGAATTAGATAAGTTAAGGTATTTAGCTATAATACTTGGTATTTTTGAAGATGTATTAATACCAACTCGTTGGACCGTACATTTTTCTCCTCGATATTGAAGAGAAACCCCTTTGTGATTCATATGAGTAGGGCGAATAGCTGTATATTTATCATAAATATTTAGTGGATTTATTCCATTAATTGTCTCACCAAATCATATTCTTTTTCATACAATTTTCTAGATTCCGCTGGTAATAAATCTAAAGTTACAGCAATTGCTTGCTTCCTGATTTCCGGAGGAGTACCAGGAATAAAATCTTCTTCACTATCACTCATTTTGTTCCAAATAATAATTATTGTAAAGTAGAATGTGTCAAATGCACTGTTTAAATCGTTCAGTATTTAGTTGTTTTATTATTGGTTTCAATGGAAACAGCAATAGAAGTTAGTCATTATAGTCTAAGAGCCAGTGGCCGGCAGACCGTAAGTATTTTACCAAAGATGAAATTTTCCTCAGTGACTCTCCTATACCTACCATACATGACATGGGGAGTCACTAAGCCAAGCGAGGGTAGCTATGACGTCACTCAGGTAAGACGGGTATAAAAATCAGACCAAGTTCAAAAGTATTTTACCAAAGTTGCCGTTTGGATATTAAAGAATATAACTATTGCTATTGAAAAATGCAATGGCAGACGATTTGGCTGGTTGTAACCTCATGGCAGACGTTTTTGAAAATTTGAAAAAAAAAATTCAAAAGTATTTTAAGAAATCTGATTTTTATATGTTATTTGTAATAGTATTAAAAGCTTATTTTTAAGACGGCAGACGTTTTTGCCGATTGCCAACAGTGCGAGTATATCTACCTATTGTAATCACTTTTACTTCTATAATATTTGCATGCAAATGGATATATTATTAATAATATAAAAAGAAATGATACTTACTGCTTTATAGTAATGGGTGGGGAAGATGGGCCGTTTATAAAATAATAATAATAATTATAAAAATATAGTGATAATAATAAAAATATAATTAAAGTTTTTATTGGTAATTTTTTTTGTTCAAAAGAAAATACAAATTCAGTAATGGATAATAATAATAATTGTTTACTCAATTCAAATTTATATCAGTTATTTTCTGTTATTCGTCAGCTTCATCTTCGAAATCATTTCTAGCTTCGTATGACTCATCATCTACTGACTCAATTCTGTAAATATAAAGTTTAAATTTGTAAACTGAACGAAGCAAATTTAAAATAGAATTTATCGTAATAAAATTACCTGGAATGTCTTGGATAAAATCACTAACGAAACATGGAAGTTGATCTCCCTCAAACCACTTAAACACGTATGAGGTTGGTTGGTTTTCATGCTTTCACTAGGTGTGATTACAATCCTACATTTTTTAATAAAGGAAAAAAAGACCTTTCACCTTGTTAAAAAAAAGTAATGAATTCCAAAAAGCTTTTGCAAGTTTGGGGAGCGATGCTTTAACACCGGATATATTACAAGAGCTATTTAACGTACTTTAAAAAATTTACTTGCCACATGTACAATACTAAAAAAATCTAAGGACGTGGATGATAGTAGGTTCCAACTCTTTGTCAGTAGCTACAAAGCTACTGACATAAATGAGAACTTTAATAAGAAAGTACGAAATTTTGTTGCTAGCTCGATACCACCATGCAAAACTGAACTATACCAACAATTTTTAAGAGCTCACTACATTTCTAGTATCTGGAAAAATGCGTCCCAAAAAGACCCTACTGTGTTGAATCTACTGGAATATTGTTGGGTAGAGCAAGACACCTCATACGTGTTTAAGCGGTTTGAGGGAGATCAACTTCCATGTCTCGTTAGTGATTTTATCCAGGATATTCCACGTAATTTTATTAAGATAAATTCTATTTTAAATTTGCTTCGTTCAGTTTACAAATTTAAACTTTATTTTTACAGATAGTGATTAAGTAGATGATGAGTCATACGAAGCTAGACATGATTCCGAAGATGAAGCTGACGAATAACAGAAAATAACCGATATAAATTTGAAAAAAATATCAATTTGAATTGAGTAAACAATTATTATTATTTTCCATTACTGAATTTGTATTTTCTTTTGAACAAAAAAAAATTACCAATAAAAAATTTAATTATATTTTTATTATTATCACTATATTTTTATAGTTATTATTGTTATTTTATAAACGGCCCATCTTCCCCACCTATTACTCTAAAGCAGTAAGTATCATTTATTTTTATATTACTCATTGTATATCCATTTGCATGCAAATATTATAGAAGTAAAAGTGATTACAATATATATATATATACTCGCACTGTTGGTAAGATTTTGCCGTCTGCCGGGATGTTACAACCGGCGAAAACGTCTGCCGTCATAAAAATAAGCTTTTAATACTATTACAAATAACATATATAAAAATCAGACTTCTTAAAATACTTTTGAATTTTTTTTTTTCAAATTTTCAAAAACGTCTGCTATGAGGTTACAACTGGCCAAATCGTCTGCCATTGCATTTTTCAATAGCAATAGTTATATTCTTTAATATATCCAAACGGCAGCTTTGGTAAAATACTTTTGAATTTGGTCTGATTTTTATACCTGTCTTACCTGAGTGACGGCATAACTACCCTCGCTGGGCTTAGTGACTCCCCATCTCACGTATGGTAGGTATAGGAGAGTCACTGAGGAAAATTTCATCTTTGGTAAAATACTTACAGTCTGCTGGCCACTGGCTCTTAGACTATTACGATAAGGTAACTTTGTCAATTTGCCGTATTTTTACAAAGTTATACTGTTTTCTAATTTCGAATGGCGATATAAAAAATTTTGTATATAACTAGAGACTAAAATGTGTTTTTTTTTACTCGTGTAGTACATAGCACTCGCCTTCGGCTCGTACTATAAACTCCCCACTAGTAAAGGAAAACACCATTTTAGCCACTTGTTATATAAAATACTATTGTAGGTCAACATATTACTTTTTTTATGGTCAAATTAAAAACTTAGACTTAACAATAGATTATAAGTTGAGATTTTATGTACACGTAAATACATCAATGAAGAAGACGTTTCGTGCCTTAAAAAATGTATATACTCATCGACACTATATCAGTCAAAAGTTAAAAATTATGTTATGTGATTATATGGTTTTTGTCTCATTTTAATTATTGCAATATTGTTTATGGTTCTTACCTTGATGTGGCGAATATCTACAGAATCCAGAAGGTACAAAATACATATATCCGTTTTACTTTCAGTCTTTCTAGAAGAGAGCACGTTTCTACTAATTTAAAAAAATTAAATTGCGTAGACAACATCACCTTGTCAGGTTTACCCATAAAATTGTAATCAGTAACTCTCCTTCATATACTAGGGAATTACTTATACCTAAATCGTCAATTCATGGCCGTAACATTAGATTTACTAAATAATATGGATTTGTTGGGGTCAAAATAACAAAAAAGAAGGTTTAGTGCCATATCCCCAAAAAAACAATTATGCAGCTACGGACACGTTTCGGAGTTATTGTCCTTCATCAGTGTAGCATAGCTAAGGAATTGGATCTAGAATGTGATAGATCAGGAACAAGCATAATTGTTTTTTTTGGGGATATGGCACTAAACCTTCTTTATATTATTAGATTTACTAATACTCTAACAATTCCGCAACATTCTACCATGAGATTTCGTAGATCTTTTACTTATTCTGCTGCATCTGTGTACAATTCTATCTCGGATAATTTCAGTATCAGCATTCAAATTCAAATATAAACAATTTTTGTTAAATCAATAACAGTGTTATCTCCTACTATTTTTTGTAATATTAATTAATATTATTAGTTAGTTTAACACACCATTAACTTGGTTTACTTTTTTTTCTTTTCTTGTTGTTTATTACTCTTTTTTATTCTCTCATGTCATGTAAGTGTATCTAGCATGCACATAATATAATATTATTGTGATTTATTTATTTAGAAAACATTATTATTTTTTATAAGGTTGAGTGTTAGAGCAGCTTTAGCTGAACTCCGCCTGATAAAGTCAATTTATTATTATTATTACATTTTATGTTCAACGTGTTCATTAACGTTTATTAACCTATTAGAATTATGCAGTTGATTAGTTGAGTATTGTAAAAGAAGAACAAACATTGCAAACATTTTAACAACCTGAAGTTATTTTTTCAGTGGAGAACCGTGAAGCGAAAAGTTTACACACGCAATATAATCATCAAACTGTGACAACGACATTTAAAGACAGTTAAGAGAAATCAATCTAGTGGGGAAATATATTGATATAATATATCCATCGATTGAAACATGTTTTTTACATTAGTCATATGCTTTAATTTAAATCAACGTTCAAATTTTAGGTGAAATAAACCTAAATATAAGTTACATATACATATTAGGCAATGGATATGTAGTAAAAAATATATGTATACAGCTTTCGTCAATTTTCTGTAGAGCGCAGCACATCTAAGTATTTCTGATTGTAAAGTTTTCTTTTTAGAAAGTTTTAACAGGAAACTTATTAACATTTTTACGTATAACTTTTACAGTTTGTGTTTAAAAAATGTTTTATGGCGTGAGCATATTATGATTATGGCAAATACATTCTTAATAGATATAATATTAATCATCAAATTTGAAGAATTTTTTCATTTTTTTGTATGTTCAAGTAACCATCTATTCTACATCGAGTTTAAATTTTGTATGCTCACGCCCTTAAGTAGCATTTTATCTATGAACGCTACAAATCTGGAAGTTCTAGTGTAACTGATATGGCAGATATGATTTTTTAAAAACATCACTATTTCAAGGAAGAATTTTGCAAAATGTCTGCCTTGATCGCCTCTGTACACTGGGTTCGTTTGACCATGAAGCGTAGGCTAGTAAAGCTATTTAGTTTAGAGCATAAATAATTAAAAAAATACATCACTAAAAGCAATAAATTCCTTTACGTTATATATGTGGTTCCTGTTCCTATCCTTAGACTACCTGAATATTTAAAACAAAACGAAATGTTTGTCAAATAACTTATTTATATTTGGCCGATCAATACATTGGCAAATATTATTTCCCCATTACCATGTGTTCTGATTTCCAAGTGAAAATTTACGTTTAAAATATTTCAAACACAAATTGCCAATAAAATTCCTGGGGATGTTTGAATTATATATTTCAGAACACAAATTTATATTCTACGAGGGAAAAAATTACTTTTTTATAACCTGCCATTTCTTCTATATTTATTTTTAACTTTCAATAAGTCATTTGCTTGAATGTATCCTAGCTCTTCCTTGTACAGATTTTGATATAGTGCTGTTATATTCTATTCCGCAAGTGAGAGAGTAAATTTTTTTCTTTAAAGAAAGTGTGTTAGACAATATATTCATTTTTCACTTAGCCAAGCAAATTCCAAAGTTTCTAGAAATAAGATGTTTTTCTGCAGACCTTCTGCGGTATTTTCATCGAAACAATATTTGCAAACTCCTCTTCAGTAATGGCTACTGCACTTTCAGTTATTTTTTCCAAACACGCCTGTAATTTTCTTTTCATGCTTTCTAGCCTCCCTTGCAGATTTAAAAACAATATTGCTAAAGGAGTTTACCACTATTCTCCAATTATTAAAATCCAATTCTTCCACTAACTTCGCGGTAATATTCCAAATATGCTTTACTACCCTTTCATTGGCCAGTTCTGATTTGCTTCTTCATATTACACGCTCAAGATTTTAATATGGCATTAATATCAGCAGGGGGTGTAAATTCGTTCAATTTGTATTTCTTTTCTGACAAAAACGTTGTGAATTGCCTCCAAACATAATCTCGAGTTTCTTTTTTTGTTTTTTTAGAACATTTTTCAGAATTTCTACATTAATTTCACTTTCCGATTTGTCACCAAAACTTTTTGAATTGCTATCATAAGAGAAAGCTACTTATTTCGCTATTGTCCTCCAACAAATATTTTAAATACTTCAAAACGAGCAAAATTTGATAATTTTTTTAAAACTAAGAATCCTGATTATGAACAGATAATATTAATAACTATTTGGAAGGTGTATGTAATAAATTACCAATGAACTTTGAATTAATACATAAATATGTGTCTATGTTGAAAGGTTATTTTCATTGTATAGGCTAAATGAGAGAAAGCCCATGAATAATCTGGAGAAAACGTTTTTATTTTTATTGATTATGGGCTGTATTATTCATAATTTTTCGTTTAAATTTACATGGATCCCATTGTCGCTCTGTTTGTTTCAGAAAAAATAAATATACATAAATATTCTGTTTTATTTTTGTTTAGATAAGTAGGTATACTAAATTTTTGTTCCACTGCCGCGCCGGTGCCGTTTGAAAAGTGGTAAAGTGCAAATGCTTAATAATTCAAATTTACAGTCTCACAGCAGATAATAATTTTAACAAACAGCATAATATTAACTTCAGCAATTTTTCGTTATTATTGAAATTTTACACAATTTGTTATGGGATATGAAAAAAATAATTAAATTAAATTAAATAAATAATAATAGGAGTATTATTATAAAAAAATTGAATAAACCCGAGAAAAGAAATACCGGTATATACTTTGTAACAACTTTTTTTATAGATATTAAAACCATTTCTAATATTAATTAATTAATTTACAGAATTATATAATTGTGTGATACATAAAATAAAAAGTATCATTATAGCTAAGAACAGTAATAATATTTAATAATAATTACTTGTAATAATAAATATTCAAACTCATAACACAATAATGTTGGGCATTTACGAACAGTCATTATTGTGAATGCTCTACAATTATTCCCGACTTATTTTCAAGAGTTTAGAATAATGAGGACAAAAGTAGGTCGTAGATTATTTCCAAGAGACTTTCCATCAACAGTCAATTCACCTGCAATTTGTGTTTAAGTGGTGACATGCGAAGCCCTATAAATTATTATGGATTTCGAAAAACAATTTGGACATCAACAGAAACCCTAGTTGTATATATCCCCATTGTAGCTGGGAACAAATTTTCAATAAATTTGTATTTGAACCGAAGGAATCGAATTACCGATTTAACAAACAAAAGGATATACTTACACAAAGATATATCCGGCGATGCTCCTATAGTACTACAGGGTATTCCAAAATTATGTATCCAAAGTCTTTTAGTAAGTAGATCGGTTCAATATAAAACAAGAACTATTATAAATATAAATATTTGGTCAGTAATACATATAAAAGGAGTTATACATTCAAAGATGGAGAAAAAAAATCGTTTGTGCCATAACTCAGAAACCATAACAGATACGTCTATCAAAATTTAGAGATTACTTTTTGTTTGGCATCACAATGGTGTCATATTGATTTTTCAAGTAAGTGGTTATGAGTAGAACACATATAGGACTTAGGTTGCGTGTATTAATATATATTTTTGAATTCGTCATTTCTATTGAAAATTTGACTAAAATATCTTTCATATTTCAATAGAAATCTCCGTTTTCACGAAAATCAACTAGAAATGTATCCGATTAACGCCTCACAACTGCCTTACCATTTCCAAAACATTCGCCCAATATTAAAAGCATAGCTGTAAATTCGTTAAATGTAAAAGTTTATTTTTGCTACTATATTCACTTTGACATATATTAATTTAAATGATGAGAGCCTCCTATACTTAAAATATTAATTATACTAGGAGAAGACTACAATGTAATTAAACTTTTGAAGTTGATTTTAGCAAAATATGACAGGCATGTCATTTTTAACGATTGAAACATTATATTTTAAAATAAAATTTTGTATAGAGCTAATAAATTCAAAAATTTGTATTAATGCATGCAAATTTGTGTACCGCCTCTGACGACTTTCTTGAAAAGTACATGTATGGTACTGTGTAGTAAACAAAAAGTAACCTCTAAAGTTTGATTATGTAACTGTTATGATTTCTGAATTACAGCACAAACAATATTTTTTCCTCCATCTTTGAATGGATTTAACTCCTTTAATACGCATTATTCGGCCCTATGACAGAACAGTTCTGAAATTATTACCATGCAGGTTATTCATAACTAGTCATGAATTCGTATGATTGGTGACTTCACCACCCACTAAACACATGTGTGACATTGCTATAGCTGGTACATCACAGCTAGGCTTTCTATTATATATAAATAATTTTATATACATTTGTATCGACCTAACATGTAATACTTTTGCTAATCTTCATTGTTACATTTACGGAATATAAAATTGTTGATATTCCTAGCACTGGCGGTTCTTCTATAGGGTCATTTGGTCAATAACCTCCCACATACAAATACAAAAATAGAGCTATTCACTTTCTGAAGTTTAAAAATATATAATATATATATTTTTAATATTCTTAAAAAATATATTAAAGTTTCTAGTTCATTATATGCACAATACTATTCAAATATCTAGATCACTACATTATTCATTTATAGAATTTAAAAATCTTGGGTCAATCCACAACGTGTCCTCAAAGCTAGCTACGGACTGAATTTACAACGAATTATAGTGAAATAGACTTATGTGCGAATCGTCAGAAAGCAAAAGAGACAGAAAACACTGACGGGGACAATGTCCCTGACGACGCTGACACGGTAACGCACGAAGCTTAATGAAGCCAGTCGCCAGTCAGCAGTCTTAATGTTGATTAGGTACGCGTTGGTCGATAAATTCTATCGCGTTGTTTTTAATGTTTTTATTTGTGAACATTTTATTAGTAAATCTCTACTTGTCGTGAAATTAAGTAAAACAGTGTTTTTGGTGTTTACTATTAAATATGAGTGTTGTATAAAATATATTAAAACTGAAAGATGGACATAATAAAGTACACCTGAAAAATTGATAGCACAAAGTTACGATGGAGCATCAGTAATGAGTGGTGCTTTTGGAGGTGTACAAGCCAAAATTAAAAAAAGTTATTATTTAGCAAATTTTATTCATTGGTACGCTCATCAACTAAATTTAATTTTACAAAAAGCATCGTCAGGATAAAAGCTTAAAATTTTTTTTTTGCTAATTTACATAGCTTTTCTTCATTCTTTTGGAAAATCGCCAAAAAGAATAGCCGTGTTAGATAATGTTGTTAAGGTGAGATTACCTAAAGCGGCTCCAACATGATGGAATTTTAATACAAAGTGCATAGAGACTGTTTATACCTATCGAACAGAATTATTAGATTGTTTAGAAAAAAATCGTTGATAATGAATCAGAAAACAACACTCTAAACCAAGCTATTGTTTTAAAAAAACTACTTACAAAATGAACATTTTCTTTACTGGTTAAATTTTTTTCATTTAGTTATGCCTCATTGTGATATATTGTTCAATCAATTACAAAAAATGTAATATCGATGTCATAACAGTAAATAAGTGTATTGGCGTTTTTAATAGTAAAATTGAAAACATCAGAAATAAAATTTTGAATAACTATGTGGAGGAGACATCCATTCAGTCTAAACAGAGATGTAAAACGGAAGAATCAAAGAGGAGAATTTCATTAGAAGTTTGTGATATAAATACATCTGAGATCAAAAACAGGTTTGGCTTCAGTAATCATTTAGCATACTTTTTCTGAAAGTGTCAAACTGTTAAAAATCTTGTGTACTCTCCCTATGACTACCGTCGAAAGTGAACGTTGTTTCTCCACCTTAAAAAGAATAAAGACATTTTTAAGAAATATCGTGGGTCAGGAAAGGTTATCTTCTTTAGCTATGCTTACCATAGAAAGGTCATTAATAAAGAAGATAAAAGACTTTAATGAAAAAGTAATTGACCACTTTGCATCTCAAAAAGACCGGAGGATCGACTTGGAATTTAAATCACTTTAAAAGGTAGGTAATACAGTAAACTTTTCTAATTGACCTCCCTATCTCTTGACCCACGAACCGCCACTGATTCCTAGTGCATGTTAACTGAAGTATGACTATATTGTGATAATCACTTACATCGCATATATGTGCACTTAATCACCACTTGATGTAGGAAACACTATGTACTTGGTTTCGCCAGTTTGATAGGGATATGTTACATATATTTGTTTACGTATACAGCATACAACTTCAGACAACTATCTGTGATGTAATGATGATTACACCACATGTATGGACATTTAATCACATCCGTTAGATGAAGGGAACACTGTATACTTGATTTAGGCTGTTTGATAAGGACATATTACGTACAATTGTTTATGTATAGGCAAACAACTATATCTGTGATGTAACGATGATTATATCGCATGTATTGATACCTATTCACATCCACTAGATGTAGGAAATATTATATACATCGCTTAGACGGTTTGCTAGAGATGTATTACATATAATTATGTACGTTGTCATTACATGTGGTGTTTTTTTTTTTTTTTCGGTTTCCCGATGCCGGTCAGTCCTCCCGTGGCCTCCGACGCCTCACGGGAGTCGCGCCGGCGCATCAACTACAGCCACTCCCCACATCCCGCAGGGTTAGTGACTGTAGATACCAGAATCGTGTGCCCTAAGCAGACGGAGAGAACCTAGAATGACCGCCTTCTGCATTTGACCTGCCAGCCACTCGGCTGGTTTTTGGCAGGCCGGTATGATCTTCAGTTCCGAGAGCAGCGTAGGCTTTATCCCTCCGAGTACACCGATAATAAGGACGACCATTTTGACCGAGTAGCCTGGGTACAGCACTTGGAGCTCGTACCGGAGATCGCGATATTTGGTCCGTTTCTCCTCCTCCTTCAAGGTGATGTTTTCTCCGCAGGTGCCGAGAACTCGATAACATCATGTGGTGTTATTATTATTATTATTATTATTATTATTATTATTACGTATACAGCATATAACTTCAGACAAGTATCTCTGATGTAACGATGATTATACAGCATCTATGGTACTTGATCACATCTGTTAAATGTGATGTAATTGTAATTGACTTACTTTTAGTGGCTATTATATTTCTATGAATATTATTGTATAGGCATATTGGTTCTGTGAGTTATTTCATTGCGATGTGGTTGTTGAATTTTAGTTTAATATTCGGTCAAAGATAAAAAGATTGTATTTATAACTTGTACAGTTGTACACGAAAGGTATGTAACATAACCTCAATCTCTAATAATTACAAATGCCAAAGACAATAATTAAAGATATAAGTAGTTTCTTTGTGTTCTCGTAACAAGGGACAAAGAATAAATGATTATCTTCAAGTTCAGAATTGTAATAATCGAACAAGTAATATCTCTCCGGAGAATATCTCGATTTTTTTCAGATATAGCTACTTCGGTAGAAATGATCAGATTCCCCTATTTCTAAAGTTCCAATACATTTGTAATGAAGCTAGTGCGATCATTTATGAAGTAGTCACATCAAATTATTAGTTAAAATTTTGAAAAAAAATAATGCAGTTATTGTCTCCCCGGAGAATATCTTGAATTTTTCATGCAGATCTGATTTCCCCATTTCTAAAGCTCCTATAATGTTTTTAATGAAACTCATACTAGCATTTGTGAAGTAGAAACAGTAAATAATGTTATTTCAAATTTTGTAAGAGATAATTAATTCTCTTGATCGGAATGTTATTAATTCTAAAAATAGTAAATTGGAATTAGGTGCCTTAAAAAAATCAATTAGCTCTATGGGCAGCTCGTTTTAATATATCACAATCTGCTTTAAGCGATTTGTTAATAATTTAAGAAATTATTGAAAATTTGGCCAATTTACTAACTGATGCAAGAACTTTAATGCAAACACTTGAAATAACTCTTTTTGTATACATAATTACATCCATTTGCAATATGTATATTTAAATTATTTATAAAGTTTAATAATGTAAATGTTACATATATTGAAATTACTTACTTTTTTGTTAATGTTTAATTAGTATTTTTGTGAGAAATTTTAAAAAATATATTTTTCAGATGTTTTGTTAGACCTATATCCTAATAACCCAGAAAAAGAATTTGAAAGAGTCTCGTCTAAATGGTTTAGACTTGCAAAGCAGCGCTTGCAACGTAAAAATAAAAGAGTAGAAAATGAATGAATTGAATGAAACTTTATTTAGGTTTAGGTGTACAAAAAAAGTATAAGTTATGATATAATGTATAGTACTTAGTTTTAATTCAGATATGTTGAAAACAATTTCATCAAATAGTTTTTTTACTTGAGTTTCATTGATGGATATTAGCGAATTTTATCGATTTTTTTTTATATTTATAGAAAATTTTATGTTTCAAGTTTTTATGTTTAAAGGAACTTAAATATTTTAGGCGTCATGTATCATGCATTTTTTAAATATTCTTTTATACTATTTTGGTGTCTGCTGAGTTTTATGTGCTGTCTTGTGTTGTAATATTAATTATTTACAATTGTTATTATGTGTTTGTCATTCATTATATATTTTTTGTAACGCTTTGTGAATGTAGGTTTTTCTTAGGTAGCTATACAAGTGAGTGTCCAAGATGAACATAACTTTTAAGCCGCAGTCACATTAGGCTGGTTTACCAGCCGCTGGTTGCTGCTCGCTGGTACGAGCAACAGTAAACAGCGGCTGCTGTTGCGGCTGATTTGTGGATTAACTTTTATTATAATAACGCGAGGTGTGGTGTAATAAAGAAGCAATTAAAATTAATTTGTGTTTTATTCATTCTGAATGTTTTTGTTTAATTACATCATGCTAATCTTGATGGAACCTGGTGAAAACCTAAATATTGTGAAAAAAGTTTAAAAGTTTGTATAGTATGTTTCCGGATATGGATATATAATAAAGTGTGTAGAAATAAAAATTCAATTAGGGTAGGCAATGCATGCCAAAATGTGTCCTTCGAATAATTATATCTTATCTCCTGCCAATAAACTTATTATTATCTAAATTCTACGACAAGACATTTTTTCATGCTACCATAGTTGAGTTTTTATTGTACACACATCATATTAGGGTGTGTACAAAAATAAACCGCTTACATTTTTTCAAGGGTGCTTTTCTCATGAAAATAAGATGGCAAGTTCCTATTAACATGGATCCGTAAATGCTTGAAATTTGTAAAAAAAGAACGATTTTTTTACAAGTTTCAGCAGCCTGTATCTCGATTATGAAGCATTTGTGAACCTATGTTAATATGAACTTTTCCTCTTTTTTTTTATAAGGAATGCGCCCTTGAAATGATGTGATTTATTTATTAACCGCCCTGCATATAATCACGCATACAATGTACCATATGTGTAAAATCAGTTATGTGCTGGTTATGTTTACACTTAATATCGCATGTGCTTATTAAAATATACGTATCATTAAAGTAATTAACAATTTATTGCTTTCATGTTATAATGCGCATGTACTGTTAATGTACTCAACAATATGTTGCCATCGTATTAAAATACTTATGCACTGTAAATATATCCATTCATAGCACATGCCAAGGATATTTGGAGGTACCAGGTATATACATGTTATACGAATGGTACATTATTTGTGACTTTAAAGTGTGACAGGCTATATATTTGTTACGTAATTGTTACGTACTTGTGTTTAGTGGACAGTTATCTTTTCTCGGTTATTTAACAATAACATTTGATATTTGAGCCAGTTACATAACTGCTTCAGATAACCTACCGTTGACGATAACTGGAAATTTAGAGATTCTAAATTGCAATAAAGGTTATGTTTTGTTTCGCTAAAGTAAAACATATGGGATTTTGTTTTTGTTTTTAGTGTTTGAGCAGACAATTTGATTTTCCCTGTATTTGCTTTGATCATAATAATATTTTGTTGATTGTGTTTCGAGTGTGTGATTTCAATTTTTTTCAATTTATTAATTGCAATAAATACAATTTAATAATAAAAAATATTTTTATGAACCCCCTGAGGATCAAGGAGACTCACTTAAGCACTTACAGGGCTTGTCTTGTGTTGTTCTACTTATTTTTTCATATAGGGAATTCTACTTAATATAGTACAAAAGAAAAATAAGCAACAATAAGAAGCAATAAAACTTATTATGCGTAAGTATCTATTGATAAATTGTATGAAGTATGACAAGCATTAAAATAAGATGAAACGGATAAGTTAAAACAGAAAGTAAATAAAAACAAAAATGACCAAAATATTTTGCAACATTACAAAACGTACAGAAATAAACTTAATAATTTATTTAAAAAAATCTGATGTGGCCAGCACATAACTTTCTGATACCAGTATATATCATCCTGATCTAAAAATATCATTCTATTTAATTCTTCACTTACCTCAATTATTATATTATAATAGCGTACCTTGAAATGCTTCATTAAAATTTTTAAATAATTAATTATCAGCGTCATTCGATACTGTCATTCATGTCATACATTTTAATAATTACTTCTTATTGACATTGACATTTTTGTAACTAAATTAGACTTTTCAAATATCAAAATGTTAAATTTATCCTAACAACATTTTATGAGGTCAAATGTGTAAAATATTTCAGTTTACATCAGCTTTATTTATGTATTTAGAAAATATATTTTATTGGCTTGATATTGTAGATATGATCCATAATCTTTAATCAAGAATATATTTTTTTGTCAAGGCAGATACAAAAAAGTTTGGGTCCCGTGGACGTCCTTTCAGCTAGTCAATTTTGCTCAGCACCGAATTTATCATTGTCTTTGGCCTTTAGAACATGTGTACCAAATTTAAATGCTTTAACTTAAAAACTGTGACGGCTATCGTGATACTACAGAGATGCCGACAGATTTTTTCCATAATATTATGTTTTTTCATTAAATTCGTCGAGATTCGTCCAGAAATGCAATAAAAAATTTTATTTTTTTTCCCGCAATTTTACCTTTTTACACGCTTCACCTGTATGTATCTATGTATGTATTTATCTATGTAACGGAATCTTTCAACGTAATTTTCACCAACTTCAAGACGTATGATTAAATTGAAAATTTGCACACGTATTAAGGATCAATGAGAAAACAGTAATTTGAATGCGTATCGACACATTTATCTTAAAAAATTTTTTTCTAAACGGATGTCAAAGTTGTGTGATCGGCGCATTCGCCAAAATATCGCATCTGTGATAAGTTGGCAGAAAGTTAACCACTAATTGAATACCGTAACTCATACTATACTTGAAATACAAGATGAACTAGTTACCAATTTACGATAAGAATGTTTTTTTTTTGAAAGCATTTAATTCTTTCGTTTTGTCAAAATATATAGCAATTCAACAATAGCAATACAATAATTTGAAAAAGAAAAAAAATCCGAAATAAATTCAAATCAATAAATTTTGAAAAAAAATTTTAATTAAAAAAATTTCGACAAAAATTCTTGAAGACTATTACATTTGTTTTCGTTTCATGACTAAAAAATAAATTATAGTTTAAAAAACTAAAAAAACACGCTTTAATAGTAAACCCAACTAAAAAGTAAAAAATAAGAATGAAGTGATTGACAAAAAAATTTTACTATATTTTTATGATAACTCCACTTTTATTAATGGCTACCAATAAAATATTTATAACAATTGATATCAAGCACCCCAATAATAGTAGTTTAGTCCACCTAGGCTTGAGGTCGCCGCTCTCCGTACTTGCTTCGCAAGTCGCTATTCGCCACAGAGACATCTATGATGTCGGTCGGATAGTAGCATTTGAACCATATGAGAAGTGTCACATACCTCTCACCACTACTCAATTTACCTTAGTCAGTATATGACTAACAGGTTGGCCACTATCATTTGTCTGTTCCATAACCTATGGCATACTGAGGAGAACTAATAAGTTCGAAACCGGTCTATGTCTGGTTAGAAATTGACAAGTGATATTGGCTACCGATCTATCATGATTTGAAGGTATAATCCTATGCAGGTCGGGGCATTTGCCCGCTGAGTAGTTGTTTCGTTCAAATGATATTTAATAACAGTAGTTTAGTCCACCTGGGCTAGAGGTCGCCGCTTCCGGTACTTGCTTCGCAAGTCGCTATCCGCCACAGAGACATCTATGATGTCGGTCGGATAGTAGCATTTGGACCAAACTTTTTATAGCAAAATTCAGATTTACTTTTTGACTATAGCTGTGTTTTTAGATCTTCAAAAGGCGTTCGACACTGTATCACAAAAACTATTACAAAAATTCAATGAATATGATGTTAGAGGCAAATAAATTTTTTACTAATTACCTTAATGACCGAGTTCAACAAGTAAAAATTGATTACGAGTTAAGTGAACAAAAAAATGTAATATTCGGCATACTCCAAGGTATTATCTTGGGACCTCCGATATTTAATATGGATATATAAATAACATGTTACATTTAAACAGTCCTAATGCAAAAATAGATGCATATGTCGATGATACTGTCTTACTGGTCGAAGATGAAAACTGGGGAGCTACGTACTCTGCCTGTTAAAAAATAATGCAAACTGTCAGTGTAAAGAAAAATTGGAACAATTTGGATTACACATTGACAGTAATCTTAAATGAAATATACACATTGAGAATCTTAATACTAAAAAACGTAAACTTTACCATCTATAAAATATTATCACCGAACGAATTTTGAAATTATTTTATTTTTCTTTTGTTAAATCTTTGCTCAGATACGGCATAACCATATGGGGAAGTGCTTATCAAACAACAGTGGAACAAATAAAAATATCTCAAAAATATGTTCTGAAAATAATTTTACATAAATGAAGGCAGTAGTCAACCCAACCATTATTTAAAGAAAGTAATGTTTATAATGTAGATCAACTATATATAAAATCTGTAATTTTATTTACTTATAACAATAAAGATACATTTTTGAAATTACAATCGCACAATTAACACGAAGTGCAGTTAAGTTAAATGTAACTATACCTTTTACCGCACGTATAACAACTCAAAGATTTATTACTTATTATAGCCCTAAGTTTTATAACCTCCTATCTACTAATATTAAATTAATTAATAATAAAAAACTGTTCCAGAAAAAATTGCCTCTTCATTAAAGAAAATTCACAAAGCTTCATAAATATTTTAAATTCAAATTAATCATGACGATTATATTGCAACTTACTCACAGTTTCCTTATAAAACTTTTGTAAAAACTACATACATACATCATTTATTTTATATCAATTCAATTTACACTACGTAATGCGAGGAAAGAATTCTCTTCTCTCCACACTATAGTGTATGTTTCCTTCATGACTACCTATTGTATCTTTTGATTATATTTACCAATTTATTGTATTATCTATAGAAAATGTCCCACTTGCTTGTTACCCATTTAAAAATGTTAATAATAGTTTTTATTATCTGATTGCACACATATGTCATATTTTTGTCTACGTGCAAACATATTTTATAGTAAAAAAATATAATGTAATCCATATACAGTGTCTCACACTCAAAGTCGGACAGGTGGTGTCACCACAAATAGATATTCTATAAAACAGTTAATAATACATTTATAATAAGACCCATTCATGAAATGAAAAGTAAGTTATTAGCTAAAATACCTAATATATAGAACAATACACGACGGTGTCAGTATAAGGGTTATATTATCAAAACTAATTTCTTTGGACATGCAAGTACCTCACAGTGCAACGTCGGACAGTTGTCATCGAGATATCATTGGGGGTGGGCAAGTGCGCGATAAAGCAGCAGAACGTGTTGTACTCGAAAGAAAAGCAAACCGACAGAAAATTATTAGATTTGTGCCTTATTATGACACCCAAACCTCATACTCCTACAGACATACGAAATTTGGTTATAAAACACCATGTCGATGGAAAATCTGTCAGACAAATAGCACAAATAATAAGCAAAAGTAAATCTACAGTTCACGATATCATTCATAGATATAAAAATGAAGGTCGCATTGAAAAATAAAATAAAAGTATACTCTAAAGAACACAGTAGAAAAATTTTTAATATACAGGATAGTACGCCAAGTAAAAGAGAACCCCAGAATTAGTGCACCAAAGCTAGCTGCAAGAGCTGCAGAGTATTTGGGGAAAGATTCTAATCCAGAAACCATACGTAGAATGTTAAGGAAGCATGATTACCATGGACGCGTTGCACGAAAGAAACCATTCTTGTCCAAGAAACACCAACAACAGAGACTGGAATTTCAAAAAGTATGTACACAAGGATCTGGCCTTTTGGAGAACAGTGATATTTCTGGATGAAAGCAAATTCAATATCTGGGAGTCAGATGGTCGAGTAATAAAAAAATACTAAATGATTTTAGTTTAATTTTTTCTCGCTGTTTCATGCTGTCCGACTTTGAATGTGAGACACTAAACTTATGAAAAATGAATTTGATTTGATTTGATTAAAAAGAAAAAAACAAAAGCAAAATAGTGAGCCTGAGAGAACAGAAGCGAACATGTTGACAACTAGGATATGAAAAAACGTTACCTGCTAAGAATATTTTGAATTTATCTAATAAAATGTTTTATACTAAATATACTTACTTACCTTTGTTAGTCGTTTTTAAAATCAAATAACTGATTATACAGTTTAGGATCAAGAAAAAAGACATCCTTATGAGTTTTCCTAAATAATGGTAAAATGGTTAGTTTTTCACAAGGAAAAAGTACTTATTTTAAATTAATGTACCAGAGATGGTAAAATAATTCCAAGTGGCCAATAGCAATAAGGACTTATTAAACACGCAGATCCACCAAATCACCATTACTACACGAAAAGTATTATGGGTAGACAATATGTTTTCTTTTGTTTTTCAGATATCGGCAAAATTTACCAACATTGCCAATTTCCTAAATAACGGTATATCAATGGACAGATTCTCAACAAATCTGGATTTAAATTAATTAAATAGATTCTTTTTGTTTTTTTTTCTTGTAACATGGATAGACTAATAAACCATTCTTCAAAACAAGACGAATTAGTGAAGCATATTTAAGGGATAAAAAATAAATGACAAACTCAGATTTCAATGAATACCTAATCGAAATATAGAAGTAAATAGATTTTTTTTGGTCCATACCACAATTTATTTATACCGTGTGAAACGGTTAATGTGGCCAAATGTTAACAAAGACCGATTGAATAAACGAGACGGAAGTAACAGTGTGAGTGTATTGTAGGTGGCTGGTGGGAAACAGACTAAGCCTGTCTTTATGTTCGCTTGGTTTTGGGTTATTCCATCTCATGTCATCCTAGTTCACACCCATCGCTCGTATTCTTTTTCTAACTGGCCACACCTGGCATTATACACAGGTATAATTGGCCACGTTTCGCTATAAAATATTTGTCTCTATATTCTTGAGGCTTTGTTTTGGCGTCCAATAATTTTTTTTTGCAGAAGTCAGTAATTCTTCATACTGTTTTTGACTAATTTTACCTAATCTTTTCGCCATTTTTTTTAAATCGAAACATCGATATTCAAAAGCAAGCTCTCGTGCCTGAGTCCATTTTTAGACATGTTGCAGCTATATTTTTGTTTTTAGTTTTTACACGGAAGTGAAATTAGCAGTTAATCACGAGCATGCGTGTTAGCCCTAAGAAAAAACTTATTTCTTTTCATAACTGCATAGATAACACAAATGGTTAAATACTTAAATGATCATACCAACTTTTCATTCCGGTTATCTATACAATTATCTTTACCTAGTTATCTTAACTTAACCGCCTTCGATAATAATAACTTGCGTGTTCAATCAAAAGGCCGATTAACCAAATATTTATAAGAGCTTTAATTTTATATTGAGCTCATCTACTTTAAGAGTTTGGTTACATAATTTTGAAATACCCTGTATACGCTTTTTCTCACATTTTTATGAGTATAGTGAGGTTTTAAAACCCTTTGTATGAATATAATTGGTCTATCCTTTTTCTTCTTGGTATTAGAAATACTTGTAGGAACTTTTATTAAAATTCCGTCAGAATTCCCAAGTAAAATAGCAAGTTCCATGCATTTTTAGGTCAGCTACGACAACAAATATGACATGAAACTTCAGGTCTTTAGAAAAATTTGATACATTATTCAAAAAAGGTTGGGAATAATAGAAATTTATTTAGTTTCTTAAAATTTCATAAAAAAGTTATATTAGATTTTAGAGTACTTTATCAGTAAAGTTTTATTTTGTCACTGCAGTGTCAAAAATAGTTCAGTTATAATAAAATTATTAGTAAAGTTCAGAAAAATAAAAAGATATACACAGTGAGCGACAAATGTATAGAACAAATTCATTAAAATTGAAACAAATAGATTTTTACAAAAAATCCTTCCACAGGTCAATTTTATTTGTTAAAAATATACATTTAACGCGCGTACAACATTTAAAAAATATATAAAGAAGTCAAAAAATTTTACTTAAATAAACAAAAGTCATAGGCGCACGCGTAACAAATAAATCAATTAAAATAAAATGGATACATTATTGTATTTCATTTCAATATGATTAATATTCTTGTCATTTATAAGTGACGAACACGATGTGTGCTTTAAGTATGTTGTGCTTTAAGTAAAGCCGGTCTAATACGGTTGCGATTTGATATGTCACCCTGAGATAGATTCTACTTTTAAACAAACAATATCCCATACCTTCAAACACTTATTCAAAATAAGCAACAACCCTCGAGTACAAATTAAAACATGCAAAACAGAATATAAACAAGCCTTCAAAAGGATAAACATGGATCTGGCGTACCATGTGACCATCTGAGCCAATGAAAAATATGACATATATATGAAGAGCCAAACTGTGACTTGAGGGACTCTACATCCATACAGCTATTTTTACACTTAACTTGGTGAAATGAAACTAAGTTCCGTATAAAAATAATAACAGAATAAAAAATAACAGGAAATATCCATATACACTATTGGAAAAAGTTTAATTAGAATGCCTGCTTTTGTGTGTGTGTGTGTGCATAAAGGATAAAAATAGCAAAGTCATGAATGGTACAGAAAGAGACTTATGCATCAATGTTGCCTCATTGTACGTTGTGTTTGTGAAGTAACGAGGGCACCCCTCATCGTATTCTTTCTTTCTATACTCAATTTATTGTATAGATATTAGGTGTCTACGAAAATTCTAGCAATTTGCAATTGTTCTCTTTATCTAAAACTCTAGGAAAAAACAAAGACAGAGACAGGGAATTGGCTACTCGGGGTAAATTCTCCTAAACTCCCTAAAACCACGACGTTGCGAACACAACTATTGGTATGCGTAATTAGTAGCGGAGCCAGTAGTAACCAATAAATTATTCATTTTAGGTCATGCGCTGCGATGGCCGCCCTTCATCAGATCATAGCAGGTAGCTGATGACACTGGTGGTGGTGTTTTGGTCAGTGCATTTCAAAAAGTTGCGGAGTATAGTTGTTATTTCTGTAAATAACTACGTATTCCTATTTACTTCGAGCATTTCTAGTTATTTGGTGCATATTGTTTTTAAAATGCATCAAATAAAGTCAGTGGCATTTCTTTCGGTAGTTTTTGGCCATTTGGCGTGAAAGTAAACTGGCATTCTGCTATAAATTAACACATATTCTAACGAAAATAAAATAAAAAATTCTAAAATGAAATAGATTTAAAAAAACGTATTAAAAATTGAACAAAAACAATTTTTTTTCTGGATGTAATTTTATAAGGGGATCAAAAATATCGCCCTGTTGTGTCTGGCAATACCCTAGTCAGTGATAAAATTCATTCCTGACATTTAAAAGCGTGCAAGTTGACGTCAAGAGCTTGAACAGCCGGAATAATCTGATTTTGCAAAATGTTTAAATATTTGTCGGCATTTAAGTTACCGTCAATGAAAATAGGACCAATGACATGATCACCTAAAATGTCGACCCAAACATTTACTTTTTGTGGATATTAAGTACGTAATGGCACACTCAAATGTTTATTTTCCCTGGACCAATATCGAACTACAGAAGGATTATGCCAGCCATGTATGGAGAAAGATGTTTCATCAGTGAAATAAAACATTCTTGATGATTTTCGTTTTCATTAGCTTTTTTCATCATGGTTTCACAACAATTCATTCGTTTCGTACGGTTTTCAGGAAAAATTTCTTGGGTAGTCATAATTTTGTAGCAATGGTACTTATTTTCTTTCAGAATATTCCGCAGTGTTCGCTCTTGTACACCAATTTCTTGCAAGATTTATCTACTTGAACAAGGTGTATCTACCTCGGCGAAACTACAGACATTACTTTCCCGCCTTTCCTGATCCTCCCTTATGTAAACTGTAGGCTCGTCTTTGTCATTTAAATTACTACATTTTTTGTAATTTGTCGCACATCCCACAGACTGAAACTTATGAATGATGTTTAATACAGTTTGAACCGTCAAAGCAGGACGGTTTTCAATTGTAAAAATGAATCGCCCGATAACACCCTCAGCAGTATTACCGCCGTAATACCACTTGATTATTTGCACTTTTTCTTCAGTTGTATAAACATAAATTTTTAATTTAAGGAGAAATGCCAGTTTAACTTACCACGCTAACAAGCTGACGCGATAATAAAAGAAATGAGACAATAGCAATGTGAGAGCAGTCCACCACGTGATCACAAAATTGTTTATTGTAGTGTTGCCAAAGTCTGAAAGTGTGATTATTATCAGATAGTATCAATGAAATTACCAGATACTTCAAATAATACGCCAATACCCAAAAACTTTATTATAAAAAAATAAATAAACAAAAGAAAACAGTTACAAGTACATTGAATAGAAACTTTTCAAATACTAACAATTTGCTGTCAATTATATTTTTGTATAATATTATGGAATTTTATACATATGAACTCATTTTTTTCATTTGGTGAACTTGAGAGACAATTTTGTGACTCTTTCACGCATTCTGAACTTATAAAATACCATTAACTATGTTCGTCATTAATTTATTTCTGGTTTTAGATTTAATCTTTTTTGGTTTTGATTAAATTACGTTAACCTTTGAAAAAATGCGTTCACATGTAGCACTGAGTGCAGTCCGCGCTCAATGCAGAAGGAGGGGCAGAACTCTCATTTTTCGTGCAGTGTAGCATTTATTTTATAATTATAAAATAAATGAGCGTAGCTGCATGAACAAAATCTCGTATTGCCGCCCTACTACTAACTAGATGTCGCTAAATGTTCATCACAGTTAGTAAAATGGAACAGTATTCTTTGCATATTATGCATTTTACATGAAACGATTTTAGTTATTTATCAAGATGTAATTAATTTTATAAAAAAAGTGACGTTCCGAAAAAAATTATTGTAGATTATGCCATTATTAGAGCCTCCATTAACAACTACCAGTTAAAATTCCAAATTGTAGATTTTGGTAATTACCAAGCATCTGGCAACACTGTTGTTTGTTCTATCTACAACCGAGTGTGGAAAGGGAAGGGATAAGATGTGGAAGGGATGAGATGACTGATGACTGGAGGCATACCGGATCACATGTGGAAGGGATACGATGAGGCGTGCCCTCGTAAACACAATAACGCTGGAAAAGGCAACAGTGATACATAGTCTGTTTCTGTCGCATACATGATTTTGCTATTTTTATCCTTTATGCACACACACAAAGCAGGCATTCTAACTAAACTTTTTCCAATACATACAATACAATACATATTCAGAGTGTTCAACTTTAATTTTCCCAACATCTCACTTATCTTGCGAGTTGCAACATCTGTTAAATTAGAGAAGAGTTCCGCGATAAAGCCTTGGGGTCAACAGAACTTAGTTAATTGATTTGATTTTTCAGATATCTGGAAAATTTTAAAAAAATTCGCATTTATTTTTTCTCCGATATGCTTATTTGACAATCTTTATTCTATAAAAACATCTTTAGAGTAACTTTTTGTGCTTTATATGACTTTTATAAAATAAAAGTATTAGGTACAACGTTTCTTTCACTCAGAATCACCATCAACTTCATATTTTCTTATAACAGCTATATTGAATTTTCATATCAGAAAACAGCATTTTTTTTCTAATTACAATGATATAATATAATCCTATATTAAAATTCCATTTAAGCCACAAATTATTCGAAAACTACAAATAAGCAACATATGAGATAAAAACAAAATTCGAATTTTTCAGTTTCTTCCAGATATCTGAAAACCAAGTCAAATAATTAAGTTCTGTTGGTCCTAGGATCTTAGTAAGAACATCGGGCAACTTTTCTCTAATTTAACCGATGTTATCTATATTGGGAAAGTTAAAGCCGAACACACTGTAAAGACACAGAAATACCCGCACTTTTTTTAGAAGAAATCAATAAAGAGGTAAACATACAAATATATACCCACTGAAATCTATATACAGCATCATCGCGTATAAATGACTGAAGCGCCCTAATATCAATGTGTGCTTTCGGTGACGGTGCAAGCTTATCATTGAAACAGGTTAGCTCAAAAGCAAGGGAGCTGTACACATAATGTTTTTTTAGCAACCAAATCCTAAATTCTATTGTTAATAGAAATGGTAAAAACTTTGACAAACACAATCGTTTAAAATGTGTGAGGAAGATTTAATGATAAAAGGTATGAATAATACAAGTTGCCAATGTTTTGCGAAATATTTTTTTCAAATAAAGATGTTTTATTGTCGTTGTTGTTCAAGTACAAGATGATCAATTTAAGTAGCTTATGTAAGGGTATGTTTATATTTATACTAAATAAATGATCATATTGAAAGCAATGTTGCTGGAGTTGAGCGAGGCCTGGAGTGATGTTTATTTTAACAACATAAATATGTTCGCGTCGGCGATTCTTACATGCTAGCTGGCTCCAAGGGGATGAGAAAGCAAGGAAATAGTCAAAATAATATTCGGTCACAACGGGCTTAGTTAATTCCAGCAATAGAGAAATCATTATTGGTGAGTAGTTCTTTCGAGTGACAAGTTGTGTGCTAAAGAATTTATTTTTACCATAACCGGTGAGTTTTTCACTAAGTGTTTTATTCTGAATAGGCTTAGGGGTTAGGTCAATTAATTAATGAAAGAGTACAGTCAGTTAGTTAATAAAATAGTACAGTCAGTTAATAAAATAGTACAGTCAATTAATTAATAAAATAGTACAGTCAGTTAATTAATAAAATAGTACAGTCAGTTAATTATTAAAATAGTACAGTCAGTTAGAGCATAGTGTGGTAATGAGTTATTAGTACTTGAAAGTCAATTATAGTACTGCCAGCTGGTTTAGTTTTGATGTAGGTGCTAACAGATACCTAGAACGTTCTGATAAAATATTGTAGTTAGTTTCTGACATTAATCGTAGAGTTGGGCTTTGGCGAGGAATGGCCTTAGCTGGCTTTGGCGAGGAATGGCCTTAGCTGAGTGGTTACTTAGGGCGAGGAATGGCCCTGAGTACATTGAGTAGGATCTTGGCGAGGAATGGCCTTGATCTACTCAAGGCGAGGAATGGCCTTGAGTGTGTTTACGATAAATGTCTGAAGAGAGTGTAAATTGACTGTTCACTGAGCATGTTATTGATAGAAAGCGTTCTAGGGGTCTTTAGCAAATTAGAGAATCTAGTAATGAATAGCACCCTCAGACTAAAGCGCTTACAGTGTTTTCTTTTCTTTATATATTTAGATTGACGTAAGCGGTTGGTGGGGAAGATCCAGTTTTTATTGAACGGTGAGTGCTAACCTGTTGTTATTTACATTTGTTAAATAAACAAGTACGCCCAGTAGTAAACAAAGGTATTACAGTTTTTCAGAAGTGGGATTACCGCAGCTTAGCATTCTCTGTTACGTTATTCGATATTACTGACTATTGACAATTTTCTATTGATGTGTGTGTTCTACGAGTTGTTTAGTTTAGTTTATATTTAAAGAAAAACAAAGGGCGTTGAATTATTACTAACCGCGATGAATCCAAGTCGACAAAGCGTAGGTGAACAAAGCGGATGGATAGCTGATATACCGATGGAACTGTGTCGTACTTCCGATATTGCAAGCCCTAATTTAACTGATGAATCAGTATGTAGCGACGACACGGTTACTAAGTTGGCTGAAGCTATGGCACACGCTTTGAGAAATGTTTCCTTACCTGGTCCTTCGAGAATGATCAGAGGAGAGGTTGTGCCCATTTTTGATCCATCTGATATCAATCAGAATGTGGAAGATTGGTGCGCTAAGGTAGATGAAATTCGAGAAATATTTCATTGGTCTGATGATATCACCATCTTTAACGCGTTGACCAAGCTTCACGGTTTGGCAAGTGTTTGGTACAAGGGATTGAAGTCGGTAAAGTTCACTTGGAATGAGTGGAAAGATAAACTTCGTCGTGCTTTTCCAGCCCAACGCGATTACAATGCGATTTTGGAAGAAATGATGGGGCGAAAGAAGAAGCCAAACGAAACTTTTGCTCAATATTTCTACGAGAAGCAAGCTCTTCTAAATGCTTGTAAAATACAAGGTCAAGATGCAGTGTCATGTATCATTGCAGGAATTCAAGAAACTCACATCCGATCGGGCGCGAAGGCCGCAAATTTTGATGACCCAGAGGCTCTCTTTAGCTATCTAAGAAGTTTGAATGATGACGTGACCACTTATGTGCCGAAAGTACCGATCGCAAAACCGTATAATAATAAACGAAAATATGACTCATTTAAGAAACCAAGCGCATGTTTTACGTGTAATAGACCAGGACATATTAGCAAATATTGTCCCAGCAATAGGATGGAAAGACGAGACAAGAAATGCTTTTACTGCCAAGAAACTGGACATCTAGCTTCAGTTTGCCCCAAACGGCGAAAAACACACGAATCTACTAAATGACTAGATGTATTACAACAGCAACAGTGTCCCTCAAGTAGCAATAAATATTACAAACGTGTCAAAATTAATAACAAAGCTTCGGAAGCATTCATTGATTTAGGAAGTACGTGTAATGTTATTACGGCAGACGAGGCTGCTAGGCTTTCTCTCAAATGTAACCAATCCCAAGCTACCTTGATACATGGTTATGGAGGGGGAGTGGTTCCATCTAAGGGGACGGTTGCGTTTGATTTAAAGGTTGATAAAGTTTGTATGCCTACAACTGCAACAGTGGTGTCTAATGTTGCACAAAATGTACCGTTGCTAATTGGACATCCCGTGACTGAAAACTCCGACGTTATCGTTTTTAAAGATAGTGAAGCACTACAACTTTTTCGTCGAATGCCTGAAATTGAGAAAACTGATGAAACAGTAAGAAAGGTGACACTGTGGCCTGTCAAATCAATAGCTGTACCTTCTGGTTTTTGGGGAAATATTCCTATTGAGGTTAGAGACAACTTTGAAGGAGAATTATACGTAGAAGCAAGTATTCGAACTAAAGAAGGACAAGAGTGGTGTATCCCGCATACCATACTAAGAATTCACAAAGAGTCTAGATCAGTGTTGCCTATTATAAATCTATCAGACACCGAAGTAAATTTTACAAGTAAACATCCGATTGCTAGAGGATGGCTGTGCGAACCGGAAGACGAAAACACTAGTCACGTTTTACATACTGCTGAAACGCAAATGAATGCACTTACAATTGATGACATCACAGTAGGCCCTATTTCAGAGGAAGAACAGCGCCGATTATTGATTTTAATAAATAAATACCGAAACTGTTTTGCTATGAATACGGACGAACTTGGTTGTGTTAAGTCTACCGAAGTTTCCATAGAATTAGAAAATAACAAACCTTTTTCGTATCGTCCATATCGTATGTCGAGAGGCGAGCAACAGGCAGTCAGAGAAATAATAGATGACTTGTTGGAAAATGACATAATTCGCAAGTCAAATTCACCGTACTCATCACCAATTTTACTAGTACGTAAAAAAAATGGAGAGCAGCGAATGTGCATTGACTACCGTAAGTTAAACCAAATGACGATTAAAGATCGGTATCCTCTACCCAGGGTAGATGATCAACTGGATAAGTTGCAAGGGAGTGTATACTATACGAGCCTGGATTTAAGATCAGGTTATCATCAAATCCCGATTGCTGAAAATTCTAAGAAATACACTGCATTCGTCACAGCGGACTCACAATATGAATACAATCGACCACCTTTTGGATTGACAAACGCCCCCAGTGCATTTCAGCGGCTTTTAAATAAAGTATTAAAACCTGTTCGCGATATTACTGCCATCTATCTAGATGACATTTTGCTCTACACTAAAACTGTGGAAGGAGCTTTAGAAAATATTGAAAGGGTTTTGAACTTGCTACAAGGTGAAGGGTTGACATTGAATCCTAGCAAATGCAAATTTTTAGTAACGTCGGTTGAGTATCTAGGATTTGAGATCAGCGACAGTAAAATACGTCCGGGTGAAATGAAAACCAAAGCAGTGAGAGAGTTCGCAGTACCTAGATCTGTACATCAAATTCGTCAGTTTTTGGGATTGACAGGTTACTTCCGACACTTTGTGAAAAATTATGCTTTAACTGCGAAACCTTTAACCGATTTGACCCGAAAAAGTGTTGAGTGGGTTTGGACTGAACAGGAACAAAGAGCATTCGATCACTTGAAGGATACACTTATAAACAGACCGGTGCTCTCTTTATATAACCCAAAAGCACAAACAGAAGTACACACAGACGCAAGCTCTCGAGGGTTGGCAGGAATTTTGCTACAAAGGCAAGAAGATGAATATTTGCATCCCGTGGCTTATTACAGTAGGCGAACGACACCAAGTGAAGAGAAATTTCATTCATACGAATTAGAAACGTTGGCGGTTGTCGAAAGTCTGAAGAAATTTAGATCACAACTTTTAGGGATACAGTTTACAGTTGTTACAGACTGCAATGCCTTAAAAACAAGTAACTCAAAAAAGCAGCTTTTACCGAGAATTGCTCGCTGGTGGCTCCAGTTACAGGAGTTTTCGTTTGAAGTACAATATCGACCAGGAAATCGCATGCGTCATGTTGATGCTCTAAGTCGAAACCCATCAATGTCGGAGAAACCTTCCGAGGAAACTGTTATGCGAATCGACCAAGCCGATTGGGTGTTATCCGCCCAGTTAACGGACGAAAAGATGCAACATATCCATCAAATTTTGTCTAAACCCCCTGAAACTGATGAGGAGAGAGACGTGTACAAAAATTACGCCTTGAGAGATGGAAGAGTGTACCGAATTACAATAAGAGGAATTCAATGGGTCGTTCCCAAGGGCATGCGACAGCAAGTGGTAAGGGCAGCTCATGATGACCTAGGTCATTTTGCAGTTGAAAAGACTTTACATAGACTATGTACACATTATTGGTTTCCGCGTATGCGACAATATGTGGAAAAATATATTGCCTGCTGTATACCCTGTATCTATGGTAAGAAACCTGTCGGAAAGAAGGAAGGGTTTTTACACCCAATCCCTAAGAAACCTGAGCCATTTGACATGTTACATGTAGACCATTACGGGCCGATGCCGAAAACGACGAAAGGCAATGTGCATGTCATTGTGGCTGTGGAGGCTTTTACAAAGTTTACGTTTCTTAAAGCAGTGAAATCGACAGGCGCCAAATATGCCATACAATTTTTGGAAGATATTTTTACACTTTATGGCAAACCCCGAATCCTAATTTCGGATCAAGGAAGCGCTTTCACGTCTCACAAGTTCAGACAGTTTTGTAGAAAACTAAACCTAAAACACGTCCTAAATGCTACCATAACACCTAGAGCTAATGGCCAATTGGAACGGTTTAATAAGACATTGAAATCAGTATTGATGACGACGTGTGCCGAAGAAGAAAAGTGGGACATTAGCATTGGACAAATTCAGTTTGCGATTAATAACGTGAAAAGTAAATCAACCGGGTTTACCGCGAGTGAGTTGTTACATAGCTTTAGGCCCAGATGTGGTGTGGATGCAGAATTGATAGACGAAGTCAGTGAATTGCCTAGAATGCTGGAAAATATTGTTAAAATTCGAGAAACTGTCGGTGAAAAATTGGAAATGGAAAGCCGCAAACAAAAGAATTATTTTGATAAAAGAAGAAAAAAGCCCAGACAGTACAAGGAAGGTGACTTAATCGTCATTCAGAAACATGAAGCAACTCAGGGGTCCAGAAAGCTAATTAATCCTTATAGTGGACCTATGGTGGTGAAAAAAGTGTTAGACAATGATCGTTATGTGGTGAGCGACATGTCGGGTTCACGTAGAACGACGCGAAACAGTAAATACGAAAATGTCGTGGCAGTGGATAAAATGAAACCGTGGCAAATCCCGGGCGGCGTATCCGATGATACTGATGATGAAAGTGGTTCGGATGGGGCTCCGACGTTGGAGGAAAGCGATGATGATGAACAGAGAGCGGAAGACTCGGGGCGAGTCTAATGCAGGATGGCCGAATGTAAGGGTATGTTTATATTTATACTAAATAAATGATCATATTGAAAGCAATGTTGCTGGAGTTGAGCGAGGCCTGGAGTGATGTTTATTTTAACAACATAAATATGTTCGCGTCGGCGATTCTTACATGCTAGCTGGCTCCAAGGGGATGAGAAAGCAAGGAAATAGTCAAAATAATATTCGGTCACAACGGGCTTAGTTAATTCCAGCAATAGAGAAATCATTATTGGTGAGTAGTTCTTTCGAGTGACAAGTTGTGTGCTAAAGAATTTATTTTTACCATAACCGGTGAGTTTTTCACTAAGTGTTTTATTCTGAATAGGCTTAGGGGTTAGGTCAATTAATTAATGAAAGAGTACAGTCAGTTAGTTAATAAAATAGTACAGTCAGTTAGTTAATAAAATAGTACAGTCAATTAATTAATAAAATAGTACAGTCAGTTAATTAATAAAATAGTACAGTCAGTTAATTATTAAAATAGTACAGTCAGTTAGAGCATAGTGTGGTAATGAGTTATTAGTACTTGAAAGTCAATTATAGTACTGCCAGCTGGTTTAGTTTTGATGTAGGTGCTAACAGATACCTAGAACGTTCTGATAAAATATTGTAGTTAGTTTCTGACATTAATCGTAGAGTTGGGCTTTGGCGAGGAATGGCCTTAGCTGGCTTTGGCGAGGAATGGCCTTAGCTGAGTGGTTACTTAGGGCGAGGAATGGCCCTGAGTACATTGAGTAGGATCTTGGCGAGGAATGGCCTTGATCTACTCAAGGCGAGGAATGGCCTTGAGTGTGTTTACGATAAATGTCTGAAGAGAGTGTAAATTGACTGTTCACTGAGCATGTTATTGATAGAAAGCGTTCTAGGGGTCTTTAGCAAATTAGAGAATCTAGTAATGAATAGCACCCTCAGACTAAAGCGCTTACAGTGTTTTCTTTTCTTTATATATTTAGATTGACGTAAGCGGTTGGAGGGGAAGATCCAGTTTTTATTGAACGGTGAGTGCTAACCTGTTGTTATTTACATTTGTTAAATAAACAAGTACGCCCAGTAGTAAACAAAGGTATTACACTTATTTGAATTACTGATCTAGAAAAATTCAAATATTCTAATGACCTGCAAATTCTAGTCTATTTTAGTTCATTTAATGATAATATCAGAACACAATAAATAATCTTTTGGTTAAATATTACAATTGACATCCCATTCACATTAAACAATTTAGTATGTGCTATTTCCTCCTCGCGTTTTGGTTGTTTTCATATTACGTAATAAAATAGCGCGATGTGGTAATATTTTCAGTTTCAGGTGATTTTCGATATTTAAATCAAACATATACATACATATACAATCTGTTTAAAATATGCAGAAATTTGTATGACGTTATTTAACCCATTTTTAAATGTTATACGTAGATGTTTGTTGTTTTAAAAATTAAACTATATACCGGAAGGTACGACATTAGTTACATCAAAACCCGTGAAGCGAAGAGCCGTTTTCAGTCACAAGCTATGCATTTCTAGTACAGCGTATGTACATAAAATAAATTTAATATTATTTCTGCGATAATAATACAAGTTGATATGAATAAAAATGTAAAAGGTTATCACAAGCATTTATTAAGGCGCCAAATCAAGGTCGGACCGAATAATAACAAAGTTCGTTTTAATTTTTGTTTATATTATAACTATTAGTTCGGTCAGCAGTTCTGAGATAAATACAAAATATATGATTGTAAACGGAAAAATAAATATAGTTTAAAAAAACTAAAAAACACGCTTTTAAAGCACATCAAACTAAAAAAGTGAAAAATAATTATTAATATTAACTGAAAACAATAATGAACAAAAAATACTAGTATTATTGTGAAAAAAGCGTGGGGCGCTTTGTGCCATATTTTTCGTATATCGAGCAACCAACGCTTTTTTCACAATAATACTAGTATTTTTCGTTCATTATTGTTTTCAGTTTATATTAATAATTATTTTTCACTTTTTAGTTTGATGTGCTTTAAAAGCGTGTTTTTTAGTTTTTTAAAACTATATTTATTTTTCACTTTTTAGTTTGATGTGCTATGAAAGCGTGTTTTGTAGTTTTTTTTTAAACTATATTTATATTGCTTATTGATGCTGATATTATAACATATTACGATCCAACAGATATTTCTGAAAAAAAATATATTTTTTTATTTCAGCCATGGGATTTGAACTCACGCCCGAGAAGTCTGTCGTTTCGTGTCGACTGCCTTAGCCCGCTCGACCACCGACCTAACTGACAATTGCGGAATGTATTTACATATTAAGCCTTTGCTCTCACGCAGAGGATACGTGAGGAAAGGACTGGCGATCCTGATCAGGATAATGATATAAACTTATCAAATTATTGTATTGTTACCGGTTCTTCGTAAGTGTACAAAGTTTCAATTAAATCTGTCCGTTTAAAGTGGGTCAAAATCGAGTCCAAAGAGTCGGTTACAAACAAACAAACAAACAAACAAACAAGCAAACAAGCAAGCAAGCAAGCAAACATACAGGTGAAGCTAATAAAAGCGTGTTAAAAACGATTACACAGCCTAAGCGACAATACGTGTGTTTCATTTATCATCTTAATGACCATTACTATTTTGCACCCTAACATTTCAGACAAGTGGGATTAGAATCCATTATACGTCCACTTATCTCTAAACAAAGAAAAAAATAAATAAATAAATAAACAAACAATTAAAATGAGTGACAGTGAATCTGGTGATAGTTCAGCGAGTTCCCGCTTTGATAAATCTTTACCGGGTCAAGGTGTGCGTAGGCCCTTGTCATCGTCCGATGAGGACAATTCGGCAGGTAGAGATTTAAAAAAACTTGTTTCACAAAAAGTAAAGGAAGTTTTAGAGCAGCGGCGTGGATTAAAACGTAAACTGACTCCAAATCTCGATCTCATCCCCATTTTTGATCCTGAAAAAAATGTACTTTCACCCAACAACTGGTTAAATAAAATTGAGCAAATGGGTAAAGTACATGGATGGGATGATCAGATGATGTCCTATGGCATGCAATCCCGCCTAGGTGGTATCGCCCGCATCTGGTTTGAAAATTTGACGGACTATGAAATGACGTGGATTAAATGGAAGGAAGCCCTACTAAAAGCTTTTCCAGCATCTGAAAATTACGCAGAGTCTTTGAAAAAAAATGCTTAGTTATAAAAAATTAAAAACCGAAACAATGAGGCATTACTATTACTATAAACATATGCTAGTGACAAAATGTAAAATTGTCGGCACCGATGCAGTATCATGCATTATAGATGGCATCCCATTTGAGCTATAGGCAAATGCCAATGCTGGAAATTTTCAAACTCCGGAACAACTGTTCATTGGATTTCTCTGCAAATTAGAAAGAGGCAACGCCGAAATGGATGGTGCATCCTCCAAGGTGGATCAACAACTTCGACTCAAGCTGTGTCACTTGTACCATAAGCCCGGTCATCTGAAATCCCAATGTAGCAAGAGGTTCTTCAGGCCGGAGAAGACAACTGATAGTGTCCCTTGTTTCATTTGTCAGAGAAAAGGCCACACCGAACAAACATGTTGGTTCAAGAATTCTAAACGGGTTCACATCTTAACCAGGTATCGCAGAAATGGCCAGGAAGGATTCCATCGGAACGACAGAAACCCAGGAAAGCCGAATGTTAAGGCGCCAAATCAAGGTCGGACCGAATAATAACAAAGTTCGTTTTAATATTTGTTTATTTTATAACTATTAGTTCAGTCAGCAGTTTTGAGATAAATACAAAATATATGATTGTAAAAGGAAAAACGATTACACAGCCTAAGCGACAATACGTGTGTTTCATTTAACATCTTAATGACCATTATTATTTTGCACCCTAACACATTTTAATATATTTAGAACTAATTTTAGAACCTAGCCTGCATCGGATAATTTATTCATCGGAGTTAATTGGCAAAGTTGGGATCATTTCTTTAACTAAAATATAATATATACATGGTCTTGTACTAATATTCAATTGACGAAAAAAGACCGTATCAAAACTCACGCGAAATCAAATAAGACCAATAAAAATAATATCGTTTCTTATGTAATAATTAGAGAGCGGACAAAATTCCAAACATACATTCACAAGGGCCATAAAGCATCTTGAAAACTAATATTTTCTTATTTACACAATATTTAAAAAGCACCAATCAACTTTTAAGGCAGATTTAAATAAACATGTTGTAAAACCTTCACAGTTGAAAATATCTCACGTAGATCACAGGAAAAAAGTAGACAAATGTTGCGAAAGAGCTCCCAACTGTGACATCAGCCAGAACAGCACAGCATATGCGAACATCGAGGCATCAGCTATGCTGGCCGGCAGAGTTTAAATCTGACGGTTATCCCTTACATATTTTTCTCGTATTTTGTTATGACACAGGTAATGTTCCAAATTAGTAATATCGGTTTTAAAAAAATATTACATTTTAATTATAACATAACATACGTATTCAAAATTACAAATTTCCTGGCTGACGATGCTTTTGTGGTTTGAGAAGAGGTGATCATAATATTGCATACATTTTTACTATTAACTGATCTAACCAGACTAATTACACAAATTAAATTTTCCTGTTTATTTTTACCAAATGTTTATATTTTCCACTACCCCTCTTTTTGAATAGGCTCAAATCTAGATCTGCCATACACTCAAGAAATGTTATATCCTCTTATTTACTACATATTCTTATTGTTCTACAAATCTGTACGGGTGGGCAAATGTCGATGTTTGTATAAGGTAACTTGGTAACTGTAAGAGATAAAAAAAAATTAAAGACACATTCTCGATCTCTTTTTTTTGAAACAAATTTACTGGCGAAAACAAAAATTTGTTATCTTTTTTTTGTTTTCGAGTTATAAACAAAAGTTCGATTTTTCGAAGTTTAGATATGTACATGTCAATATCTTGGTTGTTTGTAAAGTTATAGAAAAACAACTTTTACATTCTTCAAGCACATTCTTGTTAGTATAATACAGTGGCATCGAAAAAAAAAAAAAGATACAATTTCGAGTTACGACATAAAGTTGTATTTTTTTTTTAACGGGAAACATAGTTGGCTATGGTTTAGTTAAAAAGGACATTTTTTTCTCTTTCAAACTATATATCATATGTGCGGTCGCTTTTGATGTGTAAGTATTTAATAGCAAAAATAATCTTTTAGTAGATTACTTTTTGCGTTTTTTTTATATTTATTCCAAGTAGGCGTGTGTCATCTATGACAGTGTTTATTCATTTGTCAGTAAATTGCATATTAATAATTTTGTTCGTCATAATTACACCCCATTTAATCGTCAAAGTGAAGATGTCTTATGAAAATTACGAGAAGTATGATATGCTAGAATGCTTTATTCAAAGTATAATAACAATTGTGATATTGCATCCGAAATATATTTCAATCGCTATCCAGAAAGAAGATAACCTAATAAAGCCATTTTTAAGAGGTTAAGAGAAAATCTCATTAATTGGGGGTCCTTCAACAAGCCAAGACCAAAAAAATCAGACATTTATATCTAATTTTACAATACATTACAATTACAAAATAAAAATTCAAATTAAAATAAATGGTCAAACTAATGTCCGTTATGTTCGATATATAAATTATACCTCTTCATAACACTCTAAACTGCATTATATATATGAGGATTTGAAATGGAATTCACACAGTCTATAAAATTTTGTCTGAGTTCATTTATGTCGGTACTGGTTTTCTTGTATAATTTGTCTTTAATGTGGCCCCAGAAGAAAAAATCCAGTGGCGTGAAGTTATGTGATCGTGGTGGCCATATCACTGGTCCGTTACTTTCCATTCAGTTATTTCCAAAATTGGTATTTAATAATTCTGAAACGGTCCTGATATTATAAGAACTGATTTCTTGCCTCAATTAAGGGTAGATTGTCCATAGTTTCCTCAATAATTGGCCATTAAGATTTTCTTAACATATGTCATATGTTAAAACACGATTGCCACGTAGAGCACACCAAACAGTAAAACCAAAGCGTTCCTGAGATCGCACGTCAACGATATGGTGAGGGTTCATATCAGACCAATAATGCTCGTTATGCCTGTTGAGAATTCCTGCACTGCTAATGTAGGCTTCATCTGTCCAAACTACATTTCTAGAGAAGAATGGATCTTGTTGACTTTTTTGACAATACCATGCAAAACTTCAATCGTGACTGAAGATCAGTTGGTTGCAGGTGATATTATTTCCTTATTGTATAAGGCCTGAATTTGTGTATCTTCAAAATATCCAAAGCTCGACGTCTTGAAATCCCAAAATCAGCTTCAATTTGACAACTTGAAATTGAAGGATTTGCAACCGCCATTCCAATTACAGTTATAGAAGTTTCTTCAGCATCTTCAATGTCGTAATATTTTGGTTTTGGCTTATTGAAGGACCCACAATTAATGAGATTTTCTTTTAACCTCTTAACAATAGCTTTATTAGGTTGTCGTCTTTCTGGATAGCAATTGAATTATATTTCGGATACATTATCACAATTGTTATTACTTTGAATAAAGCATTCTAGCATATCATATTTCTCGTAATTTTCGTAAGACATCTTCACTTTTACGATTAAATATGGTGTAATTATGACGGAAACAGAATTATTAATATGCAACTTACTGACAAGCGGATAAACATTGTCATAGATAATACACGACTACTTGGAATAAATATAAAAAAACGCAAAAAGTAATCTACTAAAAGATTATTTTCGCTATTAAATACTTAGACATCAAAAGCGACCCCACATAAGATATATAGTTTAAAAGAGAAAAAAAAATCCTTTTTAACTAAACCATAGCAATCAATGATTTCCATTTAAAAAAATACAACTTTATACCATAACTCGAAATTGTACCTTTTTTTAATTTTCTCGACGCCACTGTATTATACAGAAAAAGTGCCTAAAGAATGTAAATGTTGTTTTTTCATAACTTTACAAACAACCAAGATATTGACATGCGTCTAAACTTTTGTTTATAACTCGAAAACAAAAGACGATAGCAAATTTTTATTTTAGCAGTGAATTTGTCTCAAAAAAAGAGATCGAGAATGTGTCTTCCATTTTTTTGTATCTCTTGCAGTTACCGAGTTACTTTATACAAACATCGAAATTTGCCCACCCTGTACAGTATATGACCTGCATTCATTCATTAATAAATTATTAGAGTTGTTCAACGAAGGCTGCATTCAGTAGCGCCACATGTAAAGGGTGTCTCAAAAAGAGCGCACGATTTAATTTTTTAAAAGACGTATCATTTATTCGAAAATTGGTGACATTTATATTTCAATATGAAGTACACATATTGCGATTAAGTGTAAAACAAAATGTCCAACAAATGGCCACCACAACTCTGCAGGCACACGTCTTTGACGAAATTTCTGACAATAATTTCATATAATTGCGGCTCAAATTCACCATGACGCGTCGGATCTCGTTTTTGAGCTCAGACTTCACAAAACCCCAAAGGAAAAAATTGCACGATGTCACATCGCACGATCTTGCTGGAACCACATATCTTCCACATCCAAACTGTCCAATTCAGGCCACAAATGTTTCTTTTTTTTTAATTTCGTAGGTGTTCTGCATATTTTACATACCTTTTCCAATTGGAAATATTTGTTGACACCAGCTTTATATTGAATACAAGACACAAGACTGACATAGCTCACATTCTAAGTTCAAAATTTGTCCATATCCTTGGAAATATAAGCTGGAAAGCGTAAAGGTCTTTCTGCATACGATGCGTGCACAAAACCAGATCAACCGTTGAACTGATCACGATGTCAAGATATATACTAGTCAAAGTTCTTTCTACAAATAATATACCACATTAATAAAAGTTAACCGTTTTATGATCTCCACGAATTTCTATATTTGTATGTATTTTTTTATATTTATATAATTTTACTGTTGTATATATTGTATATCTATTGTAAATCTGGTCTGTTGTAACATGTTCAACTCTTATTTGGGCAAAATGTATTCTCATATGAAATAATAAACATATTTATTTATCTATCTATATTATTCTATATGGACATAACTGTTACGGAAATTTCAGAGACTTTTTCAGGTGCGAGTACTAGTTACATTTACAATGCTAAATGGTCTATAAATATGGATTCATAAAGACTATAAATATGTATAATAAATGACAAACTAAGTTTAAGTAAACGTGCATACAGGTATTTGGTAAAAAACCTTGAACCCTTTAACATTGGCACCGAATCACAGAATCTATACTTTATTTCTGTGGTTATATTTAGAGCTTACCCCAAACATTGAGCATGTTAGGAGTGCAATCCACCAAACAGCTAAAAAAATGTTCACTAAGTTACATTTAAACTCACTTACAGTTCACCCTCAAAAATGGACACTCATAATAAAGTACAAAAATTGTATAAAAATCGAATAAAAATAGTATAAAAATACAATAATAGTATGGCTTAAAATTAAAAGAGGTTCGACTATAGTGAAGTTTTAATTTTGTTGATCATTTAAATTATGCCTAATTCTTTTTTACTTATTTTTTAAGCTGAAATTCCTAAGAATTCCAGTAACGTCAGTTATAATCCTTTCTAAATATTGAAATTCTCACTAAAACAGTTTATGCCCAAGTGGTGATTAACGTAAGTGGAGTCTTGTTTTTATTTTTAAAATTTCTTGTATTCTGAATCCTGTTAATATAATTTTTTCCGGTTTATTATAGAAACTTTAAGATAAGTATATCACAGATTGGTTTATCCCACTCCCAGATGTATTTTTCTTTTTAATTTTGTCATTATTTAAAGGCTGAATTTTGAATCATTTATTGAAAAATTGGGGTATACTAGCTATATTGATTTGTAGTTCTTGTAACGAGAATGTAATGAATCTTTGTTGGATTACAGCATTTTTTTAATATAATTTGTTTTATTGTAATTTTAATACAGCTTTCCTTGCGCTCCAAAATATATTTTTGTTCTCGTTAAATTTTCTATTAGCGTATAATAAATACTAAATTGAATAAATAACGGAAGACTATCGAGAACTTATAAAAAAATGCATGTTCTATTTAAAAAAATCTCGATGACATCCTTACATAAGCTATGATTTTCTATACCTAAAGATGCACAGTTAAATTTAAAAATAGACGAGCGAGGTTTTTTTTAATAACCTTATATCAACGGACTGAGTTTCTAAGCATCTAAAATTAATAAAACCTGTTCGTTTCATGACAGGAAAAAAAGTATGAAAAAGTGATGTCTGACATAATGGATGATATGCTTGATATACCGCTTATGTTATAAAATATAACATATATGCCAAATGCCTAGAACGCGTTGATTGTTTTAAATCATCCGTAACGCATAAAGTAAAATGCATTCATTTTCACTAGCAACATAAAGCTTTACAATCATATTTCTCGCACACTGAGGAATATGAGTTTTTAAACCTCGCACAAAATGAACAGAATAAAAATTGGTGGTAGGTAACAATATTTTAACTTCAAAACCCACACAGAATAATTTGGGTTCTACGTTTAACAATTATTCTGCATGCGTCGGCATTTTTTGGTTTTTATTTAGTTAGTTATTCCATTTACAAAAACGCTTTGGTCATTACATTTTCCGTTGCACGTAAAATTATCAAAAATGAAATGAAATGGCCTTGTGCATTGTTACATTTTTCAATATCCTTAATTTTTTATTAAATTGTAAGGAAAAGCCTAAATTTCTTTCTTCAAATATTCCACCGTTTTGTCAGTATATATTATTTTTTTTAAATATACAAAATTTTGGAAAACAATTCTTTTAAAATTTTTAAAAAATAAAAGTTTTTTTTGTATTATCACATTTGGTATATGAAAAACATACAGAGCTGGCCACCACTATTATAAAGCTGATTGATTATAAGACAAAAAAAAAAGAAACGTGTTAATGCAAATCATTAATGATAAACAAACACAGTTAGAATTTCGTTGATATCAAAATGATAATAAGAGTGTAAAAGGTGGACTGCATCGAACCTCCCACCCGAGCGTAAAGTGGAGAGGTGGGGTATAGGCCGTTTCCCGATAAACCGTTGGCTGCCGTATTCTCAAAGGTGTACTGAGAATCTCAGTACACCTTTGTTAAGTGTACATCATATTTAGATTTTGTAACAAATTCTTAGTATTCCAACTTTTTGGAATTATCTCATACAGCGTGTCTCAAGATCTTTTGCAAATTGGGCGTGACTAGTAACAGAGGGTTATCTCTACTAGTAAGTCGGTCATTGTGCAATAAAATACAGTTTAAGTTAGGCCCCTCCTCTAGCCAATAATGTGTGTTTAAGGCGTGTCATGTGTTGTAAATCGCTGCCCTTACGGCAGACTGTGAAACTTGAAGCGGGGCCAGGCTAGTTAATATGTTATTCACGTGCCCACCTGACACTGATAAGGCTGGTTGGTTGGGCTGCGTAGAAATATGCGCATATGTATAAAATATAAATTGCAGAAGCTCTTGAAACACGGTGTATATGTCAAATTGTTCCATGTATGAAAATAATTACGTTGATTTTACAGTTTCAGTTTGTTAATTCACCGGGTCTTACGAGAAAATAAAACTGATATTCTAAATACGTAAACACAAAAAAATCTTAAGTATATTTAAATATAAAAAATTAAGTCAAAAGATGACCCCCTCTTGTGTCTCGCAATAACCTAACCTATGGCAGAATTCAGTTCTTGCGTGTTAATACTTTAGGGAAAATATTTTGTAGGACACAGTTTGGACCAGTGTATGGTTTAAATTACGTGGCCATTCATGTGCGTGTCCGTCAATTGTTTATTTTGCATATCTCCAGAGAAAAAAGTCATTGGGAGCTAAGTCGGGGATGTAGCTGGCCTCCACCTAATTATACCCCTTGACCTAACAAGCCGCTAAGGAAAAGTAGTGTTTAAGAAAGTTATCACTGGTTGTGCATTGTGAGCTAGACAACCGTCTTTTTGAAACCATTCATTCTAGAAAATTAATGAGCAATGCTCGAACAGCTGTTTTCGGTTATCATAATTATTACACATTCGCTTAGTCATGACCATAAGAGAGGAGATTTAAACTATTATGTTGCACTACATCTTTATTTTCAAAACTTGGAATTTAACTCGAAGTTTGGTAATTATGTTTTGGTTGTTTAAAAAAAACAAATAAAACAAAAAAGTAAATCAATCTAAGAAATTAAATTAAAAAATACAAAACCAAATTTTATCCTCCACTAAATATTAACATAAAATAAGAAATTTTTAGATATTGCACAACAATAATGCTCAATTCCAAATGGTAGAATACCATTTATTATAGTAAAAGTTAACATGCTTATAAGTAAAGACCACATTTCAAATAGTCATTTTGGAAATATCAGGGGCAAAATCAGCTCGTGTGCAAATGCATCAAGATTGTGTAAAAATGATATATAATACAAAATAGAAAAGAAAATGTTACCAGATACTGTTGATGGGTGATTTTTGTTATGTCCAAAATTATATGAATGCTAAACATTTAGCAAAAACACTAAAGCACTATAACAATTATTTTGTGACTCTGGAATTAAAGTATATTATTAATAATTGATCTAAATGATCTGGAGTTAGATTACAGCGCCTGTCATTAAAAATCTATTTGTAGTCTGAAAATGACCGTTTCACGTCTGTAGATGTAACTAGAGCGTATTTAAATTACTAAAGGTTTATCAAACAAGCCACATTTACATTAGGATCAGAAGAGTCCACTTCGTTGCCTGTAAAAATGCCCACTGTATGACACATAGCATTAAATCCCGAATTATTATTCAAAAATATTTGAAATTTTTGTTTTACATGGTCTGCAGTGGTTCCTGAAAACTAGAAAATAAATTAGTGTAGATCGTATACAACATTCATTGCATCAACTAAACAAAATTGTGATGTTTGTTGGCGCTCAAGATTGTATGTATTTGAGGCGTGAATAATTTCCATGTATGTAGGCAAAATTTTCATGAATAGTTGCATCAATAAATGCTCAATTGCGATATATATATGTGGTGGGGGTTCTATCTTACACGTATGTCTGCGTGTTTATTTATTTGAGCCGCGTTTTCAATGTATAATAGACCTTTTACAGTCATACAAAACCTACATTTAGTTTAGTGATTTGTTATTTAGTTGTAGGTAATTCGTATGGGTTTAATTAAGGAAAATTTATTTTAGATTTTTTCAGTAATTATGTAGGTACTAATCTGCTACATTTAAAACAAAGATGATGGCGCTCACATTTTAAAGTTTTTTATTTCTTCACTGTTCTTTGAATTCATTGCGCGAGACATAAATGGGTTGCATTTTCCATGGAATTAGCAATACATTCATACAATAAAATAACGTGAGAGTAGGTTATTGATTAATTTAAAAAAAAGTCATGAACCATTGCATTCCACAATATTTATCCCTATTTCATTAGTTGTAAGAGAGTTGTACGTAAATAAGCAACTGAAATGACTACCTGACATGCGGTCTCTACTTATAAGAAACGGTCAACAGACAACAAACATTCTATATGCAGACAGAGTTTTCAGTATTTTAATTCTGGGCGTTGTGCGACAGATTTCAATGTACATTTTATTCTCCGATGCATAACTATTCGGTTAAAATTTATATCTGAGTGCAGTAATGACTTCATATGAATCACCTACATTCTAAAAGTTTTATGTCCTTTATAGGAATAAGCCATCATCTCAAATTTGTTAAATTTTTATACTTAGAGCACTAAAAAAACGTACCGGGTATTCACGTGAAATTGTGCACCCCTATTTTAGCCCTTATTATAGCATATACGAAAAAACCATATATAGAAAAGTTTTAAAAATTTTCTTTGGATTTAGATGCCATTGAAAAAACAATTGAACATTGCATTAAATAGTTATTGACCACACTTTTTTTTTAAATAGAACACTATGTATATTTTATATTTTCAAAATGTACATTATTTTCTGATTTCGAAAATATATACTCATGATATATTATTTCGTGTAGCTTTGGAAATATTTAAAAAAAAATATCTGCGGTCCACATTCATTTCAAATTCAAGTTAGCTGCTACTCAGCAAGAGCGTTTTTCAACTGTTTCAAATAACATTTCTGTAAACGACAGTATTTGTAATTGTTTCGTTTGCAAATATTCGTTTATACAAAAAAATGCAATCTTTTGAGGTTGAACGTTACTATATATTGTCAATGTATTTTGAAAATAATAAAAATATGTTGCGTGCAAGATGAGAATATTCTCGAAAATTTCCTGATAGAAGATTTCCGTCAAGAATGACGCTTTCAAGGATCGCTGAGAAACTAAGAGAAACCAGTTCCTCAAGAACTTAGAAAGAAGGAGTTCAAACCGTGGAGAAAGAGATTTGGAAATTCTTCTCTATTTTCAAGCATTCTAAACAACTCTTCCATAACTACCGCTCAAGAGGTTTAAGGTATTCGCGTAGACTGATCCATAACATTTTAAAATAGAATAAATTTAAAAGTTTACCCGTGCAAAAATTAACTGTCGGACAAATTGACCAAAGATATGCCTTTTTAGATATAATGATAAATCGTTTGAATAATGATCCAATTTTTTTTATTCTTTGGACGAATGAGGCATCATTCACCACATCCGGTATGTTTAATAGACAAAACAAACACTATTGGGGAACAGAAAACCCACATTCTATAGCAGAAGTAAAAACACACGCTTGGTGTGGTATATTGGAGAACAAAATCCTGGGGCCAATATTTTATAAAGGGAATTTAAATGGTAAAATGTATTTTCAGTTTCTACTGAACGAAATAGAAAATATCTTGCAACAACAGAATCCTGAATATGACAATGCCATAATATGGCAGCAAGACTGAGCACCACCCCACAATATTGAGATAGTTAGAAATGTTTTAAATAATAGATATGAAGAGTATATAGCCAAGGAACAATAAGATGGCCCGCAAATAGCCCAGACCTAACTGTCTTGGACATATTTTTGTGGGGCTACCAGAAGAATAAGGTCTATGAAGACAATCCAGAAGATACAAACGTTTTACGGGAGAGAACAGTAAACGAAATAGAATATATAAATAATAATAATCACTTGATTAGAAATAGTATAGAAAACTTCGAAAAAAGATGCTATGTTTTGAAAATAACAGATAGCATTTTGAGCAATATTTATAATTTCCTTCCCTTTTATTAGTTACACAGTTATTTATTTCTTCGTTTTAATGTGGATTTTATATTTCAAAATAATAAATTTGATGAGATTATTTTCCTTCATTCGTTTTCAATTTATTCGAAATGAATGTGGACCGAATATATTTTTTTAAATATTTCCAAAACTACAAGAGATAATATATCATAAGTATATATTTTCGAAATCAGAAAATAATGGACATTTTGAAAATACAAAAATATACATAGTGTTCTATTTAAAAAAAAAACATAAGTTTGGTCAATAACTATTTAATGCGATGTTCAATTGCTTTTCCAATATATAAATCTACAGAAAATTTAATAAAACTTTTCTATTATGGTTTTTCGTATATGCTATAATGAGGGCTAAAATAGGGGTGAACATCCAGTACAAAAGAGTTCCCGAATTTTAATACAGAAAAGTCATTTAGCTCAAAATTATATTTTCAGCACACGTATCAACAAAGTAAGTGAACGTCACGAGTCGATTTTGTTCAAAATCAAATTCATTCCAAACTAGTTGTTGGAACAACAAATAAAACGGACATATATTTTTCATTGTAAACTAAAAATTGTAATTGTTTTGAATTCACGACAGATGCAAACTCGTGATGAAACTGTTCGCCCTTAAATAATTTCGAACATTCGATTTATTGAAACAATCCCATAAACCCACGAAGATAAAACAGTTTTTAATCACTTTACGATATTTAAATAAAAACATTTGACAACAGTTAAACTGACAAATAATAGGTAGTATTTACGCTTTGTTTAGATTTCCCAAAACAATGTAACCAAACTACACCAGCAAGGGTTAATAATGGAAATGTAATATGATATTATATACGTCGAGTGACGATGGTTTATTGATTTATTTTCAGGTTTATAAATTATGATTTTATATCGAAAACACCAGTAATAAATGTGGCAGTAAATATGATACTGTCTGAAAATATATGTTAAAATTTTTAACTAATGATAGACAATGGCATATAAAACAAAATAAAAGTTAGTTCATAGACGGAGAATTCTATATATTTCGGATGGACATCTTAGTCTCCAACTAAGGTGAAATAGTGAAAAGTATAATTCTTTTCACTGAACAGTAAAAACAACTGTGGCACGAGAGGAATTGGAATACAAATTAAGGCAATATGTAAGAAAGTTACATTAATGTTATGTAGTACTCTTCACACTGCGCACCGTTCCAAATACCACGAAAAAATACTAAATTAAGAACTGCGGTGCATATTCTGCACTGTGTACAAAGTGTAAAGGTGACTCGTTTCACTATATATATATATATATATATATATATATATATATATATATATATATATATATATATATATATATATATATATATATATATATATATATATATATATATAAGAGTGTATCAAGATCCGTGGATACAGAGCTAATGACTTGTTTTTGGGGTCAAAATAAGAAGATTTAATCAAACACACATACATGAAATTGCATGAAAATCTAACGACTTTGTCTCTTGGTTGAACTAAACAATTTCTTACATAGTCATAGATTTGACCAAAGAATTTTGGGCACGCTGTGTATACAGTCGGAAATGGTTTCGGATTGAAAAAAAGTTTCCATCAAAATTATGACAGGTACTGAAATGTTACGAGGCAAATAGATGTAATTTTGTAATTTGCCAAAAAGTAACGATCGTTCAAAACCCAAAAAAAAAAATTGAATAAAATGTGTTAAAGAGGTTCTGTCCATCCATCATCTTAATAAATTTAATGAAGATAATAAAAAAATGCATTTCTATGGGAACATTTTTATACCAAATTTGATTCAAAGCGTTTTTAATTTATTACTTAATTTTTATTTATGCAAAACAGTCTAATATGAATTTCATTTAATTAAAAAACGTACTTTCTCATCATATCCAATTTGAAACGAGTGAGAAATAAATTATTTTATTTATATTACCTCGTTTGTCTAATTTATCTTGTTTATACGGTTTATTTCGTTTATGTCATTTATCTTATTTTCCTCTTTCTATTCAACTCATTTATCCTATTTATCTCGATTGTCTCACTTTTTTTTATTTTGTTTATCTTGTTTACCTTGTTTATTTTGTTTTATTTATTTATCTTCTTATCTTATTTATCTCATTTGTCTCATTTACTTCATTTTTCCCATTTGTCTCGTTTATAATTCTAGAAGACAAAAACGAAAACTTTACATGAACCTAATTTTTTTCGTAACTAAACTTATTAAATCAGATAATGGTGTATCAATTTGCCATCTAAATATACGTTCTCTTAAAAGCAAATTTCAGGAACTTAGGAACTTTATTTACTCAAATAATTATCAAATTGTAGCCATCAGTGAAACATGGCTCTCCTCTGATGACGCTAGTGATGCGTATGGAGTCGATGGTTATAGCCTAATACGTAATGATAGACCTACACGAGGAGGTAGAGTTGCCATTTACTTATGCAATAAAATAAAGTTTACTGTACTTAATCTATTGGTCCAATCAAGTTGTGAATATTTAGTAATTAAAGCAAATTTCTCAAATAAACTCTTAGGCATTTCTGTTCTTTACAGGCCGCCAAATAGTTATTATAAAGATATAGATGTGTTGAGGGATATTTTTTGTCATTTCATAGAAAATAATCTTTTAAATTTTATAGTACTAGGAGATATAAATATAAATATGAAATTGAATAATATTTACTCTGACTATGTCAATAATATTCTGCATGAATTTTCTTCTAAACAAATAATTCAATCTTCCACAAGGGTAACAGAGGACACAGAAACATTGATTGATGTAATAATAGTAAATAATAATCTAGATGTTCTTGAAAGTGATGTTTTAGACATTTGCTTGTCTGATCATAACATAATTGCATGTAAAATAAATATAAATTTTGCAAATTCCAACATTTTAAATACATTTCGTTCTTACAAAAATTTTAATGCAGATTCTTTTCAAAGGGATTTGAATATGATTGACTGGAATATTATGTACAACATGAAATCTATAAATGAAAAAGTAGAATATTTTAATAATAAATTAATAAGCTTATTTGATAGTCACGCTCCTTTTACTACACAATATATTCGTAACAAAAAACAAAGCATGCCTTGGTTCACTCAAAATTTAAAATATATGAAAAATATGAAAATAAATGCCTGGAATAGGTATAAAAGAACTCAATTAGTATCGCACCGCCAGTATTATTGCCAACTTAGAAATTTTTACACAAATGCCCATAAGAATGAAAAAAAAAGCTTATTTTAATGCTAAGTTGAATGAGTGTAAATCAGATTCTAAAAAACTTTGGAGTACATTACAAAGTCAAGGTGTTGTAAACAAACCACCAATAATTGATATATCAGATAATTTTAATAACCCTGACTTAATAAATAATCATTTCGTAGATTCTATTCCCTCTCCTGTTACTGATAACTGCTATCTTGCGAAATTTAATAATTCATTTTTCTCTAATTCGTTATCTTTTGAATATTTGCCAGTTCATCCTGATATTATTTCAAAATTAATAAAAAATCAGAAACCCAGTACTATGGGATCAGATGGTATTTCAAGTAAAATGTTACAGTTAAGCCTGCCGTCTATTTCACAGCCACTCACGCACATAGTAAATATTTCATTTGAGCTGGGAAGTGTTGCATCTTTGTGGAAAACTTCTATTGTAAAGCCAATACCAAAAAAGCTGAGTCCGGAAAATTTTAATGATCTGAGACCAATAAGCCTTCTCTCAGTACCACTAAAAATCGCTGAAACTGCATTATATGAACAATTATCCATCTATGCAACCGAAAATAGTATACTGCCATATAACCAATCAGGGTTTCGAAAAAAAGCACAGTACAACTACTGCTCTGACAACCGTCGTAGACGATATTCTTGGTGGCATAGATCAATCAAAAAATACATCCCTCGTACTTCTAGATATGTCAAAAGCATTTGAATCTATTAATGTTGATGTCCTGATTGCTAAATTAAAATTTATTGGGCTTTCCGAAAATCTTCTTGCTTGGATGGAATCTTACCTGCAACACCGGCGACAAATTGTATGCTTAAACAGTCCAAATGGCCAGATATACTCACAGCCTAAAGACCTAAGATCAGGGGTACCTCAAGGCTCTGTTCTTGGACCCCTCCTTTTTAGTATATCCACTTTTGATTTGCAAAAAGTGTCCGTATATTGTAGTATGCAACTTTATGCAGACGATGTTCAAATATATTACAGTTTTTCAGCCAACAACTATATCGATGCACAAAACAAAATAAATTTTGATTTATCCGAAATAAGTAACTGGTGCAAACTCAATTCATTAATATTAAATGCAAGTAAATGCAAACATATTCTATTTAACAAACAAGATTTAGATTTAACAATACGTTTGAATGGCTCAGGTTTACAAACTGTAAACTCTGTCAAAAATCTTGGTGTGATAATGGATGATAAACTAAAGTTCGCTGAACAAGTGAAAAATAATCTACGAAGTGGTTACTATAGATTAAAACATCTATTTCAGTTTAAATCTGATCTAGACTCTAAAACAAAAATTATGTTATGCGAGTCACTGGTTCTATCAAATCTAAATTATTGTGATACAGTAATAGGGCCATGCTTAACAACAGAAGAAAAAAATAAATTACAAAAATTGCAGAATTTGTGTATGAAATTTATAACAAATATTCCTTTGTTTGCCCATGTAACACCATATATTCGTCAATTTCAACTTTTAAAAATGCAAGAACGAAGATTTGTTCACTTTGCTTGTCTATTATATAATATTTTAAAATTTAAACTACCTGTTTATTTATATAATAAACTGGTAAGACGTAATGAAATTCATGAGCGGACTCTCAGACACGTTTCAAATACATTAGATTTACCACACTACCGCACTGCTTCCTTCTGTTCTAGTTTCTCCTATTTAGCACCACATGTGTACATTGCCCTTCCAGTTGATCTATTTCAAAAATCTTATACAATTTTTAAACAAAATGTAGAAAATCTCATTAAAGACAATAACACCAGAATCAATCTGAACCTCTTCTAATTTTTTGTGTCTTTTTTTGTTCTTTTGATCTAATAATAATTTGTATAATTTTCTTTTAAGACTTTTTTATGTATTTTTAATTTAATTTAATGATTTAATAATTCTATATGTATTTAATATATTAGGGTTTAGGTTTTAATATCAGTTCTTACTGTACCTAACACCTTTTGTGACTTGTTTGTACTTTTTTATATTTACATGGTACATATATGATTGTATGAACCTGTGATACACAATAAATATTTTCTTTCTTTCTTCTTTCTTTCTTTATCTCATTTGTATCATTTATCACATTTTCTCATTTTCCTCATTTGTCTCATTTACCTCATTTGTCATTTATTTTATAATCTCTTTGTTTTATTTATTTTATATAAATAAATAAAATAATATTTTGAATCAAAATAATTTATTTCTTTCATGTCAAATTGAACATGATGATGAGAAAGTACTGTCGAGGAGCACTTAGCCATGACAGACTTTTTCATACTATTTTCTGTATCTTCGTAAGATTTTCTTTGACCCTATGATATATAAATTTTAAAACCGCTATTTTAATTGACCGGTTTTACCTGAAATATAAATATTTGCTAACATAACTTTTTTCTATGTACTACATTATTATTTTCATTTTAACTTAAATAATTATCATTTTCTACTCTCAACGTGATTTAATTTATGAACCTCTCATTAATATGTTCCATGAAGGTATTTAGTATTTCAGCGTCATGACGTATAACTTAAAATCAGGAAACATGATCAAAATATTAATATTCTGTTAGTACATAAAAGTAAAAAAATAATTATACCTAGTTATGAATGCATAGGATTCAAAATTTGTAAGTTATGTTACAGTAATTAGTATGTTAGAGAGTGAGTCAAAGTTAAATTTCCGCTCATTAAAATTTGGTATTTCCTCTTCTGAGACTATGACTTATCGGAACAACAATAAGAACATGGATTAAAACGAATTTTCTCACATTATTTACAAACAGTAAACTTTTCCGCCAAATTGTAGCACTGATTCAAAAAATTTGAAAATTATTCCAAAAGAACCATTGATATACCTTCTTTTATTTAAAAAAGGGGACAACTTGCGGCAAGTATACATCACTGGTCTTATTGTTCTACATATAAGGCTTAGACTTGAAGGATGACATACTAAATTTTAAACAAATACCTCTTCATGTTTCGGAGATAAAATATAAGAACTAAAATATATTCAAATCTTAACGCTTTGAATCTCTAAAATGATTTGTTTTTGGAATAATGTTTACATAAGAAACTTATACTTTTCTTTAAATGTCTTATAAATTAAACACTGTATAGCGAGTTAATATTTTATATACAAAAATGAATTTAACAAATTTAAACGTAGAAAGCTTACATCACACTGTAGTAAATGAATTTAACAAATTTAAACGTAGAAAGCTTATATCATACTGTAGTAAATCCCCTACTTTTTATAACTTACACCTCAAAAATGTAAATATCTGTTGCAGTGTGTATCTTAAGGTTTTGGAAAGCTTGCCTATAGATTTCAGCATATTTTAAATTACAAATAATACGAACTGCACATTTTTGTAGAATAAAGATTCGATTGAAGTCTTTAAACAGACCTTAGTTTTTTTGTAAAGTAAATAATTTCGGCGTACAAGCACCACAAAGTCTACTCCATCACGTGTATTGGTGAAAATATTCTACCACTCCAGTCATCTGCTACGAAAACACTACTAAAATTTATTTCTTGCAAATACAAGAATAAGTGTCAGGGAGTATGTGAATGTAGAAGAACTGGACTAAGGTGCTCTATTATTTGCACGAATTAAAATGGTGTAAGATCTACCAGAAGACAGCGATGAAGCGGAAAAAATGGAGGCCGGTCTTCGAATGCATACTTTATGACGAAATTGAGGTAGAAGCTGATTCAATGAAAGAATTTATTCATATCTATGAAGTTTCGCTCGATTTTGTTGATAAAAAACTCACAAAACCTAGTCTATTAGACATCGAGTCAAAGGAGACGGCACTAATTACATCATTAGTGCATGGGGATACCACAAAAAAAATCATGCCACATACTCCACCTTACAATGGTGTGAAAATAAATATTTTTGCAAATACAAATGATAGAGTAGACTTTGTGACACTTATACTCCAGAACCAATTCCTTCACAAAAAAAAATTATAATGATATAAATTATAGGAAATTTCCCCTAGTTTAGACTAGATTCAGTCAGATTGCAAGTGAGTTGTTAAAACCCTTTTCACTGCGACCTAAAGTAGCTATTTGTATATTAAGAGCGCAAAGTGATATCTTGTCGCTCTGAGCGAGAAGTTTGGCTATCTCGCGAGAGCGGCAATGTCACTTTGCGCTCGAATTACACACAGGATTTTTTCTACAACCGGTGTTTTTATAAAAATGTTTGGTAAAAATTAATAATTATTGATAACTTCAAATTTGACAGTTCAGATTTCAAAATGTGAACATCAATTTGCGCTACACATGTTTTTGTAGAAATGTTTGTTAAAATGGTATTTACTGCAAAATAAAAAAAAATGCTTTAGTACCTATTAATTATTAAATATGATTTGAACGAAACAACTACTCAGCGGGCAAATACCCCGACCTGCATTGGATTATACCTTCAAATCATGATAGATCGGTAGCCAATATCATTTGTCAATTCTTAACCAGACATAGACTGGTTTCGAACTTATTAGTTCTCCTCAGTATGCCATAGGTTATGGAACAAACAAATGATAATGGCCAACCTTCTAGTCATATGCTGACTAAGGTAAATTGAGTAATGGTGAGAGGTATGTGAAACTTCTCATATCGTCCAAATGCTACTATCCGACCGACATCATAGATGTCTCTGTGGCGGATAGCGACTTGCGTAGCAAGTACCGAGAGCGGCGACCTCTAACCCAGGTGGACTAAACTACTGTTATTAAATATGATTTGAACGAAACAACTACTCAGTGGGCAAATACCTCGACCTGCATTGGATTATACCTTCAAATCATGATAGATCGGTAGCCAACATCATTTGTCAATTTCTAACCAGACATAGACCGGTATATGACTAACAGGTTGGCCACTATCATTTGTCTGTTCCATAACCTATGGCATACTGAGGAGAACTAATAAGTTCGATACCGGTCTATGTTTGGTTAGGAATTGACAAATGATATTGGCTACCGATCTATCATGATTTGAATGTATAATCTGATGCAGGTCGGGGAATTTGCCCGCTGAGTAGTTATTTTGTTCAAATCATATTTAATAACAGTTGTTTAGTCCACCTGGGCTAGAGGTCGTTGCTCTCGGTACTTGCTTCGCAATTCGCTATCCGCCACAGAGACATCTATGGTGTCGGTCAGATAGTAGCATTTGGACCATATGAGAAGTTTCACATATCTCTCACCACTAACCTATTAATTATTTATTTAAATACTGTCATCTTATGATTTATATCTACAAAATCTAAATGTTTTTGGAATTCTTCTAACACTTCCTCCGTCTTTAGTGGTGAAAAGCAAGGCGAAGAATTAAAGGGTATTAAATATCTGTGTTTGACGACATATATGTAATACCTTGAAACGATTGTATTCAGTCTTTTTCTGGGAAAATAATTATATTTGGTCGACATTTGTAGTAGACCTCTTGGAATCTTCTTAAACAAACCATTCTTTGACATGTCTTGGTCGCAGTTTTCAATTAAGGCAGTTGTGTCAAAAGTCGCAGATACATTAGACATTTCTTTATTATGGTTTCCATGATAACTAAGCGTTTACTTTGTCGCTTGGCGAGCGACAAAGTAAAAAAACGCTCGCTCCTCGGTAAAGTGCAACTTTGCGCTCTCTTTTGGAAGCGCAAAGTTGTACTTTTCGCTCGGTTGTAGAAAAACATATTTTGTGATAACTATGTGTACCAATCAATTTCTAGCCTTCTGAAGAAGCCCAAGACTTTTCTGTGAATTGTGGTTCCTCTAGTTTAATTTATTTCATGACTATTTTTATGGTAAATTGAGCAGGAAAAGAGTTACTGCCGAAAAAATCATTTCGGCGCCATTTTCGAATATGGCGGTACAAGCAAAGGAAAAATTCGATAAAAGCACTTCGAAATCTATAAACATGTCAACTATCAAACCTTTGGAACATTTTTTCAGGTGAAACTACCTAATTCTTTGTCTAATTACAAGAAAAAAATTATTTAGTATTGAATATTATATACCTTGCTACATCTTCTATATTTATACAGTTTATATCTAACTTCTTTGCAACATAGAAAACGTCAGCTTCTTTGATCTCTTTACTGCCGTCAAAGAGACCGACATTATTTATGTTGCAAATAAATTTGAAATAAACTATACATGTTGTTTATTAGTTCTTACTTCAATCTGCCTATTTATATGGGCATGGTAGCCGAGTGGGTAAAGCGCTTATAGCTATTTACTCGGTACCGAATATCGATGGTTCGAATCCATCCCGGAGCAACAAATTTTAATTGTAATTTGCTTCGGATTACGATAGGAGTGAACTGTCGATGCCCTAGATGTGGTTCGGACTCCATAATAAACTGTAGGGCCTCGTCTCTCTTTACTCAACACAAAATCCTAGGATTTTCTGGGAGTTACTTCGGTGACTTGAGAGGTGATTAAGAAAACAAAACAACTGAATTTTAGGTTCACCCTGTATATATAACCACAATCACATGGTGTGGCAAATGCAATTTACACTTTAACTTTGGCAAATGCAATTTACACTTTAACTTTGTCAAATATGTATAACATCATTAAATAGAAATGCGCTTAATAATTCATAACAAAACCCTAATCTTAACATGCACATACTTTACAGAAGCGTTTTTTATTGTGAATTACTAATCGATATACGTGTCACGTCTCATCGTTTAAACTATGAATTTTTTAAAATGATGGATATGCTGGTTTTGTCTCAGGTGTTTGTGTTTTATTACATATACATATTTTAAGATGTTATGCCGCATTTTAATTTAGAAATTCCACCCTAACATTTCTTTGGCGCAGAATGCTACATGGGGGGTACTTGAAAAACTAAAAGCAAGTAATTAAGTTTTTAATCAAATTACGAAATACGTCGAACGTAATTTTGTGAAAGTAAGGAGTTCTTTAATTTTTGGGTCTTTTAAGACCCAAAAATTAGTACGTACGATAATCAAAATAATTGATCCATTTAATCTGAAGTAATACTATAATAGTTTAAATATCGGTTAATTTACGAAAACTTGTTTCATAGCGATGAAATAAGTCAAATTCAATAAGTAATAAAAACCTAACAGAGCGAAGAGCTGAATAGTTTTAGTTTGTCAAATTTCCACGCGATTTTAGTCGTATTGCAAGAAGTTTGAATAAATTAACCATTACAAATTCAAAACAAGTATGGAATCTAATTATTTTACACCTACAAGATGAAACTAATTATAAATTTCTGTGTTAATGGCGGCCTTTGTTGGTTAGGTGACTGCTAGCAAAACCTATTCGAACTTTTATTGCTAGAACTGGGCATAAAGTTGCTCATACAGATACGTTACACTACAACGCATTTATTTATCACAATTGATTCAATTACTGTTGTTATAAAATTGAATATATTTTATTTTCGTTGTACGTAACACAGCAATGATTCTGATATTCCACGAGAGAACATTTGCATAAGTATCTATATATATGCATCTTACACGCAGATCAATAAAAAATTTTCTCAGATAGCCAAGCAGCTATAAAAGCTCTTGGCTCCTACCGGTGTAACTCCAAAACGGTATGGAACTGTCAGAAAGCTCTAAATAATTTGGGCAAGAACAACAAAGTGACTCTGGTCTGGATACCCGGCCACTCTGGTATGGAAGGTAACGAAATAGCGGACTCCTTAGCCAGAGAAGGAGCGGGATCACGATTCATCGGACCAGAACCAATACTTGGCATATCTTCAAGTACGGCCAAGATGGCTATCTCAACCTGGGCTGAAAGGCAAACTATCCAGTATTGGCAAGAGTTACCAGGATTAGTTCATTCGAAGGCGTTTATAAAATACCCTTTGAAATCGAAAGCTAAGAAACTTTTAGAGTTAAACAGGATAAACCTGAAAACTCTAACAGGCCTATATACCGGGCACTGCCGACTAAACTATCATCTGCATAAACTCGGCCTAGCGGAAAACGCCGAGTGCCGTCTATGCCTGGAGGATGATGAGAAGGCAGACCACATCCTATGCACCTGTCCCGCTGTGGAGAGGATCCGATTCTCAATATTTGGCAAAGGGCAACTGCTGCCAGAGGATCTGGACACATTCTCACCCAATAAAGTTATCAGTTTCATTAAGAGACTGAACTTATTGGGTGAAATATAATTAGGTGTGAGCTACAATAGGCCTGCTGATGGCCGCAGTGGAGGGTCTACTGAGACCCACTCACAACAAACCTATATATCAAATTTTCTTTGTGGGATATTGAATAATACGATAAAAAACACTTAACTAAGATTGACCGGTTTGTCCCGTTTAATCAGGCTTCATCAGAATCTATAAAAATGAATATACTTACTTATTAGCAAAAGGACACGAAGCGACTATCTTACCAATCTAACAGTTATTTAAAAACTATACATAGTACCTCGTACATTGTCAACTAAACAAACAAAAACCAATGTACGAAGTACTATGTGTAGTTTTTAAATAACTGTTCGATTGGTAAGATAATCGCTTCAAGTCCTTTTGTTAATAATTGTACAGAGTATATTCATTTTTATAGATTCTGATGAAGCCTAATTAAATGGGAGATACCGGTCAATCTTAGTTAAGTGTTTTTATTGTATTGTCCAATATCCCACAAAACGAAATTTAGAATATAATTGTGGATACAAATTTCTCTAGTATTTATATATCTATCTATCTGTCTATCTATCTATCTATTTTTTATCTATCTATCCACGTAACATAATTTCTATGGTTTCTTTCGAAAAACATCTCTTTTGTTGTGTAAATATACTTGTAGAAAGATGAAACTAGCAACATTCATGGAAGTGAAAGTATATATATGGGGATACCCTGGTCACATCTTCCACTTTTTATTCCATGAGCCGTTTATGACCCTAATGACTAGTTGTTGTTCATAAAGGAGTCATGACGGGTCACAGAGGGGTCATAATAAAGGGGCCATGAAGGACCATGGGTCATAATGAAGGGGTTGTGAAGGACAACGGGTCATGAAAAATCATAAAATGGTTATCAAGTGGTCATGAAGGGGTCATGAAAGGAAAAGTGGATGGGGTGGCCAGGATATCCCTATATCTACTAGCAAACAACAATTAAACAACGGACTTACAAAAAAGGTTGTAATTTGTCTACAGGATGTCTTTCACTAAGACGCCGAGTAATAAATCATAACTTTGCATAACTCGGATATTCTTGTAACGTCACTCTTACTCACTTGTATACCAGGGACATCTTTTAAAGTTTGTAATACTTTTTGAACATTATCAAAAATATTTAAAGGCTGCTGATAATATGACGCATATTTAGTTTATACCATCCACTGCTATGACAATTATATGTCATGTATTATGTGTACATATATCCGTTTCTACTTTTGGATTATGGAATTGCCTCTGAAATGGCCTCATCGAGATTCAACTCTAGAACGAAAATCTTTGTCTTAAAAATACTGTTGCCTGACGCGTTAAAAAATATTGAGGAGGAAGTGGAATACCAGGTCAAGCTTTCGCGAAAATCTATTTTGCATTAATGCATCTACCGCTGGATAATAACTTCAAATTCTTCGGCTACCAGATAAAGCGCATACAGGTTATATGTACTGCAATTCGATAGATAGGTAACTTTCAGTAACTGGCCAACAAAAACCATATACCATGCTGCACCTGTTACATTATTATCTGGTAATTTTCATCCATATCGTTTCAAACGTTCTTTTTATTAGTGGTTGCATAGTGTCCGCGTTTACAGTTTGTAGACTTTTACTGGTAAATAAATAGGATGGCGACAGTCCATCCAGTTGTAAGACGCGCACTACAATATTTGCTACCGTGTTTACTTTTGCATCCTTTATTTCATTAACTATTAACCTTTTTTTATTCTTTAATTCTTATTTAAGTATATTTATTTAAACTTTTAGTTCTTATTCATAATTTACCCAAAATAGACAGAATGTTTTTTGTCGTGCACCCATATTGGAATATTATAGACACTGAACATAAATTTATAAGTTCAGATATAAACATTGCATACGTAAACATATGGTTATTTCGCTGATGTCACGCTAATTGTAAATGTTTTTATCCTTCACCTAAATTCATGGAAAGCAAGCGGATGTCACACACACACACAGTATTTGACTAAAGTCAAATTTTTTATCTGGGAATCGCCCTGATATATTTTAAAATTCAAGGGGTTCACTCCAACTGCTGTACACTGAACATTGTTACTTACACATATGACATATGCACACACCTAACTATAAATACAAAATGTGGTGAACTGAGTTCATAAATACGTTCGTGCGCTATAAAGTGAGACGCTGCTGTGTTGGTAACGTTATGCCCAGCTCCATTTATCACGTTTTATCGTATGTGATATTATTGATGCTACAAATTTTATCAGGAAAACTTTTAAACTCTTGACAAAAAATACTTAAATATTGTTTAATATTTACACAAAAAATATTTTTAACTATTTTAATTGGTAGAAAAAATATAACTCCCTGATATGCAATGTATAAAAATACCGTTACTATGACAAACATGTAATAAAATAGCATGTTGTGTTCCTGACTAAATTGTTTTCGGTCTAAAAACAATAACAACTTTTTACTTATAAATTAATTTACTTTAAACATAATTGAAAATACTTTTTGTCGAACTAGTTGAAAACCACATTTCTCGTTACAAGCCAAACATGAAAATGTTGTATAAAGATGTAGGCTTAAAACAACGGTCGGTGATAATTCTCCATTTCCTTAGATAACTTCGAACACACAATTAGGCAATAAGTAGGAACTAAAGACTTATATAAAGTTTTCCATGAAAGGCTGTAACGTGAAATTGAAACTAATCGCACTAAAAGTTCCGAAAGACTTTATGTTTTAGAATACGACAACATTTTCAACTAGTTAGTTATTTGAAACAGCATAATTTTCAGTTCACTAACGGACTGAAAAGTTTTGGGGACACACCTTGCTAGCTATGTGTCATGCAGATTGACTTCAGGCTATATATTTCAGTTTCACAAAAGTTTAATCTTTCTCTAGACAAGTAAATGCCCAAAAAACTTTGTTGACCTTTGTCTTAGTATGTTTTAAAATATATTAACTCCGTATAAAGGTTAAACACAAAATTTGAATTCTGAATTGTGAAAAATATTTTGATTTCCATTTCGAATATTAGCTTGGGAGAATGTAAAAATAACTAATATAAATAACTTTTTTATATATTGAATCCAATATATACATATCGTCTTAGAATTCTAAAAATAATTATAGTAACTTGAATTTAAACATGTATTAACAAAACTATGGAACAAATTAGTTTTTTCCATTACAAGATTAATGAAAAGTTGGACACGTCGATTAGTAATTTAATTTTTTGTAATTGAAGTATGAAGACGACCAATGAATAAGTTTTACCAGCATATTTTAAATAAAAATCCAGTATCCTCAAAAGTTCTAAGTTGTGGAGCCTTTCTCAGTTCTATCAGTGAAGAAAAACATCGACGCAAAGAGGTATGTTTTTTTTTTAACATAAAACACGCCACATAAATTAGACAACCCCCAAACAAAAGCCGACGCTGCATGAACAGGAGTTACACAGTTGACAAAAACGTGGACACACACAACCAAACCCTTCGACTTTGTCAGAATCGAAACCGGGATTTGAACCCGGGAGTCGATAGTCGTTTGTCACTTAACGCAAATTCAAAACAACTTTATTTTTAACGCTCTAGCCCACTGCGCTACTGAGTTCGGTGTTAGTTTAATAGTTTGTATTAAAAGAATGGTTAAAGAAGCAGATTATACAACCTACTTAATGATGAAGGTAACTGAACACTAAAATTAAACATTTTACATGTCTGTCTTTTAACTAACCTTTTTTAAAATTATGTAATTTTTAAAAGTTAATCTTTTAATATAAAGGTTTTTCTCATTATTTTAGGTAGTGTTGATTTTTGGGATTAGTCATGTCGACGAGAAGATTTGACATTTGTTCAGCATGAAAACATTAAAGCATAGGATCATTTCTACTGATTGAGATTCTTACCAATTAAATATATTAGATTTTTTGGATCTCGATGAGCAAAGTGTACAAAACAATCTGTGGGTATAAATAGTATTGGAGGCATACAAAAAAAAAAGTTGAATTTTTTAACTTGCCGAATCCTTCTAGTTATACAGCGCATTACTTGCATCTGATACGCTGTTGGCCGATGCATGAGCAGACATTATCGCTCTTGAAAAGCATGGCGGATGGAAAACTAAAAGTCTTGAGCTCAATCTGTTGTGTTCGAGCCACCATCTTGGAAAAATGTTCTCCTATTCAATTCAGTTTCTTGAATGTTTGGTGCGAAAGAAATTTATTACCTCTTAATATTAGTAAATACAATTGCATGAGTTTTACGAGAAAACTGTAGCCAATTGAATTCACATATTCAAATAACGAGGTTAATATAAGTTTAAAGATTTGAAAGTAATCTTTGACCGCAGGTTAACTTTTACTGACCACATCAATGATATGGTAGCGGGTGCTTATAGAAATCTTGGTTTTATGATAAGAAGAAATAACAAGCAGCTTGTGGAAACTGCTACACTGGAGTTACTCTTTAATACTTTCGTTAGATTTAAATTGGAATATGCTTGCCTAGTCTGGAATCAGGGATACGAAATTCATAAATTTCATATTGAGAAAATACGGAGGAAATTTGTAAAGTTTCTATGGTATAAGTTGGATGGTGTTTATCCCCCTCAAAGCATTTTCAACAATATGTTATTACAAAGATTTTACATGAATGACTTGAATAATCGACGGAAATATTATTCAATAATAACCTTATATAAAATTTTAAATCTCTTTTGCTAATTATTATTTACTACTTTTACAAAACTTATTATAAATAAGTACAGGGTTTATACAAAACAACAAAAATAAACGTGCAGCAAAAAGAGCATATAGGGTGTTGTATCCAAATCGTCCAACACCATCAGAAAATACGTTCAAAAATATTTACCGAAAGGTGAATAATACCTCCAGTTTTAGTGAAAAAAAGCGTGTAGTTCAAGCAAACCAGAAAGAACAGCTAGATATACTGCTTAATTTCGAAGATATGCCCATTACTACCCTTTTTTCTACCCCTACCCAAAAGGTAGGGTATATGATCACAAAACTTACTAGGCGTGGGGATGTAGCAAGCCGAAGCATTACTTAGCCCAGATAAGTCAACGAGTGCTCCGACAAAATAAAACTAGCTCAGACCTCAGGGCGTTACACCCAGTATATCTGAATAATTATAATTTTTAACTAACTTACTTTACTCACTGGTTCTCGTTATTGGGTGGTGCTGGGAAAATAAATATCGAATTCACTGCCTATATATATGGATTATATTTACAAAATATAAACAACAGAAAATAATGTGCTGCTCAGGTACGTCAGCTACTAGTACATCCTATACACAATTCTTACAAAATAAACTTGATTTAATCATATGCTGTCTTCACATTTGATAACCAGTACTCATGAATTAAACAAAAGGATACTAACACTTTAGTACCCACAATGTGGCCACACCCTGGGTTTACATGTATTTACATACTTAATAATGGTCCAGGTTATCTCTGTTAATACACCAAACAACAATAGATAAAAAAAAGAAAAATTTAAATTATAAAAAAAAAACTAGGGGTTGATAGGCACTGACGGTTGGTTTTCCTAACCTTTTACTTGTTATCTACTAACTTGTCCTGGTCGGCACTTCGTTCAGCTGCCAGGCAGGCTTCGCCCTCGGATGTACAGGACTCCAGACTCCGCGTATTTGGTCTGGCCCCGAACGTGGACAATGGACCCTTCCGTGGACCCTAAAGATATATATATTTCATGTTACATTTGTACCGGCTACTTACTGGAAAACCAGTGGCATGCTAAAAACGTGAGCTTAACGGAACTATAAATTTTAATTATTTACCTCTAACCAAGAGGGTACAGGAATTCTCCAAAATAGCTAACACGTTCCAATCAGCGTAACCTCACTCTCTCTGCTAACAGTTAGCACAAATTGTATTTAGCTCCTGTTTCCAGAAATCGGTCTCTTCCAACCACTTACGCAGTCCTCACTGCGACCCAAAACAATAGACCGAAAATTGGAATGACTTCTCATAAATCCCTTGCGGATGACTTCAGATTAGTCGGTTGAGAGTCACTCCGTACGACTTGTGCCTTTCACTCAAGCAACCAACAATGGCGAACTTCCGGAGGACGGAAAATATGTCAGCAGAATTTCGCACAGAAATATTCACCGTGAATGCCAACTGGGAGTAAGTAGCGGTACTACGAGTACAGTACTGTTAGTTGCATATAGTTAAGGAGCTTTATACTGAATAAATGCCTACTGCGATTTTGGAATGTAACACCATCCATATTTATTCGCAAACAGACTTTTTTGAAACATTGTATTATTTTTTAAAAAAATTTTGATTGTAGTATAAATAATGTAGTCGATCAATTAGAAAAAAGTTATTCCAAAATTCAACGTACGTTAAAAAATAACAGCTACAGACCATATAAAATTTTACCCGTACAAATTTTAACAGAGGCTCATAAAAGAAAAAGACTGGACTTTTGCCGCCAGATGATTCAAATGTTGGATGAAGATCCCGATTTTTTTACTAAAATATTATGGACTGATGAATCATTCTTTTCTACGGCAGGAGTTTTTAATAGGAAAAAATCGAAAGTCGTGGGGAAACAAGCATAACAGAAAAGGATTGGTAAAAATAAATAAAAAAATCAGGAAGAAAAGCTGTTAGCGTTTGGTGTGGAATTTTTAGAACCAAAATTGTTGGGCCTATATTTTATGATTATACTTTAACCGGAGTAACCTATCTGGAAATAATTATCCCAGAAGCAGAAAATATTCTTTTGCAGTATTTTCCGGAAGCCGAACTTGATGATATGATTTGAATGCAGGATGGGGCAACTCCGCATAGTGTCCTACCCGTTCGAAATCATTTGAATAGTGTATTCCCAATATGGATAGGGAATAATGGACCTATTAAATGGCCACCTAACAGTCAGGATTTCATCCCTATGGAATCACTTTTTTGGGGATTTCTAAAAGACATTGTCAATAATAATAATAATAATAATAATAATAATAACAGGATCCGGCGCATAGCTGCCGGATTAAGACGTCAACACCATACTCTAAATCTGACAGTGATGCTTACCATCAAGCAGCACTGTCTAGATAGGATCCGAGCGCTCATGGCGATAAAGAAAACATTGAAGAGGCGGGTGAGGAGTATGGAACAAAACAATTTGTTCCGTACGAACCCTTCCCGACTCTTTCAAGAGCCACAGCGTGTTGTCGAGAATCCGCCGACTGTAGAAGATGTCGAAACCTTCTGGAAGGGAATCTACGAAACGCCGCGTCCATTCAATAGCGACACTCCATCAATTGCACACTTCGAGGCTCTGTGTCACAGACATCTTGAAGAGCCAGAAGAAGTGTGCCCGGCAATCAGTACGGAGGAAGTCCAACAAGCACTTGTTGGTACCAAGAACTTCGCTGCCCCGGGCCCAGACGGCATTAACAACTGGTGGTGGAAGAAATTTCCTTCCACTCACCGCCGTCTGGCGCGAGTTTTCAACTCATGGTTGAACGAGGGGCAGCAGATTCCGGACTGGTTCGTCGAGGGACGTACTGTGCTTATCCCCAAAAAGGGGGATCTTTCCGACCCGAGGAATTATAGGCCGATCACCTGCCTTAACTCCTGCTACAAGATATTTACACGTATCTTGTATGCTAGGACGCTGAGGTCTGTTGATCCGGTCTTCCAGCAGATACACGAACAGCGTGGTGCCAAGAAGGGCATGGCAGGTTGCAAGGACAGCCTGCTGATAGACCGCTGTATTACACAGGATTCTGTGCAATACAAGCGGAATCTATCGATGGCCTGGATTGATTACCGCAAGGCATTTGATACAACATCGCATGAGCTGTTGTTGTACTTGCTCGAATGTCTTGCGGTACCAGCACCACTAGTGAGATGCATAGAACAGCTGCTACCGCTCTGGAAGACCCGCTTCACCATAACATCAGGTGCACAGCGGGTCACGACAGGGCAGGTGGCATTTAGGAGAGGAGTTTTCCAGGGTGACTCCCTGAGTCCTCTCCTCTTCTGCATCTCACTGCTGCCGTTGTCTGTTGGGCTCCGCCAAACCCGCGGATATCAATGTGGGCCACCCGGCGACCGGAGGCATAAGGTCACCCATCTATTTTATATGGATGACCTTAAACTTTATGCCTCCGGAGAGCGCGAACTACAAAACGCTCTTAGGGTGGTCGAAGAATATACGCGGGCAATTGGTATGGAGTTCGGGTTGGACAAATGTGCAGTCGTCCACCTCAAGAGAGGACGATGCGGGGAATTCCCTGAAGATGCGCAGCTCGCAGACGGAAGCATCCTAAGACATCTGGATGCCGGAGAGACCTATACATATCTGGGTGTGCAACAAAGGCACATCCAGGATGTATCACAAATAAAAGATTCTCTCCGCGGCAAGTACAGACACCGCCTCCGAAAGATTTGGTCTTCCGAACTTTCGGGGAAGAACAAGGTGTCTGCAACTAATATGCTTGCCGTTCCGATTCTGCTCTACTCCTTCGGAGTAGTAAAGTGGAGGGTAGATGAGCTGCGCCAATTAGATAGGGATACCCGCAAGATGATGAATATTCACAGAAGTATTCATCCTAGATCGTCCGTTCCTCGTGTGTACCTCCCACGTCAACGGGGGGGCCGAGGACTCTTGAGCTTGGAGTGTACGCATGGCAGAGTAGCACTGAGTATGGCATGTAACATACTCAGGAGCTCAGATCCCCTCTTGCGGTTCGTAAAACATCACGAAACTGTAGGAGTGGGAGCAGGATTATTCAAGGCAGCAAAAAGAGCCGCAGATGAACTTGGTCTCGCATTTGACATCAGGCGAGGAGGCCGGCGAGGTGCTGATGTTGAGTCAGTCACCGAACTTCAGCCAAACCGTCTGAAAGCCCGAATCAGAGCTGCCGAACAGGAAAAACTGTTTCGGCAGCACGTCGATAAACCCCAGCATGGTGTCTTCTATAAGAACATAGAAACACTGGGTTTATCGACCAGGCTGACCTTCGCCTTTCTAAGGTCAGCAGGGCTTAAGTCGGAGACCGAGGGATTCATTATGGCCTGTCAAGATGGTGTTATCAACACCTTGGTCTACCGTAGCCGCGTGTGGCGTGTAGAGGTTCCTGATATCAACTGCAGGACCTGCCATCAGGCGCCGGAATCGCTCATGCACTTACTATCTGCATGCCCTATATATGCGATTTCGGCCTACATCCACCGGCATAACGCGGCGTTACGAGTGCTATACTACCATCTAAGGCACTCGTACGGGGTAGACCAGACACCAGTGCTGCCTTACGTCCCCGGAGATATCGAGTCCGTTGTCGAGAACGAGAAATGCCGGATTTACTGGAACTACTCGTTCCCGACTGTCAGGCTAACCCAAGCCAACAAGCCTGACATAGTCCTCCTCGACCATCAACTCAAGGTGATGTATGTCATCGAGTTCTCGGCACCTGCGGAGAAAAACATCACCTTGAAGGAGGAGGAGAAACGGACCAAATATCGCGTTCTCCGGTACGAGCTCCAAGTGCTGTACCCAGGCTACTTGGTCAAAATGGTCGTCCTTATTATCGGTGTACTCGGAGGGATAAAGCCTACGCTGCTCTCGGAACTGAAGATCATACCGGCCTGCCAAAAACCAGCCGAGTGGCTGGCAGGTCAAATGCAGAAGGCGGTCATTCTGGGTTCTCTCCGTCTGCTTAGGGCACACGATTCTGGTATCTACAGTCACTAACCCTGCGGGATGTGGGGAGTGGCTGTAGTTGATGCGCCGGCGCGACTCCCGTGAGGCGTCGGAGGCCACGGGAGGACTGACCGGCATCGGATATTCCGGAAAAAAAAAAAAAAATAATAATACTATTCAAGTCATTAAAGACAGGATTCGACTTGAAATAAACAATGTGAATATAAATAATGAAACCATTTCCGGTGCAACTATAAATATAATAAAACGTTATCAATTATGCATTGACAATAATGGTGGACACATCGAACATCTTTTATGAGTTATCATTTATTTATATTTAAATTTCCTAAATAAATCTTTATCTATTTTGTATAAATATTTGTTTTTTTCTTTCTTACTGTAAACCATTTTAATTATTTCATTAAAGAAATGTTACTTATCAAACACAATAGTTGTCATTTTCATAGCTCACTTTAATAATGTTAACTTTTCCATATTTACAGTAACTAGGTTAACTAAGATATTCGACGTTTAATAACTCAAAAATGGTATATGGTAAAGGTAACATATGGTATAATTTTGAAATCAGGAACAAAGGATCATTCGAAAAATTAATAATATACAGGGTATCCTATTTAAAATATATATTATTTTTTTATATCCCCTGAAATCTGCACGCTACTGTACTTTTGATATCATTTTAACAAAATTGAGTTATAACCACACAACTTTTATTAAAAACTTTTTTTTCTATAGGCAATAATAACGATGATAAGGGGCGAGTAATTTATAATGAATAACCCTAATCCTGTACAACATATTTCTTTTTAAACAATTATTTTCGTTTTGGCAAATAGCTGGGAAAATAATTGTTTAAAATGGAATATGTCGTACTTATCTATGATGTTTTGTAAAAGTAGTAAATAATAATTAGCAAAAAGATTTTTCAGAGTTATTTTTTCATTTCACTCTATATTTTAAACTTTTACCAAGAAGAGGAAACCTAATTTATTTTTATTTTTAAATTATTCTACCCTTCAGGGAATTTCCACTATATAATTTTAATTATCCCGTTCTCTGAAATCATCAATATTTATTACATTGCGTTTACTAGTATTTAGTTACTCTGCATCCTTTAAATGAGCTATCCAGACGAAGCTAAAAGCAGAAACACGTGTCGGTAGATGTTTTAAAATTTTTTAAAGTGATTGTTCAACAGGTGAGTACTTTTCGTTTTATTTATTTTTAGTTTTACTGAATAGATTAGTTGGAATTAAATATAATATTATTGAGTCTGTCACACTGAACATAATGTACATATTATCTTTTTTGTAATCCAAGTTTCAGCGTTTTGGCAAATAGCCGGGAAAATAATTGTTTAAAAAGAAACATGTTGTACTTATATGTATGATAAGTTTTGTAAAAGTAGTTAATAATAATGAGCAAAAAATATTTTTCAGCGTTAGTATTTTTCATTTCACTCTATATTTTAAATTTTTACTAAGAAGAGGACCACCTAATTTATTTTTACTTTTAAAATTTTAAATAACCAAATTGACTGTCCAGAATTACTTAATTATTTTTCTCTCAATGTTCTAGCTTTCAAACTCGTTCTAGTAGTTTATTTTATTTGCAAGTTCCCAGAAAAAAATCTGTTAAAATTTTCACCTTTATACACCATGTGTTCAAACTATATGTCGGTTCAAGAAAACATTGATATTTTTTTAATTGTATATATAATTCTATATTAAAGTTATAAAATATTATGTTGTTTCTGTGGACTGTTAATATTTAAGTTATTTTGTTAAATTAATTACTATCGATAATGTTTTGTAATTTCGTGCCCTGTAATTGGATTCGTCTGTTGGTAGTTGTAAATATAAATAAACAAATAAACAAGTAAATAAATATAACAAATAAAGCTTATAAAATTCTCTATAAAAAAAGTTATATACATTTTATCTATATCTATTACCATTATTAAAATAGTACAAGCAACTCAAAAAATATGTACAGAATGAACATAGATAGGAGATATGCCCAGCTTACTATCTGAGCTCAAATCTGGGTTTTGACAAAGGTATTTTATATCGTACTATATTTAGGCATGACAGAGAGGTCTAACGGCAGATGTTTCTACGGCTCTCTCTCTCTCTCTCTCTTATTACTATATTTGTTGTTGAGGACATTTTTAAAAACCATAATATAAAGGATATAAAATGGATTGTATTGTTTATTCAAATTATGCAAGTTTGATTACCATTTAAAATCGTGATTCCTGCTTGGCATAACATCCAATGACGTATTTTCAACAACCGGTTTATCAGGTGGTGAGTCGTTGTTCTCATCGAGATCTCCATCCAATAAACTGTCATCTTCCATTTCAATAATTGCATTTGAATTCACGCAAGAGTTTCCACAGCAATGCAATATCCAGATATTGTTGCACATTTTGTTCCTGTTTTTTTGCATCCACAAGATAAAGTGCAACCCTTTTTGCAATTACAGGAGGTTAATGTTAGCACAGAGACTGGAGCAGAGGCCTGAAGTCTTGGTACAGGAGTGACGAAGTCGTTAACTCTCTTCCATCCCCAAAGTTCGGAATTCATTTCAAATTCACACCACTTTTGAATCTGGTGGTACACACGAAAAGACTGTTGTTGTGCGGCTGCAGCAGTGGCAGGTAATAAAGCTAAATTTGACTTTTTTTATTTTCAGCTGATCTCGCACGTTAACTTAAAGATGTCTTGGTTGCATAGATAGAAAAAAAGCGTTCTCTATCTCGAGTTACTTCGTCGTGCGTTGCTTAATACAGTGTGAGACAAATATCTGAGCCAATACCCAGAATTAAGCTCAGGTAGAAAGCTGGACATATCTCTATTTGTATCCACGTTCATCTATCTATATGTACTATTTGAGTTGTTTGTACTATGTAATAATAATAGATGCAGAAAAAATTTATACAGGATGTCTCTAAAATAGGGTTTCAAATTTCTACAGTGTATAATGCTCATCAAAATAAGTCAAAAAGTTCTTATAAATATGTTCATAAAACGCACCCTAGGGTGTTAGAGGCCCTTAAAAGATACAGATGAAATTAGTTTGTTTTTATTTGAAAAACGGTGAAAGATAAATTGACAGCGTTTTAAGCATTCACTTAGTTTTTCATGCTGAATAAGATATGCTAGTTCATTTTTTGTTATTCAAATCATGGGCGTGCTTTTTAGGGGGGCAATGGTATTTCGCCCTGTATTTTTTTTGTTCAACTTTATATTAATTTTCACCTTTATTTTTTAATTTTCGGACGTTTTTATTTCAAAAAGGCCCTCTTTATTTAAGTCCATATCGGCAAACGTTATCGAGTAAATTGAGTTTGAAAATTATCATGACATGATGCATAACAGTAAAAAAAAATAAAGTAGCAAATCTGAAGCATCAGACGCCCATGATCTTAATAACCAAAAAAGAACAAGCGCATCTTATTCTGGAGTGGGTTGAAACCTTTGATGTGAAGATAACACTGACGTAGTTTTCCACGAAACACCAAAACACTATATACTGCACTCGACGCGCGTTTCGCCAACCAAGTTGGCATCATCTGGAGATGATTAAAACTAAACTTATGCTAACAATCTACCCTATTTATACCTAAACTATTGTCACGGTTCGGGAACCGTGACCCACTAACAAATAAAGCGGGCTATTTGGGATAGGCCCTCTGTCACTATTCATACTATTTTTACACTTTATGATTTCCAAGCTTTCAAATGCATCTAGCTGTCTAGTATTTGTTACATTCCTAACTAATCTTAAATTGCTAATATCTATCTTATGGTTGTTCTCAAACGCATGTTGGACAAGACAAGACTTATCTGTTCTACCATATCTGAGATGGGCCATATTCTCTTTGATTCTAGTTTGAATTGATCGTCTAGTCTGTCCAACATATTTTTGATTACAGTTCTTACACTAAAAAACTCAAAAGATTAATCGGTAGTACGTCAAACGAAAATATTCCTAAAAAAGTTCTCAGCATTGTAGAAAATCATTCCTCACAGTCGTTTGATAAAGAAAAAACTGATCTTTTTAACAAGGCATTAAATTTTGCTTTACCTGCTTCAGAAGACACTTTAAATAAGATTGTTGCAAGTGTTGAAAGTTCAATTCAATACCTTTCTGATTCCTCTAAAGGATTTGTGAGAGAAGCTAGCAGAAATCAGATATTGACAAATATTGTCACTAAAGTAAATAAAAAGTCAAAATCTACAAAAGACAGAAAAATTATCAAACAGTTGCGTGAAAAAGATTGTTTATATTTAAAAGCTGATAAGGGCAACAAGGTTGTTATTTTAGATAAAGGGGACTATTATGAAGGATTAGACAAACTAATTACTAAGGGTCCTTATAAAAAACTTTCTAGAAATCCATTATCAAAAATGGTTACTGAAGTAAGAAATGTACTTAAATCCTGCAACAACCTTATTGCTCCTGCTTTAAATAGGAAGTTACATGTATCTAACCCAAGTGCACCTAGATTGTACTACTTGCCTAAGATACATAAACCAAGCAAGTCGGTACGTCCTATTGTTTCAGCAATCGGATCGCCGACTTACCACCTATTAAAATGGTTAACAGAAGAGTTCGAAAATTTACCTATTGCACCAACTAGTTGCTCTGTGAATAATTCCAACGATTTCATTAATAAAATGAAAATATTCAGTTGCTAGAAAGTGAAATTTTGATCTCCTTTGATGTTTGTTCATTGTTTTCAAGTGTTCCAATACCACAGACCTTGGACTACCTTAAGGATCTACTCGAATTAAACAATTTCAGTTAACATGTAGTAAAAGAATAACTTCAAGTCACTAAACTTTGCATGGAACAAAATTGTTTTCGATTCAACGATAATTTCTTCGAACAACATGAAGGAACAGCAATGGGTTACTCTGTCACCATTCATTGCCAGTCTCTTTATGAACAGATTCGAGACGGAAGCAAAAAAAGAATTCGAGTATTTCCCCAGGGTTTGGTTTTGATATGTGGATGATATTTTTGCAGTGTTCGATATAAAAGTCGCTGATATTGATAACTTTGTATCTAAATTAAACAGTCGTTTCGTGTTAGTTAAATTCATATATGAAAGTGAAAACTCTAAACAACTACCATTTTTAGATATATTAATAATTAGAAATAGTGAAAATAAATTAGAATTTGACATATACAGAAAAGATACCAGTACTTTAAGATATATCCCTAAGGACTCGCACCATTGTGCTCAATACAAAATGGCGAGTTTTAATTTTCTAGTCCAGCGCCTATTAAGCTTCCTCCTCAATAAGGAGCGGTTTGAAAAAGAAAAGGCATTGATTAAGGATATACCTGCGAGTTTTGGATATTCTATAAGTTTAATTGGTAAAATAATTAGGAAACGAAAGTTTAAAGAGCCGCTTCGAAATTCCTCGACCTTTAAAAATGAAAGAAAAAATCCGAAATTTGTATCGATTTCATTCGATCCTCGATTCACCAATGGTATTGGTAGGATTTTTAAAGATATAGGCATGATAGTGGTTCATTCATCGGAAAACAAACTAACATAAATTTTAGGTATTCCAAAAGACAAAATTGAAACAAACGAAAAGTCGGGGATTTACGAAATTAGCTGTAAGAACTGTAATCAGAAATATGTTGGACAAACTAAACGATCAATTTAAACTTGATTCAAAGAGCATATGGCCCATCTCAAATATGGTAGAACAGATAACTCTAGTGTTGCCCAACGTGCGTTTGAGAACAACCATAAAATGGATATTAGCAATTTAATTAGGAATGTAACAAATACTAGACAGCTAGATGCATTTGAAAGCTTGGAAATCATAAAGTGTAAAAATAGTATAGAATTTACTTTTTTTCTAATTATATGGCTAACAGATGTCAAAAAAGTTGTCCCTAATAACATTTCCACTAACTTTCGCACTATTAATAAAGGTGTGCCATAGGGTAGAGTATTGGGTCTCTTGCCATTTTTTGTTTTTGCTACTGATTTTTCGACATTTCTGAAACACGCTGATTCACATCAATATGCTGATAATTACCAATAATTTATCTTTAGATTCTCATTAAATGATATTGGCGTAGCAATTGAAAATATGAATTTATATTTAGCACGCATCTTGTTGGTGTCCCGTAACCATGATTCAGTATTAAATGAAATAAAAACTGAATTACTGGTTGTTGGTAGGCACAGACATCAGGTTGTAAATCATCCCCAATTTATCCTTAGTGTCAACAATAAAAGTAAAACACCTAGCGATATTAAAGTTATGTAATTCTCTAATATTTAGTTACATTGCATATTATGAGAGTTTATCGGCCAGCAATTTTGAATAAAGACGAAGAAAGTTTTCAGAGTTCAAAACGCTTGCTTAAGATTCAGTTATGATTTAAGGAAGTTTGATCATGGCATATTATATCTAAATTTCTTGAATCTAAATGGCTAAACCTGGATGAGCGTTTTCAGCTTTACTTAGCTTGTTTGGTTTACAAAATTAATAAATTGGAAACACCTAAATATCTACATTATGTTAGTGAAAGGTAACTATACTCCAGTAGTACACAAGCGCCATTGATTTGGCCAGTATTAGAAGCTGTTGTGTCGAAACAGAGACCTGCACCGCATTAGTAAGTTTCCATCCATTCCAGTGACAATACCTAGCAGCCTATGAATTTGATTTTTGCTGGTTATGGAGATTTTAAAAATTAATAACTTCTGGGGCAAGGGTTAATGTTATCCGATCGAGCTACCTTATTATTTATAAAGGAACAATTTCATGGAGTGAGACCAGAAAGAAAATCGAGAATCGAAAAATAAGAACCCCCCCCATAATAATATACAGGATGTCACAAAAAGTGCACATTATCCTTTTAAAATGACAAATATTAACTTTAGAAAAAAAAGTTATAGAAAAGAAAAAGTTTGTTTTGGCCGTTTCCTGGTTTTTAATTTTTTTTCTTCAATTCAAATATACAGGGTGTTCAAAAACTATTGTCTCTTCTAGATAAACTGTACTTTTCATATGTCCTATCAAAAAATATCAAGAGAAAAAGTTTCTTAAAATTCAATTTTATAATGGCATGCCAAATATTGGATCGTTATTTGTTTATTTATCATTGAGTTAAAATTAAGGAAATGTGAACGCACAATAAGTCGCTATGAATATTTTTCTCATAAGCGTTTTTTTCTAAAGTGAATTAGTCTAAGAGCCAGTGACATTTTTCGGTGATGATTTAGTTAAGGCCTATTTTTTGAGAGGATGTTGAGAGGGGCATAATTAAGTGTCATCCGCGAGGATTAACCCGGATTCCAGTCATAAGGGGGTGGCAGAACACCCCCAACGTGTAAAAAAAACTGCATCTTTTTATTATTTAGTTAAGGCTGAAATTTTCTCCAGTAGTCCTCTGATAGCCCACAATCATCGATATGATATTTGCAGAACGATTGGCCAGTCATAAGGGGGTGGCAGATCACCCCCAACATGTCGATGAACTTTTTATTATTTAGTCAAGCTTCATCTTTTAGTATGTTGTTGTGACAACTATTTCAAGTGTAAATGCCAATTTGCAGAACAAAATGGCGGCATTAACACCCTGGCAGAACGATTTGAATTTATAAAAAAATTTTACATTCAGCCGCATATATCTTTGGAACTATGCAACATACAAAAAAAGTTGTATTATTGTTTTTTGTGGGAAATTTAATTCTCTACAAAAAAGGTCTTTTGACATTTTCGTGTATCTCCTTTACTTTCTGAGATATACTGAAAATAAAAAAAATTTGCAAAAATTTTTTACGTTCAGACGCAAATATCTTTGGTACTATGCTAGATGCGAGAATACGACTTGAAACACTTTTTGTAGGAAATTTAATTCTCTACAAAGATAGTCTCTTGACATTTTTGCGTATCTCCTTTAGTTTCTGAGATATACTGAATATAAGGAGTTCCTCATGAATAGAACATTCGTGAGGAAGGACATTCTGGTGCTCAAGATAGTTATTATCGCAGTTATTTCAATAATTCATTTGTTTCAATTTTATAGATATGGAGTCCCGTGCATCGAGTGATCTTGATTCAGCAGACGATGAGGAGGGTGATTCCGACTGGCTAGAGAATTGATAATAAATTTTTTTATACTTACTTTTTTTTACTTTCCACTCATACTTTTTGTTTTATATTTACTATCATATGTTATTCAAATAATAATTCAAAAAAAATTAATCACGAATTCGTTATTATTCAAAAAAATTTGCTTAGTTGTACAACATTTATTTGAAATAATAAAAATAATTATGCGTTGAAATTACGATGTTTTTTGAGATATTTTTTATTTATTTCGTGTGTTTCCTTTTTTGGAACATTTTTGATATGATCAAAAAAAGATATTAATGATTCAACATAAATTTACAATGTTTTTTATCTATCGAGATCGTGGAACTTCAATAATTTCGATTTTTTTCAAAAAATTTTCATAATTTTTTTCATGGCAATCGGGTTTCTTTAATTATTATAGTAATACAATTACAATAATATTCATCATATTTTGGGGTTCTCAATAGGCACTGATTATATTTTTCTGAAATCAGTATCATTATGAAAATCAGATAACACAATTGCAACGAAAAAAATTTTTTCGAGTTCGAGAACGCAACAATAGAAAGAAGCATCTGAAAAAAAATCATTGAACTTTCTTTCAATGGGTACAGAAATATATAAAAAATCGGATGATTCAAAAATAATCGGAAAGAATTTGGCCAAGGTGACTTGTCCTTAACATTTCATCGCATGACTGCGTTGAAAAATGTATAATGGTATAGGGCTCAATTTCACTATTGCTAAAAATTAAATTTTTCGACGTTTCTGAACTTGTAGGAATAAAAAAACATGGTTTTAGGGAAATATTAATTAGTACGTCTCCAACGGTTTGTCGGCTATGGAAAGAAAATTCTTTATTTTCAGTATATCTCAGAAACTAAAGGAGATACACGAAAATGTCAAGAGACTATTTTTATAGAGAATTAAATTTCCTACAAAAAGTGTCTCAAGTCGTATTCTCGCATCTAGCATAGCTCCAAAGATACTTGCGTCTGAAGGTAAAAAATTTTTGCAAATTTTTTTAATTTTCAGTATATCTCAGAAACTAAAGGAGATACACGAAAATATCAAAAGATCTTTCTTGTAGAGAATTAAATTTCCCACAAAAAATAATAATACAACTTTCTCGTATGTTGCATAGTTCCAAAGATATATGCGGCTGAAAGTAAAAAATTTTTTATAAATTCAAATCGTTCTGCCAGGGTGTTAATGCCGCCATTTTGTTCTGCAAATTGGCATTTACACTTGAAATAGTTGTCACAACAACATACTAAAAGATGAAGCTTAACTAAATAATAAAAAGTTCATCGACATGTCTGCCCTGCTTAGTTAAAGAGCCCTATTTGCAAAATTATAGTTTTAAGATAATGAAGATTTACTGTTCGAAGCTGTATATTTCACATTTCTTTAGATTTGTTCATCAATTTTGGCGGATGACTCAGAGTGGGTTCTCAAGATATAAATAAATCATTATTCGACTTGAAAGCTTCATAACTGAATGTACTTTGACAGATAGGGCTATTTAAGTAAGTAAAGCCATAAAAAAAATCTGTATAAATTAGATAATTTAAGTCAAATGACAAATAGGGCAGAATTTGCAGCTTGTATGCAACTTTGAAAGTCAATAAAATCATACACCTTAGTTTTTCTCTTTAATGATTGTTCAACTTGGTGATGAAATTGATCCGCAGACATGAAGGTGTGGCCTGGTTCAAAAAATTTCAAAACCAAATTGTTCAATCTAACTTCTGGACTGTTAACTATATAAACAAAAAAAGATAAAAGAGCCCAATTCTTGTTCTGACCAGAACAATTGTCTAGCCAGATTGTAATTTTCTCTATGTCATTGTTCTTTAAAAAAAACGCATAAAAAGTAGAAATGATGTCTTCTTTCTTACGCCCTGCCACACCTTCATGCCAAATAACTGCTGTAGGTTTTTTCTTAGTATCATTCTTGCCTATTGGTGCAAAACTCTCGTTGAAGGCTATAATTCTTGGTATAAAAATCACCTCTTTAAACATATCTGCTCGAGGGAGCATAATAACCTAAAACAAAAAACGACACTTGAAAATGTATCTACCTAAAGAGAAATATTATTGTAAACAAATACCTTCTGAAGGTCAGCCGATACAAAAAGTTGTTCTTTTGCTGTTTCGGCGACAACACCATCTGCTCGGTACTCTTCTCCAGCTGCAGTGTATTTTTTATGATGTACTTCATATGATGAACATGCTTCACAAATAGTTCCATCATCATGTGTATTTTCTGTTCTATGAAGTTTATATTTTTCACATGAAAAACACTCTTCGCATCCTAGCTTCGCAAAAGATATATTCAGCTTATTAATTTGTTGACGATACACCTCATAACTTATTTTGAAATCTTTATGTTTTTCTTTAAAGTCGGTGTACATTTTCATTATCGAAATATCACTAGGTAAATATAATCGATTGAGAGCATGCTCCCGTCAATAATGCGATGTAGTTGGTCTGAATGATAGTATGTGCTCTAGGACAGTAGATTCATCAATTTTATTTTTATTTAGATGCCGCCATCTTCGATCACTATCTACTGCCAAAGTCGAAGGTACATTATTACTGCTATTTCTTACTGTCTTCAAGATTCTATTATTTTCTGGTGGATATCCCAAAACAGCAAGAAAAAACGTTCTGCATACCCTCATATCAGTTCCATCCTCGTTCTTCAAATAATATTGGAATGTATTATTGCGAGCCGAATTAGGACCTGCAGTACTCCTTTTTTTCTTCAACCATTTCATGGCATGCAAAACAAAGTTATTTCGCATATTCTGGCCTAAAGACCAGAATTGCTTGTTTATATTTATCTGCATTTCCTTTGTTATCAAAGAAGGGCACTTCAAGCGGCACTTATCAGTACATGAATCTTTAACATCATGACTGTCTATGTACCTTTGCATTTTTTGTTTTTTTACCACACATCCAGCAATCTGCGCTTGCGAATAGTGCCTTTTTTTGTATATGTTTTATTTTCTGCTACTGCAATTGCAGTATTACAAATTTCCTCAGTTATACTATGTACTTAAAAGAATATGTTGTAATACGCACATCGTGTTCACGATTACAATCAATAAGGTTACTAGCTTCCTGAGATGAACTTGCTGGTCGTATCATAATATTCGCGATAACACGTATACGATTCTTATCCCCCTTTAAAGTTTCATTTGTAAAAGGAACTGTTGTACTCTTATTATTATTAATATTATTATAATCCATTGCATTAGTAATAATAGTTGAAACAATCTCACGAATAAATAAGACATTATTATTAGCCCCCTTATTCATAATATCTTCTGCATCATCTGAGGAATACTCGCATTTGGATGAACCTGACTCACTCTCCGGTATATAGTCGTCGTCTAAATCTGACATCTTTCGTTTAGTTGAGTATTTATTCGAAGCAATTTTGTGTTGTAATTGCTTATTCAATGCGAGAGACAATAACAATTTAGATGAATTATTGTAGAACGGGCATTCTGACCAAGTATTTTTCAGATAGGTCTCTTTAACTAAGAATGCAACAAACTTTTAGATGCAAATTATAAGTTGAATTGTCCTAATTATATAAATGATTACAGATAGGGCATTTTCATTAAGCAAATCTAAGATGGGGCATTTTTCTAAATATAACACAGATGTTCTGTAGTTAGGGCAAAATAAATAGTTAATTATATCAGTTTTGAATATAGATAGGGCGTTCTATTCAAGTATGATAGATCGAAAACATTGCACTTAATTGAAGCAATGTCCTAACTAGAAATCGCAATTTTTGCAGATAGGGCTCTTTAACTAAGCAGGGCAGATGTTGGGGGTGATCTGCCACCCCCTTATGACTGGCCAATCGTTCTGCAAATATCATATCGATGATTGTGGGCTATCAGAGGACTACTGGAGAAAATTTCAGCCTTAACTAAATAATAAAAAGATGCAGTTTTTTTTACACGTTGGGGGCGTTCTGCCACCCCCTTATGCCTGGAATCCGGGTTAATCCTCGCGGATGACACTTAGTTATGCCCCTCTCAACATCCTCTCAAAGAATAGGCCTTAACTAAATCATCACCGAAAAATGTCACTGGCTCTCCTACTAAATAGTTTTTATCGGGGTGTTGCACACTTTTTGGGACAACATTTTGAAGAACAATAAACATATGAATAATGATCCAATTTTCGGCATGCCGTTATAAAATTGAATTGTCGGAAATTTTTCTTTAATATTTTTCAATAGGACGTGTGAAAAATACAGTTTATATAGATTAGAAAATATTTTCTCAATTTTTGCACACCTGAATTTTGTATACCTGGATTGAATATAAAAAAAACAAGAAATAGTCAAAATAAACATTTTCTTTTCTATATATTTTTTTAATTAGTATTTTATAAGAGTGTTGCACCCTTTTTGGAACATCCTGTACATACGTTAATTACATTTTTAAAACGGAGGAATAATTATAATAAGACTACAATTTCCTCAGTAATTCCTTATAATATACACATTATAAAGTTAAAATCATTAACCACGTCGTGTTACAATGGTAAACTAAAATGTTGCTTCCTTCACAAAATGAAATAAATTATTTGATTATCATATTTTATAAATTAATGTACTTGCATTGTCAATAAGACAATGCTGTTCTTTTGTTTCTATATCAAATCTTTAGGAAGCATCTTGACGCTGTACTAAGTACCCATCAGTTACAAAATATTTTGTAGCTTCTAACATCATGCCTTCGATATTTATCTTGAACAAAATTTAGCTAAAACTCAGTACTTTCTAGAAATAGGTATAAAATATGTTAGGCTCGCTGATATTTATTATTACAATATATCGGTAAAACATGGAATCATTGCATAAAAAATTGTAAACTGTGCATATAGGGTGTTTTAATACTTTAATAACGCTGGATTCAATACTACCTTCCATAACTTCAAACTAAATTAATCGCCGCTGACATCCGGAAAAGGGACCGGAATAAATCTCTACAGCACTAGCTAGCGTAATTTAAAAAAATCTCTATCCGTCTGGTGTTTCTACTCGTATCATTGAAATTCATGACCAATTAATCTGGGAAACATCTGTGAAGACATTTTGTGGAAACAGGGAAGAACATACAAAATTATATGTATACAAGACGCTTTAAGAAAGTTAGTCCATATCTGCTTATTCAAATTTATTGAAATTACATTTGCCGTAAGTTCATGTATTCCTCATTATATCCTGTTAGTTTTTTGTAACGTTCGAAATTAACGATATTAAAATTTAGAACTTAAAAATGATAGACATATATCTTTATATTTAAAATCTACTAAGATTTTAAAATAATTCGACTTAAAAATTCATAGTTGATATCGACGTTGAACATAATTGTTTTATAGATACATATACAGATCATGGTTGTTGTTTTAAGAATTACCTAATTCTCATTTTGAAACAACCCCGACCGCATTAGAGCAATCGCAGACGCCCAAAATATCGATTACAAAGAACACGATATTTAAAAAAGTAGTTTTAGGACTAAATAAAAGTTATAAATGTAAGGGTCTATTGTTCACGTAATTTTTAAAGTATTCAAAATTAATCACAAAAATACAACTACTGATTTTAGAAAATAGTCTTCTGACAATTCAATACAATATTTTTATTATAAGACAGCAATATCCCAAACATTTCTAACCAATCTATTTTTAGGGTTGTAATGAACATTCTGTTGTCATATACTGTGTGTTTCAAAAAACATGCCACAACGTTCAGCTGGAGATTCATAATCCAAAAATAACAGAAAAAGTCCCTATAAATATGAGTTCAGTTATTAAATATATTTTTTGCAAAACTCATAAATCATAAAGAATCAGAATTGCAAACATGTAATACTCAAATATGTGAAAGTATAGCGAAATCCTATATGCATAATTATTAAAATAATTAAATTTTAATTTTTTTTGCTGCACATAAAAGCAAGGTCAATCATCTGTACAAATAACTGGCAATACATATGCAATGGTTTGCAGTACTACATGAGAAGTACCAGCAGCTTACGCAGTAAAGTATTAACTTTAAAGCAACATTTAAATTTAATAAGAATAAAAATAAAATGATATTATAATTTGTTGAAGACCGTTTTGGCTTTTAGTAATATTATTATCATAATTTAAATATACAGGGTTATTCATAGTCTCTATTGAGATACTTCCGATATATTCATGTAGTTCAGAATTTTACAATATATTTTTTTCTATTCAATTTTTAAATTTTAAATTTTACGAAATTATAAGAAACAATTTATAGATACAAAGATACGAACTAACGCCTGTGTTTACAATGTTAAATTCAAAGTGATTCAGAAATCATAACAGAAATTAATACTTCTATTCCAGATACTGTAATTCATATGAAAACATTTAAGAAATATGTAACTCATTTTATACTTGCAGTATTATTAACAAAATAAATAATAAATTAAACACTGTATTCGATCTAAATTTTAAAGTTTATCATAAATTCTATAGTGATTGGTTTCTCACTCGCTAAACTATAAATCAATAAAATTTTAAGTTAAAATGTATATTCTTAAGTTCATATACATAATCTTGTAATTTTAAATGACTCTTTGCTTGATGGAAAGATTATAGAAAAGCCACACCCAAATTAAAAACACCGTTTTTGCCGGGTTGCTAAAACTGGCGCATGCGCCATAGTTAATACGTTTTCAGAAAAGTTAATTTTTAACCGTAACTTGTTATAAGCACTTGCCATAATTGAAAATGAATTAATGATATGCGTCTTATGAGTGAAAAATAATCAAAATAACACGTCGCCAGTATAAACCTGTATTTTGATTTTTGTTCAAAATGGACACTAACACAGAACTGACGAATTATAAAGTAACTAATTTGAAGCTTGTCTTGCAATTATAAATGAAAAAAGTGTCTCATATCTTTTTCAGAGATCGAAGTTCATGATATAAAAAAACATCACAGTAATTAAACAATCCTCAAATCCAAAGCCCAGACTGCACGGGCGAGGGTAAATTAAAGGGACTCAATAAAATTTTATTTTGTTAATCTATATAAACTAAATAATAGTAGCAAGTTGAGTCCCTCAGTTTACTATTAATTAATATTATACAATATAAACTTCTTCCTTTTTTTCAACTTTGGCTTCATATATCTCGGAAGAACAATATCTGAAAAACAGTTTGTTTACTCGAATATATTACTAATAAAAGGCCTGTCAATATTTTCTGTTACTTTAATATTTAGTTTTCTACCTACAAACCAAATATCTTTTTGATTATTACATCAAACGTTAATTGTCCAGTTTTCCATACACATTTACTTATATTCAGATATAATCGTTAATGGACTGTATAAAAATGTACCTTATTGTCATTTATATGCAGCAAAGAGTTCTTGGTTGGCTTGGTTAAATCAATTTAATTTAATCTTTAAATAAATTTTTTGAACTCCTACTTATCTAGTTAACTTTCAAAGACGCGGCTTACTTTTATTACTATAACTTTCATAGGGACATTTACATCTCCCTATCATAAATTTAAATAGCATAAGAATATGAATGTAAACAAATACATTTAAACCAGAATAGCAAGGTAACAACCTTGACCATAACTCGTTATAAACAATTTAAGTACCTGAGAAATATCGCTGTCACTTCTCATTTTTTCTTTAAGTGATTCGGTGATGACCAGTCTTATAGAAAAACCCAGAAGCAAGAGTCCTAGGTGAAAACACCATGTACACGAGCGCTCTCCCATGATTCTTACACAATATTCACTTCACTGATTCTTCGTAAGAGTTCGATGACACAACTTGGTGGATTCTCCTCACACACATACACGCCGAAGAACCGTGTTTGACTGAACGCGCGGTCGGTTTCTACCCCCACTCCACCCTAAATTTGAGTTTGTAAATCCGCGCGCGGATGGCATTACGCAAACGCGTTTCCGCCAATGCTGGATAAGTGGTCAGGTATTAATTATTAAATAGTTCAAAGGAACATTGTATTTTGGATTTGGGACATTGTGTTCTTTAGTTTTACTATATACCTACATACTTGTAAAACTAATCACTAAGGAAAATATCAATGATAACTAATAGAAATGGAACACTTTTTTAAAAAATATCTAAGGAAATCCACATCGTTAGCCTTTTCTTATTTCGCTTTGTCCCTTTATTTTCTGTTATCTATAGATTTGTTTTATAAGTACAAATTGGATATTTGGTACTGATAAAGAAGAAACTGAAAAAAAAGATTAATTTAATACAAGTATTGCAGAAGAAGTTAATTTATAAAAAAGAAGATAAACCGACAAAAACTGGACACCAAATTTCCACTTCCGTACTTTAACGGAATTCCGCTACTTTGACTAATTACAAGGGAATTCTAAAGGCATATGTATTTTTCTTAGATGAAAATAAACAATTATTTTTTATCATTTATTCTAACAAAAACAATTTATAAAAATATTTGCAAAAGGCGATATATAAACTTAAAAAATAGATTATAAAAATAAAATAGGAGAAAATAAAAACAATATTTGTAATACATTATTATCATATTAGGATGGAAACAGTTAATACTCATTACAACAAAAGACGGGAGGTTTCTAAACACATTTATAAAAAATTCAAAAAACAAAACAACAAAATAAATCAGTCTTTCTTATAAATAAATCTGTATCTAAATTACTTTCAAAGAAGGTCTTCAAAATCAAATTCAGATTTGAAATAACCTTTTATTCGGCGATTTGTATGAATATGAGTTTATGTAAAATTCGAATGTCACAAAATATATTTATAATAATGAAAATATGTCCTCTGATTGTGCATATGTTCCCTCAAATGATGAAGAAGGAAACAGCGACAAAAAAAACTTATAAATGAAGGGTTACCAGACACAACAAATGATTACTTTGAAAATATATTGTCTGTCATGGTCAAAAATGAATTAGTTTTAGATGGCTACAATGATGTAACTTTTTTAGAAAAAAAGCAACTGTAAAAAAGAAAATTTTGGATTGAAAGAGAAAATTTCTAGAAAACGACTACGAAATCCAAACCAATGGAAAGAAAGATCAGCAATTGCAAGAATTAGATGTGAAGATTATCTTTCCCAAAATGGAAAACTTACGGGTGCTGAAAAAGAAGATAGAACAGAGACTGTTGTGTAAGAAACAATACAGATTGAAGTGTAGTGAAAAGTTTATTTGGAAGTCAAAAAGGCTATTCTAACATTTTTTTTATTATTTGTACGTTAAGTCCAAAAATTCTCTATTATTTAATAGTACATCATAATACCAGTTGCATGTCGTAAAGTTATTGCAAAGACTTCGAAACAATATTTGTTCTCATCTTCAGTTACTTACGATAGACAAACAATGTTGATATATAAAGATGCAGTTTGTTCATTACATCAAATTAGCAGAATAATTTTGGTTATTAAAAAAAACTGAAAACTGGACAATCTACTACTTTATTTGCTAAAATGGAGAACACCACGCAAGCAGGCCACATCGACTAAGGCCTAAAAACATATAAAAACATTTCCAGCCGAAGTATCATACTCTTCATGTAATAAAAACCACCTTAAATTGTTTCTTGTACCTCACCTCAACATATTTCCAATGTGTTTAAAATATGGTTGTCTTACTTCAATTTTCTAGGATTATTTTTATTAAGTTTAATTTGAAATTAATAAGCAATTGTTTCATTGCGAATGTAGTAGTTTCTGAGGTCTTTGTAATACTGTAGTTGAGCAGTTTAATGTGACCAGCACATTTATACCAGTATATATCATCCCGATTTAAAAAAATCATTCTATTTAATTCTTCACTTACCTCAATTAAATTTTAATAGCGTACCTTGAAATGTTTCAATAAAATTTTTAAATAAATAATTATCAGCGTCATTCGATACTGTCAATAATAATTCATGTCATATATTTTAATAATTTCTTCTTATTGACATTGATATTTTTGGAACTAAATTAGACATTTTAAATGTCGAACTGTTAAATTTATCCTAACCCCAGTTTATGAGGTCAAATATATAAAAAATTTCAGTTTACATCAGCTTTATTTAAGTCCTTGGAAAATATATTTTATTGGCTTGATATAGTAGACATGGTTTATAATCTTTCATCAAAAATATAGTTTTTTGTAAAAGCAAATACTAAAAAGTTTGAGTCCCGTAGACCTCCTTTCAGCTGTCCAATTTTACTCACCACCGAGTTTTTCGTTGTCTTTGGCCTTTAGAATATATATGTACCAATTTTGAAAGCTTTACCTCAAAAACTGTGGCTGCTATCGCAATACTACAAACATGCTGACAAATTTTTTTTCATAAAGTTATGTTTTTTCATTATAATTCATCGAGATTCGTCCAGCAATGCAATAACAAATTTTTATTTTTTTTTTTCCGATACTGTTTTTTGGTTTTTTTTTCTTTCATTCATTATGTATCTTCTGGTGGTACCACATTCACCAAATTTAATGTGTCACCTAAAATGTTGTTGACAATCTTAACTGCCAAATTTGGTCTCCCGTTAGTATTTTTTGAGTTATCGCGGATACATACACACACACACACACGCACAAGCACACACGCACACGCACACACGCACACATACACACGCACCGACAAGCATCATTCGGAAAATAGTCATAATGAATTCAGGAGGGTTCAAAACGTATACAGGTTGTTTCAGTTTTTAATCCCAGGACTTTGGGAGGTTGTAGAAAAAGTTATTTTAGGCAGAATATTTCTAGTAAACTTATACTCCGAATCGCTTCCTAAGGGAGCTACACCCCAATAAAGGATTGGTAGGGAAACCATTTGATTGTTTCACCAAATAACTTTGACTACATTGTACTTTGGTTTATATCAAATAAACAGAGGCGTCCCGTTTGGGGGGTCCTTGACGATTTTTTATCAATAATTTTTTCTCTGATAGAAATTTCATCAAACCAATAGGGGATTGAGAATCTACAGACAATAATACATAGAGGATGTACTCTTAGTCGGAGTCGATAAGATGCATCGTTTTCGAGAAAATTTGATTTAAAGTAGATTAGGCTCACGTATTAGTGTTCATTATGAAGTATACTAAAATAAAAGCAACTACATTAAAAAATTATTTTTAATTTAAGAATAATAACATCAAAACGGTAACGATATCTTTAAAAACAGTGAGCAAAAAAAAAGGAAACAATAATAAATCTTGAAAAGGTGCTCAAAGTGAGATTCATTCTTTTCAATACATAGTTCACATCCTCGAATTAATGACCGTCAAACCAATGCCAATTAATGCTGATTTTGACGTAAGTCACCGCACGCAGGATTTATGCGGTCGATTAATACACTTTTTCCTTCAAAAATCCCCATGAAAAAAATCTAACGGTGTAATGTCAGGTGAACGTGCTGGCCATGCTACAGGCCCACAACACCCAATCCACCGTCTTGGATAATTAGCATTCAACCAGTTCCTAACTTGTATTCCGTAATGTGTTATCCATCCAATTGGAGCCAACTATTATGCCTCACGTGTAAAGGCAAAATATCTGGAATATTTTCATCAAGGAATTCAAAAAATGATACGGCATTCAATCTGGGTGGTAAGATGTGAGTGAGGACCGCAAATGTTATCTCCAATAATTCCGAGCCATACATTTGCGCTAAATTCGTGTTGAAAATGCGAGGATTTTCATGTGCTCATACATGATAATTATGAACATTTACAACACCTCGGCGGATAAACATTGTCTCATTTGTCCATAAAATTTTCAACAAAAAATTGCCATCTCTTCTAATTGCATTTAGCAACCACTGACAAAAATTTATACGATGACCATAATCACCTAGCATTAATCCCTCAACTGGTTGTAAATGGAATGCATGTTGATGATCTTGGTGTAAAGTCCTCCATATGGAAGGAGGGTTAATATTAATGTATCGTAAGGCTCTTCTAACACTTGTAGTAGGATTCTGTTGAAACTCTCTAAGAATCCGCATAATTCTTCTACTGTTGTTATTATTGAAATTTCTGTTTTGTTCGTGATTATTCCTTCCAATACCATATTCTGTAAAACGTAAATGAGTTTGGACAAAAACGCTTGGGTCTGGACGCCTTCTGTCAGAATAACGTCGATGATATTCTGTCGATGCCTCTCCTGAATTACCATCACATAATCGATAAACAAAATGGATATCGGCATATTCTCGATTCGTAAAAACTCTGGGCATTTTATACAATAATTCACTTAGGTATAGCTTGTATTTATTAGTCACAATAAAATTTGACAATTCAGATTGTCATTAAATATCTATCTCTTTATTCATTTTTTCATAGCACACTTAAAATGATACAGAAAATCAATACTTCATAATGAACACAAATACGTGAGTACTTTAAATAAAATTTTCTCGAAAATGATGTATCTTATCGACTCTGACTAAGAGTAAATCATTTATGTATTATTGTCTGTAGATTCTTAACCCCCTATTGATTTGAAGAAATTTCTATCAGAGAAAAAATTATTGATAAAAAATCGTCAAGAACCCCCCAAACGAGACGCCTCTGTTTATTTTACATAAACCAAAGTACAATGTACTCGAAGGTATTTGGTGAAACAATCATCATATAAAAGTATACTAGAAATTGGCTGCGCCAATTTCTAGCTCCTGCGGAGACCGGATAGTAGAAAAAAATTAAAAGATTAAAAATATTTTTGTTTGAGATTTAAAAAATTTTTCGTAGTGCAATTGGGGCACCACCGCGGCATTTATCGGGCCTTCGGCCCTCAATTTGTATCGCTCCTGCAAAGACCGGACCGAAAAAACAAATTATAAGATTAATTTATTTTTGTTCGAGATTAAAAAAATTTTTCGTAGCGCAATTGGGGCGCCACCGCGGCATTTTTTCGGGCCTTCGGCCCTCAATTTGTATCGCTCATGCAAAGACCGGACCGAAAAAACAAAAAAAAAAAAATTGTAAGATTAATTTAATTTTTGTTCGTGCAGTTGACACCGAGATAAAAAATTTTTTTTCGCAGTGCAGTTGAGACGCCCGGACCTTGTAGTGGCAGGCATTTATCGGGCCTTCGGCCCTCACGGAAAGGGCCTGCGGCCCTTTTTCCCAGTTCAGTGGAAAATTACCTGGTAAGAGGTTCTTAAACGCTTAGTTGTAATTTTTAGAGTCCGGCCAGCGCTTTTCCGGCCCTCTAAAAGTGAAATTCGGAAAAAAAAAAGTAATTTCTAATTTAATTAATTTATTTGAGTCTTGGTGCAAATGTTCGGTGTTTCAAGAAATCATTTAATTTAATAAATATTTCGTGGTGCAAATGTTTAAAATCCATTTATGCGAATGTTTACAATCTAAACAAAGGAATAACAATAGAATTCTCTATCCCACGATGGCTCGAGAACATCCTGTTACATCACGTCGGCGGCCGACTGGAAGGCAAATAATTTCTCAACTTTAAACGTTAATAACTTTTTTATTTATGAAAATTAAGGAACGAAAATGTCGCGGCGCACTGTAGAATTATATATACTTTCGATCACATATAATTTCGACCTCCAAAAGTGTCCACGAAAAAAAGCCTTTAGAGCCCCCAATTTCCACGATTTTAGACAGAGACTACCGCTGAAACAGACGTATCACGCTTTAATAGTATTGACTAGAAAAAGGCTGCGCCTTTTTCTAGCTCCTGCGGAGACCGGATAGTAGAAAAAAATTATAAGATTAAAAATAATTTTGTTCGTGCAGTTGACATCGAGATTAAAAAAATTTTTCGTAGTGCAGTTGGGGCGCCACCGTAGTAGCCGGCATTTATCGGGCCTTCGGCCCTCACGGAAATGGCCTGCGGCCATTTCTTCCCAGTTCAGTGGCAAATTACCGGATTAATATTTATCGGGCCTTCGGCCCTCACGGAAATTTCTTCCCAGTTCAGTGGCAAATTACCGGATTAATTTAATTTTTGTGGGTGCAGTTGACGCCGAGATTAAAATAATTTTTCGTAGTGCAGTTGGCGCGACCACCGGAATTAGCTCTATCCCAAGCAGGGTGCGGACGTTCTTGACTACGTCACGTCAATAGCCGACGCAAAGTCCAATAATTTCTCAACTTTAAACGCTCATATCTTCGTTATTTATGGAAATTAAGGAACGAAAATGTCGCGGCGCACTGTAGAAATTCTGCTATTTTCGATAGGCACAACCGCGAACGTCCAAAACTGCTTGGGAAAAAAGCCTTTAGAGCCCCCAATTTCGTCGATTTTAGACAGTGAGGGTCCGATGAAAGGGAAGTGTCACACATTAAAAGATAGTAGACTAGAAATTGGCTGCGCCAATTTCTTGCTCCTGCGGAGACCGGATAGTAGAAAAAAAAAAATTGTAAGATTAATTTAATTTTTGTTCGTGCAGTTGACACCGAGATTAAAAAAATTTTTTTCGCAGTGCAGTTGAGACGCCCCGACCTTGTAGTGGCAGGCATTTATCGGGCCTTCGGCCCTCACGGAAAGGGCCTGCGGCCCTTTTTTCCCAGTTCAGTGGAAAATTACCTGGTAAGAGGTGCTTAAACGCTTAGTTGTAATTTTTAGAGTCCGGCCAGCGCTTTTCCGGCCCTCTAAAAGTGAAATTCGGAAAAAAAAAAGTAATTTGTAATTTAATTAATTTATTTAAGTCGTGGTGCAAATGTTCGGTGTTTCAAGAAATCATTTAATTTAATAAATTTTTCGTGGTGCAAATGTTTAAAATCCATTTATGCAAATTTTATCATCCGAACAAAGGAATAACAATGAAATTCTCTATCCCATCGAGGTGCGGACTTTCTTGACTATACCACGTCAATAGCTGATTGGAAGGCAAATAAATTCTCAACTTTAAACGCTCATAACTTTTTTATTTATGAAAATTAAGGAACGAAAATGTCGCGGCGCACTGTAGAATTATATATACTTTCGATCACATATAATTTCGACCACGAAAAGTGCCCGCGAAAAAAGCCTTTAGAGCCCCCAATTTCCACGATTTTAGACAGAGACTACCGCTGAAACAGACGTATCACGCTTTAATAGTATTGACTAGAAATTGGCTGCGCCAATTTCTAGCTCCTGCGGAGACCGGATAGTAGAAAAAAAAAAAATTGTAAGATTAATTTAATTTTTGTTCGTGCAGTTGACACCGAGATTAAAAAATTTTTTTTCGCAGTGCAGTTGAGACGCCCCGACCTTGTAGTGGCAGGCATTTATCGGGCCTTCGGCCCTCACGGAAAGGGCCTGCGGCCCTTTTTTCCCAGTTCAGTGGAAAATTACCTGGTAAGAGGTTCTTAAACGCTTAGTTGTAATTTTTAGAGTCCGGCCAGCGCTTTTCCGGCCCTCTAAAAGTGAAATTCGGAAAAAAAAAAGTAATTTGTAATTTAATTAATTTATTTAAGTCGTGGTGCAAATGTTCGGTGTTTCAAGAAATCATTTAATTTAATAAATTTTTCGTGGTGCAAATGTTTAAAATCCATTTATGCAAATTTTATCATCCGAACAAAGGAATAACAATGAAATTCTCTATCCCATCGAGGTGCGGACTTTCTTGACTATACCACGTCAATAGCTGATTGGAAGGCAAATAAATTCTCAACTTTAAACGCTCATAACTTTTTTATTTATGAAAATTAAGGAACGAAAATGTCGCGGCGCACTGTAGAATTATATATACTTTCGATCACATATAATTTCGACCACGAAAAGTGCCCGCGAAAAAAGCCTTTAGAGCCCCCAATTTCCACGATTTTAGACAGAGACTACCGCTGAAACAGACGTATCACGCTTTTATAGTATTGACTAGAAATTGGCTGCGCCATTTTCTAGCTCCTGCGGAGACCGGATAGTAAAAAAAAAAAATTGTAAGATTAATTTAATTTTTGTTCGTGCAGTTGACACCGAGATTAAAAAATTTTTTTCGCAGTGCAGTTGAGACGCCCCGACCTTGTAGTGGCAGGCATTTATCGGGCCTTCGGCCCTCACGGAAAGGGCCTGCGGCCCTTTTTTCCCAGTTCAGTGGAAAATTACCTGGTAAGAGGTGCTTAAACGCTTAGTTGTAATTTTTAGAGTCCGGCCAGCGCTTTTCCGGCCCTCTAAAAGTGAAATTCGGAAAAAAAAAGTAATTTGTAATTTAATTAATTTATTTAAGTCGTGGTGCAAATGTTCGGTGTTTCAAGAAATCATTTAATTTAATAAATTTTTCGTGGTGCAAATGTTTAAAATCCATTTATGCAAATTTTATCATCCGAACAAAGGAATAACAATGAAATTCTCTATCCCATCGAGGTGCGGACTTTCTTGACTATACCACGTCAATAGCTGATTGGAAGGCAAATAAATTCTCAACTTTAAACGCTCATAACTTTTTTATTTATGAAAATTAAGGAACGAAAATGTCGCGGCGCACTGTAGAAATTATATATACTTTCGATCACATATAATTTCGACCTCCGAAAAGTGCCCGCGAAAAAAAGCCTTTAGAGCCCCCAATTTCCACGATTTTAGACAGAGACTACCGCTGAAACAGACGTATCACGCTTTAATAGTATTGACTAGAAATTGGCTGCGCCAATTTCTAGCTCCTGCGGAGACCGGATAGTAGAAAAAAAAAAAAATTGTAAGATTAATTTAATTTTTGTTCGTGCAGTTGACACCGAGATTAAAAAATTTTTTTTCGCAGTGCAGTTGAGACGCCCCGACCTTGTAGTGGCAGGCATTTATCGGGCCTTCGGCCCTCACGGAAAGGGCCTGCGGCCCTTTTTTCCCAGTTCAGTGGAAAATTACCTGGTAAGAGGTGCTTAAACGCTTAGTTGTAATTTTTAGAGTCCGGCCAGCGCTTTTCCGGCCCTCTAAAAGTGAAATTCGGAAAAAAAAAAGTAATTTGTAATTTAATTAATTTATTTAAGTCGTGGTGCAAATGTTCGGTGTTTCAAGAAATCATTTAATTTAATAAATTTTTCGTGGTGCAAATGTTTAAAATCCATTTATGCAAATTTTATCATCCGAACAAAGGAATAACAATGAAATTCTCTATCCCATCGAGGTGCGGACTTTCTTGACTATACCACGTCAATAGCTGATTGGAAGGCAAATAAATTCTCAACTTTAAACGCTCATAACTTTTTTATTTATGAAAATTAAGGAACGAAAATGTCGCGGCGCACTGTAGAATTATATATACTTTCGATCACATATAATTTCGACCACGAAAAGTGCCCGCGAAAAAAGCCTTTAGAGCCCCCAATTTCCACGATTTTAGACAGAGACTACCGCTGAAACAGACGTATCACGCTTTTATAGTATTGACTAGAAATAGGCTGGCGCCTATTTCCAGCTCCTGCGGAGAGCCGGACGCCCGCGGCGTCCGATGAGAGGGCCTACCGGCCCTCTGGAACCGTCGAATCGGCCCCTGCGGGCCGATTCTCCGTTTCCGCAGCGCTGACGTCCGGCTGTCAAAAAATCATCTCTTTTCGCGTTATCAGTCGAGAGGCAGGCACGTGTCGGGCTTACGCCCTCTCGGAAAGGGCCTACGGCCCTTTCTTCCCAGTTCAGTGGAAAATTACCGAAAAAAAAAATTTTTCCGCCAGATGGCGCTAAACGTCAAACCGAAAAATCCCCTTTTTCGCGTTTTCAGTCCGGCGGCCGGCACGTGTCGGGCTTACGCCCTCTCGGAAATGGCCTGCGGCCATTTCTTCCCAGTTCAGTGGCAAATTACCGAAAATAAATTATGGGATTAATTTATTTTCGGTCGGGTGCGGTTGACCCCGTTTTTCGCGAAAACGCGAGATTAAAGTAATTTTTCTGGGGGCAATTGACCCCGCACCACGATCGTTCACTTTAAAAAATTCATATCTCCGTAATCGCCGGAAACGCAGGATTCCCAATGTCGCGGCGCACTGTAGAAATAACGGGACCGTCGATCCCCACCGACGCCCACCCTCGAACGTGCCCCGGACGAAAGCCTTTAGCTCCCCCAATTCGAGAGAGAGAGGTCCGAGGAGAAGCAGCTATCAGCGAATTATAGTATTGACTAGAAATAGGCTGGCGCCTATTTCCAGCTCCTGCGGAGAGCCGGACGCCCGACGGCGTCCGATGAGAGGGCCTACCGGCCCTCTGGAACCGTCGAATCGGCCCTGCGGGCCGATTCTCCGTTTCCGCAGCGCGTGACGTCCGGCTGTCAAAAAAATCATCTCTTTTCGCATTATCAGTCGAGAGGCAGGCACGTGTCGGGCTTACGCCCTCTCGGAAAGGGCCTACGGCCCTTTCTTCCCAGTTCAGTCAAATTACCGAAAAAAAATTTTTCCGCCAGATGGCGCTAAACGTCAAACCGAAAAATCCCCTTTTTCGCGTTTTCAGTCCGGCGGCCGGCACGTGTCGGGCTTACGCCCTCTCGGAAATGGCCTGCGGCCATTTCTTCCCAGTTCAGTGGCAAATTACCGAAAATAAATTATGGGATTAATTTATTTTCGGTCGGGTGCGGTTGACCCCGTTTTTCGCGAAAACGCGAGATTAAAGTAATTTTCCTGGGGGCAATTGACCCCGCACCACGATCGTTCACTTTAAAAAATTCACATCTCCGTAATCCCCGGAAACGGAGGATTCCCAATGTCGCGGCGCACTGAAGAAATAACGGGACCGTCGATCCCCACCGACGCCCACCCTCCAACGTGCCCCGGACCAAAGCCTTTAGCTCCCCCAATTCGAGAGAGAGAGGTCCGAGGAGAAGCAGCTATCAGCGAATTATAGTATTGACTAGAAATAGGCTGGCGCCTATTTCCAGCTCCTGCGGAGAGCCGAACGCCTCGCGGCGTCCGATGAGAGGGCCTACCGGCCCTCTGGAACCGTCGAATCGGCCCTGCGGGCCGATTCGACGTTTCCGCAGCGCGTGACGTCACGGCTGTCAAAAAAATCATCTCTTTTCGCGTTATCAGTCGAGAGGCAGGCACGTGTCGGGCTTACGCCCTCTCGGAAAGGGCCTACGGCCCTTTCTTCCCAGTTCAGTGGCAAATTACCGAAAAAAAAAATTTTTCCGCCAGATGGCGCTAAACGTCAAACCGAAAAATCCCCTTTTTCGCGTTTTCAGTCCGGCGGCCGGCACGTGTCGGGCTTACGCCCTCTCGGAAATGGCCTGCGGCCATTTCTTCCCAGTTCAGTGGCAAATTACCGAAAATAAATTATGGGATTAATTTATTTTCGGTCGGGTGCGGTTGACCCCGTTTTTCGCGAAAACGCGAGATTAAAGTAATTTTTCTCGGGGCAATTGACCCCGCACCACGATCGTTCACTTTAAAAAATTCATATCTCCGTAATCGCCGGAAACGCAGGATTCCCAATGTCGCGGCGCACTGTAGAAATAACGGGACCGTCGATCCCCACCGACGCCCACCCTCGAACGCGCCCCGGACGAAAGCCTTTAGCTCCCCCAATTCGAGAGAGAGAGGTCCGAGGAGAAGCAGCTATCAGCGAATTATAGTATTGACTAGAAATAGGCTGCGCCTATTCTGGCTCCTGCGGAGACCGGATAGTAGAAAAAAATTAAAGATTAAAAATTTTTCCGCCAGATGGCGCCAAACGTCAAACCGAAAAATCCCCTTTTTCGCGTTTTCAGTCCGGCGGCCGGCACGTGTCGGGCTTACGCCCTCTCGGAAATGGCCTGCGGCCATTTCTTCCCAGTTCAGTGGAAAATTACCGAAAATAAATTATGGGATTAATTTATTTTCGGTCGGGTGCGGTTGACCCCGTTTTTCGCGAAAACGCGAGATTAAAGTAATTTCTCTGGGGGCAATTGACCCCGCACCACGATCGTTCACTTTAAAAAATTCATATCTCCGTAATCGCCGGAAACGCAGGATTCCCAATGTCGCGGCGCACTGAAGAAATAACGGGACCGTCGATCCCCACCGACGCCCACCCTCCAACGGGCCCCGGACGAAAGCCTTTAGCTCGCCCAATTCGAGAGAGAGAGGTCCGAGGAGAAGCAGCTATCGGCGTTTAATAGTATTGACTAGAAATTGGCTAAACGCCAATTTCTAGCTCCTGCGGAGAGCCGAACGCCTCGCGGCGTTCGATGAGAGGGCCTGCTGGCCCTCTGGAAACGTCGAATCGGCCCTGGCGGGCCGATTCTCCGTTTCCGCAGTGCGTGACGTCACGACTTTCGAAAAAAACCTCTTTTTCCGGGTCCGGCTGTCAAAAAAAAATCCTCCATTTTCGCGTTATCCGTCGATCGGCCGGCACGTGTCGGGCTTACGCCCTCACGGAAATGGCCTGCGGCCATTTCTTCCCAGTTCAGTGGCAAATTACCGAAAAAAGAATTATTTTTATTTAATTAAATTATAGGATTAATTTATTTCTTGTTGGGTGCAGTTGACCCCGTTTTTCACGAAAACGCGAGATTATAAAAATTTTTCTTAGGGCAGTTGACCCCGGACCGAGATCAAATTAAAATTAACGGTGAAGGGCAAATTTCGGACGCAGAAATCTTGCGAAAGGGAGCTTTTGGAGCGGGTTTTCGGGCAGGGGTCGAAGCACGAAGGTCGGGAAGGGGCTTCGCCGGCCCGCGCCGACCCGGAGCTCGCGGATTAAGGGCGGCAGGAGCGTACGAAAAGTGACATTTTTGACGTTTACACGAAATTTAATTTATTTGCAAAATTTCTCTATCCCACTTGAGCGCGGACATTATTGACCACACCACGTCAATGCCGACGTGAAGTCAAAATAATTTGCAACTTTGAACGCTAATATTTTTTTTCGTTCCCGGAAATTAAGGAAAGAAAATAGCGCTACGCACTGTAGAATTATCGATATTTTCGATCCCGACGACCGCGAAACCCCGAAACTTCCCCGGAAAAAAGCCTTTAGCTCCCCCAATTTCCTCGATTTTAGACAAAGACTACCGATGAAACAGACGTATCACCTTTTAATAGTATTGACTAGAAATTGGCTAAACGCCAATTTCTAGCTCCTGCGGAGAGCCGAACGCCTCGCGGCGTTCGATGAGAGGGCCTCCGGCCCTCTGGAAACGTCGAATCGGCCCTGGCGGGCCGATTCTCCGTTTCCGCAGTGCGTGACGTCACGACTTTTCGAAAAAAACCTCTTTTTCCGGGTCCGGCTGTCAAAAAAAAATCCTCCATTTTCGCGTTATCCGTCGATCGGCCGGCACGTGTCGGGCTTACGCCCTCACGGAAATGGCCTGCGGCCATTTCTTCCCAGTTCAGTGGCAAATTACCGAAAAAGAATTATTTTTATTTAATTAAATTATAGGATTAATTTATTTCTTGTTGGGTGCAGTTGACCCCGTTTTTCACGAAAACGCGAGATTATAAAAATTTTTCTTAGGGCAGTTGACCCCGGACCGAGATCAAATTAAAATTAACGGTGAAGGGCAAATTTCGGACGCAGAAATCTTGCGAAAGGGAGCTTTTGGAGCGGGTTTTCGGGCAGGGGTCGAAGCACGAAGGTCGGGAAGGGGCTTCGCCGGCCCGCGCCGACCCGGAGCTCGCGGATTAAGGGCGGCAGGAGCGTACGAAAAGTGACATTTTTGACGTTTACACGAAATTTAATTTATTTGCAAAATTTCTCTATCCCACTTGAGCGCGGACATTATTGACCACACCACGTCAATGCCGACGTGAAGTCAAAATAATTTGCAACTTTGAACGCTAATATTTTTTTCGTTCCCGGAAATTAAGGAAAGAAAATAGCGCTACGCACTGTAGAATTATCGATATTTTCGATCCCGACGACCGCGAAACCCCGAAACTTCCCCGGAAAAAAAGCCTTTAGCTCCCCCAATTTCCTCGATTTTAGACAAAGACTACCGATGAAACAGACGTATCACCTTTTAATAGTATTGATTAGAATACGTTCAACTGTTTTTGAGTTATTTATAAAAAAAATGGTTTCCCCCATAATCCTTTATTGGAGTGTAGCTCTCCTGTATATCAATTAAAATCTTGAGCTCAAAAAATCACGATTACTATACTTCCTTATATAGTTAACTATTACGCTTTGAAGGTAAGAGAAAGTAAAATACCAAAGTCGTAAATGTTGAAAACATGTAAAATTATGAGCTTTATAAAATGGTGTGGATCTCAAAACGTTTTCTCTGTAGTCTATTATTTCTGTTACCATTTGTTAAAGTCTGAACATTGTAACATTTAAGTAAAGCCAAATTTAATATCAAACTCATTCAATATAATAAACTTCGTTGAAAAAGATCAATACTAAACTAAATTTGATCTGTATATTACTGCAGTTGTTACTTTTGGCAATAGTACAAAGGATGTATCCATGACAACGTAACCAATGAACAAAATTTTAATCGTGAGTTGTCTGTGAAGAGTCCAACTTTATGTCATAAATCAGATTCAAACAATTGATTAGAATACGTTCAACTGTTTTTGAGTTATTTATAAAAAAATGGTTTCCCCCATAATCCTTTATTGGAGTGTAGCTCTCCTGTATATCAATTAAAATCTTGAGCTCAAAAAATCACGATTACTATACTTCCTTATATAGTTAACTATTACGCTTTGAAGGTAAGAGAAAGTAAAATACCAAAGTCGTAAATGTTGAAAACATGTAAAATTATGAGCTTTATAAAATGGTGTGGATCTCAAAACGTTTTCTCTGTAGTCTATTATTTCTGTTACCATTTGTTAAAGTCTGAACATTGTAACATTTAAGTAAAGCCAAATTTAATATCAAACTCATTCAATATAATAAACTTCGTTGAAAAAGATCAATACTAAACTAAATTTGATCTGTATATTACTGCAGTTGTTACTTTTGGCAATAGTACAAAGGATGTATCCATGACAACGTAACCAATGAACAAAATTTTAATCGTGAGTTGTCTGTGAAGAGTCCAACTTTATGTCATAAATCAGATTCAAACAATTTGATCAATAGGGTCATTTAGGGGTGTGTGAGTACCCTCTGTTGCAATCATTTTCGAATATTTAATACTGAATTAAGTTCCAGTGATTTCTCAGTTAAGATTTTGAATATAACTCTTACAAAGCTAGTTGCAATAGTAGCATTCGGACATTGCTAACTGAAAATTCTTTCTTAATTAATATTTCACTTTGACGTAACGCAATTTTAGACGTTTGTTCCACCCTACGAATCTTACTGTATATTGTATAGAAATGAAATATTTTATATTGTATACATATGTATGTGTTTAACAAAAAATGTTAGTAGCATTTTGTCTAAAACATGTACAGTAATACCATAAATACAATGTAAACATATGCAGGTATATTTTATTCAATATTTAATTGTTGCAAAACGGATTCCATATATACGATGTGATACTTAAAACAGTTTCAGGCATTAATTGTTGTTCTCGTAACTATAATTACACAAATTTTTAGTTGTAAATATTTGTCATAATTGAAAGTTGCCCTCTAACATTGAAAGTACGAAAAAATACCTGTATATTTATTTTAAAGCACAAATTTTAATTATAACACAAATTAACACTAACGTGGTTTTCCACAGGACACCATATATGGCACTTGACACGCATTTCGTCAACCAAGTTGATATCATCTGGAGATGATTAAAACTAATCTTATTCTAACAATGGATCCTATCTATACCTAAACGGTCGTTACGGTAAACTGTGACTCACAAATCAATATGGCGGACTATCTTTAATAATAATTTGTGTCCCGTAATTTTTTTATTTTATGAAACTATTAGTGGGTAGTAGAACAAATATAACTACTGTACTTTATTTACATTGATCGGTTTCTGCAGTATAACCTGCCTTCCTCAGAATCTGTAATTTGTTAATAGTGTGACCAACGGATTTACAAGAAACTAAAAACTTTTACCAATCTAATCAACCTATTATTTTCAATTTTAATTGGATTAGTCATAAATAAATAACAAACATATACATTCAAAGTCAAAACAACAATAATTGACATATACAACATTAAAAAATAACAATGTAATAATTACAACAAATTTGAGTTTATATACGTGAACAATTACTATTTTGATATAGGTTAAATTCTTCTTCTTTCTGATAATTAATATACCTTTCCTTTTCCTATATGTAGATGACATTTTATTAGCAGCACCAGAAAGCTGTACTAATATGATTTTAAATTAACTTAATTCATTCATTAACGATATTCAATTTACTACAGAAAGAGAACAAAATAACATGATCCCGTTTTTAGATGTATTGCTTATTAGAGAAGGAGAGAACATATTAACAGAGTGGTATAGAAAAATTATTAATTCCAATAGAATTTTAAATTTTTATTCAAGTCATCCTCTAATTCAAAAAACTGCTATTATAAATTCCATGAAATTCAAAATAGAAAATTTGTGCAGTAATATATTTAAACAAAAAAATTATGATATAGCTAAAAATATTCTAATCAACAATAACTATCCAGATAGGTTAATTAAAACATTTTTCTCAGAAAACAGGTCGAGAGTTACAAATTTGACAATGAATAATAACAAAAAATTCTACAAAATATCGTTTGTTAATGGTTTATCACAAAATTTAAAAAAGGAGTTTGGAGAACGAAAATAATATTAAAGTAACTTTTTACAATGAAAAATCATTAAGTCCTTTGTTCAATAAAAATAAAGATAAAATTCCACTTGAATTAAAAAGTAGTGTTGTATATCAAATTCCGTGTGAATGTGATAAACAATATATTGGCCAAACTAAGCAATGGTTAAGTTCGAGAATAAAAAACCGTAAATACGATATTAAAACAGAAAAAACGTCAACAGCTTTATCTAACCATGTAATACAACAAAACTATAAATTTAACTTTGAAAAAATAAAAATACTGAACAGAATTTAGAGACTTTTACTAGAAATGATGTATATAAATTGTAACAAAAATTATGTTAATGTAAGAAGAGATTGTAGATAATTTAAGTACAATATATAAATCATTATTAAATAAGTTTAATTTTTAAATAGTCAGGTTAGAAATTTTACGTACTCATCGTCTTTTAATTTGTATGATAATGGCATTAATTAATAGAGGAAGAAGAATATGAATAACCCAAACCTAACTATGCTCTAATATGAAATTGAGTTAAAATAAAAATGAATGCCACAAAATTATCAAAAAGAAGAAGAATTTAACCTATATCAAAATAGTAATTGTTCACGTATATAAAATCAAATTTATAATTATTGCATTGCTATTTTTTAATGTTGTATGTGTCAATTATTGTTGTTTTGACTTTGATTGTATATGTTTGTTATTTATTTATGACTAATCCAATTAAAATTGGAAATAATAGGTTTTATTATTAGATTGGTAAGTGTTTTTTAGTTTCTTGTAAATCCGTTGGTCACAATATTAATAAATTACAGATTCTGAGGAATGCAGGTTATAGTGCAGAAACCGGTCAATCTAAATAAAGAACATTAGTTTTATTTGCCCTACTATCCACTAACAGTTTCATAAAATACCGGACTATAAGGACTTGACCCTCTGTCACTATTCATACTAATATTACACTTTGCAATTTTCAAGCTTGCAAATTTTTCAGTATTTGTTACATTCCTTATAAATACTAAATTGCTACTATCTATTTTATGATCGTTCTCAAACGCAAGTTGGGCAACAGTAGACTTATCTGTTCTACCATATTTGGGATGAGCCATATGATCCTTGAATCTAATATGATTTGATCGTTTAGTTTCTCCAACATACTTTTGATTACAGTCCATAGAGTTAACATCATAAATCTCCGTTTCGTTTGTTTCAATTTTGCCTTTTGAATTGAATAAGATTTGCACGAAACAGCTACTCAGTAGACAAAAGCCCTGACCTGCATTGAATTAAACCTTCAAATCTTGTTTGGTAGTTAAGATCATTTGTCAATTCCTCACTAGACATAATAATAATAATAATAATAATATTTATTTACAGGAGAAGGTACATTACATTGATTTAGAATATAATTTGTATAAGTAGTGGATTAGACATGAAGTGCTTGTAAATAAATCGATATTCAATAAGCGAATAGACGCTTGTTTTAAGACAATAAAAAAATGAGGAGTGTATAATGGATGCGTAAACTATTAATTGCTTTTAAAATGATATAATAATACTCATTTGAGAAAATGATATGATAACTAAAACGAGATAGAGATATAAAGACATTCATATTAATCCTAATAAATAAAATAAAACAGTAATATATAAATAGTCTTAGAAATAATAGATATAAGGAAAAATGAGTAGGAATGATATTCTAATCTAATCTAATTTTACATACCTATAAAACATACGTAAACAATACACGACAACATGTAAGTAGATATTTTGATATGATGAACGATGATTGCATAATAAGTATCATGGTAAGGACAAGGTAAAAGTGTAATTAAACAAAACAAAATAAATAATTATGAACTGCACAGTTATAGATCAATTATTAACTTTCTTTTTCTTTTTTTTAAATATGGTTCAAGTTTTTAGATCAATAATATTGCGAATAATTTGTCTGGGGCTGTTCGATATGTATACCCTTAGTGTATTTTTAAATCGGTAAATTGTGGGTATGTTTTGAATTTCTTCTGGGAGCGTGTTATAGACCTTTGGAGCTAAGAATATGTACGATCTTTGTCCCACCGTTTTTGACATGAATGGAACAATATACCTATTTCTTTGTCTGGTGTTGTAAGTATGAGAAGGTAACGAGGCTGGGTTTTTAGTATAGTGATACTTTATAAGTACATTATAGTAGTATAATTGTCTCATGTCGAATATTTTAGCTTCTTTATACAGGAGATCTGAAGGGTATGTTTGCTCTTTGCACAATATTAATTTAAGAAATCGTTTTTGAAGAATTTCAAGAGGAGTTAGATAGGTTTTAACTACACTACCCCATCCAAGTATACCATAATTTAGATGGCTTTCTACGAGTGCATGTTATAGTGTTTTTAGTTGTGAATATTTAAGAATTTGTTTTAAATATCTAAATTTATATAATATAGTTTGGAGTTTCTTTATTATATAATTTATATGCTTGTCCCATCTTAGGTGAGAATCTATATATACTCCTAAATATTTTATTTCCTTTTCAGCTGAGATAGTGTATATTTTTCCTTCAACATGTATGTCCATTTTGTTGAAGGAAGGTCTATTTGTGTTATTACAACTAAAAGGTAAGTAATGGGTCTTTTCAAAGTTGATTGTCAATAGTTTGTGGTCAAACCAATTTTTTATCACTGATAAATCATTTTCAGCTTTTATTTTCAGCTGCTCCCATGAATTAGCCGTATAGAAGATTGCAGTATCATCAGCAAAGCCAACAATCTCTCCTTCGCTTTGTAATGAGAATAGTCCGTTTATATAAAGTGAGAAGAGCGTTGGACCTATTACTGTACCTTGTGGCACTCCATACCCTATTGACATTGGGTCGCTCAGAACATCATCTACTCTAACGCACTGGTGTCTGTTGGTAATGTAGTTTTTAAAAAGTTGTAGACAATTATTTCTAATTCCAATATCTTCCAGGGTCTGCAAGAGCATACTATGGCTGACCGTGTCGAATGCTTTTGATAGGTCAAGAAACACACATAAGGATGGTTTTCCCTCATTCAAAGCAGAATAGAATTTTGTCGTGAGAGCTAGTAGTGCATCTTGTGTTGAAACTTTTTGTCTGAAACCGAACTGACTATCAGAAAGTATGTTGTAGTTAGTGATATATGATGTTAATCTCTTTTTTTAGCACTTTCTCAAATAGCTTGGCTAATTATTAATGAGATAGGTCTATAATTAGTTACTAGAGTTTTGTCTCCCCTTTTTGTGTATAGGTATAATAACAGATTCTTTAAAGTTAGAAGGCCATATGCCGTCTTCCATGTATTTATTTACTATATAAACTAAGGGTGCCAATATGTAATTTGAAACTGATTTTAGAACCTCGGCTTTTATATTGTCTATGCCAACAGATTTTTTGCTTTTTAGTTCGTTTAGTATGTTAGTTTATTTTTATAATTTTTATATTCTGTTTTTAATTGCATGTTATTTGGATTTTGTTTTAGGGCAGTAAACATTTTATTTTTTTTGTGGACTGATTTTAACAGCCCATTTGTAATCCACGGTGTTTTTTTTTCGTATTTTTTCTTTTTTACTTGTTTTATAGTAGTAGATTCATTGATGGCATTTGTAATTATATTTATGAAATTGTTTGTTGCAAGATCAGCGTTTCTCTCAGACCGGTTTCGAACTTTTTATGTTTTCGTCATTATGCCATAAGTAATGGAAAAGACAAATAATAATAGCAAACCAGGCTAGCCTAAAGCAGACTAAGCAAAACAGACATAGTAAGTGATAAGTGTATCCCTCTGGTGGTCAATGCTACTACCAATCAGACATCACTGATGTCTCAGTGACTGATAGCGACCTGCAAAGCGGGTACCAAGCACTTCGACCTTTAACCCTGGTGGGCTAAACTATAGACTGAATAAGATTTGCAGGAAATTACTCAGCGGACAAAAGCCCCGATCTGCATTGAATTAAACCTGCAAATCTTGTTTGGTAGTTAAGATCATTTGTCAATTCCTCACTAGACATAGACCGAACTTTTTATGTTCTCATCAGTATGCCGCAAGTAATGGCATTGGATTGCCTAAAAATTGTTGTACTTTATTTCCCGATGAATGTTCCACTGTCATACCTATATATTTAAAAATTTTACCAGTACCACGGGTGAATCGAGGATTGTATGGAATCGATACAAATTTCGGACTCTCTCCTTAATTTTGAAAGGTCGGGGAATTTCGAAGTAACTCCATATAAAGGGGAAACTTAATAAGCAATTAACTAGAATATTAAAACTGGCCATTTTGTGTTGAGTACAATGGTGAGTCCTTAGAGATATATCATAAAGTAGAGATATCTTTTCTGTATATCAAATTCCAATTTATTTTCACTATTTTTAAATATTAATGAATTTAAAATTGTAATTGTCCACAGATTTCAATTTCATATGTGAATTTAACTGACGCTAAACGACTGTTTAATTTAGAAACAAACAATATCAGTGAATTTTGTATCAAACACTGCAAAAATATCATCCACATACCTAAGCCACACCCTGGGGAAAACTGTCATTGAATCGAAAGCAATTTTGTTTCATGAAAACTTTAGTGAGTTGAATAATATTTTTTCACTATATCTTGATTGAGATTGTCTGATTCGAATAAATCCTCAAGGTAGTACAAGGTCTGTGGTATCGGAACACTTGGAAACAATGAACAAATGTCAAAGGAGCTCAAAATTTCACCTTGCTATTAGATATTTTTCACCTTATTAATGAAATCATTGGAATTGATCACAGAGAAACTAGGTGGTGCAACGGGTAAACTTTCAAACTCCTCTATTATCCATTTTTATAGGTGGTAAGTCGGCGCTCCAATTGCTGAAACAATAGGACGTACACACTTTCCTGGTTTATGTATCTTTTGCAAGCAGTACAATCTAGGATTGTACTGCTTGGATTACATTAATTACTATTTAAAGCTTGAATAATAATGTTGTTACAGGAATTAAGCGTATTTCTTACTTCAGTAACCATTTCTGTAATGAAGTATTTTTATATTTTTTTATAGACTATTACTTATCAGGTTTTCAGGTTGTTTCAGGATTTACACGAATCAAACAATCTCAGTCAAGATGTAGTAAAAGAATATATTTAACTCGTTAAACTTTACTTGATACAAAATTGCTTCAATGTTAGCTTCTTCGATTAACATGAACGGACAGCAATGGTTAACTCTTTGTTTCCATTCATTGACGGTCTCTTCATGAACAGATTCGAAACAGAAGTAAAAGCAGAATTCGAGTATTTCTCTAGGGTTTAAATAGTTAAAATATCATCCACATATAGATGTGGATGATATTTTTGCAGTGTTTGATACAAAAGTCACTGATTTTTTTATCGATTCCATACAATCCTCGATTCACTCGTGGTAATGGTAAGATTTTTAAACATATAGGTATGACAGTGGTTCATACATCCGGAAATAAATTACAACAAATGGCAATCCAAAGAACGTCGAGGATTTACGAAATTAGTTAGAAGATGACATAAAATAAAAAACATCTGATGTGGCCAGCACATAACTTTCTTATACCAGTATATATCATCCTGATATAAAAAAATCATTCTATTTAATTCCTCACTTACCTCAATTAAATTTTAATAGTGTACTTTGAAATGTTTCATTAAAATTTTTAAATTATTAATTATTAGCGTCATTCGATACTGTCAATAATAATTCATGTCATATATTTTAACAATTTCTTCTTATTGACATTGACATTTTTGTAACTAAATTAGAAATTTCAAATGTCAAACTGTTAAATTTATCCTAACCCCATTTTATGAGGTCAAATTTGTAAAAAATTTCAGTTTACATCAGCTTTATTTAAGTACTTGGAAAATATATTTTATTGGCTTGATTAGTAGACATAATTTATAATCTTTCATCAAAATATATTTTTTTGTAAAAGGCAAATACAAAAAAGCTTGGGTCCCGTGGACCTCCTCTCAGCTGACCAATTTTGCTCATCATCAAATTTATCATTGTCTTTGGCCTTTAGAACATGTGCCCCAAATTTTAAAGCTTTATCTTAAAAACTGTGGCTGCTATGGCGATACTACAGACATGCGGACAAACTTTTTTTAAAGTTATGGTTTTTTATTATAATTCGTCGAGATTCGTCCAGAAGTGCAATAAATTTTTTTATTTTTTTTTTTCGCGAAATTGTACCTTTTTTCTTCTTTCATTCATTATGTCTCTTCTGGTGGTACCACATTCACCAAATTTAATGTGTCACTAAAATATTGTTGACAATCTTAACTGCCAAATTTGGGAAGTCTCTCATTAGTATTTTTTGAGTTATCGCGGATACACACATACACACACACGCACGCAAGTCCGCCCGCGTGCGCACGCAACCACACGCACACACACCCACCCATGCACGCACGCACGTACACACACACATACAAATAGTAATAAAAGAGTATATACAATATATATATATATATATATATATATATATATATATATATATATATATATATATATATATATATATATATATATATATATATATATATATATATATATATATATATATATATATATATATATATATATATATATATATATATATATATAGATTTCATTAATTAATTGTCTACCTATATTTTACATGTGTGTTTTTATACATTGTATGTTTGTAAAATTAGGTGTAAGTAAAATGTCTTATGCATGTGATTTATTGTGAATTTATTGATCTTGTGCAGTACACAAGATCAATAAAGATAATTATGATTATGATTATGATTCCTAAATATTAAACATATTTTAGAGAATAATAAATAAAGCATCCAATAACGCAATAATAATATTTAAACATGAACAAACTATGACGACCTTAAGTACTGTTGGTTGCAAACCTTGTCATGTCACAACTAATGAAGTCTATTATTGTTAAAGTTAACCATTTTTGACTTCCCTATATTATCTATATGTCTGTCCCTCTCTACACTCTACCGCACAAATGATTTAGGCTATCGACATAAAATTTCATAACAAGACTTCTGACATTAACCGGAAGAGTATAGATGATTTTGATTGAGATCGCTTAAGAGAAAGTAACATCAACATTGAGATTCTGATTAAGCTGACAATTGAATGAAATATTGAATTTAATCTACAATGAAATGATTGTTATTGATACGATTATATCAAATAGTGACAATCAACCCATGAACAATTTTATGAACAAGGAGTTTTACATAATTGCATTACAAATTATTTGATTAGGAGACTACGTTAAATTCTCCATTATACTGGCTTTATTAACATACTGAATTATTCTGTATTTTATTTAAAAAATATATATTTTTATTTATGAAAATATGTCAAATTTAAATTACTTAGTGTAATATTTTTTTGGAACCATTTGTTTTCTAATACGTTCCCTCGAGAATATAGCTCAGGCCTTATCAAACAAAGAAAGCTTTCAAGGAAAGATATAAAATGAAAATACCGACCAATAAACTGAAAATATTTATTTTAGAATAAAATGAGAACTGTAGCAATTTTAGCTTATTGTTTATAAGGAGAATTTACCTTTGATATTTGTCTACTATACAAGAAACTCTCACACATTTCATAAATATAGACTGCTAAAAAAAATAAATCTCGAAGAAGTGAAACAATCTTAAGTAAACTTTCAGCATAAAAGTAGGAGAACCATGTAGTAAAATGACACAGATTCATTCTGAGAAAAGGAATACTGTAAATAATTTTTAATTAAGCACGTGGACAAACTTAAAGCGGTAATTCCTTGTATGATTTTAAGATAAAAAGTTCATATAAACATATTATGTCCTAAACGTCTAGGTTTTCGGGATACAGGGTGATAAAGTTTTTTCTATTTAGTTTTTTTTAATTGTCTTATACAATTTTAAGGGTATAATTCAAATACAGCATAGCATGTATAACACTTTTAACAGTACCTATGAAACAATATTATTAGCTTTTGAAACAATCCACACGATTCTAATTTTTTTTGGGGTCATCTCCAAACTAAAATTTCATTTCCTATTTTGTTCTTAAACGTTTCGCTCTATTGATGTTTTTCATTTTTAGTACGGTTTAGAAGTATTTGGCAAAAAATAAAACTATACTTTGTTTTAAGGACAATTTATTAAAATCAGCATATCCATAAAATACCATTATTAACTTTAGAAACAGTCTACAGGATCCTAATTAAAACTAAAATAATCATAATTTAAAGAAAAAATTAGCAATGGTACAGAAGTACATAGTAGTTAATTGGTCAAATAATAAGAATGTTAATTCTCATAAACATAACAAAATAGGCCTTTATAAACAATATTGATTCATTTTCCTAAAGTCGGTTGGAACCTTTGATGTGAAGATAACACTGACGTAGTTTTCCACGAAACACCAAAACTCTATATACTACACTCAACACGTGTTTCGCCAACTAAGGTGGCATCATCTGGAGATGATTAAAACTTATGCTAACAATCTACCCTATCTAAACTATTGTCATGGTTCACGTGACCACTAACCAGAAGCGGGCTATTTGTCTATCTGTCACTATTCATACTATTTTTACACTTAATAATTTCCAAGCTTTCAGATGCATCCAGCTGTCTGGTATTTGTTACATTCCTAATTAATCTTAAATTGCTAATATCTATTTTATGGTTGTTCTCAAACGCATGTTGGGCAACACTAGACTCATTTGTTCTACCATATTTGAGATTGAATCTAGTTTGAATTGATCGTCTAGTCTGTCCAACATATTTTCGATTGCAGTCCTTACAGCTAATTTCGCAATCCCCAACTTTTCGTGTGTTTCAATTTTGTCTTTTGCATTGCCTAAAAGTTATTGTGTTTGTTTCCCGATGAATGAACCACTGTTATACCTACATCTCTAAAAATCTTACCAATACCACGGGTGAATCGAGAATCGAATGGAATTAATACAAATTTCGAATTTTTCTCTTTTATTTTGAAAGGTCGAAGAATTTCGAAAGGACTCTTTAAACTTTTGTTTCCTAATTATTTTATCAATTAAACTTGCAGAATATCCATTACTCGCAGCTATATCCTTAATCAATGCCTTTTTTTTTCAAACCCCTCCTTATTGAGGGGGAAGCTTAATAGCCGCTGGACTAGAAAATTAAAACTCACCATTTTGTGTTGAGCACAATGGTGAGAGTCCTTAGGGATATATCTTAGAGTACTGGTATCTTTTCTGTATATGTCATGCAAAGTTTAGTAAATTGAAGATATTCTTTTGCTACATCTTGACTGAAATTGTATAATTCGAGTAGATCCTTAAGGTAGTCCAAGGTCTGTGGTATCGGAACACTTGAAAGTAATGAACAGACGTCAAAGAAGATTAAAATTTCACTTTCTTGCAACTGAATATTTTGTTTTATGTTTATATCAGTTAACGCGTAATTTATTAAGAAAATGTCGCAAAATAGAAAACTCAAAAAAATTAATCGGTAGTACGTCAAAAGAAACTGTTCCTCAAATAGTTCTCAGCATTGTAGAAAATCATTCCTCACAGTTGTTCGATAAAAAAGAAATTAATCTACTTAACAAGGGATTAAATTTTGCTTCACGTGCCTCTGGAGGAATTTTAGATGAGATTGTTGCAATTGTTGAAAGTTCAATTCAATACCTTCCTGATTCCTTTAAAGGATTTGTCAGAGAAGCTTACAGAAATCAAATCTCGACATATTGTCACTAAAGTTAATAAAAATAATTTAAAAACAAATTAGGTTCCTCTTTTTAGTAAAAGTTAAAATATTGAGTGGAATGAAAAATAATATTAACTGAAAATTTTTTGTTAATTATTTTTTATTAACTTTTACAAATCTTATCACAGATAAGTATAACATATATCTTTTTAAACAATTATTTTCCCGGCTTGTTTAAAAAGATATATGTTATACTTATCTGTGATAAGATTTGTAAAAGTTAGTAAATAATAATTAGCAAAAAATTTTCAGTTAATATTATTTTTCATTCCACTCTATATTTTAACTTTTACTAAGAAGAGGAACCTAATTTGCTTTTAAATTATTTCATTCGACCCTAAGGGGTATTTCCACTATATAACTTCAATTATTCTGTTCTCTGAAGCCATTAATGTTTATTACATTGGGGTTTACAAGTTTCCTTACTTTGGATTCTTTAAATGTGCTGGCTACCCTGATGACGCAAGGCAAGCAGAAACACGTGTCGGTAGATAATTTAAAGTTTTTTAAAGTGAGTGTCAACTGGTGAGTGCCTTGTGTTTTATTTATTTTTTGGTTTTACTAGACAGAATAGTTGAAATTAAAAATAACATTATTGAGTCAGTAGTACTGAACATAATGTGCATATTATCTTTTTTGTAATTCAAGTTTCAGCGTTTTGGCAAATAGACGGGAAAATAATTGTTTAAAAAGATATATGTTATACTTATCTGTGATAAGATTTGTAAAAGTTAGTAAATAATAATTAGCAAAAAAATTTTCAGTTAATATTATTTTTCATTCCACTCTGTAAATAAAAAGGCAATATCTACAAAGGACAAAAAAAATTATCAAACGATTGTGTAAAAAAGATTGTTTTTATTAAAAGCTGATAAGAGTTGTTAGGTAAGGTTGTTATTTTAGATAAAGAGGACTGTTATGAAAGGGTAGACAATCTGATTAGTAATGGTCCTTATTAAAAACTTTCTAGAAATCCATTACCAAAAATAGTTACTAAAGTAAGAAATGTACTTAAATCCTGCAATAATCTTATTACTCCAGCTTTAAATAGTAAGTTACATTTATCTAACCCAAGTGTACCTAAATTATACTGCTTGCCTAATGTACATAAACCAGGAAATTTGGTACATCCTATTGTTTCAGTAATCGGATTGCCGACTTACCACCTATCAAAATGGTTAGCAGAAGAGTTCGAAAATTTAACTATTGCACCACCTAGTTTCTCTGTGATTAATTCCAACGATTTCATTAATAAGGTGAACAATATTCAGTTGCAAGAAGGTGAAATTTTTATCTACTTTGACGTTTGTTCATTGTTTCCAATTGTTCCGATACCACAGACCTTGCACTACCTTAAGGATCTACTCCAATTAAACAATCTCATTCAAGATGTAGTAAAAGAATATCTTCAACTTACTAAACTTTGCATGAAACAAACATGAAGGAACAGCAATGGGTAACTCTCTGTCACCATTCATAGTTAGTCTCTTCATAAACAGATTCAAGACGGAAGCAAAGGAAGAATTCGAGTATTTCCCCAGGGTTTGGCTTAGGTATGTGGATGATATTTTTGCAGTGTTCGATACAAAAGTCGCTGATATTAACAACTTTCCAAGTAAACATAAGCTGCCACAACCACCTTATATATTCTAGTGGACTTTTGTGAGTGACAAAGTAATATGTGATTATGAAGGCATATTATGCCACATTTTATATTTAACACATCATAACCACTCGTTCTTTAGTGGAGATATGAAAAGTCCACAAATACCACATCACTTTTATACGGAATTTGTTAACGTGGAATCAGGTGGAATCGTTAAACAGAAAAACCACTCACATTTTAATCACAATTTCATACTAATCAATGAATCGCAATAAACAACTGAAAATTCAATCATTTTGGGGTCCTAATCTCATATTAAGTAGTGAGCGTGAATATACCACTATAAAACTTAAGAGTCATGATGACGACTTAGTTGAGTCTTTGGTTTAATCAATTACTTTGCCGTCACACTGTAGTGCGAGTTTCCGGAATGACCATCAATAAAATATGTAAAACTGTTTATTCATTTTCTAGTGCCTTATTTATCCTGCTCGCCGATTATGATTATAATTGATGATTATAAGTGATGACTGAGAGTGGTGGATGACTTACAATATTACATTTTACTTTTTCATTCAATTTACAATGAATTTTTTGGTCTTAAAAACATCTCACAATTTTTTGTTAATATTTAAAAAGACGAACCACTTTATTGTTTTTTTTTTGTATTTTTCAAATAAATATTAAGGCATTTTTGGTGTAAAATTTGAAGTAAACGAACCGTTCATTCAATTACACTTTACTATTCATTGATTTTGATATTCGCGCCAATAACACTGACACAAGTAAGACGGCCAATTACAGAACAGGACAGAAGCCAAGCCAAGCTAGCCTAGCTTTCCTTTGTTTTATGTTGGTTCGTTTCGTCTTCGGTTTATATAAATATTTTGCACCTGTATGCTTTGTGTTTTGTACGATACAGCTTATTTTTCAATGGGTTTATTTTATATACTGTTATTATAGAGTTTCTCCCTTTGTGCCGTGTGGTTTATATTTCGGTATTACGTAAGTACAATTTTTCTGTTAATAATTAATTAGAATATGATGATTAATTTAATAAACCTACGGGATAGGAATGAAATGTTTTATAAATGAGTTGTCTATATAAAAAAAAGCTGTACGATTTAATTTTATTTAAGAATTACAAATATGGGTAATCTAAAAATGACAGGGTTGGGTTTCGGTTGATAACAATATAGTCTTTGTATTTACAGATAACAGTGATATGGCCGCCGATTGTAGAAAGTAGATATTGTGGAACTCCCATTAATTATTATTGTTAATTGTAATTATATACATGTCTTGAGCATGTATCTTAACGTTTTAGAAAAAATTTCAAAAGGAAAAGAAATAATGTTTGCTTCCTAACATCTTCCTAAATAAATAGGATTTTCATCATAAAAATTACAATTGGATGTAGAGGGTGTCCAAAAAAACAAACTGTTGAAATTGCTAAAGTGGAAGATTGCTTTGTTTTTTATTTGACATTGAAATGCCAAATAGAAAAGTTCAGAAGGTAGAAATAGTTCTAAATACAAAATTCGATAGTGTTAAACTTAACATATCCCACGTTAAAAGAAAGTATCAAAATCTGATATGATTAATTTGAAAATACAAATGGATGTACTTGATTCAAATGTTGATGTGATATTAGAGATGATGTCAATCAACGGACGTAATCAACTGGAATTCAGTGAATTAACAAATAAACTACCATTAAGAAAAACTGAGGACAAACATCAATCAGAAAAATTACAAAATACAATTGATAAAACTTATTTTGCTGTTGTCAAAAAGTTATTTCTAATAATAACTGTTTTTAGAGAAATATGCTCCAGATTGTAAGAGGATACGATGCAGGAAAATTATCGAGGTGTTTATCCAGAATATTTCATGGTGATATAGCTGCATAATGCTCATGGACTGGGATAAAAGGGAATTTTAAAATTCAAGATTTAATAATCATTGAGAAAATGGAAGTAAGTTTTGTAATCATAAATGATAATTTTTATGGTAACAGGATAAGAGTAGGAAGCAAGCTTTAGTGCTACCACATTTTCCGCTATGCAATAATCATGCATACACATGCACTTACTTTTGTTTCACTTTACAGTTACAATCATTCTTTAAATAATAATTTGTGCCAATTTTTATGACATCTGCACATTTTGAAATGGTGATTTATGTCTATATCACTACTGTAATTGTAAAACAGATGTTTCACTGATAATTGTTAGGAATGTACGTCATTAACCATAAAGTAGGTTAAATTTTTTTAATCTGATTTTTTTTAAATGTGAGTAAGTATTGAATATGATGGTTAATTCTGAATGAATCTAGAAAATTAAATTAGAAAACCTGATAGAAATAAAATCGACAAAAATGAATTTTGTTTCATGTAATATAATAGCGTCGTATTTTATTTATATAAAGATGTCCTATAAGTCAGTAAAGTGGATTAAAAAAAAAATAATTCTTAAATTGTTGAAATAGTGAAATATTTAAAATTTATATTTGATATTAAATATTTGAAATTTTTTTAGATACTGTAAGAAGAGTATTTCCAGCCACCTCAGATTTTAAATTCGAAAGGACTGTAAAAAGATTTCTTCCATTATATACATAGAACAAAGAAAGAATAGGAAATCCATAATAAATGGTATATACCACCCATTCATGACTATTTTGCATCCAAGTTTGTTCTGGACTAGTTACATATTTCACTTTGTATTAGTGGGAGCTGGTGATATTTAGGTCATATACTAGTATTGGGGCATGGTACCCAAGCGATACTTTAAGGCATAATTATCAAGGCTGAATGAAGAAGTTTTGCAAAAGAAATTGAGATTTAAGTTTGCGAAAAAAGTTTAAAAAAGTTGTGTGCTTCACAAGGTTATTTTTTAAATAGTTTGTAAAATATTTGCAAAAGATTTTTTTTTCAGAATTAGGTGAAAAATATATCGATGGATTTCAAATTTTATCAAAAAAATATTGCATTTTCATAAAGGTACACCGTTTTGAAATTTTATTTAATACTCATTTTTCACTGCAAATTTTAAAAAAGGTGTAACTGTAAAATATCAATATTTTTTTTATGAAATTTGAAATCTGTCAATATATTTTCCACCTGATACTGAAAAAAAAAATGTTTTGCAAATATTTTACAAATTATTTAAAATATAACCTGGGTAGGCACACAATTTTTCAACTTTTCTCACAAACTTCAATCTCAATTTTTTTTCTGCGAAACTTCCTAATTTAGTCTTGATAGTTATGCCTTAAAGTATCGCTTGGGTCCCATGCTCGAATGTTAAGATATTACAGCCTAAATTTCACCAGCTGGCACTGCCTTGTATATAGAATTTGGTAACTGACTGTTAGTTTGATAGGACAATACTGCTTGTACAATTTTTCGTTAAAATATTTCCGTGATCAAATTTAATTGTGCTTTAACAAAAATATTAAATAAAAAAACAATTTTAACTAGATATATTGTTGTTCGAGTTTGAGCGTAAACTACAAAAATGTTTACAAATACAATATGTCATTCAAATATTAGTACCCAACAGAGTTCATTATTTTTTGTTTTTATATTTTAAAATCATGTTGCCTTACAAAAATATGTGCCAGTTTGACATGAAAAAATGCCTCGGCTGAGCTTAGGGTAGCCATAGTTCAAGTTTTCAGACTAATGGTAATTTGACTTGGTTTATTTGGAACAGAACTAACAGATTTTATGTAGTGAACTTTAATTACGTATATTACAACTTATAGCCATACATGCTGGCTGACCCGCACGGGTTGCAAAATATACCACGTAAGCCGTTATTTCTTTATGAACGTGTTTAATTTTATGTTATGACTTACAATATAATTTAAATTTTTTTCTATCCAAAATGTTAAATTTAAAATGAAACCTCCCTAGCTCAGCTGCTTAATTTATAAAGGCCTCCCATCTATAAAAATTTAACAATTTGATTTAAATACAACCAGTTTAAGGTCCTTAATGAAAAACAATCAATTTTCGATTGCTATATTTTAGGGTGATTGAACCTTGACCTTTTTTAGTTCTTGTCTCTGCTCTTTTTACCCAAAATTTATTAACATTTCAATTTGACTTAATAGACCCAACAGCAATGAGATTAGTATGGATCATTTTGTACAATTTTTGTTAAGTTGGGATTGCTAAGATTGATTATATTTTTCTTAGAGGTTAAGAAAGAAGCAGAATAAGAAGCATACAATATATATATATATATATATATATATATATATATATATATATATATATATATATATATATATATATATATATATATATATATATATATATATATATATATATATATATATATATAATTTATTTATTTTGTAACCAAATTACAAAATAAATTATTTTATATTTCTATTTAATTTAAATTTTTTTTACCCTAACCTCCATTACAGACTTCACTTGCATTATGAATAATGGTGTCTTGGGTATAGCCTTGTTTTATCGATAAATTTATTCTCTAGGATGCCGCCTCACTTGGGTTGTGTTGGCACACACCTGCTGCACGGTGCATTCTTGACAATTCACTGTCCATCATTACTTCATCAGAATATTGAGGAAACAACAGTTAATGAGTTTAAACTTGAATCTTCAATTTTCTGATGAAGTCGTGTATGAACGTCAAATCAAAACGTCAAGAGTACATCGTAGGAGTGAGGTGGCAGCAGGTGGTGAAAGCCATCACCGCCTAGGAGGGCGGCATGTCAAGAAACGACCATTAACGACACAACACGGCTTTTTCCCAAGAAATCAACATTTATTAAAAACAACGGCCATAAAAAAGTTAATTTTGTGGTATACTTCAGATCAGTGGCGTCTGGTGGATTTAGGTTATACCATATCTCAGTATTGGAGCATGGAACTCAAGCAATATTTTAAGGCACGACTATCGGTATTGAATGAAGAAGTTTTGCAGAAAAAAATGAAAAATTCGAGAAAGAAATGCGCTGGCACGCCTGATTATTTCTAGACCGTTAGTAAAATATTTGCAAACTATTATTTTTCGTAATTAGAAGGAACATTTATTACCCCGTTTTTTTTATTTTCGAAAATTTTGCTGAAACTTTTTTTTAATAATCAAAAAATTCTAAAATTTATTATATGAAATAATATACTTTTTTTATAGGGCTTTTATCAGTTTTTTCCTCGATATATCAATTTTCAAATGCCATATGATATGTTCCTTCTGATAGACATTGTGACTTATAGGAGATTTACCAGAGTAGCCAAAAGTCCACAAAAAACTCTGATGTAAAAAAAAAACGTTAATCTGTCAAGTTTTCATTTGCAGTATATCTACATAAAAATTCAGTGACATGTAAACATCCGTTTTCTTTAGGTTCTCTTTGACATTTATTTTCGCCTTCTTCTGGTTGTCTTTGGTCGTTATTTCCATTTTCATTAGGTTCTCTTTGGTAGTTATTTTTATTGTTTTCAGGTTCTCTTTGGTAGTTTTCTTCTAAAATTTCTTATTCTTTTGTCCCAAAATATTTTCGCCTAAATCGGAAAAATTGCTTATATTATCTATATCGTCAAAATTGTCCTCATCGTCCGATAAACCCAAAATTACCGAGTTGTCGTCATTCATTAGACATTCCAAAAGCTGTTCATCCGTCATAGGCCGCTCCCATTTCTTTTTTTTACTTCTTGAAAGCAAATTTTCCATTTTTTGTATCCATTATAATGGACATAATATTTCAAAATTCTATATCAAGATTTTATTAGAAATATTCTAGCAATAATTGCAAAAACCAATTAAATTATAGTTTTTACTTACCAGCAGTGATAAATAACACCATTATTTCATAAAACTTATTGTTTTGTTGCGTATTTTCTTGTAGACATGTAAACGGGTGTATATGAGAGTTGAAAAATGAAATAAACACAACCGCAGCAAAGTCTACCCCTTCGATAACAGATGCCGTCCCATGTTTTAAATGCGTTCCTTATGCATGTCCTTACACATTGACAAAGTTACTTGTTTAAAAATATTGGTTATAAAATTTATAAGATTTATAGAAAATCGATGTCCACTGTAATGGACACGATGACTGAAAGGGTTAAAGTTGGGATTCATTTGTAACCTCACTTCCCCTAGGAGATATAATATTTTTTATATGGCAAAGTCTGATGAATACATTTAGAGATATTTCCAAGGAAAAAATTGGCCCTGCTTACAAAATAATGATAGAGTTTGTGAAAAAAATGTCAATAACGTATTTTTTCGAAATAATTCAAAAATTAAAAAAGTTGGACATAAATTTTACCGCGAAAAACATTACATGTTCATAACATATGAGAGAAAAGTATTGATTCTTTCATCAAAAAACAGTATTAGTTGTGATTACGGATGCCCTGTATGGATCGAGAAAGTGAGATCGTATAAACGACATTTGACTTCTTAATAGTCCGTGTATGCTGTCTACGAGCTTTTGAAAATAAAAACAGTAACATGGCAGTGAATAGAACACCTTCTCCTTAGTACATACAATGTGCAAAAAATCAGAATGTAACACTCTGTTGTTTTGAAGAAAATAATTATTACTTTGGAAGAGGCATTAATAAAACCAGCCGTCTATAAAAGTCTTGATAAAGTATAATTAACTAACTATAGATCGACTTCCTTAATAATCAATCTAGCTAAATATTTGAAAAGATCTTCAAAAAACGTATCACCACCTTTCTCGAAAATACAATATTATATCAAACAGTTTGGTTTCAGGGAGGCTAAATCGACTGAAGATACTATGGCGAGTATTCTAACTAAATATAAAACTTTGAATGAAAGTAAACCCGGAAGACCGAGAATAATAAATACAATTCAGATTGAGGAAATTGTCCTTAATCAAATTGAAGAAAATCCTGAAACTATTACACGAAAAATTGCGGCTCAATTAAATGTTACCCATGTATTAGTATGGAACATTTTAAGGGGTGCCATTTTTCGGCCCGACAAAAAACGGTTAGAAAACGACAAAAAAAGGCGATAAACACGATAAAAAAATGAAATGCACTCTCAAATAGTGTTTCACGCGACAAATAAATATTTGACACAGAAAAAAAGTACTTACCACGACAGAGAAGGACTATGCACGACAGAAAAGTACATCGCCCGATAGGATAGCTTTATAAATGACAGAATAACCACTTTCCCCTCAAAATAATATATTCGTGGCACCGTAATTTAAACTACAAAATATGACAAATACACTAAAAAATATCTATTTTCGAACACGATACATTGCACATCCAAAAAATATAGTTTTCACGAGTTTTCTGCTGAAAAGGGTTATGTATTATAGAAAGACGGATAAAGATGAATGTTAAAAATTTTGAAGCTGTAAAAATGTAGAAATAGAATAAAATATCTAATGAATGGTTAGTAAAAAATAATGGTAATTATTCTAAGTTAAAAATATTTTATTTTCAAGTAAATAAACAAGTTGTATTTGAAAAATAAAAAAAGGAAGTAAATCGAACAAACTGAACAAATTCTCAATAAACGTAGCACACAAATCCAACATTTAAAAAAAAACAATCTAATAAACATTTCATTGTATAATTAATGCCCTTTTTGCTTTAGAAGGGCGACCTCTCTTTCTTCTTGCTCCAAGAGGTATTTGTTTGGCTTCTGGAGGAACCTCTATTAATTTAAGACGAATTTTCATTCCTAGAACGTGTTTACAGGTGTAGTGTTTAAGGAAATATGGACAGGTACAAGACGATTCATTTAGATTTTCAAAATTAATAGTTACTACCCACACACCGGAAATATATTCCTTAAAAATATCGAACGTTTCCCATGAATAATTTTCTTCAGCACTATTGAATTTTTCCACAAAGTCGGGCGAAATAGACTGCATTGTTGATTTTGAAGCTCTTATATAAAATTTAGCAAACAATGTTCTGTCTTCTTTTAAAACTTTTTGGTTCAAAGTTGCCCATTGGAATGCTTCAGTCCATGAGCGTAACATTATAGTAGGGGTTTCCGAAAAATTTTTAAAATTTGGTGTCATCGGATCTCTATCTTTCGACCACTTTATCAAAAGATTAAATACATTATTTCCACTAATTATTACTAATTATAAACACAGAATCACAAAATATATGCAAGACATGTGTATCGTGCCGATAACTAAATGCGCATGTATATGTACAAATCAGCTGATGAAATCTTCTGTCGTGCAAACGCATATTTCTGGCGGGCAAACTTTATAATGATGTTGGATATTATTTTTCTGCCGTGATACTGACCTTACCGTCGTTATTGAATACTTTTAAAGTAGGGATATACAATTTTTAGTCGCGCGAATATTGTTTGCATAGATGATCACATTAAGCGTCGTTAAATATTTATTTTAGTCGTGTTACAGTAACTTGTTTTGGTGTGAATTTACCAAATTTCATCGTGTGGAATTTGTCGTGTTTAAAACCTATTTTGTAGTTAATGGCACATTTTCTATCGCTCATGTATTGACGTGATGAATACTTCTTCTGTCGTGCATAAAATATTTCCCCCATTTTAATAGATAGCAACTGCATCCCTATCACATACGTACCAAGGTCTATTACCAAGGGATTTTCCCCAGAGTAGCTTTTTGTACTTGTATACAAAATACATTAGTGATAAATCCAAGGTTTTTATCCCAGATGTTTACCGATTAGGCATGTTTTTCCCGCTACGCAATAATAAATTTTCACAACAATCACATGTGGATTGAAGGTAACTCACACGCTATAATTGAAAACAATTTCCAAAAGCAGTTTTCAGTAAATATTAGATATGAAATTGTTAGGGATTTTCTTAATGGGTCTCATTTTCTACCTCCCAGGCTTAATGGTAACCAATACAGACAATTTATAGAGAATGTCCTACTCGATCTCTTAGAATATTTCTCAAGAAGGGAAAGACGTCGAATTTGGTTTATGCATGTATGATGGTGCTACACTACACTTCAGCTTAATTGCAGGTATTTATATCAAAATTATTATTATTTTTGAGCGGGTCGATGATAAGGCACATTAACGCATATATTGAAATCCGGGGTGTCCATTTCCAGCAATTACTCTAAGATAAGTGTTACACCTTTGTTAAATTTATCTTTAGATTACGGTAATTTTAATTTTAATTAGAACCCTTGTTTCAAAAGTTGTTTTATGGGTACTGTTAAAAATATTATGCATGCTGAATTTGAATTAAGTTATCCTTAAAATTCTATAAAAAAAAATTCAAATAACTAAAATATAAAAACCTTTATCACCCCTAAAACCTAGACGTTTAGGACATATGTGTATATGAACTTTTTCTCTTAAACTCATACAAGGAATTACCGCTTAAAGTTTGTCCACCTACTTAATTAACACCCTGTATATAAAACCTTGCTTTGTTCAACAAGTAAAAAATGTGGATGCCGTATACATCAAGAATATTATATAATAATATTATTAAACGTTTAAAGAAAATTCTTTACGTTCGAAAACTGGAAATTTTGCCCACTTGTATACCCTTCTGGTTGGTCTTGAATTCAATTGATTCATTGATTTAGAACAAAGTTGGAATGTTTTGTGGAATATTTCTATTTATTCTGAAGATATAATGAAATATCCATCTTTGCAAACAAATATGTAGGCATAGTGCATGCATAGTACATAATGAGCTTAAACACTCAACGATTACGTGACTACGCTGTTCTCATATAATTTCATGTCACTCTTTAACACTGTACCATCATCAGAAAATCATATACAATGAACCAGAGCAACGGGCTGTGGAATGAAAATCATTATCATTAGCCTTGGTTTAGTTATTTTCTTGAGGGATAGGTAGACGGAAAAGAGTGACATGCTTCAAGTATGGTTAATTTGAAATTCGTTCTAAAACATCCTGTTGCTAAAATTCAGAAAATTATAGTGTAGGGTAAAATGTTGGGACAAGAGCACTCATTTTTAAACTGTGTTATTTAGCTTATTAAACGGTTTTATTTAGCTTACTCTGATTGTATCTTGTGTGGTTCAAATCTAGTAATTGAAATTTTACCTCCTTCCTGTTGACCGATTGATCTGAAATTCGGTACACACCTTTAGTTCTGATGACAATACAATTATGTATATTCAGTATCATTGTAAATCCAAGATAGCTGCCTTCATAAATTGGCGGATTATAGACTATTGACCGATTGATCTGAAATTCGGTACACACCTTTAATTCTAATGACAATATAATTATGCATATTCAGTATCACTGTACATCCAAGATGGCCACCGCCACAAAATGGCGGATTATAGAGTTTAAACAGTCTATACATTAAAACTGAAATCGAGGTATCTAATCAAAACAAAGGACTTTGTCAGCTTAGAATCGTGATTCAAGCATGAGTCCCCCACCCAAGTCAAGATTTTGTATCGTGTCGAGGACTGTGTGGCGTTAGGGTGGCTAAAAATGATACGTCGTTAGCGATACACCAAGGTAGACCAAGCAGTTGTGTGTTTAGGCTCGAAATTGTTTGAGTATGGACAAGCTTACGTGGCACTGAGTCGAGTAAAGTCTTTGGAAGGATTATGTATTGAGGAGTTAGATTGCAACGAACTAACAGGAAAGAAACCTTGTAATAATGAGGCACTAAATGAACTAAATAGAATGAGAAATATTAAGTAAATAATTAAAAAGCTAAAAACTTGGAAATAAAAAATAAGTAAAAAAGAAATTTTTAGGTTAAACGGTTTTATTGTAAAGACACATAATAATGCTGCAGATAATGCACTAAAAGTTAAAAAAATATTTAGGTAGGTACAAGTCATCACACCACTCTCCTCATCAATTTAGAGCATTGATCAGACTAAAATAAAATCGTGGGGCGTAGCGTAACCTGAGTATATACAGGGTGGGGCAATAGTGCGTCGGACCTCGATATCTCGAGTTCTACGATAGCTAGAAATTTTTTAAAAAAATTGCGAGTAAACTAGATAAAAAGTCTATAACTGGAAATTATTTCCACATACACATACAGGTTGAGCCAAGACGAAATTACAGGACCAAGTGCCTTTTTTTAAATGGAATGCAATGTATATCAGTACATTTTTTCAAGCCTCTTTCTAGGCTCTATTCATTCCTATATTATTATTGGCTATCTCCCAACCACTTTGATGTAACGAATTTTTTTGTTGAAATAATGCCATCTGCAGATGGATATTAAAAAAAATCACCACAGTCACAATTATGGGTTTTAAGAAAAGTTTGTGTGAATACCAGTTACGAGATATCTAATTAATATTTTTAAATCATTTTCATTTCCTAAAAATGTACAGGGTGGCCAAAAAATCAGTATTCAATTAAGAACTTTTAAATTGAATTTTCTCCATTTTTTCAAATGGAACACCCTATATATTTTTCAACGATGTGATGTAAAAATGAAAAACGAACATTTTTTGTAAGTACTTCCCTATGGCTAATTGCAACCATTTTCGTTTTATAAATAAATAAGTGTTTATTTTTCAATCAAGAACTTTTTAAATTGATTTTCTCAATTTTTTTCAAATGAAACATCCTGTATATTTTTCAACGATGTGATGTAGAAATGAAAAACGAAAATTTTTTGTAAATACTTCCCTATGGCTAATTGCAACCATTTTCGTTTTATAAATAAATAAGTGTCAAATTCAAGAATAAACTTAAAAAAAAAGAGGTTCCCTTAAATAATTCATTAGAAAAATTTATAATAGGTGTTCGACGTGTTGCCCATTTTGATTGACACACGTCTTTATGCAATTTTGAAATGAGGCCATTTAGTGGGACCATTTCCATTGAAATGAGTAAATAGTATTTAACCAGTCCTTCATTGAGAAAATTCAATTTAAAAAAGTTCTTAATTGAATACTAATTTTTGGCCACCCTGTACATTTTTAGGAAATAAAAATGATTCAAAAACATTAATTAGATGTCTCGTAACTGGTATTCACATAAGTTTTTCTTAAAACACATAATTGTCACTGTAGTGATTTTCTTAATATCCATCTGCAGATGGCATTATTTCAACAAAAAATTCATTACATCAAAGTGGTTGGGAGATAGCCAATAATAATGCAGGAATGAATAGAGCCTAGAAAGAGGCTTCAAAAAATGTACTGATATACATAGCATTCCATTTAAAAAAAAGGCACTTGGTCCTGTAATTTCGTCTTGGCTCGCCCTGTATGTATATGTGAAAATAATTTCCAGTTATAGACTTTTGTATCTAGTTTACTTGCAATTTTTTAAAAAAATTTCTAGCTACTGTAGAACTCGAGATATCGAGGTCCGACGCACTATTGCCCCACCCTGTATATAAATGATCGTTCTGTGATGACGCACGATGATAGTGACGGATTTACTTTTACACACATTTTGCTTAAGTTGTCTATTGAGAAGATGCATCCAAAGCATATAATGATATAAGCGGTTGACTGTAGATAATAGAAATGTGACGCGCCCCACGATTTTATTTTAGTTTGATCAATGCTCTAGATTGATAAGAAGAGTAGTGTGATGACTGGTACCTGGTAACTACCTAATTATTTTTTAGCTTTTAGTACATTATCTTTACAATAAAACCGTTTAACCTAAAAATTTTTTTTACTTATTTTTTATTCATTGATGATGTGAGAGTAATATTCTTGACCCCGTTGCTATATTATCCGTCTGAAGACTAACAAATATTTTTTATAGCACAATAATGCTAATGTCTCATAATGCGGGGATAACTTCGAAATATTGATGAACAAGTCAGGCTTAGCCACCAAATTTCCGATTTATATTCTATCGAAATAGATGAATAATTGAAATGTCCAATTTATTTTGCCATCGTGAGTGAGATACAGTATATGATCTACAGTGTCTGGAATGAACCCTAAGACATTATCGAGCATTTCATTTGGGGCATACTAATGCCTAAAAACGTCATCACCAGGTTCAGAAATATTTGCCATTCTTCAGAGCCGCTGACGTTTGACGTTTAGTACGTGCGTGTTGCAATACCAAATAATAAAATTATCCTTATCAACTTAAAAATAAGTTAGGGTTGTAAGGTCCATGAACCATGAAGGTCATGTTTGTAATACTAAAAATGAATGTCGTACACAGTTTTATAAAAAAACAACACAACAATATATGAATATGGCTGCAATAAAAGAAAACTTTGCAGTAACTTTTCCATAGCAGGGTAGTAGATGCCAGTTTGAAGCTACCGAGATAATGACGTGTTTGGTCGCACTTGCTACTTCTTGGTAAATAGCACTACACAGTGAAATTATTATAGTTCCCATCACCACTTTCTAAGTAACTACAACTATTACGTTAGTCGTATGTACTACTTTATGGTAAATGCACGGAAATAATTTTGGTTTTTGTCACCTCTATTAAGTGAAAAATACTTTGTTGACATATGTCACTATATAGTGACTCAAATTAAATTCGCCATTATTCTGTTATTGAGTGATGACGCCATCTTGACGGATAAAAATATTATTCAGAATTTTTTTTTATTAACTGCGGTCATTTGTAAACATGTTTTATGAATACAATATTATTACTTTATAATACATATAATAAAAAACCGTTTTCCATAAAAAATGTTGCACTTTAAATTGTACACATAATTTTTGAAAAAATATTTTTAATGAAAAAACAATTTTTTACAGGGCACGTCTTTTTTATCGAAGTACAATAGTAACATTTTACAGAAAACAAATACCTGTTTTAATTTCCACACTCAAGAGTGACTGCAAAACATTATTGGACATATTGACTTCAACTCAACTCGATAAGTCCCATTACAATACATTATACTTTGCTATTTGAACAAGAGAGAAAGCAAAAATAGTTTTCTCTCATACCACTGACAGAGCTGTTACAAAGATAGAGTCATTACTACTAATTGGCTACATTCCGTTTATGTAAAAACCTAGGTTTCAACACGTAACAGGGACGGTTCCGGAATAGTAATTGCTATGTAATAACTATTTCGCATTTTGGTGAATACTTGGTAGAAGAATCGTTCCTATTACATAACAGTCGTTAGTTGCGAAAACCTTTAAAGTTCCACTGATGGTAGCTACTACGTAGATATTACTAGATGTGCTGCTTGGATAGGGTCGTTTACAGTAAATAAATTAGATGATAATAAACAATTAGTTCAAAAATGTATCACGTTAAACATATTGTAATAATTATATTTTGTTATTTATTTCATAAATCATATTATAAATTTTAAAATGCTAACATCACTTATAACTAAAAGTATAGATATTTTTACATTCTCATATTGGTATTTTTGAAATATTTATCAAAGTGAAAGAAATAATAAAAAGTAAGAATGACAGCAGTGTATGGCAGCCATTATTGATGCCATTGCCGGATTCTTTTAATTAACATTAATAAATCATTTTTATTGTTCACTCAAACACACAAGATACAAAATTATAAACTGAACCATATATATAAGATATTTGAATTTTAATATAATAAACAACTACCTATATGTATCTGCTGTCAAACTAAAATAAAAATTGATATCTCAAATAGCTCTAGAGATATGATGGTATATTTCATAAAAAATAAGATAAAAGTATCAATAATTTCTCATTATCTACATAATTTGCTAAATTTACATTTAAATAATAAATCAAGTGTAATATATTTCTTGGAAGTCGGGTGTATTTTTCACTGTGATAAAGTAAATATTATACTTCGTTTGGTTACTTGAACTTTGTACCTAAAGTATTCATTTAATTGCTCAGCAAATACAATTCAGTAACGTAAATTTAAATTTCCTTTTGAAACTGGCGAATGCGCCAGGAAAGCGAATGAAAGTTTAGCGAGCAAATTGGGTGAAACATTTATTTATTGAGGGACCTACCTAATTTACGTATAGATAAGACTATTGCAATTTCACTCAACTATTACATTATCATTTTAAAATGTGAACATACTTTCAACATATTCAATACTTGTATAAACAAAATAAATATCAAATTTATGATTCATGATGATGAGATAAACCCGAATATCTTGAATACAGTCCAGTGCATATTGACAAAAAAATATATCGTTTGAAGAAAAAAGTCCAAGAAAGCTGATCTTTTTTTACGCTTTAATATCATTGTTATAAACAATGTTTCAAAAGTCCCGCGTGATCCGTTATACGAGTACGTGCAATTTATTACAGCGCGTAAAAGTGTTAAAAAGTGGTTTTTCGTGAATATTACCGTTCTTTTTAATTTTATGAATTTGAATGTTATTATAAGATCGAAAGATTTGAAAAATATCTACGAAAAATGTCTTTATTCGTTTTATCGTACTAATTATAGTTTTCGAGATAACTTGAGTAAAAATTGGGACTTAAGCACATACATCGATTTTACTTTATTCTATGCTTAATAAGTTTACAAATTGGGTCCTATATTAAAAAACAAACAAGGAATTTTTGACGAAAAAGGTTCTATGAGATTTACTATTGAAATCAATCATGATTGTTTTTTTTTTAGTGATGGCAATATGTCAGAATTATGATTATTCAAAATATATTCATTCGTATATTCATTCCACTTCCTATTTTTCTCCTTCCTTCTCTTCTGCTTATCTTTTGGCTCTTTTTTCTATATTTTCTTCTTCTCCTGTTCTTATATTTTCTCCTATTTTTTTCATAAACATTTAAGTAAGATGTCCCGTGATAAATGCTGCAAACAGAAGAACAATGGAGTTCCAAATTTCGGCAGCCACACAAATTGTCAGCAACCTTTTGCATATTTAAAAACAATCCGGAGCAGGAAGTGCTGGTGTTTTGTTCTGGGCTCCAAAAAATTGTTTTTCAATACCTGTCCCAAATCTTGGCAGTTCAGCTCATTGCGCAACCAATTCTACACCTGATAATATACTCGGAAACAGTGCCCTTCAGCTACCTTCGCTTTAGGTGGTAATGAATGTAACTTGACAGATTTAATTTTACTCACTAATTTACAAAAGCCCAAGTAATGATAGTTATTCAAGAAATTTTTCTTTAATTGAAGCACCTTACATGGCCAAGAAAAATCGCATTCCATTGGAAGAAATTGATTCTCGACAAGCATCACTTCGACTGAAAACTTGAACTGCATCTTTCAAATTCGGTCATTTTTCTAACAATTTCAGAACTGCGTATTACCTCTATGAAAAAGAGCAGATGTATCACATAGAAATAAGATATGGTCCTTCCTGCCTGTATATTCGCCAAAACTTCGAAAAGATAACATTTTTGTTCCACTGTTCCTTTGCTTGGTTTAAAAAATGTATTTCTTCATCAATAAGCAAATTCTCCATTTTCAACGCGACTTTATTTTCTAACACTGCAAAATACGTCTAAAAATGCCGAAAAACTAACCAGAACTGTTGGATTGCCAGACACCACAGTATACCTCGAAATAAAAGATAGCCCAAATAAAATTTCACCGACTACCAACTACTTTTTTACTAATTTCAACGTCAGAATTATTACAAATAATAGCCAAGTAGCTCCTTAAATTTTATAGTTATTATACAACGTCAGAGCAACGTAGCTTGAACCACGCAAACCTACTATTTATATGTACATCTAGCACATTTACCAGCGTTGGTTTGACGTCAGAAATCTACTTAATACGTTGGGTGTGTTTTCAGATCATTATCCAACGTTGATTAGACGTTGGTAACTGACTAAGTAGGTTTAGGTAATTCTTGGGTGACCTTGCAATGTTGGTTAGACATTGCTAACTGACAGTCGTCTAGCAAAGTAGGCTGGACGTTGGTGTGAGACTTTTTGGCCACGGCTTTATATAACCTCAAATTAATGTCGATAATGCAGGTATTGGTAGATATTTAGTAATTATTTATACACCAGCTGCAACGCACGGTCAATATTATCGTGATTGTTTTGAGTGAACGTTAGTTCTGGTGCAGATTTCTGCACCTGAGTCAACTAAAAGTTGATACAGGTAAAATTATTTAATGTTGACGTCCTGTTAATAAAAATAATTGTATTTTGATAAATACAATTATTTTTATTAACGTTATGATTAACGGAAAATCGGAATTCATGTATTTATTTGGAATTATCACACAAATAGTCAGCTAGGTAATAGTTCCCGACTTCACCATAGTTTCTGGTTCCAGAGAAGGAAATAATAGGCAGCCATGTTGATTATGTGTTTACAATTATTTTAAATACACAAAATTTGCTTCTTTTTTCAAACAAAGTAAGCAAAAAAGTTTCTACTTATTCGTAAAATTAATTATGCAATATTTCAATTTCGTTTTCTTTGAGAAAGAAAAAATTTTTAAAAGTAAGAAAATAAAAATTGTACTTTAATTCTTAAAATAAACACTATTCTTATAGATTCACTATATTTTCAACCTACTTCATATATACATTATATTTAACAATAAAATTTCTTTTGTTTCAATTTTTACCCCACCAGATTTGATATTTTATTCAACTTAAGTGATTTGTATACCGAGTGTAACAGGATCATGGTACTCCCCCTTTTCCCTTTAGTTTTGAAGGTAATTGATTGAAATTTGGGATATCCTATATACCTATATACCAATTATTAGTACTATTAATAAGAAATTTATTCATATGTCGTATTAAAATAAACGATAAATACAAACAAAATTACAGCTAAAAGAAAATAAGAAAATACAATTTTGTTCTAATTAAATGTTAAGAAGTAACTAACTATGGTGGCTTTGAAAACAATGAAATATTTAGGTTGTCAAACATTTGTTGGTTTACCGGTGTTTTTGTTGTGTCATTCTTGTTAATTGTGTTCAAAATGCCGCAAATTTATACAAGAAATGAAAAATGGATATGTTAATTATTTATGGGGAATGTAGAAAAAATGCCATTGCGGCTAGACACCTTAATGCCGAACGATATCCTGATAGACAATGTCCAACGAGAAATTATTTTAATCGTCTTGAAAATCAATTCCGAAGTGAGCCCAACAATGATGCCGAAGAAAATTTCATTCTTGACTAAGGAACGGAAATTAATGTTTTGACTCGAGTAGAAGTTGAGAAGACTATTTCTTTAAAGCAAATTGGGTTTGAATTGGAAATCAGTCACCAAACAGTAAGCTCAATTTTGCACAAATACCACTGTAAATCTTTTAAATACTAATTGCACCAGCACTTGTATGAAAATGATTACGAACGTAGGATGGAATATTGCAATTGGATTTTGCAGAATAATGTGCAGCCAAACAATGATTTTTTGGGAATGATTTTAGTTTCGGACTAGTCTAGGTTTACAAATTTGGGATTATTTAACCTACAAATTTCAAAATATTGGTCACAAGAAAATCAAAATTTATTACGGGAGGGTAACTTCAAGTGCGGTTCGGTTTCAATGTTTGGCTTGGAATAATCGATAGTAGAATCATTGGTCCAATAATATTTGAAGGACTCCTGACTGGTGCCAAATACTTGGGATTACCGCAAAATGAAATTGAGGATAGTTTAGCTAAATTACCTTTCCATTTACGACAGATAATGTATTTCCAATAAGATAGCGCTCCTCCCCATAGGTCAAGGATAGTAATTGATTACCTTCAACGGAGATTCGGAGAAAACGTAATGTCGACGAATGGTCCTGTGAGACGGCCTCCAAGGTCACCTGATTTAACACCCCTTGATTTCTTTGTTTGGGTTCATTTAAAAAATATTGTCTACGCAACCGCCGTTACAACCCGTGAAGACCTGGAGGTACGAGTAAGAAGCGCAATTAATAGCATAACGGCCCAGCAATTGGCGAACGTTCTGCGAGAAACAGCTATGCGAGTTCAGAAGTGTATTGACGTTAATGGACAGCATTTTGAATAACTGCTGTAATATTTTGTGTTCATTTTTTATATTCCAAGGTATGTATACCTTGTTATACATACAAGGTAATTAGAACAAAACTGCATTTTCTTATTTTCTTTTAGCTGTAATTTTGTTTGTATTTATCGCACATTAATACGACATATGAATAAATTCCATATTAATATCAATAATAAATGGTGCCACGGTACCAATATAGTTCCATTCGAAAAAAATGAGTTTTGTCCCAAAAAACCATTTTGATGAATTTTATTTACTCATAAATCACGTAATTTAGTACTTTTGACGGGATTTCGATTTTTCTAGCATTATACGGGTCATTTAGAATAAATCTGAACCGTCATGGCACACTTAATTGGAAAACTAAAAATTGTATTATAAAAAAATACTGACGTTTGAAATGCCACTTATTTGGTATCGTTGGATTCAGAAAATTATGCAGAATTCAAAAATGTAATAATATACAGGGTGTTCTATTTAAAAAATCGAAAGTTAGTATCACTACCGGCGAAACCGGAAGTGAAAAAAAATATCACTTGGATGTCAAAAAGTACTGCTTATTTTGTATATAGGATGTCCCCAATTTCAATAAATTTTCTTCAAAACCAAAGGAGAAATGATCTTGTTACACCCGGTATAATACATACTCAATGATACACATTCTTCATCTATTTTATGTATGTAGGTAGATACGACAAATAGAATAATATGCAAAGTTGGTTAGTTTCACCACCTAAACCCGACTTTTGTAGGTCAGATTAAGGACAAATTTTAAATAAGGTTGGTAATAGCCTGACAACCAACTTAAGCCGACGTAAAATTTGGTCGGTAATAACAACGACTAAAGTCGGTTCTCTACGTCGAATCGACCCATATTTTATTGACCAGATTAGTATAAATATGGGTCAGCACGACGTTTTGCGTACGAGTCACACCGTCTTTTTAGTTGCGAACAGCAACGTCGCGTCGGTTCGTTATCAAAATGTTGCTTGGGGGGGACATGCAGCTGCTTATTTCTATTCGGGGTAACTTATTAATTATACACCTGTAAAGCGACCACTGTCACATTTTAAATAGTTTATTGTGACTTACAGATCTATGTATGCATACTTGTATTTGGGATCATATTTGCTTGTGTTGTAACGGTTTCATATTTATTTCATGTTACAAGGTTTAATAAATAATATCAAATTATAAAATGCTTCCTCAATCTCATTAATGAACCGTGTTATTTTTACCACGAATTAAAATAGTTTGAATTGGACTGCAACAATTCAAAGGCATTTGTATGGAGTGAGGAGCATAGAATTAGCGATTTCGTCGGTGTTCTCGAATTTCAATGACCGCTTGTCTTTTCTTATTTCTTTTTGTTAATAATCAAAGTTCCTATGATTTCCACCAAAGGGTTTAAGGGTAACAACTATATGTTTGCATTTAATAAAGATAGTAAGACAATTCCTTAAGTTGCTTGAGCCAGTGTTGTCACCCGGAAATATCCGATTGCCTTGGTATTAGAAAACATGTCTCGTGAAAGAAAGGGGAACGAGCCTTGACCCTTTTCGTTTCGAGCTGCCACTTGGTATGTCGTGTGCACATTAACGTATTTAATTAAGTCATAAGTAATATTTAACGTTTGCATTTTTATAGAGATTTGATTGCTTAATTTAATTCACGTTATAGTAAGGTAAGGTTATATTTTTATTTAATTACAAATATTCTCATTATTAGGTTTTTTCGGTACAGATCTTTAGTGCAGACTTTTCTTGGTGCAGACTTTTCTCTACACACTTTTTAGATACAGTTTCAAAATGCAGATTTAACCCTTAAGATGCAAGTTTAAGATTAAAGTGCTTAACTTTTCCCATTTCGAAGTTTGATATTTTTTTAAGAATTTTTTTGTACGTTGCCGAGTACTTTGTTATGAACATTCCGTTTACTTTTGATATGGATTAGAAATCGAAGTAGTAACCTTTTTTATAAATTCCTGTAATGAGCATAAATGTACCTGTAAATTTCGCGTCTTAAAAATCCATATATACTGGATGTTTTCGCACATGATAATTTTCTGCAATCTATGATTGTGAATTTTATCGTTGTTTTACACACGTGTAAATCCTGATATAAAAGTTAGTAGCTGGAAGCAGTGAAATCCACAGACATTAGGGAGACGAGGGAGTATTTGAAACTAAAAATCCTTTTTATGAACACTGAACAACCTTATTGGTAAAGTAACCGCTGTAATTGTCTGGAACATAATTTATGAAAAATTATTAGGACCATTTTCACAATTTATTAGGCGGAAGCTAACCAATAGGATATTTCAACTCTTTGTAAATGATCCGAAATAGAAAAATAGACCCTGTGTTCTACCTAGTTGATGTACCATCTTTCATCGTAAAGTACAAGTAGCATTTTTTGCCCTTTAACCTTTTGCCTTGTAGAGAGAACTTTATAAAAATACCTTTATTATTTTAAAACGAACCATACATAAATTTACTGAGAGACACTTGATTCCAACATTTGATATATTGTAAATAAAATATTAATTCTCCAATTTGTAAACTTTTGCTGTAAAAGTTTTTTCTGTATTTTTAATATCTTGTGTGTAATTAATTAAAAGGTAGCGTAGAAACAAGTTAATGTGAGTGATACCCCGCGTTAAATTGCAATTTTTTTAATATGTTGTTTTAGAATAGTGTCGAACAAGGCAAGTTAAGATAGATTAGTGTTTTTCGAGTAAAGCTGCCATTTGCCTTTATTTTCGATCTTACAAATATGATAGTGAAGCTGTCTTTTGCTATTACTGTCAGTTAATTGTCTTTGAGACATCTGTTTAGTTTAAATAACTTTTGTTGCAGCTCTCGATACAGTTACGTATTGTTTTTCGAGTAAAGTTGCCTTTTGCCTTTATGCTCGATTTCGTTTTGAGAGGGAAGTTACCTTCTGCCTTTACTATCAGTTATTTGTCTTTGAAACATTTGTTTAGTTTAAATAACTTTTGTTGTAACTATCGATACGGTGTAACGAAATTGCAAGCCATTTCATTCCAGTTTGTCGTTTTATGTGAAGAATTGTTTTTGCCAGTCTAGTCCAGATGGCGCCACTGATTTCTACTGGAAGTATTGAATTGGAGATTTGTGCACTTATAAAAAATGCTTAAATATCTATTTATCTTTATTGCTCATACTGTACTCTCAAATGTTTGTCTCTTTCCAAACTATATTTGAATTATGGTAGCAGAACACTACGGTGCTACTTGCTTCTTACTAGTGTAGCGTTCTGAAGACAACAACTGTAGTTCAGCGATCTGGTAAAGTTTATATATTTTCTGGTATTATTGTGTAATTTTATGATCATCATTATTTAAAAAGTTGTTATATTGATTTAACGTACCTTTGAGGTCATTTTCATAATAATATTGTACCGTATTTATCTTAATTTACGCATTGGGCTAATTAGCTTTTCAGTGATCAATCAGTTCACGTTGGTTGTTCTATGGAATAGTGTCATTAATATCGATTAGTATCGATTTATGGTGCCTTGTTGGCGATTTATCTAATATCCATCTGATATTGTAATAATTTCGTGTGCTAATTTAAACCAACTTTCGGTTATTGTAAATCTTAGATGTCGCCATTTCGTATCGTAGTTAGTTGTTTTCTGTCTTTGTCTGTTGATGTTTTAGGTCACTTGGTTACATCGGTAGCTCTGTGAAGAGTGGTGTCTGGTGACATTTGGAGTTTGGTACCACTTTTGAGGAAACCTATTTGTTTATAACCTTTGTGAGAATTACCTAACGTGGTGCATTTGTTTTGTGGTGGATCATTTTATACCAGTGCATATATTTACCAATCAGACTTCTGCAGCATAAGGTTTCTCTAAATTTAAAATATCGAGTGCTTACTTGACCGTTTACTTAGTATCTAGTTAGAAAAGCTGCTCTAGTGGAGCCTTGCCTGGTTATCTGGCAAACATACCTGCCTAGTTACCTGGCAATTGATTAACTTTTAATTATCTGCAGTAAACATATAGTCAAGCTATATATCTTTATTTAACTTTATCTGGAATTAATTATTACCTCTCTACGAGGAACTAATTAATAAATAATTTAACCTGACGTTACCTTTATTTTGACAATTATCTTATTATTTTATATTTAGCAAATACTTATTTACGTTATCTTTCTATTTGTTTGTCTGTATACAGACATTCTAAATTCTATTTTCTTGAAGAATTCCTTCTTTTACTAAAAAAATATCTTAAAATATAGTGAACACCTATTTCACTTTGTTTATTATCATAGCTATACATACATAGCTAGTTTATTTGTTGGACTAGTATTTTTTTCTATTTAACGTAACTTTTATTAATATTTAAGTTGGTTGAAATGTTCAACTACCTAAAATATTGTGGGATACCAATCCTAGTTTGTTTAGTTTGCAATTTACTCTGTAAATTTGTGTTAACTCTCATATTTTGTCTACGTAGCTGGACAATTCAAACGTCACAACTTTTTATATTTGTTTTGCCTATATTACTGATCTCATAAAACTCTCCCTATTTTATGTAAATACCTAGACTAAAAGAAGAGGATAACTAGTGGACCAAACTGACCATTATATACAGAAAAGCGATATTTTATACAACGAACATTTCATCTCAAGGATAACCGCAGTACTGACAGTGGTGAATCAAACTGACACCGAACCTATTCAGAGCTTAGCCGTTGGTGGATTCTTCGCAGGACTAATCCGTTTGAAGTTACGTAAGATCTTAGTCCCCAGTGAAAGTTGATATTAGGCCAGAAGAATTTTTGTGAGAGATCATTACCTTTTTTATTTCCCATAACGTCATATTTTTTTTTTTGATTATTTTGTTGGTCTTCAACCACAACCACTTATATTTTTTAACTAAAAGTTTGATACATTGAGCGTGCCGCCGTGAGATAACAATCACGGCAAAATTATCAATATACAAAATGAGGGAGACTAGATTCCTCCTTTTCTTGGAGGTGACGGAGTCGTCAGTCACATTGAAGCAGCTGGCCAAGGAGGTGCGGTACCTCCAGTACACCGCGGTTGTTTGGCGTCACCACTTTAATAACAAACTGATCACCCAATACCACCGCTGCTAAGCATGGGGGCACGCGACAACGAACTATCGTGCCCCATGGTGATGCGTGAAGTGTGCTGGAGGGCACTTCACAAGGGAGTGTAAACTGGAGTGCGGTCAGCCTGCTAAATGTGCCAATTGCAAGGAGAGCTATACGGCGAATTCTATAGACTGCGAAGTTTACCAAAAGAAAATTGCTCAAATAGAGAGCAGAAAATACATAAAACCGTCCCCCCAGACGAGATACATGGCGACTCCACCACCCAGGACGAACGCCTGGGTAAAACTGGCAGAGGCGCAAGGAAGCCGACGGCAGTTATCAACTATCAAAAAGATGTTCCTGCTCTCCCAGGGCAGAGGAGGAGTCCTCCTGTGGTCACTATAAATTTGGAAGCAAGACAAACACCGACAGCGGCTGCATCCCCGGGAACCGCGGGGAAATTCAACTAGTCGCAGTCGGCTTTTCAACAACTTTCAGACCTTATCAATCTGGACCTGATGTTAAGGCGAGTGAAGCTGCTGACAGGTAAGCTCACCTCTTGCAATACAGAACTTGAAAAATTCGAGACGTTCTATCATTCCTGCCAAGACGTCTCGAATAATGTGTACTAAATTTAATGTAGCTTCCTGGAATGCGAATGCTATCAGTAACAAAATTCCGCATCTAATAAATTTTCTGACGAGGCAAAAAAATGACATAATGCTCCTTTACGAAACGAAATTGAGAAGATGAGATAAATTGAAAGTCCGTGGGTATACTCCATTAGGCGAGACGGAGACGGCAACAGAGGCGACGGAGTGGCCATCCATATAAAATCCGACATTGCACACATTCACAAATCGATCGGAAACACGACGTTCGAGAACGTGAGTGTAACATTGGACGGCAGCACGAACATCACCGCCGTGTACGATAGACCTTGAACCGTTTCAGGGCGGACTGTCCTAACAGATTAGTGAACTGGGCGGACGCAGCCTCATCATCGGCGACTTGAATGCCAGACATCGAATGTGGAATTGCCATCGCTACAATGCGAACGGCAACACCCTGTTGGATTATGTCAACAACAACGACGTGTCTCTGGTGTTCCAGAATACTCCGACGCAATTTCCAGACAACGGCACTACGCCAACAACTCTGGACATAGTCCTCAACAAGGGCTTAACCACCTCCTTGCTACCTATGGCGTTGGAAGAGCTCACGTCCGACCACAATCCGACTTTGATTAATCTGCGTGGTGTGTCAAGGGAGGACGCCGCGATCGAGGTTACATCCTATAAAAATGCCGACTGGCCGGCTTTTCGCCAGTTCGTCAATGATCAGCTTGAAATAAATAACAACATAAATGATGCCGATGACCTAGAAAGTGCCATGGACGTATTCACGGGCATACTCCAGAAGACCGATAAAAATTGATCCATACAAGGAAAAACTCGACGACGAGGTCAGACAAATGATACGCGACAAGAACAGGCTAAGACGGCTTTGGCAACGAAATAGATGTGATCGCCAGGGCGGAGTTGCACAGGCTGCAAATGCAAATTCGTAACTCCATAAACACCGAAAAAAAATCGAAAGTGGGGTGAAAAATTACAATCGCTAAATCCGCAAGACGGTTCGCTGTGGGATATGATGAAGCATCTTAAAAACACGAGGCAGTTCATTCCAGCCCTGTTGGAGATCGACGCAAACGGCCAAAAGACGAACAAAAAGTTAACCATCTAAGAACCAATTCGAAAATGTGCACAACCAAAATTACCCAAATAATCTCGAGCATGACCGCATAGAAAATTAAATTTCACAAATATGTGGCCATGGAGTCCAAATTCCTATGACGCGACAGCAAATTTTAGAAATCATAGCCACACCCACGGAAATAAAACAATTTATCAGGACGCTCGCGAACAAAAAGGCGCCGGGAGCAGACGGTATCGATCATAGGTTACTCAAAAATCTGCCGAAAAAAGGGTATTGTCCAACTTACGCACATGACCAATGGCATTCTGCATATGCAACACTGGCCTAACCAGTGGAAGGGTGCGGTGGTGTGTCCCATTTGAAATCTAACAAGAATTCAAAAATGGCTTCCAGTTACCGCCCGATATCTCTGCTGTCGGCGGTATCGAAGCTGGTCGAAAAGGTCATCCTGAAGCAGCTGGACGCCGCCCAGGCGTCATGATATCGACGACGATTCTCAGTTCGGTTTCAAGAAGGGATGCAGCACGACTAAGCAAATCATCAAGATCGTTAATGATGTCAAGCGACAGTATTAGAAAATAAATTTCTACGCCTCATAAGTAACTCAACACAATATACCCCCATAAGAGATTTACAAGAACTTTGCAACGACATAGTACCCATAGTGGATCACATCAGAGATATCTCGCAAAAATTCTACGAATTCAAACTCTCTGATTGTCTACTGACCGTCAACATCACACAGATAAGGGAGCATAACGCGTCTTTCAAGATAAAACACAAATTACCGTACCAAACGCTACCAATATTTCGGCAAATAATTTAAATAAAGTGGCTCCTCCCTAAAAAATTGGATACCACGCCCACAATATAAAAAGAGCCCCAAAATTCAAAATTGTTTCTCTCTCATTTTCTTCCTTTCTGTTTGTTTTGTTTTTGTAATTGTCATTCCCTACAATTTTTTTTCAAATTATAAGCAAAGCATCAGTAAAGTACGGCACATTATTATTATACACCAAAATAAAATATATATCTATTGATCTATAAGTAGAAAGTAGCGGAGCTAGACATTCCCGCTCGGGTTCTGTAGTGTTTAGAGGTGGGCTTTTAATATCCTCAAAATTCAAAATTTATACACGAAAATTTATTTTATATATATATATATATATATATATATATATATATATATATATATATATATATATATATATATATATATATATATATATATATATATATATATATATATATAATTTTTTTTTGGCCTTGTTTTAAAATTTTACGCATGTTTTTGCATCCGTCGCCGGTTTCTATGTGTGTTTCCATAGTTTAAATTATACAATCAAAAATGTTTTAGGAGCTGTATTTTATGTTTTTAAATTAGTCTTAAGCCCGGACTGGCCCCGCTCTGCCCGACCCAATAATTGCCCCGCTGCCTCCATACACGGGGATGCTGGGTCGACAACTGACCAGGTGTCCGGCGAGGGCGCACATGTTATTGTAACTTAGTTAATCAAAATAAAGTTGTTTTGAATTTGAATTTGAGTTTGACTGACGTAAAACATTCGGGTTCGATTCCTTGATCAGACATCTTTTTTTTTACTTTTTTTTTATAAATTTTTTATTAGATAATTCATATATAGGGAAAACAGTGGTGTCCGGGAAGAAAAATGTTGACGCTTGATTTATACAGGAAATTTAATTCTCTACAAAATTATTCCTATTAATTTTTATCATTAATATTACAAAAAAATGCAGATATACAACAATTGAGAATAATTAAATGCGTTTAAAAAAATAGTGTACCAGATCTTTAGCTTACTAATAGCTTATGCAAATTACAAAATTGTTTTTATTAAGTTATTATAGAATAAATAGATGAAATCAAGGATATTAAATTCACGTCAACCAACTATACCTAGCTGATTATCGCTTTGCCGGCGCACAGTGGGTCACGTTTAACATTTTTTTGGCCAAAACTCAAATGAACCGAATTACACAGACTTCCGAGAAATAGGTAATAAACAAGGTTCTTGTTAAGGATAACCTTTATTCTTGGGAGAACAAAAGATCCCGATTCCTATACTTGTTCCATTTGTGTTCTACAGCTCGAGAAGTAAAGACGTGTTTAAGTTTAAAATTGTGCAATGAATATTCAGCGTTTACACGAATGTGATCTTTTGGTTTCTTTGTTTTCAATTGAACGACTCGGTAATGCCTGGCATAGAACAAGGTAAGAAAGAACCTTATTGCAGGCAATTAGTTGACTTTGTTTGCTATTTGGTGTTCGAGTTATAGCCTTTTAGCAACTGAACTGTTTCAGCCGTAAATTTGGATTAAAATTAAATTTTCATTTTTGTTACACTTTACTCCCGCAAGCTTCCTTCCTATAATTTTTTTATAATATTGAATGCAGTGTTCTCTATATGTCCTGTAAATTTCAGCTGCCTATAGTTGCCGTTTTTTGAGTAAAGGCGTTTTGAGTACGTTGATGCAAGTGAAAAATACCCAATTAATTTTAGAATAATATTTACTGAGATTGCAATGACTGATCTATTTCAATTCATGAAATTATTCACTAATCACTGTTTTAAAGTGTAATTTACGCTCAAAACACATCATCCCTGTAAAAAAAATTGCGCGCTACCCTTTCAACCCCTATAAGTAGACAGATGAAATTGCAATTTTAATACCTCCTCTTTTGCGTTTCTCTTTTAGATGTTAAAGCCCGTGTTCTATCTTATAAACCCAAGCGACTTGATTTATTCAAGATTTGGAGAGAAAAATCTGGAAGTTCTAGTGAGAAATGTCAACATGTTCAAAATGCGGTATCAAAAGTAGTAGAAGCTAAATACTTGTCCGAAGAATATTTAGTTCAAGTACGACAAACTGTCTTCAAGTTTTGCGATAAATTGTCGAGGTGGCAAAACAGCCAAAGAACCGAAAATTATTTTCTTGCAAAAAATGAGAAGTTGTTGAATGAAGATTTCAAATTCCCACCAATTTCTACTAAAAGTCTGCCAAATATTAATCAACCATCGACATCTAGAGGCGGCAGACTGAAACTGACTTTCGAGGAAAGCAGTGAAAGGTCAAAAAGAAGAAAAACAAAAGAACTTGTTGACATACATGAACGAGAGGAATTAAGTCAGCCGGTACAGTTAAGTTTAAAATCTGCAGGAGACATAGATACTGCAAAAATGATAAAGGAGGCATTGCACACAACACCGACCCGACCCTCCAAAATTGCAGAAGCTTGGTTGAAAAAAAAAAATTCGCTGTGCCATACACTCCTGATGAAGCTCTTTCCCTGTTTGTAGTAATAAATATGATAAAAAATCAATATTTGAAAATAAGATTAGGAGCCAATGAGGACCAACATATACCAAACTTATCATAAATAACGTGAAGCTAAAGAAGAATGCTACCCCAAAGCTGGTTCAATTTCTGTTTCAGAATCAATGATGGAGGTGGAATTGCAAGCTCTTCTGAATCACACTGTATCCCGTATAATCAAGTCGCAAGAAGAAGTGCTTCAAACTTTACCTGCAGAACTCATTTCTGAGTTAGTTTTAATTTCAAAATGGGGCTGTGCCGGGAGCACAATTCACAGTCACTATAAGTAGAGATTCGAGGACGAAAATATTGATTTGGACATGTTTATAATATCTTTCATTCCCTTATTATTACACCCATCTTCATACAAAGACACTGTTATTTGGAAAATCCCATGTCCGTCTTCGGTAAGATACTGTCGACCTATTAAAATATTGTTCACCAAAGAAACAACTGCCTTGTCTGAAGAAGAAATTGCCTACGTAGAAGACAAGATTTCAAACTTGGAAAAGACTAATGTCAACATCAGCGAAGGTAAACAAATCAAAATCAAGCATGAACTAATACTAAACATAATTGATGACAAAATTTGCAATGCTGCAACACCTACAACTTGTGCCCAAAAGTGCTACATTTGCGGAGCCACTCCAAAAGAAATGAACCAAACAGACAAAATTTCAAGGAAAAAGTCAGATGTAACAACTTACAAGTTCGGACTTTCCACATTACATGCGTGGATACGTTTTTTTCGAATGTCTCCTTCACATCTCATATCGCTTGGATATTAAAAAATGGCAAGCGAGAAAGGAAGACGTGGAAAAAGTAATAACCCGAAAACTAGGCTTTCAAAAAAATTCCGGAAAGAAATGGGTCTTCTGGTGGATCAAGTTCAACCAGGAGGAGCAGGTACTTCGAACGATCGAAATACTGCTCGATGATTTTTCAGGAATTGGGAGGATTCAACCAGTATAACGGGCCGTAATGCAGTTTTGGTAAGGTGGTTCGGAGTTATTTTACAAACTCTTTCATCGGGCTTTAAAATTAACCCTACTGCAAGAAACTCTCAAGTCGTACGTCCAAGAATATCCTTGGTAATATATGCCAGCTAGCGTGCATAAAGTACTATTACATGGAACCGAAGTCGTCAGTAACGCTATTTTGCCAATTGGGAAATTGTCAGAGGAGGCGCAAGAATCAAGAAACAAAGATCTTAAACATTATAAAAGAGGTCACACAAGGAAATTTTCAAGAATTGTGACCAATGAGGATTTGTTGCGTATGCTCTTGGTTTCGTCTGATCCTTATATTACTAGCTTGCGACCCCCACCAAGAAGAACAAGAAATGCCTTTTCTGCAGAAATTTTGCAACTACTTGCTGCCCCCAATACCAAGTACATCAACTGCTTATGTAGAAATGGAAACCTCACCTGATGTTGAAGAATCAGATACATCTCAAAGTAATTCGAGTGAAGCACAAAGTGACTACGAAAGCGACTATTAACGTTCTTGATTCTATAAAGTGATAAATCATTAAATAAAATGATATATTATTAAATGTTTTTTTCCTTTTTCGAGGTGAAATTCTATCAGTATCCAAAGTTTCCAAATTTTATTCAATGATTCCGATTTCCGCCACATGAAACCCACTCCTGTATATCAGTTGCATTTTTTACCATTTTTCCTCGAATTTGAAGGTAATATTCTATTTGAATCCAATGTTTTACAATTTTATTCAATTATTTCAATTTCTACCCTCTGAAACCCACCCCCATATATCAGTGGAATTTTTTAAACATTTTTCCTCGAATTTGAAGGTAATATTCTATTCGAATCCAAAGTTTTACAATTTTATTCAATTATCTCTATTTCCACCCTCTGAAACCCACCCCCATATATCAGTGGAATTTTTTTAATTATTCTTTCTCGAATCTGAAGGTAATAATCTATTCGAATACAAAGTTTTACAATTTTATCCAATTATTTCAATTTCCACCCACGAAGCCCACCCCTATTTATAGATGAGATTTTTTTTTCATTATTTTTCCTCCAAACGATAGCTGATTTTGGGGCATTTCCAGGAGTTTCAGGTTGGCGGTGCAGAGTTGTCGCTGTAAACTTAGCTCTTATCATTTGAAATTAAATATCGTTTTTGTAAACGCTAACTTGAAAGTATATTTACACAATTATGTTTTCACATACAGCAGAAACAGTAATATGGCTTAATGACCCTCTCTTTAATGTTCACAAAATAATATAGTCTTAAAAGCAACATTAATTCTCGACGTTTCAGTGATGTATTATTCAACTTTTTATTATTTTCAGTTAACTGATCGGCTGGAAATAGTACAAACTGATTTAGCATTTCGTTCTAATAACGGCGTTTAACCCCAAATTATTGATCCATTAATCCACCCTGAAATTCAATACACACTTTATATCTTCCTTCATTGTAAGAGGTGGTAACAAAAATAGCCCTCAGTCACGCAGCCCAGATAATTCAATATTCGCTGAAAGCGAAAAGCTGAAATAACAATACTATTATTATATTGTATACATTCATCAGTTTTTCCTATCTCTAATTAAGGAGTTAAAATTAAAAAGCAATATTGTGAATTGAGTAGAATATTGGAATTAAATTCAAGATAGAAAGTATGACATTCAATAAAAACAGTATTTTTAAATTGCCGAAGTTTATAATGAAATTCCGTTAACATTAACAAGATTAGGCCAGTGTGCCGGTTATTACCCCCTATAAAATTGTATAAGGTAAGGATAATACATTTCTAAAAATAAGAATGGGTTATATTTCCAAAAATTTTAACTGACTCTAACTGCAATTCAGCATATATAAAATGTAAAAACTTGTGTCTTAAGAGTCCTTTTACAAATTTTAAGTGAAACAAACCTATCAGTTACATATAAATACATATTGATATATAGTAAAAGATGTATGTATGCAATTTTCGGCAATTTCCCCTGGGAGGCGGCAACTGTCAGTGTAATTATGCCTGTTTGTTAATAGCACCCTCCCGTATATTTTTACTGGGATAAATTGTGATTCAAATCACGAGCAAATTTGATGTGGTTCTCATTGACAGTTCTTAAGGGATTGACTTCCAAAATCAAAAATTTAGTGCATGATTGAGTGAATTTACAAACGATCCTGAAGGGAACCTTTAATATATTTTTGTAACGCCATATCCTAAAGTGATATCTATTGGACAATTTCAATGAATCAAAACAATGTCACTATTGACAAGTGAGAAATAAAGAAAAAATTGTGAAATAAACTTTATTTCATAGTGTAAAATAAAACTAAATAGTCAACAGACAACAAATTAAAGTTCTTACATCAAACATTTATTAATTATTAACAAATTTCCTGTACAATTTTATTCATAATTTAACGAAAATTTATATGTCACTAACATTATTTATATTTATTCCTGAAGTTATAGGTTCAGATGTGCGAAAAATATTTGATTCATTTATATTAATATGGTGGTTGGTCTGATTTTGACCAACGACTACATCGGCCGACATAGTCATTTCTGTAGTATTGTTTGAAAATATCTGTTTTGAAATTTCCTTTTTTGTTCTGGATGCTATCTTCTATATATCCCTCAGCAACTGTTGAGGATTTCCATCCCCCATGGCGTTTTTAGGTAAGAATATCAGCTCTAGAACCAGCTAATAGTGATGTCGAAGATGTCCTAAAGCTTTGATCCGAATATTGCTCAAGATTACATACCTTAAGTATTTAGCTAAAATACTTGGTATTTTTGAAAATATATCAATACCAACTCGTTGGACCGTACATTTTTCTCCTTGATATTGAAGAAAAACCTCTTTGTGATTCACATGAGTAGGACGAATAGCTGCATATTTATCATAAATATTTAGTGGATTTATTCCATTAACTGTCTCACCAATTACCGTAAAAGTCCTTTCAATGTGGGCATTCGAATCAGGTACTTTAACAACCAGCATGCGGTCTTTTCTCACAATGTCATCAATGATCATATTGTAGAGTTCCTCTCGACGACAAGCGCCAGCCAAGTCCATTATTAATACAACTTTCAACATTAAAAACTTTTCATCTGGTGCTTCTAGGAAAAAACGTTTTACATCTGCTCTGTTAAAAACTTTAGATTTCTTAGCTCTATAACCAGTGGATTATCGTTTCAAAAAAGCTTGTACTTTTGATAATTGGATACATCTACATTATTCTGTACGTTCAAAACTGCTTTAAGCATCGAAAACTTGAACCAGAGACTTGAACATTTTAAAGTTTTTGCATTTTCAGATAGATAAGTCAAAAGAACAGGCTCAGATATGTTACTCACAGTTTTCTGATTACACCAGTGCATAAATAAATCATATTCTTTTTCGTACAATTTTCTAGATTTCGCTGGTAATAAATCTAAAGTTACAGCAATTGCTTGCTCCCTGATTTCCCGAGGAGTGCTAGGAATAAAATCTTCCTCACTATCACTCATTTTGTTCCAAATAATAATTGTAAAATAGAATGTGTCAAATGCGACGTTTAAATCGTTCAATATTTAGTTGTTTTATTATTGGTTTCCATGGAAACAGCAATAGAATTTAGTCATTACGACAAGGTAACTTTGTCAATTTGCCGTATTTTTACAAAATTATAATATTTTTTAATATCGAATGGCGATACAAAAAATTTTGTATATAACTCGAGACTAAAATGTGTTTTTTTTTACTCGTGTAAACACTTGTAAAAATAAACACCATTTTAGCCACTTGTTATATAAAATACTGTTACGCCACTGGACTGTGTAGACTGGTTAGATGAGACTGGAATTGTATGGGAACGGCCGGGAATATTCTGGAGTGCTCTAGACTGGGTGAATGGATGTATAAATAAGACGCACGGTGAGCCGAGATTTAATCTTAAGTTGAACGTGAGCGAGTAAAGAAGAAATAAGAAAGAGACTTATAAGTGTTCAAGTGTAATTATAATTAAGACAGTAATTAGTCTATTGTTGTTAATTGTTAATTAATAAATAAAGTAGTGAATAAGTGTTACCTGGACTTTCAATCAACGAATCTACTGGAAGAGGTGTTTGTGTGGATAGCAAACACGTAACAATTTGGTGTCGGAAGTGGATTGGAAGAGAAATTTCTGGAATATTCGAAAAGGTTCTACAGTGTTCTTCTCAGAAATTAGTGGTAACACGGAGAATTAAGCTACTGGACAGTGTTTGGAGGACTATTTCTGGACTGAATAGTGACTTTAAAGTGGATTTTCGAGAAGTTCTAGAACATTCGATTTAGAAATAGCTGCAAATACGCGAGTGCCGCTAGTTATAACGTGTCGTGGACTGAAAAAAAGGACTATTAGTGCAATTTCGGGAAAATTCTAGAACATTCTATTTGGAAACTACAGGAGATACGTGAATTGTGTAGACGGGAACGTGTTATAGACTCAAAACAAGACTTATTAGTGATATTTCGTGAAAATTCTCGAACATTCCATTGGACAATTAGTGGAGATAAGTGAATTTTGTCAACACAAAAGAGGTATAGACTCTAAATAAGACTTTCTAGTGCTGTTTCGAGATTTTTCTGGAACATTCCATTATTAAAATAGACGTGATATCAACATTTTACGGATTTTATAGTGTAATAAACTTTATTTTGAGCTGATTTACGTGTCGTGAGTTAATGCCAACAACAAGAAGCATGGCGGAGAAACAAACACAAGACTTACTTGCAGCATTGGTGCAACAAATGCAAGAGCAGAAAAAAATTATGGAAGATCAAGAAAGAAGACGACAGGAAGACAAAGAAGAACAAGAGAGAAGACGACAGGAAGACAAAGAAGAACAAGAGAGAATACGACAAGAAGAGAAAGATGAACAAAGGAAAATAATGGAAGATCAAGAGAGAAGACGACAAGAAGAAAAGGAAGAACAAGAGAAAAGACGACAAGAAGAAAAAGAAGAACAAGAGAGAAGACGACAGGAAGAAGAGGAACAGCAAAGAAAGGAACGCCAGGAAGAATTAAGACAAATTATGGAGGGACAACATCAAGTCATGCTCTCGGTCACTGAACAACTGAAGGAAGATGTACATGTTGAAGTCATGGAAGTTAAAGAAAAAGTTAGTGAAGTTAGAGGAGAAATAACTGAAGTTAAAGGAAAAGTCAGTGAAGTTGAAGGGGAGATAGCCCGGTTGAAACGACAATTAAGAGAGAAGGGAGGCCAGTTAGTATCGTCGTCTGGTGCTAGGTTACAACCACCTTCATTCGACGGTCAAAGTTCATGGTCAACTTATAAGAGACAATTTGAGGCAGCTGCACGTTCAAATAACTGGAACGAGGAGGAAAAAGCAACAGCATTGGTATTAGCACTAAGGGGCCAAGCATTAGATCTGCTCCAAACAATTCCTGCCGCACAGCAACAAAACTTTAACATTTTGGAGGCAGCGTTAGAACTAAGATATGGCGACCAACATCTCGCCCAAGTATATCAGGCTCAGCTCAAATCACGCAGACAACGAGGTGGGGAAAGCCTCCAGGAGTTCGAGGCTGCGGTAGAAAGATTAGCCCATCTAGCCTATCCTGATGCACCAATGGAATTTCAACAACAGTTAGCAGTTGGTACATTTATTGATGGAGTAAGGGACCAGGAAGTTAGGCGAATTCTTAAGTTGGCCAGGCATAAACTTAGTAGTGAGGCTTTAGTACATGCACTGGAGATTGAGGCTGCCTATAAGGATACCACACAATCAAATCAGAGAGTACGAGCTGTGAGTGTGGAGGAAGACAAGCCAGACACAACACAAAACCTGATATCTGATCTACACAAGATGATGACCCAACTACTGACAAAATCGAACTCCCAGCAGAGACAAGACCAACAACAAAGTAGTGGGAGGCCGAATGGAGGCATTCGTTGTTATAGGTGTGGCAAAATGGGCCATATCAAGAGAAACTGTCGTCAACGCAGCCCGGAAAGGGTAAATGCTGCTGTAGTTGAGGAGCCACAGGAAAACTAAAGATGGCTGGCAATTTGGGGGCTGCGCTGGCCAAGAAATGTTGTGACCCCCGAGAAATAAAAGTTTCCCAACTTCGGAGAGTTCAGAGTAGTCTGTTGTTGGAGGGATATGTAAATAAGAAGAAATGTATGTTCACAATCGACACAGGAGCTACGTCATCAATAGTACGGGCAGGATTCATAACAGGTATCAAAGTAAATAAAGGACAGAATGGATTAGTCATCCGGACAGCTACGGGAGATAGGGCGGCGGTTCATGGGGAAGTCGATATGGAGCTGCAGATTGGCCGCTTATGTTTTAAACACCAAGTTATCGTAGCTGACATTATAGATGACTTCATTTTAGGATTAGACGTTATGGAAAAATATGGATTTGTACTTGACGTTGGAGAACGAGTTCTCAGGATTGGAAATGAAGAAATTATTCTTTCAACGGCAGATGAAAAATTCCATAATATCAGACTACTAACTTCGAGGACAGTAAAAATTCCTGCACGAACAGAGAAAGTAATTGAGGCCGTCCTGGAGGAAAATTCTGTGGGATACCGCTTTGGCCTCGTTGAGAGGGACGACTCAATTAAAATGACAGACAATATGATCCTGGCAATGACTTTAACACAAACTACAGATAAGATACCGATTAGAATGGTTAACCTAAATTCACACTCAGTGACGTTCAAAGAAGGCGAAGCAATTGGCACCTACGAACCAGTCACATGGATTGCGAGATGTGAAGAACAAATCATTGGAGCTTCGTCAACAGATATGAACCAAGAAGTTGTAAGAATGTTAAATACCCAGTTAGAACATTTAACTCCAGATGAACATAGAGAAGCTTTAAAATTTTTGAAGAAGGAAAGTACAGTATTTGCAAAGGACACAGAAGCTCTTACAAAGACCAACATAGTGCAACATCGCATAAATACTGGTGAATCAGCTCCTATTCGTCAACCACCTAGGAGGCTCCCATTAGCAAAACAAGAAGAAGCTTCTGCAATGGTACAGAAGATGCTTAAAGACGGAGTTATTGAGGAATCAATCAGTCCTTGGTCGTCGCCAGTAGTTTTGGTTGCTAAGAAAGATGGAACTTTAAGATTCTGTGTCGACTACAGAAAGCTGAATGACGTCACTAGAAAAGACAGCTATCTGTTACCCCGAATTGATGACACACTAAGTACGCTGGCAGGTTCACAGTGGTTTTCCACTCTAGATCTTCGAAGTGGATATTGGCAAGTGGGACTTCATCCAGATGAGAAAGACAAGACAGCCTTTTCGACAGGAAGTGGCCTTTATCAATTCACTGTGATGCCTTTCGGCCTGTGCAATGCGCCAGCGACTTTTGAAAGACTGATGGAACTGGTACTGCGAGGACTAACTTGGAAGACATGTCTAGTTTATCTTGATGATGTGATGGTTATGGGACGGGATTTTAAGGAGCATTTGAAGAACCTTCAAGAAGTGTTTGGAAGAATTAAAAATGCACACCTGAAATTGAATCCCAAAAAGTGCCTAATGTTCCAGAAAGAGGTAAAATTCCTAGGACATGTCGTCTTCGGAGGGGATAAGAACAGACCTAGACAAGATTTCCTCAGTACGAGATTGGCCGAGGCCTTCAAATGTTCACGAAGTACGAAGCTTCCTTGGTCTATGCACTTATTACAGACGATTTGTGGAACGATTTGCTGATATTGCGAAGCCACTACACCGGCTTACAGAAGAGAAGGTTCAGTACCAATGGACACAAGAGTGCGAAACATCATTCAGAACACTAAAATCAGCACTGTGTTCGAGTCCGGTTCTTTCATACCCAGAACGGAAAGGCCTCTACGTATTAGACACAGATGCCAGTAATTCTGGACTTGGATGTGTTCTTTCCCAAATTCAAAATGGACAGGAAAAAGTAATTGAATACTTCAGCAAGACGTTGTCGAAGCCAGAACGTAACTATTGTGTGACACGGAAGGAACTCTTGGCTATTGTCAAGTCCATAGACCATTTTCACAAATACCTATATGGACAACATTTTAAAGTTCGGACCGACCATGCTGCATTAAAGTGGTTATTACAATTGAAGACTCCGGAAGGCCAACTAGCTCGTTGGATAGAAAAACTGCAGCAATACGATTTTAAAATCGAACATCGTCCTGGAAAATCCCATAGAAATGCAGACGCTCTCTCCAGAAGACCCTGTCGGGAAGACTGCAAGCACTGCCACCGGGTAGAAAAACAACAAGGGATAATAATTGTAAACACCGTTAAAATTGATGTTCCTGACGATTGGACAAGAGAGACATTAAGAGAAGAGCAGTTAAAAGATCAAGAAACTGGTCCTATTCTGGAATGGAAAGAAAGAGGAGCCCGACCAGGCTGGAAGGACATTTCAGACAAGGCGGTGGGACTGAAGGCTTTGTGGGCACAATGGGATTCCCTTAGAGTAGAGGATGGACTGTTGAAAAGAGCTTGGGAAAGTCCAGACGGGAAGGAAATTTCTTTGAGATTGGTAATTCCCAGGTGTCGCATATCAAAAGTACTCCAGGAAGTGCATAATGGAACATCTGGCGGACATTTTGGCATCAACAAAACTCTCACTAAAGTACGCGAACGATTCTACTGGGTGAACAGCCGCCAAGATGTGGAAGCTTGGTGCCGCAAATGTGAAGTTTGTGCGGCAAGTAAGGGGCCACGGACAAAAAGTAAGGGCCAAATGAAACAATATAACGTAGGGGTTCCTTTTGAGCGAATTGCGATCGATGTAGCTGGTCCATTCCCCGTGACAGATGATGGGAACAAATACATCTTAGTTGCCATGGATTATTTCAGTAAGTGGCCTGAAGCTTATGCCATACCTAACCAAGAAGCAGCCACTGTCGCTCAAGCTCTGGTAGATAATCTAGTATGTCGATTTGGCGTGCCCCTAGAATTGCATTCGGATCAAGGAAGACACTTTGAATCAGGGGTATTTCAGAAGATGTGTCGCTTACTGGGAATTCATAAGACAAGAACAACAGCCCTACATCCACAATCAGACGGAATGGTGGAGAGATATAATAAAACCATGGAGGAGCACCTATCCAAAGTAAGAAACATCAGAGAGATTGGGACCGTCACTTACCTCTTTTCCTTATGGCCTACAGGGCCTCCATTCATGAAACAACAAAACAGACGCCGGCGCGCGTGATGTTTGGACGTGAGATTAGACTGCCATGTGACTTGGTGTTTGGCACACCAGATGAGGAGCGACTTTCCATAAATGACTACACCGATGAAGTAGGTGAACGGCTAAGGAATATCCATGAGCTGGTACGAGACCGAATTGCCATAGCAAGTGATCGCATGAAGGCTCGTTATGATCTTAAGGCAAATTCAGGAGGGTTTCAGGCTGGAGATTTGGTTTGGCTATATAACCCACAACGAAAGAAAGGCAGGTCCCCGAAGCTTCACCCGCCCTGGGAAGGTCCTTACACTGTCGTCACTAGACTAAACGACGTTGTATATAAAATTCAACAAAATCTAAAATCTAAGATGAAGGTGGTGCATATAGACCGACTAGCCAAGTATGCAGGGAATAATGAATTGCCTGATCGGGACGTTCAGGCTTAAGGAGGGGGCAGTGTTACGCCACTGGACTGTGTAGACTGGTTAGATGAGACTGGAATTGTATGGGAACGGCCGGGAATATTCTGGAGTGCTCTAGACTGGGTGAATGGATGTATAAATAAGACGCACGGTGGGCCGAGATTTAATCTTAAGTTGAACGTGAGCGAGTAAAGAAGAAATAAGAAAGAGACTTATAAGTGTTCAAGTGTAATTATAATTAAGACAGTAATTAGTCTATTGTTGTTAATTGTTAATTAATAAATAAAGTAGTGAATAAGTGTTACCTGGACTTTCAATTAACGAATCTACTGGAAGAGGTGTTTGTGTGGATAGCAAACACGTAACAATACTATTTTATGTAAACAAATTATGTTTAATGTGTCTTTATGAGGGAATACTTATACGTTTTGTACTAAAAATTTTATTATCATAAAAAACTCGTCCAAACTGGTAATATCAAACAAGTTTCAACTTTGACCTTAAATTACAAAAAAACTACTTTTTTCATTTATATCAAGTACGGTATCAGTAAAAAGTTTAACAAGGGAACTTTTAGAATATGAAATTAATGTACACCGTGATCCATCTTATAATTTTTTATTCTGGTGTCAAAATTATACATACTTTTAAATTATATATGAAAATTACAGAAATAATTTATAAAGAATCTTATCTGGGTAGCTGCTACGATGAGTTCGTTGAGGATATTTCACCAGAAATCGATAATTAATTAGTTGGTAGGTACTAATGGAATTCGCCCTGTAAAACAAATGCAATTTTATTAAATTGTTGAAAAAATCAATATTTTCAATTAATATGTATGTAATGAAGTCTAACACATCATACCCTTTGAATGTGATCTCTTCGTTCAACCTCAACTGCTGTAAGTCTTCTCTAGCTGTGTATAACCTACAATATAGAAAATTGAGGCAGTTCTCAATATTACTAATTAATTTTACTTAAGGATTGTGCAGTTCTGTTAGGAAGGCCACTAGCTATTATTTTTAATATGTATGTAAGATATCTAGAATCTGTCCGGTATTTAAAAACAAAGATACCAATGCTGTCGAAAACTACAGTACCTATAGTAATATTGTGCAACTTTAGCAAACTTTTTGAAACCTTAATATATGATATTCTTTTTAGCCAAGTAAAACCTCAAATTTGTCACGATCAGCATGAATTTATGCCAGACCGATTTACTATTAGCAATTTGATATGCATCACCCAATTCCTAGCTGCAAATCTGGATGCAGGAAAGCAGGTTGAAATCATTTATATGGATTTTTCAAAAGCCTTTGATATACTTGCACGGTATTTTGCTACCCAAACTGTCAGAACTTGGTCGAACTGAATGCTTCCTCAAATTTTTCGTCGTACTTAGAAGGTAGGCGGCTAACTGTACAATATCGTGGTTTCTGGTCTAATGAGATTATCGCACCATCCGGTGTTTCTGAGGGTTCCGTATTCAGACCTTTATTATTTATTATCTTTATAAATGACAAATGCAATACATGTATAGTCCTATTGCTAGTACAGAAAACTGTGCTGAATTGCAACTTAATCTCATACGGATATTAACCTGGTGAAGTAATTTGAAATGAAATATCGCAAAATGCAATTCGATGATATATCATCGTATGCAGAATACAGTAAAATTTATTTATCAGGTTGATAATGAGAAGTTAAACAGTTGCAATCAGTTCAAAGATCTTGGTGTTCTATTTGATGCTAACTTGTCTTTTGCTAATCATATCAATGATATTACAGCTAGTTCTTTTAGAAACTTAGATTTTATTCTATGTAACTGTAAAGAATTTAATAAAAATAGACTAAAACTTCTTTTTAACTCGTTTGTTAGATCAAAACCTAAATATGCTTCTGCTGTTTGGAGTCCTGGCTATAAAACCCATAAGTGCAACATTGAAAAGCCTCAAAGATGCTTTCTCAAATATCTTTGGTATAAGTGTCATCGAAGTTACCTAGAGAGGGGATTTCCACATTGTGAATTATTAAACAAATTTTACGTAAGTGAACTTGAAACGTGGCGCACAGTGCAGCGAACTGTGGAGAAAAATGTAAAAACCGACCCTTTATTTTGGGTTTAATTATCTACCCTATAAGTAGGTAAGTAACCAAACAAGCTATTCCAAGAAACGTTTGGGTTATTGGACAGAATCGAAGATAATTTCAACATAGGTCAGTTGAAATTTTGCTTCACTTGTGAATAGTTGTGTGCTGAACAGTATTTAATTTGTGCTATTTTGGTCATGGAGAATATAAATCTAGGTATGTTAACTATTTAAATAATACATAAAGACCTCGATATTTGGCATTCTTCAACCTGTTAATTTGAATTTTATAAACGAGTGTAAAATTTGATTCTTATTGATTTTTTAACAACTTCTGTAAGCTTTAAAAAAAGTGTATAAAAGTATATATGCAACTTTCTGCTATTTTGTAGTCAATTTAGAATATATTAAAGCTATATGATTTTGTGCAAAAATTTGCAAATTTGTATAAAAAGCCTTTTTTCCTTTATAGGTCACCCTCTTACGTATGGTGAATGTTTTGAAGTTTGGGTGTCAAGAGTAGGGAAAGATAAATTTACTGCAATAAAGCAATGTATTACGAACTCGTATAACATTACAAACCCTGACGCTCCAGAACTACTGAATGTTGCAAAATTAATATGTGCTAACTTAAAATCAAGGTGGACAAAGTGCTCACGTTCAAGATCCTATTTATTAAAAAAAGAAAGTGGTTTTCTCGCCTCGAAAATTTCAATCCCTGAAAGTTTAATAAAATCTACCAATATCTGTTCGACTACCTCAATTAGTGGCTAGGGCCATCCACAAAAGCAGCTCGAAGAGTGTTCCGTCAAAACAAAAAAACGTAAAGTGGAAACATTGGTAAAAAAGCTTCGGTAGTGCGGAATTACAGTTCACTTCTAGTATCGCTGGTCCATCAACTTCAACAGGACTTTTATAGGTAAAGAAAGAATTGTGTTTGCAGCAAGCACTTGCTCTTTACTTATTTATTAACGACTGTGGTAAATAGCGTACATAGAGATACTTTTCCTAGTTTATATAGACTTAATCTGTTCAAACAACACTCATATATTGAGATATCATCCGCTTCTGAGACAGCTGTTGAAGTTAATATTCAAAATATGTTATATAAAACTCTTAATAGTATTTGCAATCTTATTAATGTTGTAGATATACATAGCATTATTTTATTAAATTTAACACTTGTCTGTAAATGGGGCATGGATGGAAGTTCCAGTCACAGTATATACAAGCAAAAATTTTCAAAAGAATCTGAAACTGACGAATTTATGTTTTTTATAGGTTTTGTCCCTATTATGCTCATGGACAAATCCTCTAAAACGGTGGTTTGGAAAAATCCCCGTTCGTCATAGTCGCTATATTGTCGACCACTTAAATTTATGTTTTCTAAGGAAAACGAGGAAATAATTAAACAAGAATGTATTGATTCTGCGGGTGTGTCTGTGTGGTTCGCGATAGCAGCTACAGTTTTTGAGATAAAGCTTTCAAATTTGGTACACACATTCTAATGGTCAAGGAAGATATTTAGTTCGTTGATGAGCAAAGTCGGCCCCAATGTCTAAAAGAATATTAGTGACATTCCACCAATGTGACTTTTTTCAAACGACAAAATGTAACTTTTTTGAAACGTCAAAAAATGCGACTTTTTTAAACGTCAAAGTGACTTTCTTGAAACGTCAAAATGTGACTTTTTTGAAACGTCAAAAAATGTGACTTTTTTAAACGTCAAAGTGACTTTTTTGAAACGTCAAAATGTGACTTTTTTGAAACTTCAAAAAATGTGACTTTTGAAACATCAAAAAATTACTTACCACACGTCGAGTTTTACTACGGTGAGGAAGTTCTGATCTCCAAGTAATTGGCAGCGGTTTTTATTACATACCACGCGTATCTTTAAATTGGAATTTCCCTGGCCTTAAATTGGATTTCTGTCTGGACAGTTGTACTTAAAATAAATAAATAAATAAATATTGAGTTAAGCCTTGTCGTAGCTCCTCAATATTATTAAATTAATTTAGGCCATTGTCGTGCAGTCTTTGAAGAAAATATGACCATGCAGAGAAACTCAATGGAATTACTATGACTTCAGCGCGGCCATCTTTCAAGCTGTATGAAATTAACATTGACGTTTCTCGGGTATACCAAAGTCGTTTCCGGTGTATGCGCAGGTGCATCGTCAAGAAAAAATATATGATCGACAGCATTTCTATCACTGACTTGTTGATTAAATATTAAATATACGTAGCTGTTCGGTTCCATGTTCAAATTTGTCGTTTTAAAATCTGGATCCCAAAATGTTTATATCGTGCTAATCGGTGCCTATTTAGAATTTTATTAGTTTAGAATTTACAAATATGTTATAATAGACCATTTGTACGTATTTGCTAAGTCAAAATTGACAATATCGTGAATAGGCGTTGTTCGTGTCGATTTAAGAATTCCGGGTCAAGGGATTTGGCACAATGAATATTAACGTAAGGACGGGCTATCTATATACCGGGTGACCACGAGATGACGCTCGCCCCTATATCTTCTTGGTCTTTCAAGATATGAATCTCAAATTCGGGTACGTCAAATAACGGCTAAGTATGGATTAATTAGACCTATTTATCATTTTCTGTCGCTTCCGGTTTCACCGGAAATGATGCAAACTTTGGATTTTTAAATGGAACACCCTATATATTTTTACATTTTTAGATTCAGGAGGTCATTTTGCATACAACTATGGCATATTGAGATAAAAGTATTAATGACTGACATTTTTATGAGCAAATTTAATTTCTCATCTAGGCGGCCATGACCCCCAAAAAAATGTTTTGTTTTGCTTCAATAAATAATCAAAAAATACAATTATGAGATTATGTCATATGACATTTGTGTTATAGGCTCCTAAACATTTCGGAAATCGTTTTTCCAGAATAACTCATTTCTTTTAAATGGCACCATGGTGGCTCATTACGTTATTTCAATAAAGCATTTTATTACCGATAATTTGGTACCAAACACTCCACTATTTATTCATACTATAATACATAAAAATACATAATAATGGTATCCAACAAGGTATAAATGAAAATAAACTCATAATATTTAACACTGGATCTTTATCAAGTAGGTGCCTTTAGAATGTAACAAAAGAAACAAATGAATTAATCTGACAGCTCAAATGATATTTAGTCTATGAGAATCCGATATTATTGTGGTGTGTATTAAAAATTCATGGTTTATTCAAAAAGTGACAAAGTGGATATGCTGATGATATACGGGGAATGTCGCAGAAATAGCCGGGCAGTCTGCGATTTATATGCAGAGCGGTATCCACTAAGAAATCATCCTGGCAGACTTTATTTTCTTAGAGTAGAACGGGAGCTGTGACAGGAGACAGTAGCTCAAGAACACGAAAGGACAATAATTATCAATGAAGACACCGAAATTAATGTATTAGCGTCAGTGGAAATCAATCCTAGTGTCTCAATACGAGAAATTGCAAGTGAGTTAGATACAGGAAGAGAAACTAAGAAAAATTCTTAAAAACACAAATTTAAGAGTTACCAATACCAGCTTCACCAAGCATTATATGAAAACGATTTCATGCGGAGGTTTCAGTATTGCAGATGGCTTTTAGACAATGAAATTAGATCTCCAAACTTTCATTATAATATATTATTTTCTGACGAATCCCGTTTTACAAACAATGATATGTTCAATAAAAACAATTTGAGGTACTGGGCGCAACAAAATCCAAGAATTTTGAGGCAAGGCAATTTTCAAGAACGGTTTGGTTTTAATATTTGGGCAGGCATTATGGGTAACAGGATCATAGGTCCCATATTTATTGATGGTCCACTGACAGGAGAAAGATATTTAAGTTTTCTGAGAAATGAAATTGAAGAGTTTTTGGAACATTTACCCTTAAATCAGTACCAGTTGGGGTATTTCCAGCAGGATGGCGCCCCGCCCCATAACGCCAGAGTAATTGCAGAATATTCAAATGGTCATTTCGGGGATCATTGGATAGAATCTAATGAATCAGTCAGGTGGCCAGCGCGATCACCTGATCTAACGCCGTTAGATTTTTTTTGGGGCCACATTGAAGAACGTGTATATTAAACAGTACCAACTACATTAGAAGATTTGAAAGATCGAGTTAGGAGGGCGATAAATTCTATAACAGAGCAACATCTCACCAATGTGGTGAGAGAAACTTTAGTAAGAGCAAGACATTGTGTAAATGTCGGTGGTCAACATTTTGAACAATTGTTATAATTTTTTTTAGATAATGTGATAAAATAATTACTTAGTTTTAATTCGTTTGTTTCTTAATTCGTTCATTTGTTATCATTTATCACATGTATTATAGTATGAATAAATAGTGGAGTGTTTGGTACCAAATTATCGGTAATAAAATGCTTTATTGAAATAACGTAATGAGCCACCATGGTGCCATTTAAAAGAAATGAGTTATTCTGGAAAAACGATTTCCGAAATGTTTAGGAGCCTATAACACAAACGTCATATGACATAATCTCATAATTGTATTTTTTGATTATTTATTGAAGCAAAACAAAACATTTTTTTGGGGTCATGGCCGCCTAGATGAGAAATTAAATTTGCTCATAAAAATGTCAGTCATTAATACTTTTATCTCAATATGCCATAGTTGTATGCAAAATGACCTCCTGAATCCAAAAATGTAAAAATATATAGGGTGTTCCATTTAAAAATCCAAAGTTGGCATCATTTCCGGTGAAACCGGAAGCGACAGAAAATAATAAATAGGTCGAATTAATCCATATGTAGCCGTTATTTGACGTGCCCAAATTTGAGATTCATATCTTGAAAGACCAAGAAGATATAGGGGCGAGCGTCATCTCGTGGTCACCCGGTATATACATTTAATCTATGCATGTTGCTATAAAAAAGAGTCCTAGTTGGTTTGAATGATTATTTATTGGAACTAAAAATTTTCTTACAAATGATTCAAATTAACCTGCATAAAAGTGATTTTCGGCATTAGGACTCTCATCTGTGGAAGTGCTATCTGGAGAACTTTAGCCTAGTAATCCTGGGCACAACCGCTTCGAAAAAATTAATGGCAATTTATGTTTGCCACATACTGCTATCTAAAGCAGTAGATATGGTGCATAGTACAGGATTTTTCTATTTAACCTGTTTAATATTTAATATATTAGATATTTTTATATTTATTACTTAGAATAGGTTTGCAAACGGTAATTCTGGTAATTTTTTGGTGGATTTATGTTGAAAATTTTTTCATCGGTAAACCAAATCTTTTCTGTCATTTCTCCATTGGTAAGTCTTCAAAAGAAATTGACATCGCAATAGTCTTTAGGTTTTTACTTTTGGACATACCCCCGTTTGACAACTCTCAACCAAAGTTTGGTTTTATTTATCTGTCTCAGATATTCGAAAGATATCTAGAACATAATATAAAGAATGTTTAGTGCCATATCCCCAAACATGAAGGCACTAATTGAGTACTGTGTACTGTACTTTCCAGCTTTGTTTTAGTTCTTGTTCCTGATCTATCCTAGATCCAATTCTTTAGCTACGCTACGCTGATGAGGGGCAATAACTCCGAAACACGTGTCCGTAGCTGCATAGTTGTTTTTTTTGGGGATATGGCACTAAACATTCTTTATTTTATTTTGACCCCAATAAATCTATATTATTTTATTTGTATTTGCCAGGTGGAAACGGGCAGTACACATAGAGCTCTGTGTGTCGACTGTGATCATCGAGGCCCCAAATTGGGCACATGGGAACATGAAGGCACTAATTGAGTACTGTGTACTGTACTTTCCAGCTTTGTTTTAGTTCTTGTTCCTGATCTATCCCATCCTAGATCCAATTCTTTAGTTACGCTACGCTGATGAGGGGCAATAACTCCGAAACACGTGTCCGTAGCTGCATAGTTGTTTTTTTTTTTGGGGATATGGCACTAAACATTCTTTATTTTATTTTGACCCCAATAAATCTATATTATGATATCTAGAACTTTAGTTAAAATGTGAAAAGGCTTAATTGCCATTTTTGATTTCCCTATATCTCCAAAATCACTGATCCAATTTAACTCATCATAGTATTAAAATGCAAAGAAAAGTTCATTCTCTCGAAATCTCTTATTGGGTTTGGCATTTTGATAATTTTCAATTTAATAGAACGAGCGCAAAAGATGGCTAATTTTTAATTGCTCCGCCATTTTGAATTTTAACATTTCGACCATCATGCTATTTGATCCTTGTAGCTTATTTAATCAACTAACTATTGACACCAAGTTCGTTAAAATCGGCTAAGAAACAAAAATTTGGCAAAGAAAAACAAAAAGTATGGTTTTTTAAACAACGATATATCACACTTAAAATTTTTCTTTTAAAATATGTAGGTACAGATTATCAGAAGATTTGAAACTGAAAGTATGAATAAATTTGTACGAATCTAGGATGGCTTATTTCTATCGTTTGGAATAAATTTGTCATTATTTAACTATATTGTAGTTTATGTTTATGAAATAAATAATTATTGTCAAAAAATTGAAAATTTTGAGGGCCTAGTTCAGTAAGCTATGGATTTATTACAAAAAATTAATAAACAACTTCAAACAAAGACAAAACAGAAGTAGTCACAAAAACTGCTTCAAATGTCTTCCATTTTTTTCCACACATAAATTCAACATCTTGACAAAGTTTAGTCTTACGTTTTCTAAAATATTTGGTTCAACCTCTGATGGTTCATTGCTCTAGTAAATTTTTTTAATTCTTTGACAAATCATAAGCTACTATTTCTAAATTTCATCTTTTACACTACCCCAAGAAAAAAATTCAAAGAAGTCAAATCGGAGCTGCTAGGAGACCAAGGAACAGTGCAGTTTTTTCCAATCCATGACTAAAAGTTTTCATTGATGAAAGCTCTTACTTCAAGAACATTATATGGCAGAGCACCGTCTTGTTACCAGACAACGTATCTGAGCTCTTCTAAAGGAATTTCATCTAGGTTTGCTTCAATCTCGTTATTTAAATATCTTTCGCCATTTAAATATCCTTCGTAAAATGCCTAATAGTCATTCCTTCAATATGCCGCCTCAAATATGTATTGACTTTCTACTTAGTTCTGAACCTATTCTACTAGATGATAATTTGTAGTTTCCCAGAAATAATCACGTTTTTGGTTACTTTTGTTGGTGACCAGGCATACTTTATACATTGTCATGAAGATTGTCCTGTATACTAAAAGCATTCACCTACATCTTTATACTAACAAATTTTCCTTGCCGCCTTCATTTCTTATTTTTCTAAGTTGTTGAAAATTATGAAAAATAATTAAGATAAAAGAAAACCGTTACCAATTACTAGGGGATCAGAACTTCACACCGTAGTAAAACTCGACGTGTGGTCGAATTTATAATAAAAGTAATTTTTGACGTTTCAAAATAAGTCACATTGGTGGAATATCACTAATATTTTTTTTACACATTGGGACCGATTTTGCTCATCAACGAATTCAGTCTCTTCCTTGACCTTTAGAGTGTGTGTACCAAATTTGAAAGCTTTTTCTCAAGAACTGTAGCTGCTATCGCGAATCACACAAGCAGACACACACAGACAGAAAATTTTTTCTGTCTAAAATTTTGTGTATCGTCATAATTCGTCGAGATTCGTCCAGAAATGCAATAAAATAATAATGTTGTAATATATGTCTGTATTCTGTCGAACAAATACGTTTGGTTTATAAATATTAAGAAAGCTATTAGAATTAAAAATTACACGGTAACTATTTTAAGCAGACTGTTTTAATAAGAATTTAAAACTTTGTTAACATTAGACGTATCTGTATTCTGCTGTCAGCTCTTACAATTAGAGCAACTGATATATTAATATGACTGTTTCTTAGAAATATTTGTTTTTCTAGGTCTAAACAATAGTTTATATGTTTATAGAAGTGTGAAATGTGTATTAAATATGAAACCATTTGTTACATTATAAATTACTTGCATACTGTTGTTCTAAAAATTACGCAAATTGAAGCAGCCAAGACATAAGAACAAAAGAGAATTTTAGGAAAATAATGATTATTAATTAAAACCTGAATAAAAGCGTTTAAAATATTTTATTAGACATCATTAGAGCTTGGAATTTAAGTACTGATGACGTCAAAATCGGGATGGGCGTAACTAGCAATTAAAGCTCCTGTGGCCAGCAAACAAAAATCTATTCCATTTTTTAAAGTTCTTTTTCAAAACTTTTTTGTTTCTTGTCCAAAGGGACTAAGATTTCTGCACAGGATAGAGTAGGCTGCCAAAATCGACAGGCGCTTTAAGGGGGTGTTTTTTCATTTATTTTTCCGGTATTTACATTCCTTCACGAGTTATAAGGACTTTTTGGTTTTGTCAGTTTATACTTCACATATTTTACATCTATTCCATCTCCTTTTACGAGTTATAAGGACTTTTTGGTTTTGCCAGTTTATGCTTTACATATTTAACATTTGTTCAACCTTTTAAAGACTTTCAAAACTTTTTTTTGTATTCTTCGAGGCATCGGTGTGCGAGGTGGCAGATGTCACGCCTGAGATGACTTTAAATGGCGAAGAAATAGACTTTTCCACACAAGACATAAATGTGGAGTCTGAATAAGGTCACATATTTTAAATATGCGCCAATTACATCTGTCGATATTGAACGGTCCTTCTAACAATACAAATGGATTTTTAATGAGGCGCCGGATATTAGCTCAGGAATACTTACAACAAATATTAGTAATATACTTTTACTCTTCTCATCGCTAGTTAAAATACATGCGAGTATTAGTGTTACATGCACCAGTACAATCAAATATCTACAGAATTTAGATATCCCCAACCGTTAATGAGTTATAAGGAAAAATGCTGTGTGACGCCATTCCCAAATTTGGCTAGTATAAAAATATAACTTTTATGTTTCTCACGTTTTCCGATAAAACTAGTTTACGTATTAACATTTTAAAATGAAATAAAATTCTCTTTATCACGGTCTGCTTAAAAACCGTCACTGAAAACCGATACCTGCATTCGAGCTCTAGACACCATGGATACATGAATTAAACAAAATTCGCTATTAGATAAATTGGTACATCTTTGATTTATTTCTTTAGCGAATATGGTTACTAACTTGTGTTCACTTTCCATCAGTATTAAATACATATTTCTTGAATTTATGCAACTATAAGAATTAGTAGACAAAATCTAGGACAGTGTCAGTAACCAGTTTACAAAAAAATTCACACAAGACGTAGTTTCAGGTATTAGATATTCAGTTTAATTTCATTGTTCGATGTCTTATTTGTTATTAATTTTTTATATCCGTGGTAACACCATGCGGCAGCATATTCAACTATAATTATCCTGATAATAGTGATAATTCCATTTAGCGAAAATACATGCAGTGATAGGTGGAAAGGTTCATGATTAGATGGTATTGGATGCGTTTCTTTATGTTCAAATTTCTGGAAACTGGTTAGTCCTACGGCGTTACAAGAAAACCTTTTTTGTGTATTTATAGCCCAGGCATTATATTCCGATGAGATATTCACAAAAAATTCACATTAAAAAAATTGGGGGGAGAAGTAAGTCCCCCCTTTTAAATTTTGTGCACCCCTGACTGAATTTACCCTTGGTGAATAACATCAGATAATGATCTTTATTAATATTTAATCACGTGCAAAAACTAGTCACTGTAGCTCAAAGGGTTCCTGAGATATTAAATAAAATGTCAATTTTGGGTGCCTCCTTCAGAGGCCCGCAGCGCCCTTATGAGGGATTTTCGGACCCATGTTTATATGAACTTTTTTCATATTTTTTTATGTAGAATCACCCCAGGAAATTAATGACCGCATACCTGAAACACCCTATCTCAGTGACACCAGGTATATAAAAAAAATCAGAATGTGGGAAAGTATTTAAAAAAGGTTTAAAATCCTTGAATTTATTACATGAAGGGTGCAATACTCAATATAATATGTAAAATATAACCTAGGTTAATATGTGAAATATCAGAATTATTTGTAATTTTAAATTACAGAACCATTAAAAAAAAGTTGGTTTATAGAAGCAGAAAAAAATAACTAATTTCAAGCCTTTGTATTTTGAAGATAATACTATAATATAGTAATTCATTAAAGGAACAATAGAACTTCATTTGAAACGTATATTTCTAATTTTTATAAGCCTTCTGCGTTTTCTGCATTTAATAGTATATCGCTAATAATAACGAAAAACAAAAGCCAAACACTCAAGTATGTCACATTGCCGAACTCAGAATTCAATGCTCTATCCAAAAGTGTAAACATTTACAGGGGATCATGATAAAAATTTGAAAGTTGCTATTACTTCCGTTGAAACCGGAAGCGATAAATATTTTTTTATGTCAAATAATGTATTGACCGTATATAATATCATTTTTCTAAGTTAAAAATGAAAGAAAAAAAGGACTGAACCATATCTCAGTGACACCCGGTATAGTAATATTTTAACAGTTGTTAAATTTTCTTCTAATAACTTTAAATTAAGCAAAGATATTTTACTCAAATCTATCGTGGAATAATTGTTAATAAATCTTTCTCTCGCCTTCTTTGGGTATGAAGCCACTGTCCTATATAAATTATTTAAAAAAATTGTTAAATAAATCTCTAAGCCAAAAGGATTAGTCAGAGGCTGGTTTCGAAAAAACTGTTTTTTGCCTATCCAAAAATGCCTCACGCCTAAAAAAATATCAATTTGAAAATGAAATTAGAATGTCAATATTTTAGATAATAAGTTGACGTTTCGGAATAATCTCCGATTCCGTTCTCAAGACTAGAGGAAAATTTCTTTGATAAAAGATTGTCTTTTTTACCAATGTCAAACGTGATAGTTTTCTGTGTATATATTTTCATAGACACGTGGGACATTATGTTATATTGATATTAATTATTATTCCCTTTTTTGGAATTATTATTACTTTTCCAAAAAAAGAAAGTAATAATACAAGAAGAAAACTTAAATAATTCGCCATTATTTTCTTGAACGGTGATACATGTGTGTCGAATTACTCTGTAGATTTTTGTATGAACTGGCTGTCAATCCTTAGAGACGAGGTAGGTAGACACAATATCAATACAATATAATGTCTCACGTACCTATGGAAATATATAAACAGATAAATGTCATATCTGACATTGCTAAAAAAGACAATCTTTTATCCAATAAATATTCCTCTGGGTTTGAGATTGGATGAAACGGGGAGTATTCCGAAATGTCAACTAATAATTATCTAAAATATTTGACGTTTAAGCTTTATTAATCCTTTTGGAGTAGAGGTTTATTAAACAAAATTTTCTAAATAATCTATAGGACAGTGGCAAAGAAGGTGAGAAGAAACATTGTAGGATGCCACAAATAATTGTTAATACACATAAATCATTTTATTAGTAATTAATCCATGATAAATTTAAAAAAAATATATCTTTGTTGTTTTTTCTAGTATTTGTTATATTACAAACTGTATATGATGGATATGTAAGTATATAATGAAATCTACTAAGAATTTAACGTGTTTTGATCTTGGAGGAAAAAGGGCGTTACTGAAGAAAATCATAAATGTCGTTGCGTAGTAAATTTGAAAGTTCATCGTTGACACTAACTTTTTAACATATTATGGGAATTTTCGAAATATCGATTTACTTTTTAGGCTGAACTTTCGCAACTTTCTAGCTTGGGCGCAAGATATTGATCACCCTGTACAGTACGAATGGTACATCAACTTGCTGAGGACCATCCGTGTCGAAGACTTCAGTTTATGCAATTATGTGACGAAAACCTTCAGGGAAACTCAATTGTCAGTGAACGTTTGGACTCATGTTTTGAGTTTATTTATTTCCAAAAAAAAATTATGAATATACTTGCAGATGTCTAAGACACGGCTGATTCTTCCATTGTACAAATTCCTAAAGGACAATAAGTATAAAACTGGAAACTAGAAACGTAGAAAACTATCAGCAAGATGGTGCTCTTCCTTTACCTGATTTGACACCATTGAACTTCATCCTTTGAGGTCACTTTGGAATCGTCGTTTATAGGTTTCAACTACCAGAGTCTCTTCTGGATTTTTACGAATTTCCCAGCGATGTTAAAATATCAATTTTCATACACGAATTCATTTAAAAACTTCTATTTTCAATATGAATTGATCGAATTTAAAAAAATACATTTAAAATAAAATAATAATATATAATAATAAAACCTACCTACTGTGTTATCTGAAATATCGTTTCGTCATTTTTATAGAGGAGCTAATTTTTGTTATAATTAAAATTTGTGATCTACCAATGAAATTATGTCGGTATTGTCATTTTCAGAACGTCAGGTCACAAATTTTAACTGCAATAAAAATTAAAACAAAAAAATTTGTACAATTATTGTAATCATAACAAATCCTAAAACAACTTTAAATATCTTACTGATTTTTTAAATGTTTATAACTCAGTGAAACGCTATCCTTAAATTTTTCGCATTACCACAAAAATGTATTACATTATTACTGTCTAAAACTCGATCTAAAATTATTTTTCTGTAATCTATTAACAGACTGAGGCCTTCCACTAGTTAAATAAATTACATTTTTGTAATATTTCCACTGTGGAGATGAGTTTGTAATAAAATGCAAACAGAATCGTAAAAGGGCTGCGTTATATTGAATTTACTCCCGGACGAGTGTGCGTTCGAGATTAGCAATTTTACTGAACAGAGCGGGGGCAGGTAAGTAGATACAGGAGGCGAGCGAGTAGACTGCTACAATATAACCACTTAATTCTGCGCAATAAAAAATGAGATTCCAACAAACCCAGATAATATATAACACACGAATATTCTTTAAAATATTCCTGCAATATTCTAGAATATTTTCGGAATACTCCATTGAGATAATCCTGATATATTTGGTGAAGTCCCAGGATTATTCTCGGATATCTATCTTTATGAAGAAATTTCCAAAAAGAAGAAAGCATCATTTATTTTCAAAATATGTCTGGGGTTACATCAGAGAATCTGATATTTTAGAAAACCTTGTTACATCCTCGTTATATAGCTGCATCAATAGTATTTATGATTTTATTACAAAATTATGGGATGTCAACATTAGATATCTGTATATTCGGTCTTAAGTGGTCAGGTAGGTTAAAGTATAAGAAGTTCACGCCTGACAGCAGTTAATTAACATCTGGCCAGCTGCTTCTTTTTGATGATGATACCCCATACTGATAAGAATCTTCCCACGGTCTTTAAAACACCCCACACACTACCTCTGTCGGCATATATCAAAAGAACAAAAAGTTAAGATGCCTTTGATATCCGCCGAAAAAAGTTCCCACAGTCTTCAAAAATTTTCCAGGTTCAAGTGCCGCCTTACTTTACCACTATTACGTATTTATAATATCAAAATGTTTTGTAAATATCCCCAAAACTCATTACGTCCTCGTTGCATTAATTATTAATGTACCGAATACATTACATGGTTTTAAGTTTGTTACAAAACATGTTCTATACAAGTTATAAATATATGTCAGGCATGTAATAATTATAGAGCAAGCGTGATAAATCTTGCATCAGGGATTATAAGTAGTATTTCTTGTCGCTATATAATTATTATGAAAAGAGTCCATACCAGTTTTAGATTTGTGATTAGTCAAGTATGATATATTAATAGTTAATTTCGTAACAAGACCGGAAAGAGATTCTTTATTAGGCAAGCCCAGTAAAGACACTTTCCGGATGTGTTGCATACAATATTTTTTTCTTCATCCGTCCCAAAAATGTTTTTAACTTAAAATCTTTTGCAAACAAAATTCATAAAATTCAACTGAAAGATGTCAGAAGCTGTTGTCTAGAGTGCTTAACTATGTACCTACCCTACTGCTGTCAACCAAAAGTGACATAAGGAATCGGTAAAGACGTTGCCACTACTGCTTGTGATCGAGGAGGTGTATGAGCTGAGTTTTTCTTTCGCAGCTGGTCCCTTTCGCGCTCTGTGAAAACTGATCGGTCATGGCTGGGTCGAAGAATGTCATTTGCAAGTATGGGCGTGATGGTCCTCTTCTGGCATGTCAACTGGATACTGGTCACTTAAAAACATATTAAACGAAGTATCCCAAATTCTGATGTTAATAAACTTTATTTTATGATGACAATCGTAACCCAAAAATGCAACTAAAAAATAAAAATCAATTATTCTAATTAATTAAACTTTCTATCTCGTTGTCATAGATTATCGTCAATGACCTTAGTTTCCTTGATATTTCTTTCACTAAATTCTGCTTACTTCTACCTTAGATAGTCTATTGTAATGCAGTGTAGTGATCGGTAGTAAGAAATTTCCTAAAATGCTTTTGCTGAAGAAATTTTAAATATAATTTTGTAACTGATTTTATTTTACTATGACCCCAAAAAGATTGTGTACCAGTGGCGGCTAGTGATTCTGTCCACAGAGAAGGCTTGAAATTTAAATGACAACTAAATTTCAATATAATTGCAATTTGCACATTTCCCCACCACCCTTGAGGTAGTACAATGTCGCGTTACATTTTTTGACGTGGGTTGATCGCCAGAGTAGCCCTACTTATAATTAAATTATAACTTCTAAAAAAATCAAAATAGTTTTGGACATAAATTGATAAATAAAAGTGTTTTTCTACAAACAATAAATTGTATTCATTATCACTGCCAGAGTGTAAATTTATTTATTTAAGAAAAATTAAAATAGTTTTGAAAAAGAAGTTACATAAAAAAATATTTTCTAAAAAAATAAATAACGTAAATATATATTTCTTCTAAAATAATAACTATATTAATCTTTGGTGTAAAATCTAAATATTTTTATAAATCAGTGGTAACCTGCGATTTTCATAACTAGCAAAATGGTTGATTACTTCTTCATAAAATGAAAATAAATAATTTTTCTTCAGCCCTGACAAAAAACGTTTTTCTATTGAAATAAGCGATATATTTGACAGGCGGTCTTGAGCTAGTGTGTTTCTAGTAAATGTTTTTATGTGTTTGAGTGCTGAAAATGATCGTCCTACAGAAGCTGAGTTGACACTAATGATAAAAGTTTGTACAGTTTGGAGAGAGCTTTTTAATTTCTTGAAGCGATTTTGAATTTGCTAAAAGTTGCTGGTCAGAATGCAACACACATAGTTCATTTCTTAACGAAATATGGTTAAAAAAGGGATACTGGTCCATTAATTTTTCCATTAGACTGTTAGGAAATGATTTAGAAAACATTATAAAATTATTAGGATTTACTAAATCGAAACACTGCAAAGTATTTAAATCGGAAAATCTAATTTCAATTTAAACTATAATGGTAGTCCAAAATGTCTGTAAAAATTTGTTTGTAATGTATGTCTGTCCTGTCAAAGTTATATGTTGTCTTTCTCTTTTTAAACTGTGGCTTATCATCTAATTCCTCAATATTTTCTAAAAAACCAGTATATAAAGTATTGATATGTATTTCGTTATTGCGAAATTCTTTTAATTTAGAATTGTGAATTAAGTCTATTTTTAGAACATGTTATATCAGTTAGTTTATTCTGTAAAATTTTAAAAACAACATCAGTTTGCTCAAAAATCATTTTAAAAACCTTTAGAAAAAATATGAAGTTTGTATCCAACAATAACGATTTTAATCCGTAAGCTGCTCTTAAAGTCTGATCGTCATTTAAAAAGTCTTCACTTTCCGAAATAAAATTAAAAACGTCAATAAGTTTTTTCCTGAATGTGTCAATAGTGAAAACAACTCTAGATGAAAAATTCCAACGAGTTCTATGTTCCATAATTTTATTTAAAATATCAGATCTTTTACTAGATTTTGAAAAAAAATGACGAAAAACCAGTAATATTTGAAAAAATATTCTAACTTCTTTAATTCCGTTACAGGCTTTACTTAAAACCAAATTTAATTTGTGTGCATAACAGTAGGTGATGTAAGCTTGAGAAGCAATATCTTTTATTTTAGTTTGGAGTCCATTAAGATGTCAGCGCCGTCATAGGTTTGTGCAACTAATTTATTTTTCAAATCAAATTTTTCAAATTCGGCGATTAATAATTGAAATAAACTGTCCGCGTCAATTAGGTCATTTTGAATTGATTTAGACGTCCCGGAAAAAAAAACAGTGGCGTTATTCAAAGTTCTCTAATTTTGGATCATGCGTTTTTAAAATATCTATTAGCTCCTTGAAATTTCCTTTATTATACAAATCGCGTTTTTCGTCATGTCCTCGAAAAGAATTTTCTTGAGAAGATAAATATATAACGGCATCAATTAATCTATTTAATATTTCCCTATTTTCAGGGACTTTTTCATTAAAATTTTCTATTTCTCTTTTATGCGCAGAATCCAAGAAATTTACAATATTTTGTTTACCTAACAATTCAAATTTAATGCAAGATGAAATATGTTCCTGAGATTTTTCTTGCCTTCCTAATCCTCGTGACAAATTTTGCAAATTATTAAACCCGGCCCTGCCCCAAATTGCGGATTGATCATAAATAACAAACATTTCCAACAATATAATTTGTTTCTAACTGCTGATGCTAAATCCTGTGTTTTGTTTACCACTTGTGAAAACTAATGATGGCATTGACGGTGTAGGTCTGACCATTTTTTTAATTCTTACCTTTTGATCATAACTTAGAGAACTAAATCCATTTAACAACAAATAATCCACCACGTCTGGACAACAAGACATGTCGTTGGGAATATTTTCACCTAAAGCACTCATGTTTCAACCACCTGTTAAATATTTTATGTAAGTTTATGTTGTTCTCCCACGAAACCACAAATTGCCACTGTCCTTGTTCTATAAACTGTTGTGAATGAGGGGATCAACGCTCAATTGAAGTGTACATGCGCTAGAAAGAGATGGGATGCTACAGGCTAGCTGCTCTAACTTTACAGATCCAGAATGTTTACTGATACGCGCCATAATTCAAGGTCACGAACAATGTATTGAAATGAAGTTTGGCTCGCCGCTAGCCTCAATTCATCCAAGCAATCGTGAAATCGTGATGAGAGACTGGGAAATATGCATTCGTGGAGTGGACTATCCAGACTACAATGTTACATGTTTGTGGAAAGGAAATGCAAAATTTTTTTACACTAAAAATTAATTAATGAATTATAAATAAAGCTGCAAATTGTTTCTGTGTATCATGGTCGTAGAGTACAGATGTACTTACTGTCGCCGGCATTCACCTTGACCGCGAAACTCTTTCTCCAGTTCAGTCTATTATTAGCTTTCGAGTTGTGTACACGTTAAGTCACTTGGGCGTATCGCCTATTGTTTTTGTGTTTTTATTTTATTTGTTGCTGTATTGTTGATATTAATTTAATAATAAAGCATGGCAGACGTAAACAGAGGTAGAAAACGGCCATTTGCTGACAAAGTGAATAAATTCATAAGTGAATTCCCGGATTTATTCTATGATGGTGCTAAAATAATTTGTAAAGTGCGCGAGAAAGATCTGATGTGCTGGGATAAGCGTGATTCTGGACTTCACGTAAATAGTGTACACCATAAAAATAATAAAAATGGCGTGCCTTCGACAACACAGTTTATGTTTGATTTACTATTAATACTGATTGCCTGTGATGTTCCACTGCACATACTCGATAAACAACCATTTCGAAAGTTCTGGAATAAATACAATGCCTCAGGTGAAGTTACCAAGTCGCACAACGTTGTGTAACTATCTACCAACTGTACACGTAGACATGGTAAATAAGATAAAATGTGAATTAAAAAATACACGGCTGTGGTTATCTGTTGATGAGACAACAGATTGTAAAAAAAATTCGATTTTAAATGTTATAGTATGAGTACTGGACCCTCTTAAACCGACAGTTCCACTGTTACTAGCTAGCAGTGTACTAGCGAAACAATTACCAGGGTGGTGCTGGAGACGTTACAAAAATTTGAACTCTCAAAGAGTCAAGTGTTGATGTTTGTGACTGATGGCGGCGCTATGACAATGCGTTCGGTAGGCCGTTCCTTGCAAGAACAAGGTTGCACGTTTATATATGTTACGTGTAAAGTGCATGCTTTACATCTTGTGGCAGAAACTATTCGAAAAGTTTTTCCAGAGGTGGATGCATTGATAGCAAGTACATTTCATAGCAAGTGTCCCGGTATTCCTGAACCACCACAGCCGATTCTTACACGTTGGGGAACATGGTTGCAGGCAGCTTTTCATTATGTTGAATATCTCCAACAAAGCTGTGATACTACAATTCAATCCAGATGAGGCTGCAGCTATTAAGGAAAGCCGGACAAAATTCGAAGATATTGCCGTTGAAACAGCTTTAAAAAATATTGCGAAGAACTATAAACCATTACATGAAAGCATAAAATAAATTAGAAAACAGTGCGTTGTCGTTAGCGGAGTCACTGCAAATAGTGGACGAAGTAAATCTACTGCTACACGGTTTAGGTGACGCAACAAATGAGTGCGTTAAAGAAAAGCTCGCAAGTGTGTTAAATAAAGACACCGGTTTTACCAAATTAAGACAAATATGTGATGGTGCAGCCCCAGATCCGTTAAGTGCGTTCAAAGGCTATTTGACGTATGCGTGTATTACATCAGTAGATGTCGAAGGGTCGTTTTCCAAATTTAAGAATATATTTTCACAAAAGCGAACTCATGGAGACAACCATAGAAACATACCTGATGCTGCAAAATGGCTATACATCTTCTCCAGTTTGTGATGAGCAAGCTAGTTCATCAAGCTAGTTAAGAGGGTAAGTTTTACATACATTGTTTAACAGTTTATTGTTTCTCGTATTAGTTAATTTCGCGTACGCCACTGTCCCACGGAACATTTTTGACAGCCCTAATTATAAACAACATTGAGAATTGAGATATACCTACCTAAGTAGAAATTCCTACTTGTGAAAAATATTAGTTTGGAGATATTCTGCCTCTCCCAAAATTGTAGAGGAGGACCAGCCGCCACTGTTGTGTATACACTTATATGTAGCAGCAAAGCCCAAGTCCTCAGGGTTTAGTTTAATCGATCAAGATTATTCTCCCTTACATAAGATGAAATGTTGCCAATATTCTATTTTAGGACCATAATAAAATTTAAAAAAAAATACCTTCCAAAAATTTGGTTCTTACTATTGTTAAATTCATCCAGTAATTGAAAATTACATAACAATTGCATCATTAAGGATTGTAGATAAGTTATATTCATTTTTGTATATCTCACCATCTTGTGAGGTATTGAAGATAATAGAAGAAGAAACAGGTCGAAAGCATTTATGGTGTTTCATTTAGAAGAGAAAAAAAAACAATGTCCGTTATTTAACTTTTTATTTTATTTTATGTAAATTACATTAAGAATATTTTTACTACTGTTACAATCAATGCAAGTGTAAATGATGACAGAATATATTTAATTTGAATGATAATAAGAAATACTATTAGTAACATACATGTTTTATTTTCCAGTTTTCAATATTGGAATACTAAATTAAAATAGAACATGTATATTTGCTGAAACGCCCTGGATATTATCGAACTATTTACAAAATAAAATTATTAACAAAAAATTGAAAAAAATACAGCACTGACTTTCAGTAACATTTTAAATTCGATGATTAAATAAAATTTCATAAAACCGGTTTTTTCACCGAACATTGCAAAAAGCTTTCATTAACGTATACAAACCTAGCATAAAGCTGACATATAATTATTACATTACAATGCAAACAATATTTACAGACAAATCATCAATCATAATCGCTAAAATATTAATAAAATAGGTTATATATTAATATTAAATTATACATATATTTGAAGTTCACCTCTAAAATAAAAACTCTGATTTTTAAGTTTATCACAATTTTACACTAATTTATAATAACCGTGTCGTTAGTTTTTTTAAGTCAATATTGTCGAGCATTTTTTGGCAGTGATAAACTACACATCCTGAAAACTTTTCTCCTTATAATAAAACTGCTCTCTTAACCTAATATTGCGCTACCAATTAAAAATATGTTTGTCAATTTACATCTATTGCACTAAATATTCATAAACAAACCCTTTCAAGAGGTAAACCTGATAAATATCTTTTAACACTATAAAATAACGACACATAGAGAAACTAATTAAAGTCTGATATAACTTAATAAACTTAGCATTAAATTAAATGTGAAGAGACGCAGGACAGGCTCGGTCTGAGTTGATAACACTGCGGATGGCTTCAAGCAAATGGCCAAACCTAGGCGGATGTTTAAAGATATCCCACCAAGTAGTTTTTGGATAGCTTTCCCATCCGGCGCCTGCGAGCTATAAAGGATAAAATAATGTAAATACTCATGTCAAATATTTTAGCAAATATTAAATAGTTATTGCATAGGGCGAAACAAAAAAAACGAGCAACCTCTTTCTAGACAACTTAGTTACTTTACAGATCGAATCATAGAACAGTTGTACGTAGAAAAAAATTAGAACTTAGTGAATAGAATGTTATAAACGTGTTTGTTCACCTTAATGAAGACATGTACTAAAAAAAAATTCTTAATATCTTAAATAGAGAAAATTCCTTTTTGGATATATAAATTATGCTGAAAAAGAGTTTTTAAATAAATTTCAGTTAAGAATTTTTTTTTAAACAAATTTTAATCAAAGCACGTTTCTTCATTTCGGTGATATCACAATCCAAATTTGAAAAATGGGTTGTAAGATTTCAAAAATGTAAAAATTTTAAAAGAATCATTTATGGGACTAAACGAAGTTTCTTCATTTGAATAATACCGTAACCTAGATTCTTTAATTGTTTACAAGACAATATTACAAAATCTATGTAGAAGATAATTAGAGCTTAATCCGTGGTCAGCAGATGGATCCACAGACTACTCTTGACAAGTGGCCTATGTCAGACTGACAAGAAGGGAACTCTACGTGATGACGGCAAACATCCAGGGAATTGTCGGCAAGTGGTGTCACATGGAGTTCTCTAGACTTAAGATAAATCCTTGTCTGATTGCTTGTTACGTGCGTATTAAGAATGTTTAAAATTATTCGATATGCACAAACTACTACAGAATTAAAAAGTAAAACATAATATTTATATAACAACCCTGTTGAAAAGACGACTTTACTACTACCGTCATAACTGCCGTCTTTTTATAAGTGAATTTGATCATTCCACTTTTGGATATTCCTTCCTACGTACAACAGTTTGATACATTGATCTGTATAGTTATATGCAATTACTATCGTTTGTCTATTATTCAGGACATTCTAAAAACAGAGTTGAACAATTAGATTAGGAGGTGACAGATAAAAATATATTCTTAACTCGTTTGATACTCGTTCAATTGTAACGCCAACTGCATATATCATTTGAATATCTTATCTATTCTATGTACTCTAGTACAAAGGCCAGAAATATAATTAATACTACGAGATAACATCACAAATGTATTAAAAAAATACGTAGAAAATAATTAATGACCCTTTAGTATGCAAGCCTAAACTGATTTATTTCAAGATTTTTTTCCTAAAAAAAATGGTGAATAAGCAATATAGGCATATATCCTGGAAGATCCTAAATATTCATTTACCACAATACAATTTAAATACTAGACAATTTTCAAATTTGTCTTCAGAACCAATGAATTAAATGCTCATCTACTTACAGACCAGTTCATATTAATCCATAAAAGCTTCAGAATTGCTGAGGATTATAAAGTAATGAGGAGAAAACATGCTAGTTCATCTCATTATACAGCATGTCCCGCGATGTGGTAGACAAGAGGACAAACGGACTAAAATTTTCATTTTCCGAGGAAAAGTCATTCTTTATAAAAAAAATTTGCTTGCTGAAAAAATACGATTGTCGATGAAAAAAAATAAAAATTTTATACGGAATGTCCAAAAATTTAAAAAGTCAAATTTTTTAGAAGAGTAAAGTACGCTTATTATAATTGTTTTAGCAAATGCTATTCAAGAAAGTTGTTTCAAATTATCACATCTAAGATAACAACATAACAGAAATAAATTATTACAGTGTCAAGCAAAACGTCATTGTCAGTAACTTTTAAAGCTTTTGTCAGTTTACAATGTTAATAACGGAGCAAAGAATACATAATTATTTATTTAAAATTACCTCGAAATATTAGTATAAAAAAAAACAATATACGATAAACAGAAACCAATACATGATTATAATTTAAGGCATAATTCATAAAAATGGACCAAAATCAGATAGTATAACAATAATTATTCAAACACCGCTCCACCATGAAGGACGCATTTTTCCAGTTGGGCTCTAAGATAGTCATAAATCCTCCGCACTTCTTCTAGGGATATTGCTTCTACAGCTTGTATAATTCTTTGTTTTAAAATGTCCTCATCATTTGGCTGTGGATTGGCATAAGTTAACTGTTTTAGGCGTCCCCACAAATACATATCTGCCAATGTAAGGTCGGGACTTCTTGGGGGCCATAAGACTGGACCGTTTCGCCCGATCCATTTTTGTCCAAATTCCAAATCAAGCCATTCCTTCACTTCTCTAGCAAAATGGGCCGGGCATCCATCTTACTGGAAGTACATGTTACCTCGGTAATCTGCTGGTAGTTGTCGCAAATGATCAGAAAAAAAAAGTATTTAACATATTTAAATAAAAATTTCTATTACAAGTATTCTCAAAGAAATACGGTCCTATTATACCATAGTAGGAAACAGCGCCCCAAACATTCACTTTTTTAAAATATTGACGTCAGGTTGGTATTCTGAACATAGGATTAACATCACTCCAATAACGAACATGTTGCGTAGCCACAGTTCCATTCGTCGAAAACGTGGACTCATCCGAGAACATTATAAGTTTATGGATTTCTATTACCACCTAAAATCTTACTCCCTACCTACAAACAAAAAATCCAACCTTTTGCCATCATCACCCTCTTCTAATGTGTGGTTATAATGGGGTTTGTAGGGATGTAGTTTATTTTGCTTTAAAATTTCTTGAATAGTACTTTTTTGGACCACCTGTAGTTGCATAGCTCGTTTCCTCAAGGATAGTGTTGGGTTTTCTCTAACAGATTGCAGTACAAGTAGAGTCGCTGCATCATCTTCATTGTTCAGGATTTTTTTACTTTTTTTAAGTCTAATCGGATCCCGTTTCACGAAACTTCTTGACCAGCTTGTAGACTGCCCATTTGGTTACTTGTACATTGGGGAACCTTTCATGAAATTTTCCAATAACGTATCTGTATGAACAATCTCCGTCACCATAACATTGGATTAAATGTATTCTTTGCTCCGTTGTTAACATTGTAAAATGACAAAATCTTTAAAAGTTACTGACAATGACGTTTTGCTTAACACTGTAATAATTTATTTCTGTTATGTTGATATCTTAGAAGATGTGATGATTTGAAACAATTTTCTTGAATAGCATTTTGCTAAAAAAATTATAATAAGGGTACTTTACTCTTGTAAAAAATTTGAATTTTTAAATTTTTGGACACCCTGTATAAAATTTTTATTTTTTTTTCATCGACAATCGTATTTTTTTCAGCAAGCAAATTTTTTTATAAAGAATGACTTTTCCTCGAAAAATGAAATTTTTAGTCCGTTTGTCCTCTTGTCTACCACATCGCCGGACATGCTGTATATAAAACACATATTACGATGTCTTTCTCAAACATGTATAAGAACGTAGTTGTACTTAAAACTGTTGTCGCAGATCTATTATAGTTCTCTACTATTTGTTACGCTCCTACTTAATTTTAAGTTACTATATTACGTTTAACGAACAAATTCAATATTTAAATTACTGAGAAAGGCCTTGACTGAGCCGTACAGTTTGCGCCAAAATCAGTTTTACATTATACAAATTAAAAAACGCGGTAGTACTCACAAATCTTTCTATTGTAAATAAAATTGTTTAGAAATAAAACCATAAACGATAAACGACTTTTAGTGAATCTGTTCATTAAAGATAGTATAATTATCCAACGGTTTACTTCAGTGAATTTAGCTTAAGAATCTCTCTGAAAAACAAATAATTCTTGTGGCAGGTAGTTCATTAAAAGTTAGTGTCTCAAAAAAGTCCTAGGTCGGGCTCTTATTAGAAGAAAAAATACCTGTATTTGTACAGAACGATCCTCCATAAATTCATCCGTCCTTATCTTTGTTAATTATGAATGTATTTCAAAATTTCATACACATGATGACATGTTTTTCAAGTATTTTAACAACCTCTTTGAAAAAAAATAACATTGAAATTAGAGGAAGTACAAAGACAAAGTCACTTGGTTTAAATAGAATAACTAGTATTTTATTTAAGAATCGAATTTCCCTTCTTTTTCTGATTTCAAAAATATGTAACAACCTACTGTTCATAATTTTACAAATAGTTTTTTTTATATAAAACCATTTGTAGAACAATTTAACTCAGTAGTTATTATTGAATGTGTTGATTTGAAATATTTTAATGCACTTTGAAGAACGGATATGAAGAAATGGACCAATAAGATGGCCACCAAGAAGGCCAGATATGACACACTTGATTTTTGTGGGGATCTATAAAAAATGAACTAATGGTTCTGCGAACGTTTTCATATAAAAAAATAAGATTATCATTTGGGTCATATATCAAAAACTATGAACAGTAAATATATAATGATGCATATTTTTGAAATTAGAAAAAGAAAGAGTTCAATTTAATCTTCGTATCTTCTCTATTTTCTAAGTTATATTTTTTTAAAAACTGCTTGTTAAAACCATATCACTTTCTTTTTGAAATTTTGAAATACATTCATAAATAATGAAGATAAGGAGGGTCAATTTATGGAGGATCATCATGTATATTTATTTCGTTTTTTTTTGCATTTTTCTTAATTAATTTTTGTGTTTACTTAGTGTTTAATTTCACAATTTTTTAAGTAATTAAAGGGTAGTTAAAGGAGAGGCTTTTATTTTTTACTTGAGTTGCCTGTACCTCAGTAAGTGTATACATCGCATGAACAACTAGACATATTTATATAGTAACACATAAATTCGACAAAATGCAAGAATTTATGAATTAGTTTAGGTGCTGCATTGTCATGGTAATGCAACAAAAATAAAATAGCTACTCACAGCTAATGGGGGTGAATTTAATTAAGGGGTTGGTTTCAGTATAAATTTGAATTTCAAAAACTTTACATTATTTTCTGATGTTTATACATTAGCATTCATATCTACAATTTATCATTAATATTGAAATCATCTCGTTCCTTCGAATTTAATTTCTATTCAGGCACATAAGCGACAGAGGGGTTGATTCATAAAGAAAGTTAGTTATGCAAAAATATGCGTTTCTACACCTAAAATCAATTTTGAACATAAAATGACACAAATTTCTTTTGCATTATTTAACTGATTTTCGAGTAAGAGTGAAGTTGCTTTGGATAAGCATATTAAGAAAATAGTAAATTGTATACTCTACGAAAAGTTTAGTAATAAACATGAACTTTTAAGAAAATTCCAAAAAAATAAAAATTGTTCTTTTAGGGGCAGTTTGAGGTATTTCCGATAATAGCCTAATGTAGGATTTTCAGTTTCCTGAAACACTACCTTTTGATGAACCACCTCCAGCAAGAATTATTTGTGTGACTTTTTCAGATCAAAATGTTTCCCTGTGCGTTGTTCTTAGATGTGTACTAGATAACATTAGATTGTTTAGTTTTTCCATGTACGAATATCTCGTTTGTTCGCCACATTTTAAATTAAAAGTCTGTAACTAATTTTGGAAATCCCCAACTATCCATGTATTCCAAAATCTTTTGGATTGTCTGTAATTAATTGGCCCATTCTGCTCTGCGATGACAGGAAGTCGTAACTGCAAAACTAGTTTTGAAATTTTAATGACATTTTCACTCCAGGTATGTACAGGGTAAGAGATAGAGAGTTAGTTAAATGGGGGCAAAGTTGCGCAATTTTATGTCTAATAATATGACATAAAGAAATCGAGAAAATCCTAATTCGTTTGTGAGATATTTCAGAAAAACCAAAATTTTGAGTTTAAATTTTTTTTTGCTTTGTTTCAAAAGATATAACAAACCTGAAAGAACTGCTTCATTGCGACTTTTTTAGCTCTACAATATAAACATTTTGAATACGACGTTTCGTCAGATCGAGGCCACCATCAACTTTGTTTTTTCAAATAAGGACCTGGTATATTTTTTTATTCTTTAGGAGTTTTCATCCTGATTCCAACGATCTATGATACTCGATGATTTGAACAACATGATTTTTTAGTAAATTTTGTATCTATCTTATAAGTGATATTTCCAAATACCTACCAATTTATACTGTAATTTTAAATTACTATGTGCATTTATCCAATTTATTTTGGCGAATTCATATTCAACTAATTATTATAGTTTTTAAATATACCTACCTACCATTGCAGAAACAATTGAAAAACGTCAATATCAACAAATATGACAGATTAAAACATTGTTTTGTGAAAGTAGCTGTAAATATTTATGTATTCCAATAGAGAAAAACGTAATATGGTTAAAGTGTATATGCAATGAATACAAATTCAATACTAGCCCTTGACAAGTATCATGAACTATATCCTGAAAGGAGACAGCTGGATCGCACGATTTTTCGACACTTAGATGAAAACTTGATGGAGGTCGGTGCTTTTAAAAAACCAAGACAAAAATACGGTAGCAGAATATCCGAAAATATTAGAGAAAATGTTCTTCAAGAGGTACGTTCTTTATTAAGTTAATCACTAATAGTCATGATAATATTTGAATTATATCTTCACATTAAATGGTACTTTGCATATTAGTGTCGAGTGATTGTTTTTTTTCATTTTTAGATAACAAATGATAGAACTAAATGGACACGACAAATAGCATCTGATATTAACTTACCTCAGACTACAGCCCATCGAGTTCTAAAAGAAAGATTGACATGTTATAGACTCCATGTTACACAAAAATTGCTTCCTGGTGATAACTTAAGGCGGATGGAATGGTGTAATTGGTTGTCCAATAGGAAAATCCAGAATTTTTAGATGAGATACTATGGACCGATGAGTGCACTTTTAGTAGTTGCGGCTTATTTAACCGCAATAATGAACATATTTGGGCTAGAGAAAATTCAAGGAAATATAGAGAAATCAGGCGGCAAGGAAGATTTTCAGTCAATATATGGGCTGGAATCAAAGGTGATACAATTTTCGGACCTTACATTTTTGTCGAAACGTTAAATGCTGAGAGATATTTAGTTTTCCTTCAAAAATATTTTCAAAATTTTGTTTATCAAATTCCTTTGGCTCAGCTTCAAACAATGTGGTTCCAGCATGATGGAGCCCCGCCTCATAATGCTAGAAAGGTTTGCTCATTTTTAAACAATGAATTTCCCAATAGATGGATAGGGAACAACGGCGTAGTCAGATGGCCGGCTCGATCACCTGACCTATCGCCCCTGGATTATTTTCTATGGGACACCTTAAAAAATCGAGTGTATAAAAACGAGGTCAACAGTATTGAAGATTTAAGAAACAAAATACATGAAGCATTTAGATCTATTTGGAGAAGGGATCTGAGAAGAACGATAAATAATATGAAAAAGAGAAGTTAAAAATGTTGCCCAGGATGGTAACCTTATTGAACATTTGATGTGAAAAATAATAATTAGTATAAAATATCGTAGTTTTTTTTTTTTTTTTTTATTTTGTTGTGCATTAAACCATTATTTTCCATAGTAGGTATATTTCAATTATTATTTGAAAAAGTAACACTACAGTTTTAACTCACTTGAAGCTATCGAATTGAAAATACGGAAATAGTGATTATCACTTGACGAAAAAATATATCGTTGGATTCAGAATGAAAAATAGTAATAAATTTAAAAAAATCAAGTCTGTTTTTGCAAGGGTAGGTATATTTAAAAGAAACGATAATAATTAGTTGAAATCGTCAAAATAAATTGAATAAATGGACATAGCAAATTGAAATTACAGTTTAAATTGGTAGGTATTTGGAAATATCACTTATAAGATACTTACTAAAAAATCAGAGCTGTAATTAAGCGATTTCAATCAGTTAAAGATTTATTTTCCGTTCTGGAGATGAAAATTTTGTTCAAATCATCAAGTATCATAGATCGTTGGAATCAGGATGAGAAATTCTACAGAATAAAAAAATATATACTAGGTCTGTATTTGAAAAAACAAAGTTGATGGTGGCCCCGATCTGACAAAACGTCGTATTCATAATTAATGCCATAGTGTAGATCTCAAAAAGTCGCAATGAAGAAGTTCGTTCAGTTTTTTTATATCTTTTGAAGCAAAGCAAAAAAAAATAAAAATTAAAACTCAAAATTTTGGTTTTTCTGAAATATATCAAAAACGAATGATGATTTTCTCGATTTCTTTATGTCATATTATTGGATATAAAATTGCGCAACTTTGTCCCCATTTAACCAACTCTCTATCTCTTACCGTTTCCGAGATCCCAATGGTGGGGATCGAATTTGACTCACTCTGTACACAATGTTATGTTACATGGTTACAATAACAAGAGGACTGGATACAAATGTAATTGCCAGTAACGAAAATTGTTAATTTTCAAATGTGAATGGTGTAACAGTTAATTTCTCTACAATTACATTTTTCAGATACGACCTTCTGTCATAGCAGTGCAGCATAATCATCATGGATAAAAAAAAAATTATATGTAAGTCATATTATGTTCTATGAAGGCGATAAATTCGAAATTGCTCGATGAATCAAAAGATATTTAATTAGAAATTAGAACAGTTTGGAAGGCGAACAAGACTGGAATAACGAAAATTCGAAATTTACGAAAGTGGTAAGACTGTATCTTAATTATGGAAGAAACTATCAGTTCTGACTAATTTCCAGGAGCATTTGGTTCATCTCGTGGAAGAACTGATGACTAGCATTTCTCAGCATGAATTTGACATACTATTATATAAGGAACTTAATTCTTGATAGAGTTTGACACAACAGTAAGTACAATTCTGAAGGGACTTTAGAAATTAATGTTTTTTTTTCCTAAATATACTAGTGGACCACAAGTCGAAGGTAGCTGGTGAGAATTCTCTCTTGGCGTAAGATCCATTAATTAATCTAAGTCGTATTACCTTATTTTAGCTAAAAGCAATATGTAAAAATTATTAGTGGGATACATTTAAAGATAATTTTATACGGGTATATCTGTGATGTATCTCGTTTTTATTAATTGAAATTATAATTTATTATCAATTAATCAACATATTCAATTAACAGGAATAATATGTAATTTAAAATATATTTGAGGATATAATTGAATACGTTTAATAGAAATCCATTAATTATAACTAAACGATTACACAAAAATGTATAAATTTTGTTAAAATATTCAAATGATCATTTTAATAAATAAAATGAAAACGAAAATAAAATAGCGCTTAGCATAACAATATATTTATTTACCAAGGCTTCTCGAAAACAAGAATGAAAATCAACTGAAATGCATGGAATTTCGGTTTCAAGAACACCTTCGTCAATAATTTATAATACCCACGCAGCATTTAGAGATTAAAAGCATTATGGGCAAACAAAATAATAAAATTAACGAAATAACACACTAATATTAATTGCTACTTGAAGCATTACAATACATTTGTTAAACTACGTATAATAATCAGCAGTAAGAAGAATTTGTATATTGTTACTATTTGTCCGCGAACATAAAAGTATTGTCGGTAGTTTGTTTTGTCTACTGATCTAAATATACGATGTATTTAAATATATATCTCGTCCGTCAAAAAAAGGTTGCCAATACCAATAAACATATTTTAGTTGCTAGCATTTTTTTGTTCTGATAATAAACTATTTCACAATTATTTTTTGCAAACAAATTAAAAGCACTAAACAATTCATTTTTTGAATAATTCGTCAACAAAATTTGTTTCAAAAATAAAAGAAAAATGGCATTAGATACGTGGAAATATTTTTACAAGAAAAATTTTAACATTTTTATCAAAAGATTTTACTATCAAGAAAATTGATGCGAGTATTTCGTGTAAACTTATGCATCTACATATATACAAAATGGCAGCGCTGAAGTAGGGTATTTAAAAATGACACAACTAATACGAAAGAATGCCTAGCAGCCGTCAACGATGTTTAGAAATTATTTTTCCTCTTCAATATAACAAAGCGTAAGGCATGGTAGCCGAGTGGGTAAAGCGTTTACAGCTATTTACTCGGTAACAAAGATCGATGGTTCGATTCCATCCAGGAGTAAGTTAGACATTTTATTTGTAATTTCTTTCGGACTAAGATGGGAGAGGGAATTGTCGATGCCCTAGATGTGGATCGGAATCCACAATAAACTGTATAGTTCTAAGAGCCAGTGACATTTTTCGGTGATGATTTAGTTAAAGCCTATTTTTTGAGAGGTTGTTAAGAGGGGCATAACTAAGTGTCCTTCGCGAGGATTAACCCCGATTCCAGTCATAAGGGGGTGGCAGAACACCCCCAACGTGTAAAAAAAACTGCATCTTTTTATTATTTAGTTAAGGTTGAAATTTTCTCCAGTAGTCCTCTGATAGCTCACAATCATCGATATAATATTTGCAGAACGATTGGCCAGTCATAAGGGGGTGGCAGATCACCCCCAACATGTGTCGTGTGAACGATGAACTTATTATTATTTAGTTAAGCTTCATCTTTTAGTATGTTGTTGTGACAACTATTTCAAGTGTAAATGCCAATTTGCAGAACAAAATGGCGGCATTAACACCCTGGCAGAACGATTTGAATTTGTAAAAATTTTTTACTTTCAGCCGCATATATCTTTGGAACTATGCAGCATACGAGAAAGTTGTATTATTGTTTCTTGTGGGAAATTTAATTCTCTACAAAAAAGGTTTTTTGACATTTTCGTGTATCTCCTTTAGTTTCTGAGATATACTGAAAATAAAAAAATTTGCAAAAATTGTTTACGTTCAGACGCAAATATCTTTGGTACTATGCTAGATGCGAGAATACGACTCGAAACACTTTTTGTAGGAAATATAATTCTTTACAAAAATAGTCTCTTGACATTGTCGCGTATCTCCTTTAGTTTATGAGATAAACTGAAAATAAGGAATTTTCCTCATGAATAGAACATTCGTGAGGAAGGACATTCTGGTGCTCAAGATAGTTATTATCGCAGTTATTTCAAGTTTCAAGTGTAAATGCCAATTGACAGAACAAAATGGCGGTTTTAACACCCTGGCAGAACCATTTGAATACCCTGTATGCACGCCTTGATTTCGTTACTCCAGCCAATTATTTCGTGTATTTCCTTTTTTGGAACATTTTTGATATGATCAAAAAAAGATATTAATGATTCAACATACATTTACAATGTTTTTTATTTATCGAGATCGTGGAACCTCAATAATTTCGATTTTTTTCCAAAAAAAATTTTCATAATTTTTTTCATGGCAATCGGGTTTTTTTAATTATTATAGTAATACAATTACAATAATATTCATCATATTTTGGGGTTCTCAATATGCACTGATTATATTTTTCTGAAATCAGTATCATTATGAAAATCAGATAACACAATTGCAACGAAAAAAATTTCTTCGAGAACGCAACAATAGAAGCATCTGAAAAAAAAAATCATTGAACTTTCTTTCAATGGGTACAGAAATATATAAAAAATCGGATGATTCAAAAGTAATCGGAAAGAATTTGGCTAAGGTGACTTGTCCTTAACATTTCATCGCATGACTGCGTTGAAAAATGTATAATGGTATAGGGCTCAATTTCACTATTGCTAAAAATGACATTTTTTGTCGTTTCTGAACTTGTAGGAATAAAAAAACATGGTTTTAGGGAAATATTAATTAGTACGTCTCCAACGGTTTGTCGGCAATGGAAAGAAAATTCTTTATTTTTAGTATATCTCAGAAACTAAAGGAGATACACGAAAATGTCAAGAGACTATTTTTATAGAGAATTAAATTTCCTACAAAAAGTGTTTCAAGTCGCATTCTCGCATCTAGCATAGTTCCAAAGATATTTGCGTCTGAACGTAAAAAATTTTTGCAAATTTTCTTTATTTTCAGTATATCTCAGAAACTAAAGGAGATACACGAAAATGTCAAAAAAACCTTTTTTGTAGAGAATTAAATTTCCCACAAAAAAACAATAATACAACTTTCTCGTATGCTGCATAGTTCAAAAGATATATGCGGCTGAAAGTAAAAATTTTTTACAAATTCAAATCGTTCTGCCAGGGTGTTAATGCCGCCATTTTGTTCTGCAAATTGGCATTTACACTTGAAATAGTTGTCACAACAACATACTAACAGATGAAGCTTAACTAAATAATAAAAAGTTCATCGTTCACACGACACATGTTGGAGGTGATCTGCCACCCCCTTATGACTGGCCAATCGTTCTGCAAATATCATATCGATGATTGTGGGCTATCAGAGGACTACTGGAGAAAATTTCAGCCTTAACTAAATAATAAAAAGATGCAGTTTTTTTTACACGTTGGGGGCGTTCTGCCACCCCCTTATGACTGGAATCCGGGTTAATCCTCGCGGATGACACTTAGTTATGCCCCTCTCAACATCCTCTCAAAGAATAGGCCTTAACTAAATCATCACCGAAAAATGTCACTGGCTCTCCTACTAGTAGGGACTCGTCTGTCTCTCTACCCAACACAAAATTCCAGGATTTTTCGGGAATTACTTCGGTGACATGAGAGGCGGTTAGGACATTTTAAGACATTTTCTTTAAGGAAGATGATCTGAAATTCATTCTAAAGCACACTGCTTAAGCAGTGCTACTAGAAAATCAATAATTCTGTCACAAATATAAAAAATACGTTTTTCAAACGTTTATATTTGCTCTCATTTCAGGGACATTTATTTTCATCGGAATTTGCATTGTTCTCATCTGCACAAAATTAGTAGTTTTTTGTTGGTTTTTTAAAAATGATAGTCGCGATTTACATGTTATATGTGTGGAATTACTCCAGTTTTATTTTTGTGCTGTTCATTGTTTTATAAAGCATATAATTTTCCTTATCCTCAGGCTAAAAGAAAAGTGTTTTTTATTTTACATTTACTAATAAATAGTCACATTGAAACGATTCTCTCTAAATGTCTCGTTCCTTTATGAGAAATAAATTCCGTCCTATGGAAAGCCCGCTGCTACTTTCCAGTGAAATAATAACATAATTATTAGGAGTTGAAACTGGAGGGCTTTTACAGTTGGAACTATGTAATACAGTCTAATTATTGCGCTCATTTTACCATAAAAACATCCTGACCCACACGAAACTACAAGCAACTGTGTGTAAGAGCGGGAGCAGAATTTTTTTCAAAATACCAATGCTTTTAAGCAAAAAAATCCAAAAGACGGTTAATTGATGTTGTCTCCCACTACTTAAAAAAATGACTTCTTATTGTTGTACTAAATTATAGTAATTGTACTAAACATTGTATCGTTGGAAATAATTTTTTAATTAGTTTTCGAAAAAAAAACGATAAAAGTGAATAATTCGTATCCCCCATTTTTGATATATTCAGTTTTTATCATTGTACCACATGGTACTAGTTGTACTGTTAGAAATAATGTTCTACTAGCGAAGTTTTCGAAAAAAAAACCGATAAAAGGAAAAAATTCGTAGCCCCTCACTTTTTGAAATACCGATTTTGTTATTGTACCACATTATACCAGTTATCCCGTTGGAAATAATTAGAAATATTGAGTTTTATCATTGTACAGGGTTATTCGTTATAAATTACCCACCCCTTAATATCGTTATTATGGCCTATAGGCAACAATAACGATGAAAGGTGTGGGTAATTTATCATGAATAACCCTGTACAAGATAAAAACCGATTTTTTTAAACAGAGGAATTCTTTTTAACTTTTATACCTTTTTTTCTCGAAAATTGTGTTAGTTAGGAAACTGTTTCCAACGCTACAGTTTTCAGTATAATTAGTAGAATGTAGTACAATGACAAACTGAATATTTCAAAAAGTGAGAGGCTACGAATTTTGTCAATTTATTATTTTTTTTTTCGAAAACTGCACTAGTTATGAAATTATGTCCAACGATTCAGTGTTCAGTACAACTAGTACAATGTGCTACAATGATAACAATTGCATATTTTAAAAAATAGGTGGGCTACGAATTTTTGTCTTTTATCGTTTTTTTTTTTCGAAAACTGTGCTAGTAAGGAAATTGTTTCCAACGGTACAATGTTTAGTAGAATTAGTACAATCTAGTACAACAATCAAAAAAATCAGTTTTTCAAGTAGTGAGGCGCTACGTCAAATAACTGCCTTTTTGGATTTTTTCACTTAAAAGCATTGGTATTTTGAAATAGTTTCTACGGTACAAAACAGTACAATGCTAGTTCAATCCAGTACAACTTCATTTTACTACTTCCTATTAAAATGAGGGGATAACTTCATATACATAAATTGTTACCTACGGTAAACATCTGATTTTTTGCAAATCGAGTAACTATAAGGTGTACTTGCAAAATACGAAAAAAAAAAGCTAAATGACTATAAGTGTGTGGATGCGAAAAGATGCGATGTTTTTGAAATGCAAGCAAATAACCCAGTGGCTGGGGAACAAAAAAGGTCTAACTGAGTCAACCGATAAAACAGAAACGAAACTTTGTGGGGACTATCGAGAACAGGCCGCCATCTTGGAAAATGGCTCTTTTTCGTAGTTTTCGCAATAGTCGAGGAAATAAAGCACTGAACCTCCGAAATTTCCGCAGCAAGACGGATTTTAATGCGGTTCTTTGCATTCGATTCGTGAGAGCATCAGGAAATTTTGTGAACTAATCTGATGAATAGCAAAAGAAAAATTGCATATTTGCATCGTAAAAATGCATTGTTCAAAGTGCATTTAGAATAATTAATTTGCAACTCGGTAAAAATTGATTGAAATGAGTCCAAATTTGTTACTCGGGGGTTTTCGGGGTCGCTGAACACGAATATCCCGGCGGCAACGACCTCCGAGGTATCTGGAGCCCAGGGTGGACCTCATCTCCTGGAACTTCTTGTGAATTTTTAATATATTTAGTTGAAATTCGTTACTCGGGGGTTTTCGGGGTCGCTGAACACGAATATCATGGCGGCAACGTTCTCCGAGGTGCCTGGAGCCGAGGGTGGACCTCATCTCCTGGAATTACCTTGAGTATGGCATCATTTTTATACGAATTTGCATATATTACTCAAAATTATTTATTTATATGTTATAATGAAGATGTAGATTCAAACAATATTTTTCAAAAATAATTTCTGAAAACTCCAATTGTATTTGTAATGTTTTATTGTTTAAAAAAATACCACAAACTTATACAATGAAAAACATTTATTGTTTAATTACACATTGAAAAAAAAATTTTTTTTTCAGGCTCCATTAGACAAAGTTGGTAGTATTATAATATTTAAATAAATAATTTAGAGTAACATATGCAAATTCGTTTAAAAATGATGCTATACTCAAGATAATTCCAGGAGATGAGGTAGATAGTGTCCACCCTGGGCTCCAGGTACCTCGGAGAACGTTGCCGCCATGATATTCGTGTTCAGCGACCCCTAAAACCCCCGAGTAACGAATTTCAACTAAATATATTAAAAATTCACAAGAAGTTCTAGGAGATGAGGTCCACCCTGGGCTCCAGGTACCTCGGAGGTCGTTGCCGCCGTGATATTCGTGTTCAGCGACCCCGAAAACCCCGAGTAATGAGTTTCAACTAAATATATTACAAATTCACATGAAATTCCAGGAGATGAGGTAGATAGTATCCACCCTGGCTCCAGGTACCTCGGAGGCCGTTGCCGCCATGATATTCGTGTTCAGCGACCCCGAAAACCCCCGAGTAACGAATTTGGACTCATTTCAATCAATTTTTACCGAGTTGCAAATTAATTATTCTAAATGCACTTTGAACAATGCATTTTTACAATGCAAATATGCAATTTTTCATTTGCTATTCATCAGATTAGTTCACAAAATTTCCTGATGCTCTCACGAATCGAATGCAAAAAACCGCATTAAAATCCGTCTTGCTGCGGAAATTTCGGAGGTTGAGCCGTTTTTAGTGCTTTATTTCCTCGACTACAAATAACTCGGTTAATATTAAATTTATCGATTAGAAGGCAGTTTTCAAAATGAAAGCTTGTTAAATTACGAACAAAATGGTACCACGTGGGTTGTTCTAGGTATCATAGTAAATATTGAAAGTATCAGAGAGAAAATCAGTTCCGCCGGAATTATTAAAGCAAATTTCATGAAATTGCATGATTGGCTGCATAAGTTTGCAGATGTAAAAAAAGTCGACCTTAAATGTTCAATCTTGTGTAGAAATTGCAGCGGATATTCATGTTCCAATGCGATTGAGGTTCGCAGTGAAAACCAAGAAGAACCTCATCGACACTGAAAGCGATGATACGAATGAAGCTGATTTTGATATCGAGTGAAATGAAGTCATCCAAAATGGAAGAAAAAGAACAGGAATAGCAGTTTTCATCGCCTTCCCATGTAAATTGTTTGAATTAATTTACTGACAAATATTTATTGTTGATGTTATATTACTATTTATTCCCATGCAATTCAATACTTGATATACTTTGTGCTGCAGAGCTTACGTTGAATTGACGCTGAGCACGACGCACTTATTTCAATTGAATTGAAATATATACCTGTGTAATATCATGAAGCTCGATCCATCTATCTGTTCAAGCCATTATTACTCAAGATGATTTCATTTTTCCTGATATACATATATTAACTTTTTGTGCAGAATTTAATAAACTCATTTTGATAACTGCCTTCTTATCTATAAGTTTAATATTAGCAGAGTTATTTGTGAAAAACTGCAAAAAGGAGAGCCATCTTCCAAGGCAAGTTCCCGATAGTTCCGATTTTTCTTTTTTTCTTTTTAATGAAAGGGCACTCTCGAAAACCCCAATCCACAAAGTTTTATTTCCATTTTATTGATCGACTCGATTTTTCCCCGTCGCCACTGACCGGGTTAAAGGGTGTTGGCGTAACCATAAATGAATACAACACATGAAGTTTTTGCATACATAATAAATACATTTACAAGATATGGTGGTTTTTTCCGAAAGTAAAAAACTGTTCACTAGGTAAAATTAACGTGACCATTTTGTAAAATAAAAGTCGTCTTCTTAGTAGATATTATTTTTATGTTCTGCCATAAAAATATGAATACTATGTCATTTATTTAAATAACGATTTAGCGCGGTGCTACATATATCGTGCAAAGCATAAGTAAACGAGCATAAAATATGAACGGGCATGCAAATTCAATTCTGGACGAAAAGCGTGCATACACAAAGAGTATCGGCAAAACGACGTGTATCCTGAATCATACATGGTATCGGCCGTGTGCTGAAGTGTGTGACCCATTCGACGTACAAGCTTGGTATCGGGAATTTCATAAATTTTTTATTAAAAGAAAAAACTAACGGTCTGTGTGCAGTTGCTAGTTGATGAATAAAAAAAGTTCTCTTGGATGTTACTCTTTCAAAAAGGCGAATGGAGTAAGTTTTAGTGCTCATGTATATCAGAACATTTGCTGCTCTATACAATAAGGATATCCCAATACACTGAAATTTTTGATTATTTTATGTATGATTCTGCATTACATTGGGTGATTCACAAGGAATGGAACATATTGTTATAGCAGATAGGGTTCACTTATATAAGTTAGAAATGGCTATTAAAAATGTCTGAGCTTTTTTTTATAGATTTATGAATTTTGCCCAACATTTCTTAAGGTCATATCTTTAAAACTGCTTGCTCGATTCAGCTCGTATTTCAGTGGGTTCTAGATTACTAATTATCAATTTACATGCATAATCAAAAGAAAATTCCGTGGTCGGATTAAATAATTTTTATTTCTAGGGTTCCTATGAAAAAAATTCACTCTGCATATATATTTTTTCAAATTCTAATACTAAATTATTAAACTTCATACAAAAATGATCGACACTATGTATATAGTATTTTTGAGCCACTTCTGGTGAAATAAACATCAACTTCTCCGTCATTTTTGTAGTTAGAAAAACGGTTGAAATAACAGAATGTAGGAAATTTTATGAATTTTTTTGCGATAACCTCACTGAATATATATGGCGTTTCATTAAAGTGTGACCAACTCAAATCATATTTTTTAAATATATATTTTGTTTTTTACATTTACGTTTTATTATGATTCCAGTGATATCTACGTTTTATTATGATTCCAGTGATATATACATGTATATTTGCATATTTGCATTATTCGTTTGAAAGATGCTGGCTCCGTGGTCTAGAGGTAACGTACTTGCCTCGAAACCTCGGGGTCCCGGGTTCGATTCCCGGTCGAAGAACTGGGATTTTTCTGTGAGAGAGATTAATCATAGTATACTAAGATATTGGGTGTGTCCATTGTCTCTAAATGTGTAGCCCTCTCCCACACAAGGTCATTCCAAACCTTCAGGGATAAAGGGGGTTGTAATTTCATATGGTTATTATTATTATTATTATTATTGTTAAGATATGCTTCGAGCATATTCATGTGGTCATTTTTAGAATAATACATAATTTTATTTTATCGTATCATTGAAAATTAAGGTTCCTTTAAGTTAAATCTTTATTGATAATTATTAATATCATAACATTACAACAACTTCACAATAACTTAGTAACACATAATACGTTAGTTACAATATATAATACGTTAGTTACCATATCATAATACCCTAGATACGAATTTTATTTTATAGCTATTATTTATGAACACTGACGTGAATATTTAGACAGTTTTCAAATTTGATACACCTGATACACCATTATTGTCCAAAAAGATGGGCATGTCCACTGAATCTTGCCTAACAACATTCTTTTTCAGTTCGATTGTCTCTTTAGTACATGATACAGTGTTTACAGAAACGTCTCCAACTTGAATTTTTCGCGCAATGGAAACCTTCTTACTCAAGTTATCTTCTAAATACCCTCTTGCAACATTGCTCGATTCCCAACCACCAAGTTCTTGTAAATCTAATGTCTCCACCAGCATTAACAAGAAAAGTTGCTGAAGATCTAATACAATGACCAGTATACATAGTTGAATTTTCAAGTTTGAGATACATAGCAATTTTCTCAGGTATTTTAGAAAAGAAATGGATACCACAAGGCTGGACGGTGCATTTTCCGTTACTATATGATACGAACAATCTTCTATGCGGAGTATGAGTTAGACGTAATGATATATATTTTTTAAATAAAGCCACGGGATTAACGTCTCCGTCAGATATCACCACAAAAAACCTTTTCTTGTGGGTTTTTGAGTCAGGAATTGTGATTACTAGCTTGCTCTCTGGAATTTCAACATTTTCCATGGACATTTTCGTTAATTCATTGATTCCACAAGCTCTGTCAATTCCAATTAAAAAAGCTACTTTCATCATTAAAAATGTCTCGTTTGGGGCAGTACAAACAAATTCACTAACCTGCTCTTTCGTGAATACTTTCGATTTTTTTAGCTCTATATCCCACATTTTTTTTCTTAATGAATCGTATCAAAGCGCCATACTTGTCGATTTCCACTCTTTCCTTCAACTCCAAACAAGCTCGTAACATAGAATATTTAGGCCACAAAGATGACGGGGAGTATTGATTTGAGAGTTTCACAAAATAAGCAAGTATTACCGTTTCTCCAGCACCTTGAACCTGTTCTTTATCTCGCCACTCAAAACTGAAGATATTTTTTTTCGTAATGGATTTTTGATTTATCCGGAAGCAAATCTAATCTTACAGTGTTAGCAGCAGCAAGTATATTTTCAGGAATATCAATATCTTCCATGATTTTGTCAAAGTTTGTCGTAATTAAGACTATCTTATTTTTTATGGCACGCTAAAATGACAACCAAAGTTGTTGATTTTTTCACGTCATCGTTGTTAATGATACGATAAAGCTTTGAATATAACTCGATTATTATGTGATTTAAACCATCTCGGACGTTGCCAGGCGACGTCCTCGATTATTATAAATCACATAATAATCTCGTTACATTAATAGCTATAATAGAAATATTTCACACACAAGTTATGACAACAGAAAATGACAAGTTAATTGTCTGACAGATATTTAATTATTTAGACGTTAATTTATTTTTCCATAGGCTTCTAGAAATATGACATTTTATAGTTTCTACTTCATTTTAATTCGATATTTTATCAGCTTGTATCTTCGAAACAAATAACGCAAATATATAACATGTATATATCACTGGAATCCTATTATCACGTAGATTTCAAAAAACTAAAATTATATAGGGTGTTCTATTTAAAAAAATATAAGTTGGTTTGATCACACTTTTATGCAACACCATGTATATTCACAGAGGTCATAAAATTTCCTACGATATATTATTTGAAACATCTTCTAACCCCAAAAATAACTGAGAAAAGGGGGGAATTCTCGCAAGTTCACCTTGTACATACATTTAACTTTGAAACATCTTGTATAAAGATAATATAACCGTTTCCAAGTTTTCAAAATTGGCACATTCTGAAGAAAAAAAAACTGTAATTATTTGATTTGGTGTTGAGGATCAATCTACATTTAAGATCATGAGAATTTAAGGCACGTAGTTAACACAGGCGCTAATCTCTGAAGAGGTGTCTTTTTAACTTATATTTTACTTGTTTATGTTTATATTTATTTTGATTTACATAAGCATGAGTTGAAACTTAGTCTCAATATATTCAGACATTTTTTTTTTACATTTCAACAGCACAATAACAATTACAGTTACAAAAACAGCAATTTTAGAAAAAAGAAGGAAAAATGATAAATTGTTTAACGTACTAATCTAGTTAACTAGGCACGTGTCGCGACGCGGGTTCCATGTCTACTTGTGCAAAATATATATTTTTTTAATTATCCCTAAAAAAGTGAGTCTAACCCCACTATAAACTAGGTACCCAACTACAGTGCTTATTTTGTACCGGTACCCAGATCAAAAATTTTTCAAAAAAAATTCTCACGAGTATCAAAAATATTTCTTCAGTTGGATGCTTTTCTTAAAATAGACAAATAGAGATAATAAATTTACACAAAAATATGATAACTAGGCATCAGTATGCACACATAAAAGCTATCATTTTTAATATAAATAAGATACATTACTACCATCACCATGATAAAATTAAATTCAGGACAAGCTTGTACGATGACAGGCTAGAAGCAATAAACATTAGTGCACATCCCCACAAGCTTAAATACTGAAACGTTAAGCCTAAATGTACTCCAAAACCATATTATAAGGTAAATAAAGAAGACAATTGAATGGAGGTTTAGTGATACATACGTAATCACGACCACGGCATTCTACGAGCTGGTCGCACCCAACCGAGACAGCCGGCGTTCTGTGAACAGAGGACATTCAAAATGGGTTATGCACAGATCACCACGGGGGTGAAAACTGAACGGGAGTAAGATGTTGCCATTTCTGAACAATGACTGTAACAAAAGTTGTAATTAGGCACCGCAGGGATGGAGTTATGAGAACTCGCCCTTTTTATAGGTGAAAGGGGTCATAATTAGACTCGGCACGGGCAAAAGTAACGTAGCCAACAGCCGTCAGATTGTCGAGTTTGAGGTTTCAACTGGGCCTTTGGGGTTTACACTAAATGAATCCTTGCAAAAGTTGTATAAAACTAAAATTGAAGACATGTGAACTTTACTTTTTCATAGGCAACTGAACATATCAAACTTTTAATTGCATTGATATTTCACAAATGGCATCACCTCATATGTTAATAAACATGCTGAAATACAAAATCGTTAGTTATACAGACAAATATAAAAAAATTAATATGCAATAAAATATGTTAGTAATTTATAACAATCAATCAATAAATAAAATTGTCATTCTCTTATTACAAAGTGTCATTCATAAGTACTAGCATAGATTAAAAAATATACATATTATTATGTTACTAGCATGGTTTAAATATACTAGTTAGTCAACCATAGCTTCTGGTAAATACCACTGGATGGGTCCGATGCACTTTACACGGATTAAATTAAAAAATATTTTCTTAAATAGAAAGTAAAATGTTTTACTAAACTTAATGAATTAAGTTTAGTAGATTAAATCCAAACATGTTAATTTCAGTATATAAAGAAATTCAGTTTTTACAACCTCATTATGTATACCATCTATTGGTATTTACTAAAACAAAGAACCAGTCGGCTAACTAGAATACTTAAATAGTGATACTAACTTAACATTAACATTTAAGAAATTTCCAAAACATAAAAACAAAATCAGATATATTAGGCTCAGGTATTTAGCTCAGAATCTATCAATAAAAATAAATGTAATAATCATTTCATTTTATATTAATAATAATGTTATACAAATTATTCGATACCATAAGTGTTTTCTTAAGGAGTATGTACAAAAATTAAAATCGATCATAATCGATAATCGCTTATTGAATAATCGATAATCGAATAATCGATATTCGAATTATCGACCATGGAATAATCGATAATGGACTCTATCGAAGAATCGGTATTTAAATCGATAATCGGCAAACAGTTAATACATTATCGATCGATATAAGACGCGTCCGGACATGCTATCAGAAATTAGATCGATTTATTTTATATCTGCTTTTACTACCAAATCGTAAAATGTTGGGAACAACGCTCTCTAAGTACCCGGTGCCAGTACAGTAAATTCCGTGGTGCCACCCTGCGATTGTATATTGTGTTATGTTGTTTTATGCATGTCACTTTCGTTGTTGACATTAAGTATTATTCTTTGTGCTAATATAATAAGATAAGTAATATTTAGGACTGGGAAAAATAATCGATTATCCTATGAAATAGACGATAATTTTATTGTAGTAAATTAACCGATCATGTGATTACTGTTCCCACAATAATCCAGCAAGTTACAAATTCTATTTGTAATTTGCTTTGGATTATGATGGAAGAAAGAACTGTCGATGCCATAGATGTGATTTGAACTCCACAATAGACTGTAGTGCCTCGTCTCTCTTTACTCAACACAAAATCATAGGATTTTCTTGGAGTTACTTCGATAACTTGAGAGGCTGTTAAGAAAATATGTTAAGAAACAATACATTTTTAATATATACGGATAATTGATCCGCGAAATATCGACTATCGATCATCGAAAAATCGATAATCGGATAATCGATAATCGAAAAATGATCAAATATAATCGATTAATCTAATAAGTACATCGATTATTTTAAATAATCGTTGTTTCAATTATTAAATTTTATAATCGCCCAGCCGTAGTACATATGGAAACTTCGATCATATACACAGTGATCCTAAAAATATATGGCACAATTTTTACAGGAAGATCTAGGAGTCAAAATAAAACAATTTAACTTAAATTGCCTATATTTCAAATAGCACCCAAAACGAACTGAAGCCTCCTAAAAGTAATAAAGGATTTTTATTAATAAATCAAGAATGCTTTAAAGCAGGTATTTTAGTATAAGAGACGTATGGACAGAACAATTACTCCCCCAAATTTAAATTGCAGGGGATACTGGTGTCGACAACTGCCAATCCAATATTGTTTCTAATATATTTTTTTCTTCTTTTGTTATAAATGCCTCTTTTAATAGTTAAATAATTGAAAGTTTTTTCGACAAGAGTAAAGTTTGTGAGTAAAACACGCAATTATCTTGCTATTGCTGTTCAATAGCACTCGACAATAATTACAGATTTCTGTCAATTTATGAAAAACGTAGGTCAGTAAACGTAATTTAGAAAATGCATTTGGAACTGCTTGACTCAACTATTGAAGAAAAAAGCCCACAAAAGAGAAAGGATATTTGTAGTTGTTTATCATTAAATTTGGAAATAATCTATATAAAATAATTTTCTTGTCGATATTAATTATGCCAAGTAAAAACGCTACTCCAAAGCGTTCTCGATTTATTAATAAAATAATGGTCTCCATCCTTTTAAGTACCTTTTCTTGAAAAGATTGTGTCATATCAATTTAATGTATATTCCAAAAATTTAACACTCCATTCTATATTTTTTAAAAAAGTCCATATAAAAAACAAGAATATTAGTATTTGCGTCTGCAGCGCCTCTATCATTAGATCCATAGTGATAATAAAAAAAGTACATCCACAACATGTAAATGTAATATTTATATCAAATACCTTGGAAGTATTTGACGGGGCTTAACTAAAATATCTCTAGGTCCAAGGTATATTATTTGGTACCATAGTTTTCTTTGTTTACATTTCTTGAATGGCCATACCAACATCAGAGGCAATCAGATATTTTAAATGTTGGACATACCCAGGAACTTTGTGCCACTGTATTATACAAAAAAATTGCCTCAAGAATGTAAATGTTGTTTTTTCATAACTTTACAAACAACCAAGATATTGACATGTGTCTAAAAGTCGAAAAATCGAACTTTTGTTTATAACTCGAAAACAAAAGACGATAGCAAATTTTTATTTTCTCCAGTGAATTTGTCTCAAAAAAAGAGATCGAGAATGTTGTTACCATATACAAACATCGAAATTTGCCCACCCTGTAAAATTTGTCAAAAGTTCTTGGCTATCTTACTCTATAAGTATCTCATCTTTCAATTTTGATTTTACATATGCACGATCATTTGTGTCATATAAAATTGATGTCTTCGAACTTCTTCAATGAGCTTTTCATGCATTGTTTCTTGTCACCTGCTGCTATACACGCACACGAAACTGTGTCGAACACTGCGCGATGCACAGTTTGACTGGCATATTCGTGTGCTACCCAGTGCTGCGTCTCAATATGCGAGCATGTATCTAAAACTACAGAACAGAAAAAATATGTGCTGTCGTGGCTTGCGTGGGCTGTGTCGCGTGTCTTTCAATGTGCGCTCTGCGCAAATGTTAAATGAGAATGTAATAAAAATTCTATTATAAAAAAAGTAGGTAATTTGTAATTAATCAATAATCAATTACTTTTTTATAAAAAGTATTTATAATCAACGAAAGTAATTAAATTACCAAGAAAAAATTAATCGGTAGTTTGTAATCGTTACAAGTTTGAATGTACTCTGTAATGTAATCCCTGAATATACATAATTATTAGATTAAAATTATACAATTATATATAACTCTTTTGTTGCCTGTCAAATATTTTTTCATTAAAATCATCCCAAGAAGTGGTTGGTGTCCTATAAACTGTACAATCCCGCTTCCTTTACTGACCCCAATCTAAATTTCCTATATCTCGGAAGATGATTAACACACAACATTCAAACACTTTTCATCTCCAAACATGTAATATGTATATTTTCATTCATTTATGTCTATTATCCACAGTATGAAGCTATTCATACTATTTTACAAGTAAAATTGTCAATTATAACCAATGTAATTAAGATATGGTAAAAACCACACACATTGGATGTTTATTTTTCTAATACCGAATAAAAAAACATTGGAGATGGCTTTTAGTCCCTCTACTATACATTAATTAATCCTCTGGGAGTTTTGGGAAAACCGCGAATATCGTTCTCGTTTTCGTTTATTTGCTTTGATCACAATATTACTGTGTTAATTGGCATTTAACTCTTACTTATTTAGAACAAAGTGAGCACATTTGCAAATGCGAAAAAAATTAAAATGACAAATTCTGCCAATCATTTTGTACCTAAATAAGACACAAAATAGAAAATCACAAAAACACAAATAGTTTTAGGAGATACCAGTAATTTCAACAAATTCTAATAGTTTTGAAGCGTTTGTAGACTGTGTTGAGATCACGAAGGCTTTTATTTATATGTTATTTAATCGATATATCGATTCGTGGCACTTTAATTTCGTTTTAAAATCATTTTACGATCGAAATTTAGCTAATTATCATGCTTCAGTATACAAGGTGGAGTTTTAGGTGAAACACTCTGTATGTCGTATTGTATTTTATAAGTTCATATAATTTTTTTATTTCAAATATATCTTTTAAAGCTCCAATAGTCATAAGTCCGCTACTACATCAACAGAGACAATCAAGAATCTAGTAAAAAAACAGTCGATAAGCTGAACATGAATTCAGTTCGAATATTATTCTATCAAGTTTTTATACCAACGTGAAGACCAAATCTCATATAATCCAGTCACCAACTAAAAGAATCCGTATGTATTCCATAGAATTATCGACTTTCCGATCATATTTATATACAAAATACACTTGAAATTATCTACCAATATTTTCAAATAAAAATATTGTCCAATGCAATTTACTTGCTTAAAATTTACAAATTTATTGTAATTTTTTTAAGATAAATTGGAAAAAGGGATTTTCAATCAAAAATAGGTAAGAAAAAAATTTATAAAAAAATAATTTTATATTTTTACGTTTATTTTAATGCAATAAAAAGAAAAGTTCATAAAAAGTAATCAATTTTTTTTGTAAAAAAAACAGGCAGCGCTATAAGCTGAGTTCGTATATTTTGACTTGCATACCAAGTCACTTGATCATGTTTTCTACATTGTGGTGATAATGTATGGAACAAATTCAATAAAATTTTCCAAGAAGATTTTCGCAAAAACCCTGAGACAGGTCAATTTTGTTTTTAAAATGGCGTTCTTTGATTGTGTTTTGTTTTTGGGCTATGATATCGTAGGCACATTTTAAGGCAACCTATCTTTTTTATGGATTTGTATAAAGGACGTTTTTCTACATACGCAGTTATATAAAAGTGGCATGTTGATTGAAGAGGAAAGTTTTCGAGATATTCGACTTGAAAGTTTTAAAAATTAGAAAGATAAACTTGAACAACGATGTTCAAATCGCCGTATCTAGAATATAAACCTCTAATTAAATCCATCGAAGAAATACGAGCTGACAGTTAAGAAAATGACAGCGCCTTCACAATTAAAAAAAAGTTAAAGAAAAAAAATTTCGATCAAAAAATATTTTCATCTACGACATATATATTAATATATGTTTTATATGTGTCAATTTTGCAAGATAATGCCATATATTATTCCCGCAGGGAATAATGACAGGGAATAATGGATCATTATTCCCTTTCGTAGACCAATCAAAAAAAACAGTACATAAATCATAATTTCTGTGAATTAAAACAGCCATAGAAACTATTTTAAAACAAAATGACAATGTAAATAAATGTCAAAAAGTGGTTCGTGTTTATTTCTTGTGGAATTTTATGATGGAAAGTGTGGAAAACGTGGTGGATAGTGATATTTAAGAAGCATTTTCTTGCATACCATCAGATATTTTTCAAAAAGCGAAAACAACATCTACATTACTGCCAGAAAAGTCAAAACGTTTTTACAGAAGATTCATGGACTGGGGTATTAAGAAAAATACTTCATTTTCGGAAAACGTATTACTGGCCTATTATGCCGAATTAGGAGAAAAAATATAAATCTTCATTAATTACTCAAAGTTGAAAAGTGTTTTAATATTAAAGCACAACGTGAATATGGAAAAATATAGTAAACTTGAAAAGAAAATCAGAAGGCTACGAAGCAAGGAAATCTGAAACATTAATTCCCTAAGAAATTTATCTCAGAAGCATATGATGAGGTTTATCTTTTACGGTAACAATTATCGTAAATTAGAAGTATTTCAAACCTAACCTTATAATTTGTTACAGGTTATATTAATTACCGGAATTATGAGTGTCTGTCGCTCTAGTGAGCTCTATGGAATGCAAATAGGGGATGTGAAAAAAATTTACCATTAGTGATCATTTTTAAAATATTTTGAAAAAAGTATATGAATCTTCGTCCATCTCATGTAGTAAGAAACAATTTTTTTTTAATTACCAAAAATCTAAATAAACCATACGACGAATTGGTAAAAATAAATTTACCACCATAGGAAGACAAATAGCAATGTATTTGAAATTACGAAATCCTGATAGATATACAGGCCACGGATATCGAAGATCTTCGGCTACATTGTACATTGACGGGGGTGGCGATATAACAGGACTAAAACGTCATAGAGGCTGGAAATCAACACAGATAGCTAAAGGATAGATACATCGACCAATCAATCTCTAAAAAATAAGTTGGCCACAGCTGACACCATTTCAAGATAGGTGTATAATACCGAAGTCTCCACCTAGAACTCTATTATATTACTTTTGCAGTAGTGCTAATCATGTTAACATTCCATCATCTGAACAATTTATCAATTGTCGCAATATTAAAATACATTTTGGTGAAAAGTAAAAAAATTATATCATTTTTCATTTCTAAAAATTAATCGTAACTAAAGTAGAGTATACGATTCGCTATAATGTATACTGTTATTCCCGGGGATTACGAGCGAACGAGGTGAGCGAGTGTTGTAATCATCGTTGTATAATATACTATTAATTCATTCTAATATAAAATAAAATTGTTAGGAAAGTAAAAAATTACTAAATCCATTAAAATATTAAATTAATTAGATTATTTCAATCAAAATAAAATAAAAGTTTTTGCTTGATTCTAGTACGTGTATTAATGAACGAAAACTATGGTGTTTTCGTTTTTGTATTTCGGCTGTTGATTGGATTAAGCCTGTGTTTTCGTTTTTGTATGTCTCTTTGTTATTTGTAGTTTTAATCAATATTAAAAAGCATTTCGGCTGCGATCTTGCTTCCATAGTTACCTAAAGAAAATGAATACCTCATTTACTAATTAATTTATTATCTATTATTATTTTTCCCATTTTTAAAACAACTGAAACTTTGAAGTCAAATATCTCGTGCCACCTTTCTTATATCAGCATATGCAGACAAGCGTCCTCTATACGAATCTATAAAAAATATATATAGATTGACTTTTAAAAAAATGCCAATGGCGTCATAGCTAGGAAGCAAAACATAATCAAATACTGCCATTTATCAGAAAAGATGCCTTTTTGAAAAACAAAATTGTCCTGTCCGCGGATTTTTTGCGAAAACTTTCTGGAAAGTTTAATTGAATGTGTTCCATACATTATCACCACACTGTATAGTGATTTTTTTCAATACCAGTAAATCTAAAATATTAATTATATTGCATATTTTAGATTTTCGCTGCATGCAAAAAAATCGCATTGAACAACAAATCATGACAATAAATTCCTATGGCAACAACCATGCGGAATAATCAACTAATATTTGAAGGATACAGTTCCCACAAGAGCAGTCGTGAATATAAAATTTTATATAAGTTCCCACGAGAAAAGCGGAGTTTTCCTCATAGGGGAGTCATAAATCTGGAATCGCGGATCTGTCAGAGAATTTTTTCTTTAAAAAGCTTTCCCTTTTATCAACTCTTAAACACATTATTTCTATATCAATATAAACTAAAATATACGTAAAAACTTCATTGACGTATTCACAATACATTAATTTAGTTTCTTCAATGCGTCTCTATTATATTTTTTAAAATTTGTTACGCTCTTCCTTAATCATTTAACAATCGAAATCAGATACTAAAGGACAATTACTTGCAACACATTAACAAACAAAACTAGACACACCAAATATTGCAATTTTGTAATATACTGAGGAAAAAAATTAAATGTCCATTTCTAGATCTCCATTAAAAAAAGTGGGAAAATAACATTGGAGACAAATATTAAAAATTCGAGGCAAAAAGATATGTAACAAAAGTTAATTGATAACTATGCTTGTGGTTTCAGGTAAATGAACCAACCTCAAAATAAGTTGGTCCAGACTGGAGTGTGGTCCTGGAAATAGTGATTGGGAACTGTCTGGCTGGAAAATAGTTCCCTCAATCTCCCAAAACTATTTAGTTTTTGATACAGCACAGCTATTAAAGCTCCTTAAAGGCGTGAAAAGTAACTTTCATAAAACAACACTGAATATAAAAACACAAATCCTATTTCTGTTGCTGGTATCATTATTTATGGCAAAAGCGAAACTTTTTATAAAAAACTGATTTTCCTCGTAATATCAAAATTCAAAAAGTATTTTCTCTTGTCAACTCAATTAGGGGACATACTGTATAAATATCGAAAAACTAGATTTAAAAAAATGGAAAATACCCATTTAAGGAAATTAACTGAATGGTTATCGTGTTAGCTAGCTACCCGTTCGTTTCGCTTATCACCGACCAATTTCCTTTTTCCAACAAAAATTACCATTACTTGTTCATAGCATGTCTACAACTCAATATTACTTCTCATATATGCTATAAATTTACCGTTTCTCATAAAATTAATTCTTGTTTTCAATTAACAATATTGTCTGGAAACACATAATGAAAATCACTGAAAATTTCGTCACGATAGGAGTAACAATAAAAGCATATTTTCATTAAAATTAAACAGTAATGAAAAGTTGTGTACGTATTACTAATAACTCTTTTGGCTCCACAGAAATTTATCGCTCAGAATTTCCCGGCTGTTCTGATTTAACTTTTTAATTTTTGTGCCTCCAAAATTGCACGCATACATAGGTTTGCTGTGGAAAATGCAAACGTATTTACGAATTTCACACTGGAGCTCCGTATATTTTACATTTCGGATAAAATTATTCGCCGTTTTAACGTACACAAAGGACCAGCGAATACCATTCTAGTATGTGATTAAATTAATCAACAGTAATATTTTTCCATATTTTTTATGGACCGAAAATGTAACTAGACATTATCTCTGAGATAAACATGATGTATATAGTATTCCTTACGGAATGGGATACAAAATTTATTTTAGACGGTTCAATGTCGAAATCTAAAATTTTACATATATTTGGGAGGTCCAAGATACAAATCTATTGAATATTAGTAAAATCGGTGCACCAGGGAGGTCACTTTTCATAAATCATATCAAAAAAATTTTCAAATGTTCTAAATAAGCAACTGTGTCAAAAAAAGTCTCTTGAAAATTTTCTCGTCATATTAACTGTTACCGAAAAAAACTTTTTAATGGAACATCCTGTTAATTTTTAGATTTTTTAATTCGTTGCCCCTTTCCAATTTCAATGATATGTAATAGTTATGTTTATTCCAAAATTAATAGAGATATCTGCAAAAGAAAAAACAAAACCTGAGCTTCCCACATGCCTAAAATATCACATTATCTATTGCAAAATTTTAAGACTTGAACATTTGTAAAAAATAAAGTAATACAGTAATTGCAATTAAAGCATGGAGAGAATAAAGAACAATTTCAAAAAGAACTCACTGAGACAAATTAATTTAACACAATTTAAACTAAGATTGCCATGACAGCATAAAACAATAAAGTGCTAACATAGCTATTGTACAGGGTGTTGCATGAGGTACCGTACAAACTCAAGGAACACGCTCTTGAGGCAATTTTAATTAGAAAATGCCCCATGAACATAGTACATTTACGGATTTTGTGATGGAAATGTGTGAGGACGTGATTAACATTTGCCACTGGATCTGAACGTTCTGTGCAGGAAAATTTAGATGAACAAGAAAACATTTTACAAATAATTAAATGCAGTTCGGTATTAAATACCTGAAGAATTTCTGCACGTACGGGCGTTCCTCATTGAAGAATATGGCGAACATTACATACTGAATTCTTATATCCCTTTCACACGCAAAAGGTTCAGCATCTACAAACTGAAGACTATCGTTTGCAGTTAAATTTTTGCTAGTGACTTCAAGCAAGTTCTCAGTTTGGGGCATTTTATTTACCGATGAGAAGCAATTTACTGAAGATGAAGTTAACAATACGCGCAACTCACATTTGTGGTCTGAAAAAATCCACATTGTAGAATAGAAACTATCTTTCAACAACGATTTTCGATCAATGTATGGTGTGGTATGACTGACTATAAACTTGTTAGGACTCTCTTTTTGAAGAGCGTCTTACAGAAAAAAATATACACCAACTTTGTGAAACGAATTGCAACCTCTGTTAGACGATGTTCTCTTCCTAACAAGACAACAAATATAATATAAAAAGATGGAGCTCCTCCCATTTTAGTCGGCAAGCGAGAGAATCTAAACGATACGTATCCCAATTAGATTAGACGTTTACAGCTGGGCAACCGTTGCAAATCTGATCCATGTTCATGGAGCATTTTCTACTCAAAATGGCCTGAGGTGCGTGCTGCTTTAGTTTCTACGATACCTCAGGCAACGCTCTGTATATCATTGTAATGGGTAAAAGGCAACGAATCCAAAAATAAACAGGTTTCACTAAAAAAAAAAAAAACAAGTTTGGTGTAATCATTGAAACGCGATGCTGAATTATTTTTTTGTTTAGTGCGTTGAGATGGGAAGAAAATTTCCTACAACTTCTGATTCTATCATTAACTTCTAGGACAAAAAATAAAAAGTTAAGAGGAGGGGGAAATCTTTCGTGAATATCCCTGTACATCCTCGTCTCTTTTAAACGGTTGGAAGACGCTAATGTCCATCTATGTTTTTCGTGACGGAGCAACTTTATTAATGAATTATTGAAACCGGTTAGCTCAAAGAGTATAAATATTTTAATACCATTAAGCCGTCCTGTTTTAATAATAAGCTTAATGTCTTACTAATCTGTAATTTTGCAATAATAACCCTATTTTGAGATACATTAAATGAGAAATAACGCCCTATATGGCATTATAAATTTATAACGCATTAACATTTTCACTACAACACAACACAAAACAACTAAATGGTGATGGTGTTATTGACAAACAAAATGAGTCGCATAGTTACGGCGCTTACAAACAATTTTGATTACTCTCTTTTAAACGAAAAAAAAGGCAAATGTAAATATCAAATTAATCAATCGTAAATGTCAAAGAATTTTCGAATTAAATAACAGACTAGTAGGGAAGTTAAACGTTGAAGGCACCACGGATCTTATAAGTAGAGTTGGCATTTCGATCCGCAAATCATGGGCGATGCTAGGTAGAAAAATACCCAAGTACGTAAGCAAAACTTATTTACTATTTTAGTCGACTGTTATGCGTCGAGGTGTCAATAACGCAATTTATTTCTCTCCATTGTATTGTTGATAATTTTATTTTTTTGTATTTTATTCTTGATATTTATTTAATAATAAAGTATGTCTGACCTGCTCAAGGGTAAAAAACGACCATACGCTGACAAAGTGAATAAATTTATCAGTGAATTCCCGGATTTATTCTACAATGGTGTCATAATGATTTGTAAGGTGTGCGAGACTGACCTGATATGCTGGGACAAACGTGATTGTAAATATCACGTAAATTCTATGCAACAAAAAAATTGCGTGCCTTCGACAACACAGTTTATGTTCGATTTACTCTTAATGCTGATTGCCTGTGATGTTCCGCTGCACATTTCCACTGTTACCAGCTAGCAAAAGACTGAGTGTACTGGCCAAACAATTACGCGGATGGTGCTGGAGACGTTAGAAAATGTGACCTGTCAAAAAGTCAAGTGTTGATGTTTGTGATCGATGGTGCCGCAACAATGTATTTAGTAGACCATTCTCTTCAAGAACACGGTTGTAAGTTAGTACATGTTACGTGTCAAGTAAATGCTTTACACCTTGTGGCAGAAACTATTAGACAAGGTTTTCCAGAGGTAGATGCATTAATAGCAAGTACTAAAAAAGTGTTTCTTAAATCGCCTAAACGTCTTCGTGCATTTCATAGCAAGTGTCCCAATATTCCCGAATCACCACAGCCGATTCTTACACGTTGGTGAACATGGTTGAAAGCAGCTTTTTACTATGCTGAATATTTACAACAAATAAAAGCTGTGATACTACAATTCAATCCAGACGAGGCTGCAGCTATTAAGGAAAGCCAGACAAAATTCGAAGATGTTTCTGTCGAAACAGCTTTAAAAACTATTCACAGGAACTATAAAGGATTACATGACGCCATACAAAACTTACAAAACAGTGCGTTGTCGTTAGCAGAGTCACCGTAAATACACCCTATAGGTGACGCAAAAAAATGAGCTCGTTGGAGAAAAGTTCGCACTGGTTTTACCAGATTAAGACAAATTTGTGATGGTACTGATGGTATATCTCCAGATCCATTAAATGAGTTCAAAGACTATTTTTTAAGTATGCTTGTATTACATCAATAGATGTTGAACGGTCGTTCTCAAAATATAAGCATATTTTTACACCACGTTGAACATTACTCTCGGAGACAACCATAGAAACGTACAACATTTATAATATGAAATTAACCATGATTTTAGATATTTTATTTTTTTGTTGTTTTTTATGAACTAATTTTTAATTTCATAAGGAAATACTTAATTTCTTATATTGTACTAAGTACGAGTGACGCAGATCATATTAATTTAATATTATTAAATTAAACACAATAACGTTAAATAAAATCATTTTTTATTAGGAAATATATCTAAAATAGTAACAAAATCTGCTGTCACGAAAAATTTAAAAATAAATCCTTTCGCATAGATATTTAAATATATAACAAAATAGCTGAGATGACTACATATCTTTGGAATAAAATAAGGCACATTATAATTGATTAATAAAAATTTAGGAAACATATACATTTTCTCAAGTTAGAAATGCGCAATACGGTACGATATTTTCAGGTACAGGTACTTTTATTTCCGATCCTCGATATTTTGCACAGTTTATAGTACGGTACGATATGATACATTTTTTGGCCAGTACCTGCCGCATCAGATATCGACAAGTATTTTACTAAAATTGATTGCGATTCTCATGGCATGTGGTCGTTCTACCTAAAATAGAAGTAGTGTTTGTATGTATGTAATATGTAATATATGTTTATTTTTTTAAGAGTTTAGAGTTTCGACTTATTTTTACTTTTTTTTTTGTATTTATTAATATTTTCATGTTTTATATTTTATAATATTGGCAATAAAGAAAATTTTAAAAACTCTTTCAATAAATGTCCGATCGGATGTGAACCAGTACTTCGGGTATCGGTACTTTTCCGTTCGATATTGTACCCAACCAGCAATTTTTAATCGATACGATACGCGATACCGGTACTTTTCAATGTATCGCACATCCCTATCTTAATTTACACAGCCAGCCGCCCATCAATTTCACATTTCTCGTAATTTGCAATGTCTCAGATGTTTAACTTTCTTTTTCTCTAATACTGAAATTTCACTTTGCAGTTCTTTTGAATGTCTTTACCGATGGAGTTGCTCTGCCTGAATATTTTTCTCTATACAATCTGTGTGCTGTTTTAGCCTTGCCTCCACACTCTTGATATATTAAAAACATATCTCTTTTAATAATTTTATCGAAAGCCATATATTCTGCAACCTGCTTTTATCCGCATTGGTTATTTTATATCTAAGTAACTTACTTTTTCATATTACTCATGGCAATCTTTGACTAATAATAATAACTTGATTAATAAATAAATTTGCATTCTCTGGGGCACTCCATTTTTACTAATATCTTGCACAGTTTTGATGTCAGACTCACAAAATGCTATATGTGTATTTAGAAAATTAAGGGCTACCCGAATATATGAAAATCTTATGGCATTTCCTATTTAAATAAGAAAGTTGGTATCACTTCCGGTATGAACCGGGAGAGAAAAATGACCATAAGCCAAAAATTCGGAAGCAGCACCTCTGCTGTACTAAAGACGCCACGTTTCATAATTTTTTGTTAATAAATAAGAGAGATATAGGGGGGAGGAAGTTTTAGGTCGAACACGTTGTATATACCAATCTGTAACTGGCAGCAAACACGCATATTTCGACGTGTCACATCATACGCTGCTGCGAATGGGATTATGTTTCTAAGTGCTTGGAACCTTCCGCAGCAAAGTGATATCGGGAATTGAGAAGCGACAGGAAAACTTCGTATTATTTCTGTAGAATTCAGTTATCCCTAGTTGTTGATTATAATGTTTCTTTGTCACCAAGGCTTTATATTTCTGTCATGAGTGTATCCTTTCTGATTCCGTTTAAAACAATATGGATGTTTGCTCATCCCTTACGTTTTCCACTGATGTTTTATATCAATAGGGATTTTCATATAAAATAATACGCAGCACATTGGTGTTAATGCATTTTTAAATTTTTTTATAAATTAATATAATTAATGAAAAAAAAAACCAAAATACAACACCTGTAGAAACAAGGGCAATCAGTCAAATTTGTCAAACCGTTGTCACTAATGTCAGTTGTGCAACTGTTTGCCACAATGTACTGCTAATTTTCTCGCATGCGCATGCGTCTTGAACCTACCTATATCTTATTTGTTGCAGTAAATGAAGGATTATGACCAACTTCACCTACAAACAAAGCTTCAGTGCTGCGGCGTGACGTCACCGCTGCCAGTCCAACCGAGCCGTCGTGATTTGCGGTGATTATAGTAAAAACGAATAATAAACTGCGCTAAATTATTTTTAGCATTTAGTAAGGGCTTCCTGTAAAACAGGGTTGCCAGTCATGGACTAAGCCCTTACATCGCATCCTATTCGCTTTTTTAATAGGAAAACGAAATTTAAAATCAAAAACCCGGTGGAATTCATATACCTATCTACCTTAAGCAAGAAATTACTGCGTCGTGTGTTAAACTCATGAAAATAAAGTTTTTAGATTTAAATATCAAAGAAAAAAACTTGAGAATATATATATATAATAAAACATATTTTACTTTGTTTTTTTAATTTTATTATAACTCAGCGTTACTGCAGTTTTGGTACATTTTCTAAAGAATTAAAAGAGTATAAAGGTATTACAAAATATTTATAATAAAATTGTTTACCACTGTTCGATTGACATTAAAATTTTAAATGAATGTGAATTAAATTGTAATATTTGGGCTATAAAAATGGAAAATTTTAAACACGGTTTATGACGCAATAAGACAATAAATAAGGGTATTTTATACTAGAATCAACAAACAAGAATTACAGTTTAAAAACATCAAAGATTGAAGATTGATAATAAGTCTAACTGGTCATTAAATAAATAATTGCCGGAACTGTTGATTTAAAATTTCTATTGACACTAATAAAATAGAGTTGGCAAAAATGCGCCGCAGGACATAGGCGTACGCATCATAATAAGTGTAATAAAAGAAATTAACTAGTAATAAATATAGTTTAAAAAAACTAAAAAACACGCTTTTAAAGCACATCAAACTAAAATGTGAAAAATAATTATTAATATAAACTGAAAACAATAATGAACGAAAAATACTAGTGGGTTGCTCGATATACGAAAAATATGGCACAAAGCGCCCCACGCTTTTTTCACAATAATACTAGTATTTTTCGTTCATTATTGTTTTCAGTTTATATTAATAATTATTTTTCACTTTTTAGTTTGATGTGCTTTAAAAGCGTGTTTTTTTAGTTTTTTTAAACTATATTTATTTTTCACTTTTTAGTTTGATGTGCTATGAAAGCGTGTTTTGTAGTATTTTTAAACTATATTTATACCTATTGCTTATTGATGCTGATATTATAACATATTACGATCCAACAGATATTTCTGAAAAAAAAAAAATTTTTTTATTTCAGCCATGGGATTTGACCTCACGCCCGAGGAGTCCGTCGTTTCGCGTCGACTAAGACTTGCCCGCTCGGCCAACGACCGAACTGAGAATCACGGAATATACTTACAATATTAAGCCTCTTGCTCTCACGCAGAGGATACGTGAGGAAAGGACTGGCGATCCTGATCAGGATAATGATATAAACTTATCAAATTATTGTATTGTTACCGGTTCTTCGTAAGTGTACAAAGTTTCAATTAAATTTGTCCGTTTAAAGTGGGTCAAAATCGAGTCCAAAGAGTCGGTTACAAACAAACAAACATACAAGTGAAGCTAATAAAAGCGTGTTAATAAACTGTTACAATTTACTGAATAAGATTTGCAGGAAACAACTACTCAGCGGATAAAAGCCCCGACCTGCATTGAATTAAACCTGCAAATCCTGTTTGGTAGCTAAGATCATTTGTCAATTCCTCACTAGACATAGACTGGTTTCGAACTTTTTATGTTCTCGTCAGTATGCCATAAGTAATGGAAAAGACAAATAATAATAGCAAACCAGAATAGCCTAAAGCAGACTAAGCAAAACAGACATAGTGAGTGATAAGTGTATCCCTCTGGTGGTACAGAGCTTTTTACTATATTTTTATGATAACTCTACTTTTATTAATAGCTACCAATAAAATATTTATAACAATTGATACCAAGCACCCCACGCTTTTTACAATAAAATGATTTTTTTTGTCAATCACTTCATTCTTCTTTTAAACTTATTAAAAATCATTTAATTATATTGAGTTAGTGGACTTTCTATCGCTGTTGAACAAAATCTTAATATTTAAACATTATTTTTTACTTTTTAGTTCGGTTTGCTATTAAAGCGTGTTTTTTTTTTTAGTTTTTTTAAACTATAATTTATTTTTTATCTTTTAGTCACGAAACGAAAACAAATGTAATAGTCTTTAAGAGACTCGATTTTTAATACATCATATGTGACAATAGACCTAAAATTATTTCATTCATGTTCTCGTAACCTAACGGTATTCATTCAAATAGTGGTTAACTTTCTGCCAACTTATCATGGATGCCATATTTTGGCGAATGCGCCGATCACACAACTTTGGCATCCGCTTAGAAATTTATTTTTTAAGAGAAATGCGTCGATACGCATTCAAATTATTGTATTGTCATCAGTCTTTAATACGTGTGCAAATTTTCAATTGAATCAGACGTCTTAAAGTTGGTGAAAATTACGTTGAAAGATTCCGTTACATAGATAGATACATTCATAGATACATACAGGTGAAGCTAATAAAAGCGAGTTAAAAAGTAACCCAATTATGACGTAGTACTTATTGAGAATGTAACCATCTTTTTCAGTACCTAATTTAACATTTTGAGGAATTACGAATCCGTTGATCGAGAAAAATACATTGGGCGAGAATTGTACAGGGTCCACGCCTTCAAAAACCGTCAAAATCGGCAAGTAACCCATTCCAGCAAGATAAATAATTTTTGAGCTCGCATATCGAAAAAAGGTCCTTATGGGCATCAGAAATGGCTTGTTAGACTTTGGTTGGCTATTACACAACTTAAAAAGAAAATGGTATTTAAAGAATTCGTGTTTTTAAACGTTTACCTCTCACTAAAAAATTAACTACTTGCGAAATTGATCTGATTTTTTATATTTATATACTAGAATCATGAGCGCATCTATCTGTAGTATATCTGTTGGAATTGTGTCATTGTCTACGTTTTTGCAATTTGACAAAGAACAAAATTGTTATGTATTATATGTAAAATGAAACTGATCTTTGGTAGAGGATTATGAAGGTGTTATATAATAATAAATAAATAAGTTTGCGCAACCTACTCATTGACAAATCCACTATACATGCATTACTAGTTTGAACCACTGTCTGTTAAAAGTTGCTCTGTATTATTTTTACCTTTACCTTTAAAACAACTGTTGGGAAAAGCTACACGTGCACAGGCAACAGAACATCAAGTGCAGGCACATTTTTTTGTCACACTACAATAACTGTACTTTTTAATTTTTTTTAGATCAGGTAGTAGTTTTTCTGTCATCATTTATGGTTTTATTTCGTGATTCTCTATCATATATCCAAAATTTCGGGGAGAAGATTAATTGGGAAAGGGATCAATCTGGTTTGAACATTAAAATTTTACACAGCGCGCGTTTTTAATGCAGTAAGAAATCGTCTTCAGTGGAATGTATCGAAAGTAAGTCACCATGGCTAACAGAAAATAAATGATGCCTTAATAAATTCAACGATTTGAATTCACTACGGCCATACAGATTTACAACTTACGAGCATCTTCAGTTACACAATCTTCAATTGCATCGCAATTACCTCCAAAACGAGCCAAATTATTTAGTTGCCCTGCTTTTTTCAAGGCAACTGTAGTTGCTCATTTCTTTCCTCTTCTAAAAATATACACAACCGGACAATACATACGCAGCCAATAAAGTTTTAATAATATTGTTTCCTTCTAACTTTTTATTGACTTACTTATTGAATTACTAAATATCCACTGTTGCCGTGTACCCACAATTCTTGTAGATTTTCTATTTTGCAAAAATTAAACATACTTAATAAAATTATATCCGTATCCGTGGCTTCTATTAATGCCATTTGCAGTTTCTTGGAAACGTCCAACTCACTATGAACCACCGTGTATATAACGCCCTATTAATTAGTACATATACACTTCTTTTGATATTTTCTCTGCATTTTTAATAACAATATTAGCAAAATCAGGCGTATTTAGTTGTGCACAAATATAAAAGAAAATTAATGCATAACGATTTTTTCATTACATAAATCACAACAATAAAGACTATTACATCATTATTTATTTTTGGTTTTACTAGACAGAATAGTTGAAATTAATATTGAGTCAGTTGTACTGAACATAATGTGCATATTATCTTTTTTGTAATCCAAGTTTCAGCGTTTTGGCAAATAGCCGGGAAAATAATTGTTTAAAAAGATATATGTTATACTTATCTGTGATAAGATTTGTAGTAAATAATAATTAGCAAAAAATGTTCAGTTAATATTATTTTTCATTCTACTCTATATTTTAACTTTTATCAAGAAGAGGAACTTAATTTGTTTTAAATTATTTCATTGACCCTAAGGGGTATTTCCACTATATAATTTCAATTATTCTGTTCTCTGAAGCCATTAATGTTTATTACATTAAGGTTTACAAGTTTCCTTACTTTGGATTCTTTAAATGTGCTGGCTACCCTGATGACGCTATGGCAAGCAGAAACACGTGTCGGTAGATATTTTAAAGTTTTTTAAAGTGAGTGTCAACTGGTGAGTACCTTGTGTTTTATTTATTATTGGTTTTACTAGACAAAATAGTTGAAATTAAAACCATTGAGTCAGTTGTACTGAACATAATGTGCATATTATCTTTTTTGTAATCCAAGTTTCAGCGTTTTGGCAAATAGCCGGGGAAATAATTGTTTAAAAAGATATATGTTATACTTATCCGTGATAAGATTTATAAAAGTTAGTAAATAATAATTAACAAAAAATTTTCAGTTAATATTATTTTTCATTCCACACTATTACATCCATTACAAAAGATAAAGATAGTAAGTTTAAAAACGCCGCGGCAGATTACATCAAAGCAATGGCTCCTGGAAACTGGCAGTTAGTACAAGCGTTGTTTTTAAAGACATGCCTTTTACAAGTAGTTTTCGCGCCGAGCATGCTAATGTGCTAAAATGTACACGAAAAAGGAGGAAAAAGTGGCGAAATCACCGAAACCCAACGGACTATTCTCTTGGAAATCCTTAAAGGAACAGAAACTGGTACAGAATGTACATGTTTAAAAACTTAATGGAATGGTTGTAATGTTAGATACAAAATCTCTTCGATTAAAAGTAATTTCTAAGGCCATGGGAACAGTTCAAACATGAATTCATTTAGTTTTATAATTTAGATGGATTACGAAATGGTTGCAAGTGCGTGTCTTGCATAACTTAGTAATTGTATAACTTAAACGATTTATTACTATATAATACGGTCAAAACGTAAAAAAAACCTATATATTAGCTACATAATTGCATATTGGGCGTTTTTAAATCCCGTAGCAAATTAGTAATAGTGTACATTAGAAAATATATAATGCTCTAATAACAAATTTGCGAATTACTGATATCATTTATTGGTAAACGTAATGCAGAAATATGTATTCACTATCACTAAAAAATAATTGAGGATATACACGGTGGTTCGAACTTCGAAAATTGATAGAAAAGATGAAAATAATAATTGGACTTTGCTGTATAAATATACGGTAAATTATGTAATTCTAACAAGATTTCACCAGATAAAGGATCTAGGAGTGATCTTTGACTCGGAATTATCTATTGTCCCACACTACGATTACATTAGTAATCGTAGTCTAAAATGCTTGGTTTTATTATAAGGAACATAAGAAACTTTACGAATATTGACTGTCTAAAAACTGTATATTCTGTATTTGTGAGAAGTTGGTAAGAACGGCATTTAAATAATTTTTATACTGCGTTGCCATTTGCTACGTAATCGAGCTCACTAAAATTCATTAAACTAATTCAATTCATTTATTACGAGTGAAATGACAACGCTAATCAAAGTACGACTCCATATACTTGGGTTTCGCGGTTTGCAACAATATTTGACCGGTGGTACCAAATGATTTACAGATATGGTTTTTCTGTTATAAAGCACTGCTCAATACATTTTTATTAATAATAAGTACAGCCTATATTAATTCAGACAGGATCAGTAATAAGTAGTTAGAACTTTCATTCACTTTTTCAAATCAAGTTAGGTCCAAATAAGATAATGTACAAAATAAATAGTGTCCAGTTGAATCTGCAATATCTGTAACTTTATCAAATTTTACTTCTTGTGCGAGGATCTTGAGCGGTCAGCTGGCAGATTAGTATGGTCAGGTGTCGATACCACCACATGCAGTCCTTTGAACTCTCCGAGTGTTTTGACCAGTGGGTCTTGTCTCTCGACAGGGGGCCTAGTGGCCGACATCCAGTGAGTATCGTTTAATATTTTATGACCACAGTTACAGTGCGCGTGCCGTAAATGCGGTTAACGCCTGCCAACCCCTACACAAAACTCTACAGGGCAGTTCGTTTCACCTTGGTTTAAGCCGTGAAAGCGGGGTGCATTCGGCAAGCCCACAAATAAATGGACAGTTGTCCCAACGAATATTAATTGGCAGCATTAGTTGTATTCATGGTACTATTGTACGATGACAATGAGTCCACGAGTTAAATTAAATCATGGTATCTTCACCTGTCCATCTTCTTTGGCAAAAGCCGTTCTGGTACTTCATACAAGAGAAGTTTCTCTTGCAAACCAGGTAACCAGGTTTGGTTGCTTTGTAGGTTCAACTAGTTAAATATCAATGTATTTCTTGTGGACATTTGTCTGCCATATGTAGGGTTCTACATATGCCACAAGATTTTGTTCATGTCATGTTTTGTAATATTTCTTATAGACAGTTGTCTATGACACAAATAAATGTGTTAAAACATTCTTTGAGTTTCCTTGACTTATTTCTACTTTCAGGTACAAAAGTGGTGACCCGTCACAACTCCATTTGAAATAACAAAGTTATTGAGGGTTTTAAATCTTCAAGTTTGACATAAACTTATACATATCCTGCAAAAAAAAAATCTAATATCGAATACATGGTTTGAAAACCCTTTTCTATTATAATTCATTACCGCATCGAAACATTTGAAAGCATGTTAAATTAGAAAAATACGTTTCTTGTAAAAAGTGTACATCCCTCAAAATTTCTAAACCGCTCAAAGAAAGTACATTTTATGGTAGTCCATTGAAAAGCTCTTGACGTACACTAACCAATGTGCAATAATATATAGAGCGTTTAATTTAACTTAAAAAGTTGACTACCCAGCCAAATCGAAATATTCTGCATGACTAAAAATATTTTTAGAATATGCAATGTGATTGCTGAATAACTTTTGTTTTGACTTTTTTTATCTATAATAGTTACAGAGTTATGGAACAAATACGCACAGGTGGACACCCTGCAGATATACCTATTTAAAATATATAAAATTTGCAATTGATTTAGAATTATAAATGAGTCGCATTGAGCAAAAAACATAGTAAATTGATATTACGTAAAATTTTTCACTCAATGAAATATATTGTGAAGAAAAATCACGTATATCGCGCCGCGCGTTCGCTTCAGTTATTTACGTCATGACACCCAAAATTCCTGTCTCTAAGGATTAATATCGAGGCAAAAAATAAACAAATAAATACCCTACGTGTCCGTAAACACATTGTGGAACTGTACCGTACAGTAAACCTTTATATGCAATAAGTAGATATCAGCGGTTGACAGAGGACTGACAATCCGCAGATATTATTTCTCTGAAAGTTCCATGAGAATTAGCGAGAATCGTTTTAGTTGGCAACAGCACGTACCTTATTAACTTGATTACTGGGATATATGATGTGCGAAAAAGCATTTGTATCATAAATCTTCAAGCCCTGACATATTGTGTACCGAAATCAAGTCAGAATACTAGATTTTACCCGAATAAACGCTATTACTTGATTTTCTGAAAATCTCCATCTCGCAGCACTATTCAGTAGTAGCTTTTAATGAACATGTCATTTATTTAATAAATTATACATACAGAGCGTCTCACTTTAGGTCACTGATTAAATGAAAAATAAAAAGAGGACTCGTCAACTTTTCCTTATCACGGCAACACCTCCTTTGCAAATATGCAAATATGCAAATATGCAATATGCCGTAATAAATGAAAAAGGTGCGTTGAGCACATATAAACCAGTACTAATCAGAGATAAATAACATATAAACATAGCCCCAAACGTCATTATGTGCGCAAACTACTCGTGTTTGTTTTTTATTTTTATCATTCAATAACTTTTCTAAATATTGTCAGTTATTTGTGGCATTCACTTAATTTTTCTTTTTCCTTCTTATTACCATATGAATGATTTTTCTATGTTGATTATCCAAAAAATATAATTTAAAAACAAATTAAGTTCCTCTTCTTGGTAAAAAGTTAAAATATAGAGTGGAATTAAAAATAATATTAACTGAAAATTTTTTGCTAATTATTATTTACTAACTTTTACAAATCTTATCACAGATAAGTATAACATATATCTTTTTAAACAATTATTTTCCCGGCTATTTGCCAAAACACTGAAACTTGGATTACAAAAAAGTTAACATTCAATAATTTTATTTTTAATTTCCACTATTCTGTCTAGTAAAGCCAAAAATAAATAAAACACAAGGTACTCACCAGTTGACACTCACTTTAAAAAACTTTAAAATATCTACCGACACGTGTTTCTGCTTGCATTGCGTCATCAGGGTAGCCAGCCCATTTAAAGAATTCAAAGTAAGGAAACTTGTAAACCTTAATGTAATAAACATTAATGGCTTCAGAGAACAGAATAATTGAAATTATGTAGTGGAAATACCCCATAACATATAATATGTTATACTTATCTGTAATAAGATTTGTAAAAGTTAGTAAATAATAATTAGCAAAAAAAATTTCAGTTAATATTATTTTTCATTCCACTCTATATTTTAACTTTTACCAAGAAGAGGAACTTTGTTTTTAAATTATTTTATTCGACCCTAAGGGGTATTTCCACTATATAATTTCAATTATTCTGTTCTCTGAAGCCATTAATGTTTATTACATTAAGGTTTACAAGTTTCCTTACTTTGAATTCTTTAAATGTGCTGGCTACCCTGATGACGCAATGCAAGCAGAAACACGTGTCGGTAGATATTTTAAAGTTTTTTAAAGTGAGTGTCAACTGGTGAGTACCTTGTGTTTTATTTATTTTTGGTTTTACTAGACAGAATAGTTGAAATTAAAAATAACATTATTGAGTCAGTTGTACTGAACATAATGTGCATGTGCATATTATCTTTTTTTGTAATCCAAGAGAGCGTTTTGGCAAATAGACGGGAAAATAATTGTTAAAAAAGATGTATGTTATACTTATCTGTGATAAGATTTGTAAAAGTTAGTAAATAATAATTAGCAAAAAATTTTCAGTTAATATTATTTTTCATTCCACTCTCCAAAAAATATGGTTACTCAGTATATTAAAGTCACAAACACACAGGTTTATTCTTCTAGTAATATACTGGGTAACTATATATTTTTTACAATAATCAATCTTGGAAGAATTTATTCATGTGGGAGTAAGTTTAGGAGTTGTTTCAAATAAATAAATAAATTTAACATAAAAACATCATTTAGTTCGAATAAAAATGTAGGCAGACTTAGGTTCAGTGCAAAAGAAAAACCTAACATTTATAAAAAGTATGGGATACTGCGGTTAGATTGCCTAGAATGCAGCATACAGGTAGGTCAAACAGGCAGATCACTTGATACAAGATACTGAGAGCATATTCACACAAAAACAACACTCCAACATTTATAAAAACAGTATCAGATTTCATAACTAATAACCATCTACCAAAAATATTACATATTTGTAAAAAAAGTAAAAACAACTTACTGAGCGCTTTGGAAATAAATAAATTAAATAAAAAGAAAAAAATATGATATTAAATGACTAGATGGATTGTAAACAATTTTCCGTTAATAAAGTTAGTTTAGGAAACTTATTGCTAGTAAGTTACAAAAAAATTCAATCCAAAATATAAATTCATTACATCACCAAAACCCGACATGCTTTTAAGACAACATGTACACATCATGTAAATCAGCCATGATGTTAATTGTTTTTCAATTTATATCTAAAAAAACATTCTGCATATTTTCAGCTAAAAATGTCGGAAAAGGATGGAATTAGTTGTAAAACTAACAAAAGAAAGTGAAAATTAGACAAATAAAAAAAAGAGTTTTGTAACTATTTTCTCTTTTGGGATTTTGCTTTTGCAATTTCCACAGATGGCTAATCGGGTTTTTTTAATTCATGATAGCGTGTTGAAATTTCTTTCGAGTTTTTTTCTTTCTATGCATGAACATCCCAGTGGTGTGATGCGTGGAGAAGTTGTGTCATCCTTGTTATATTATTATTTACGTTTTTGACTCTTCATGACCTTTCATTATAGTCTGAACCAAAAATATCCGACTCTTGCGAATCTTTTGATGACACTTCATAAAAATCTTAATAATTCCCAGACTATACCAAACAGATAGTCAGTATTAGAAAGATGGTACAGACTCAATCTTACACAAAAAACAAGATTTAAGCAATCGTCGATTGAGACACAACACTTAAGGCATCTTTATATGTGTTACAGAATATCCTAAGACTTAACTGATATCATTCTGATCAATTCTGATAATTCAGCATACCAAAATTCAACTGCTGGTCAAATAAAACTAATAATGTAATTTTCTTGTGTAACTTTGAAGAAGAATATCTTCAAAATGTTAAGTGATATGGAGAAAGTCTTGAAGATTTTCTTGCAAATTGCATCAGAAGTAAACTGGCTTAACTATGATATCAAACTAAGATAAAACACGTTGTATACAGGATATACAATGTGAAATGGTTTTGAGTGTTTTTTGATACTTCTAATATTTTAGATACTATTTTTTTCTGAAAATGAGTCACACTTTTACATATTGACCTATTACTCTTCAGTAAGCAGTTGAAACAAAGGTTTTTACTCGAATTCAATAGCAGGCATGCTTTTTACCCGCTCCACAATATTCGCAATTTAAATATAGTATTCAACGTTATCCAAGAGTGGAGATTTAACAACATTTTATGGAGTCGAGTTATTTAAGTTTTGCGTTTGTTCCATTATTACTGAAGATACGATTTTTGTGTATAACTGTAAAATGAAGAAAAAATAATTTTGAAATTCTAATTTCATTCCTACTTAGGGTTAAAATCATATGACTATTTATACAGTGACTCAAAATGTTAATGAAAACTAAATTTTTATTGCCTTTGCAATTAATAATATGTATAACGATTTGTAAAAGTAAATGGTTGAATGGTAATATAGAGGGTGACCCAAAAAAAAAAAAAATAAATAAATATACATATTTATTTCTCCGTTACATTTCACTCCTGTTCACACGGTGATACCTCTGCCTCTAAAAGTTTTCTAAGGTGTCATGTTTTCTTCGACATAACTGGTATTTGCTTCTCTGGATACATGTACTTTAATAGCGAACTAAATATTTTGGATGCTTTACTTTTCGATTTCCAATAGGGCGACAATTTATATTTTTTCTGTTTTTAAAGCAATGTTAAAAGGTATAAAAGCGTCATGTCTTGCTTTTTTGAAATTTTTGAACTGCAGTCATTGCTAATTTATATGTATATGCAGGTCTTGTTACATACCTCCTATCGTTTTGATGATATTTTTCTTTAGAATTGCACAACAAATTGACATTATTAGTATCATTTGATTAGCAGTTTGGTAATCGTAGTGTAAGAATAATTTTCCGTGTAACCACTATTCTCGAAATTAAGCAATAGGATGAAGTTTCCAACTGTTTCTTGTCCTTCCAAGATTATTTAAAATGTGCTTTGAATCAGTGACGGCTGGTGAAATTAGGTGGTGTCATATTTTACAATTAGTATTGGAGCATGGAACCAAAGCGATACTTTAAGCCGTAACTATTAAGAATAAATGAGGAAGTTTTGCAGAAGAAAAAAATTTGAAACTGAAATTTGCGAAAAATTTTTAAAATTGTGTGCCTTACCAGGTTATTTTTTAGACAATTTGTGTAAGATTTGCATTTCTTTTCTCAGATTCAGGTGAAAAATATATCGGCAGATTTCTAATTTCTTCAACAAATTTTGCTTTTCTATAACGTTATACCGTGTTGAAATTTTATTAGAGATTCATTTTTCACTGTGTAAATTTCAAAAAGGTGTAATTTTATAAAAAGGCAATATTTTTTAGATGAATATTGAAATCTGTCGACATATTTTCCAATTGATCCTGAAAAAAAATTATTTGCAACTATTTTACAAATTATCTAAAAAAAACAGCTGTCAATTATTTGGGGATCAGTAAAATTCGACGTGTGGTGGAGTTTATAATAAAAGTAATTTTTGACGTTTCAAAAAAGTCATATTTTGACGTTTCAAGGTCGATGTGTGGTGGAGTTTATAATAAAAGTAATTTTTGACGTTTCAAAAAAGTCACATTGATGGAATGTCATTAATATTTTAAAATTTGAGATGTCAAAAAAAATTGACATTTCAAATTGACGTTTCAAAAATGTCATTAAAACTTTTTTTGCCATATCAAATTTTAAGAGCCGATTTTGTTCATCAACGAACTTAATCTCTTCCTTGACCTCTAGAATGTGTGTACCAAATTTGAAAGCTTTTTCTCAAAAACTGTAGCTGCTATCGCGAACCACACAGACAGACAGACAGACAGACAGACAGACAGAACATTTTTTTCTCTGAAATTTTGTGTATTGTCATAATTCGTCGAGATTCGTTCAAAACTGCAATACAAATTTTCAAAACTTTTTCCACGAATACATACTTTCCTCACTTTATAGGGTGAGGAAGTAATAACCTGGTGAGGCACACAAATTTTTCAACTTTTTTTGCAAAACGCATTTTTTTCTCTGCAAAATATCTTCATTTAGTTAACTATCACTTGGGTCCCATGTTTCACCATTATGATATGACAACCTAAATTTCACCAGCCACCGCTGCTTTGATTATTCCGAAGAAATGGCTAAAGTCGATATTTTCGGAAATTTTACAACACTATATAAAACACATGTAAAGCTTATTTGATATTACGCTTTTAATTCCTATATCTAAGCAAATATAATTCAATTGTGAATATAGAATTATTTCAATATTTCTGCAAGTTAATAAGCTTCTACAAAACATCGAAACACAAAAACGCTATTTGGTTAAGTAGGCATTGCACGATACTGATACCTTCACTTGATTAAGGGCGTTTTCCTGTGGTTAAAGAACCTGAACTGCAGTCGCAGTGTTAAGTCTTTTCGAACTGTCGGACAAAAACATAAAATATCACTAATAATGGGTACAATGGGGAAACAGAACATAATTAATTTGTGAATATGTACAGTACATTTTAAGCCACTTAGTATTTGAACAATGGACGACATTAACAGAAAAATAATTGGTTGTTGCCAGGATTTTTCAATTACAAGTGTAAAACTGATTAACTGTCATGTGCGAGGCAACGGCTAGAATAATTGCATTTTAATTATTTCGCCAGTTAGTACTTGAAGTTTTCAAATTATCTTTCAATCAAGACTCATTGAAATATTTATATTTATATTTATCTCATTTAATAGAGACCCGATTTCCAGACTAACGTTGATGTAAATTAAACTATTTCATTGATAATTATTTATTAAAAATTATTTCTGAAAACAACTATTTTGTTATTTTCTATCATAAAATCCTAGCTTTTGATTTTTTTTAGATCAACGACAAAGCCACGAAATCCGGTAACTCCGTTAACTGGAACATCCTATAAAAATCGATGGCCTATTATAGTGGCCGCCCAGCGGCACCTTTTAGTTTTGTAAAGAACAGAACAAAGAAATAAATACCAAGCTCAATAATAAAACAGATGCAAAACACCAAAAGCATTCTTTAATACTTTGGTTAACGCAAATTCAATTTTTACTGTCATCATTTCGGTCTAGCATTTACTTCGTTTGTTAACATTTGGTGGATCCATGCTTCAAGACAAAAATGTGGCACATAACAAGTTAAAATGAAGCAAATGTACAAGGTGTATTTTGAAACTTAAGTTTATTATATCAGATGAATTAACTCAAGCATTGCAACTACCTTATTTTGATAGGAACTGTTAATACTTTGCCTGTAAGGTAGATATCCCGTATCCAATGCCATGCCATTGGACAATGGCAATTTTGGTAGTGATTAGTGATTACGTTGTTCCATTTAAAAAGTAATGCTCTTATTAGAAGCTCACTGCTTTAGTGAATCAAGTTTATGAAATTCTCATGATATTGCTTCAACGAAAATAGTTTCGAAAAACTGAATTTTCCAATTTAAATGCATGGGCCACACGTATTTTTGATAATTTATATATTTTTTTTTATAATTTCGGGGTTTCCAGACAATTTAGTTTTATTTTTAAGTGAACCTAGAAGTCAAAAGGGATCCAGTTGATAATTTTTGGGCAGCAATCGATTAAAAATAAAAAAAATCATAAAAATAATCCCAACATCAGACGGCTTTTGTAAGACTACCCAATTTTTTATCCTTACGTGCTAACGGTTTAAAGTTAAACATTTTTGACGAGAATACACACGGGATGACAAGTTAGCAGCCAGTTCTACTCTAATATTTTGCTGATTCACTGTTTTTTATAATTTCTGTGATTATATTTATTATTATAATAACTATCGATAGATTTAAACAAAAAAAGCAAATGAGACCTGTTAGCCCATAAATTCATATTGTTATAAAGTTTTATCAGATGTAGTAAATATCGCACTTATCGTATAATCACAGCTTTTTCACAATCTGCACAATTTTTTTATACAGTTCGTGAAATGGAAGTTATTTATCCACTTAATGAAATTGCCTTATATTAATTACATCATCTGGACATGGTAATCACCCAGTTCGCGTACTATACTGGGTGTCAACGAGATCATGTATTAGTCCGCCATTTCTTTTTAATTGGAATATAATTTTCAAATGTAAAACTCACGTATGAGAAATAAATGGGCTTATTTTGACGAACATATTCTATCAATAAGACCACTTCCGGTTTCACCGGGAAGTGTCATCAATTTTGAATTTTTAATATTCTGATTATGCACGAAATTTTCTATACAATAAATCAAAAATTTTGACATTACCCTCAAATATGGCGGACTTATTTCAATTTTTTATGAAATTTAAAATTAATAATTGAAGCTCTTTGTATAATGAAAATTTTACAACTAGGTATGGGATATCATAATATGTTTCTTTTTGGATATTTGAGTGCAATATGAAGTGAATATTTTTCATTATAATGAAATTATTTGAAAAAAATTCAAAATATTTTTTCCCGACTTTTGGACGACAATTACTAATTCTTTTCACATAGTAACCCCTATTTTTTCCTTCCCTATAGGAATCGTCATAATTTTAGCTCTAAATTGGTGTATATGTGATATTATACTGGATAATTTCATTAAGTGGATAAATTGACTTTCCATTTCATGAACTGGATAAAAAGTGTCCAGATTGTGAAAAAAATTGTGATTACACGATACGGCTTAGTTCAGGAAGTGGATGTCCATTTCAGGAAATGGACAATTACGTTAAGTGAGTACGACGTAAATAAAACATTAGGATTAGGTTTCCAAGATACATCTAAATACTTTATGTTATAAAACTGCATTTGATTGAAATGTAAAAAAATATTTTTAACAATACTTCATAAAAAATGTAAGGAATTTAATAAACAAGAAGAGTTCATATTGACAAATATTTTTATATTCAAATGAAGCCTATCTCTTTACATGAATTATTTAAAAGTTTATTATGATCTTGGTTTTATAGATTCACATTAGGGGTGAATAAAATCGATAAAATTTGCCAGTTTACACTTTATTACATATTTTCAGCACGTTCCAACAGTTTTTTTTTTTTTATTTAGCTGAAAATTTGCACTGATTTTCATGTTTAGCATTATTAAATACAGCTTTTAAAACCCATCCAAAACGGACGTACAAAAAAAACTGATTAGTTATTAAATTAGGAAATTAACATGGATACTGCCACTGTCTCTCTATTCCAGTCCATTACACAATTTTAATTAAAAAAAATCCACACAGATCAGATTAAAAAAATATGTATTTTAAAAATTTCTCGGCACTCTCTTTATTTTTTCATATATCTTTAAATTTTATATACATACAATTTTATATAAGTAATTTTATGTACAATCAGTCTTAATTGATCACCTTATACCTGTTTGAGGGCTTAAAGTACCACTTTACAGCCCGCCGGGCCGTAATAACTATTTACATTACAAAGGAGGAAAGTGCCACATTTCCTCCCGCGGATTGTTTGATATTGAAATCCAAGGGACGAAAAGACACTTTAGTCCTGAGAAATAAATGATTTTTTTCTATGACCTCTAATATAAAAAACGGGTAAAAGCGAAATAACATTTCTTAAATGTATATTAGTAATATGACAGTTTTAATAGTAATTTGAATAATAAGCCGTGGAATATTAAAATACCAGTTTCAAAGGTAGTTGTTATAGTAACAGAAAATTGAAACGTTCATTATAATTATATTTCTAAAATGAGCTGTATTGTTTAATATTAATAAAACATTATATCACGAAGAAATTACTTGCCTTCATTTTGACGTCTATTTTAACATTTTAGCAGACATTGAAATTTCAAGGTAACTATGGTAAAGGTCAAAAATGCGGATATAAAATACTACTTTCCTCCCTAGGGAGGAAAGCTTTTTTTGCTCCCTAGAGAGAGAAAGTACTATTTTTTAATCGCATTTGAGGGATGAAAATATTACTTTCTATAGAGGTTGTAGAAAATAGTACATTGTAATACAAGTGTGGCAAAGGCTTCATTGCAAAACGATGTATGAAAGTACATGTAGTCAGGATTTAAAATATTTTTACAATGTTACCTTAGTTAATTAGCTTTACATAAAATATGCCTTCAGAATACGGAGTTTCGCGGGTTTGGAAATATAGAAATATTTTGTCCACAGGTCGGCGAATAACAAGAGAAGATTTATTTCACATATGGCGTTCTACGAAGTCCACAGATCGCTTAGCAAGTTTGATTGACTTCGTGCAACAGAAACACTCAAAAGTTACTCAAATAACGAGGATTCTGTTCAAATAAAGCATCTAGTGAAGGCAGAAAGTGAAAAATTCAGGCAAGTGGAAAAAAGGTAGACGTTATGATACATTTCTAAAAGCGTACAAGGAATGGCTGCAAGAAGTAATTGATTTTGGACCTATAACTAGGCGATCAGCTACCCCAGGTCGGCCTCGAAAAAGTTTTGGAGAATTCTTGTAATACAAAACACCGAAAAATTAAAACACTGTTAAAAACATATGATCGTGACCAATTAATTTTTGCGGCAGAAGCAAGTCTAAGGGCTAGTGGAAAAAGAGATGGTGCTAAGTTGATTCGGAAAAATGTTAACATCACCGAAGCGTGCTACTGAATACAAAAAAGTTTTAGAAAGGCCAGCACCAGAATAACGTCCTTATAAGCCCAAGGAAGCATTAGCTTTATATATTAGCAATAAAATGACTGTTAATCAGTATAAAAATATTCAACAAGAGGCAGCTGAGAAGGGATTTACGTTATATCCATGTTATGAGTTACTTCTCAAAGAAAAGCAAAAGTGTTGCCCTTCACTCGAAAATAGTCGTGGCTGAGGTTTCAGCTGAAGTAAATCTTCAAGCATTACTCAATCATACCGCATCGAGGCTTTGCTGTAACGTTATCCCAGAGATGTTTCAGCGTCTCAACTCATTCGAACTGCACAATTGTTTACACGTGGGGTTGTGATGGCTCTTCAGGCATAGCGTATATAAACAAAAGTTTAATAACCTCGCGGAAACCGATGAGTACATGTTTATCATATCTCTTGTACCACTTAGAGTACTAACGGAAGACGGACGTATTATATGGCAGAATCCACAACCATTCTCATCAAGACTGTGTCGTATAATAAAGTTTATTTACAAGAAAATGATAAATTAATCAAAGAAGAATGTAGATCAATGACATCAAAAATTGAACATCTAATTCCGACAGTAATTATTGACATTAATGATCGATCATTTTCTATAAAACATAACATGGTATTATCTATGATCGATGGCAAAATTTGTAATGTCATATCCGAAACAAACATTACACAAAAATGCTTTATATGCAAAGACAAACCTAGTGAAATGAATACAAATAAAACGTTTGAACCTGATCCAGAGATGTACAAAGGGTCTAGCCGGATAAGCATGTTAAAAATGCCCTTAAAGGAAATTACACGAAATGAGCGTTAAAGTATTTTATTAGTTATAAAAAAAATATTTGCTAGAGTATTATTCCAAAAATCCAAGGGGGGGCTGAATTTTTTGCAAAAAAGGTAATTATTTTTTAAAAATATGTTGCAACTTACATAATGGGTGAAAAATTTTGAAAAAATTCTCGAACATAGAGATCTACCAAACGAATTGAGTAAAAATTATTATGCCGTATTTGGCGCGAAATTCAAATTTTAAAAAATTAACAAAAATTAAAAACGCCCTTTTCACCTTTTTTTTGAAAAGGTGCTACCATGATTTTTTTCTAACAGATGTGCCTTTGCATTACTAATACCCCTAATTTTTTTTCAGAATTTTTGATTTGGTGGCACATGCTGAAAAAAAATAAAAACTTCACCTCACAGCCCCACAAAAAAAAATTCTGACCTAGCAACGAGACGAGTATATCCTTATGTATTTTTGATCGCTGATTCCGAATCCGGGGTCAAAAAGTCGTACACCCCCAAAAAAAAATTTTAGAGCCAAAAAACACTCCCTGAATATGAGATAACGCTCTGAAAATGATGTTATCATTTTAGTCAATCGTTTTGTTTAATATTTTCGGGAAAAATTGAATGTATTACGATAAAAATAAAAGGTAAATTACAGCGTTCACCCTATCGGTTTGAAACGCACCTCCATAGAGGGTGAGAACCACCCTCATCTGCCACCAAACCAATAATTGATAATGACAATGACTGAAAAACATTTAAAAATGTTTAAGTTTCGTTAGGTTTGCAATAAACTGACGTAGAATTCACGTAATACCCCAAAACTACCCCTATAGCGTTTCATACCGAGAGGGTGAACGATGTAATTTACCTTTATTGTTGTTATCATGTTATCATTTTAATCAATCGTTTTGTTTAATATTTTCGGGAAAAATTGAATGTATTACGATAAAAATCCGGTTGAACCGGAAGTGACATCAACTTTTTTTCTTAAATGAAATGACTATATTTCTTTGATGGTTTCTCATTAAGCATAAATTTCTAAGTGCAGCAGTTTTTTCAGATTTTAAGAATTCCAAAAAATAAGTGATACGAACAATTTTTTGATTTTTTCAAAATGGCCGCGTCAGATGATTGCGATGTAAGAAAATTACTAAGTAGACTATGGAAATTATTAGTAAGGTTGTAGACTTGTCTGTAAAGAAGAAAATAGTTGTTTGAATTACTGATAGGTACCAGTATTTTTAGGTTTTTTTTTTAATGGAATTTCATTTTCATTTTCATTTCCGTAGGGGTCCTATGGAAATTTTTTTTAATGGAACTGTGCTATTTTTTTTATTAATCAGAAATAATGATTCATAAACTATAATTTTTCTCCATTAATCATTTCTTAACGATATCCTTCGTAATAATAAAAGTATTTTTAAAAGAAAAACATAAATTAAACAAGAAATAATTTTAATAAAACGTTACAACCATGAATAAATAGAATAACAAAACTATTTAAAACCTAAATTATAATAAACTATTATAAAAATTGTTCAAACTGTTCACCGTTTTGATTAATATACAGAGTAGCGCGACTTATTGTTGCACGTCTAACATTCTGTAATTGTTAAGGTGTTATTTGTACAATTTTGTGTCGAACTCTTTCTTCCAGATCTTGCCTTGTGGTTGGAGCAGTCATGTAGACTCTATTTTTTCAAATGCACCCAAATAAAAAAATCGAGTGCGGTTACGTCAGGCGACCTTACAGGCCATCTGACTGGACCATGACTCCCAATCCAACGATCTGGAAACAATTGATATAAGTAATCCCTAACAATAATAGCATTATGTGGTCTAGCCCCGTCTTGTTGGAAGTAAACCTCGTCATATTGGTATTGGAAATTTGATTAATCTGAGGAACTATTATATTTTGGAGAAATTCTAGATATCTTGGTCCAATTAGAGTTCCATCAAAAATTATTGGACCTATGATATGGTCGCCCAGTACGCCTAACCAAACATTAAAGCCAAACCGCTCCTGAAACCGCCCCTGTCTCATGTGAGGATTTTCAATTGCCCAATATCGAGTGTTGTTTCGATTAAATAACCCAAGGTTTGTAAATCTCGATTCATCAGTGAACAAAATGTTTTTGATAAAATTCTCATTTCTTAATTGGCGTAACTGTAACCAATTACAAAAGGTTATTCTTCGTTGATAATCATTCGCATACAAAAATTGATGCAATTAATATTTATAAGAACGATAGCCGTGTTTCTTTAAAATTTTCCTGGCTGATTCTTTGGAAACTGGTAATTCATATTCAAATTGTCTTACCGAAATGGTTGGGTCAACATGCACTAAAGCAAATACATTAATTTCCGTTTCTTCATCCACAATAAATCTTTCTTCAATTTCTATATCAGGTTTACTTCTAAATTGATGCTCCAACCGGGCGAAATAGTTTCTCCGAGGTTGTCTTCTTTCTGGATATCTAGTTGCATTACGTTGAGTCTCTCCATAGATAATTAACATGTCAACTTTTTCATCTCTTGAATATTTTTCAGCCATTTTATATTAATTTTCTTGTTTATCACAAATTTAATACACTTGCTTCAGGAAATTAGTGAGTCAGTCAAGAATAATTCAACTGTTGCGAATGTCTGTCATTTTCATGGCTATCTGCAATTTTGGATTTAAATGTAGATAGGTACCTTATTAAAATGATTTGTTGGCGCTTACCTTTTAAAAATACTTTTATTATTACGAAGGATATCGTTAAAAAATGATTAATGGCGAAAAAATTATAGTTTATGAATCATTATTTCTGATTAATAAAAAAAATAGCACAGTTCCATTAAAAAAAATTCCATAGGACCCCTACGGAAATGAAAATGATAATTAAATTCCGTTTCTTTGAAAAAAAAACCTAAAAATACGGGTACCTATCAGTAATTTAAACAACTATTTTCTTCTTTACAGACAAGTCTACAACCTTACTAATAATTTCCATAGCCTACTTAGTAATTTTCTTAGATCGCATTCATCTGACACGGCCATTTTGAAAAAATTAAAAAATTATTCGCATCTCACTTACTTTTTGGAATTTTTAAAATCTGAAAAAACTGTTGCACTTAGAAATTTATGCTTAATGAGAAACCATCAAAAAAATATAGTCATTCCATTTAAGAAAAAAAAGTTTATGTCTTTTCGGTTCAACCGGAAGTGATATTTTCATTCCTGTTAGTCTAAAAGTAGCCCATTATTGTCTAATTTATGTGTACCAAAAAACCAAATTTTTAAATTCAAAAACAACCAAAATATTGGGGGCGTATATTGACTCGTGGCCACCCGGGCATAACCAGCGTTTATGGCCCTTATCGTGTTAGGTTAACACCTCGGGTTCTAATTTTCACGCCACGGGCTATAAACGCCTCTGCCCTTGGTACATAAACTATTATAATTTAATATTACAAAAGATTTAATGATAATTGGGCGATTCTCAGGTGCCTAAATTGTATGTTAAAACATAACCAAAATAAACAAAACATAACCACTTAAAAAATAATAATAATAAAAATTCATATATGTTAAACAATTAGTTCAATTCATAAATAATATAGTGATGTTGTAAAATTCATTGACGAATATTTTTTGCAAGCGAGTAGTGAGGCACAACGTGTTACAAGTTGAGACTAGACATTGGAATACCGTATCAGGGGTGTACTGTCAGTATATTATTATATTCATATATATAAACATAATTTTCACTTTTGTTTTTAGGTGTCAACGTTTGAAACGGTAATCTGTTAAGTTACACATATGTATTTGCCGTAACTACTAAAAAAATAATTTAAATTGCGGCCCTGATAGACTCATTAGTCATTATTACCTATATACGAAACTTTATACAACTCTCTGCACACCCCCCTCCCATACCTGCTTCGGTTACTGTCAACGAATGCAATGGCAATTCTTACGTTACTTAATTAACTTCAGTCAATATAAATTAACATTTCGCCTTGTATCGTGTTACACAATGTTATTTAACAGCTTAAAGTCAAGTTAAATAAACACCACGTATTAAAAAAATTGGATATGGGATAACAATGCTGTTGTAACACGTGAATATATAAACTGTACTCCATGCAACCTGATACTTGTTGTCTACTGAAAAAAAGTCTCTAAATAAATTTGGGACCAAAAACCGTAAAAATGATAAAATCGATACTTTCGGGAAATGCAGTTTTACTTCTGAAAACTAGAATGTTAGAAAATTACAATCTGCATTAAAAGCGAAAACACGTCATATTACTCTAAAAATAATAGCCAAACTGAGCTCCACACTAGAAGATAATGCTGCACAGAAAAAAAGACTATTTCCAAAACAATAAAAAAACATTGATATTTATGTTTTTAATTAAAACAATCAAGGGATAAATTTTATTTACAAAACAAACTTTAACCCAATGTCTAATCTCCAGTTATAAGGTTCACTCCGCTTTTTTGACATTTGATCGATATACTAACGTTACATTAGTGTGGTTACTCTCTTCTGGATCTGCCTCTGATATTGACGACATGTACCCCACGGATCCCAACTATAATTACTTAAGGATTAAGGATTATTTCTGAACTTTAGCTACATAAATAAATGGCACTATTGTGTATAATATAAAAAAATTCACTAATACCTTACCAGCCAAATACACCTTGTACATTCATTATATTTATTTTCTTCGTGGGGAATATATTTTCATACGCTGCGTTGTTACGACAGTTAGAATATTTCATACTTCAGGATGATGTTTATTTCATATAAAAAGGGACGGGTTTAGCGAGGTGTTTGGAAATTTGATATATAAATAGGGTAAGTTCCATGCGGAAAATTCACGATCGTGTAGCTTATTTGCCATGAAAGTGTGCTCTGTAGCCGTCATGGAGAAAAAGAGAAAATGCAGCCAGTAAATAACAAAATTCAACACATTATAGTTTATGGGGACTTTATTAGAAATTTTCCGGATAATAGTCCGGTCGCTGACTGTTTTCTAGGTGAATTTTTTTTTATTATGAAATTCAATCAGCACCTTAGACGACAAATGTTAAATTTAGCTTGGAAATCAGCTTGAAATAAAAATGACAATCATATACAACATTGTATAGTATAGTTGGAAAGATAATATAGGATCTGCAATTATTATTTAATAATTAGGTTGTTATATTTAAGATTCCTAAAACTGGATATTAGTTTTTTGCCAATATTCAAGAATATGTCAAACCAAAATATGCTTAACACTTCTAGCTAGAGAAATATATTTGTAAACAAATCATAGATGTTAGTCAATCTGGATTTTATAGACTACAAAAATAAGATTTTCAAGGTTTCGACACTTAAAAATCAAGACACAAGGCCCTAGAATTTTCACTAAATGAGCTTGATATTCACGATTAATTTGAAGTACATATATCTGTATGAAAAAAAAATTTAAAATGAAAAAATCTTAAATTTTTAGTATTAAATGAAGTACCGAGTACACTCGTGCCCTGTGCTTCCTAGTGCGGATTTGCAAACAAAAATTTTGAAGGTTTTTATTTACTTCACCGATAGATTGTGTTTGTGTCAAGTATATTTTCTGTTGTTTTTAGTTTTTATAGTGTCTAAAAGCAATTTGGGATTTTACGAGGTAGGTTTTAGGCAAAACGACGTTGTAAATGCTAATTCCGGGTTTAAATACGCCATAACGCAAAAATTTGAATTATACGAAATATTGTACATAGGACATAGTGCATAGTACATGAATTCGATTTAACAATTTTGGCTGCGTATTAGATGTTAGATAAATTCCTTAAGATTCGACAATTTCAGCAGAATCGGCTATTCCGTGAGTCATAGAGCAGAACTGGTTTGAAAACAATGAGCCACAATTTCAAAATTTGTTCCAGTTAAATTATAAACCATGCATGTATTTTTAATGTGCCACAGTCAATCTGATCAACTCTATACAGAGTGTCTCGCCAGGGATATGGGGAAGAGTACGCACCAGAAAATTTTTAAAATTTAGGGAGCTACTAACGGCAGTGTGGCCAATCTAAATAAAATAATTACAAGCATCTGGCACTTTAAAATTAAAACAGAATCATGTTTTTAGTTGGTTTTATCTTAGCTGTTTTAGTTTATGTAGTGTCTTCAATCCAATTAATAGGCATATTACAGTGTTTAGTGTTATTTTCCGTTTTCGTGGATATCTAGTAGCAAATGTACTACAAGTTATTGATATTACTTTATCACATACTCCATAAATAATAAACAAATTCAAAGTCTTCGTGGGTGTAATTTAAACGCGGTGGCATTTTTTGACATAAGAGAATGACTGACATTACTGATTGTTTCTAATCATGGCTAATTTGATAAAATTTCTACTAAAAATTCTTCAATTTCTAAGAAAATCGCAAATATTTCAAAAAAGTTGTAATTTAAACCCCCAATGCTTATATCAGAAAAAAAGGAATTTAATTATTCATAACTTGATTTAAAGAAATACAGGGTGTCCCATTTGAAAATGGAACACTTTTTATACTATTATTGAATTTCTTTAAACTGTGGTGCGTAGTTCACCTTATGTTCTTTCTGCATGCCAAAAAGCAAATGAGAATCTTTTACACGAAGAAAGTTATAAAGGTTATTGTAAACCTGTCAAAATTTTTTTAAAATGTCAAATATCTCAAACCACTGGGTTTAGGCACAGAGTATCCACATGTTTTTGACTCAGAATTTTATGCTCTTTTCGAAAACATTAAAATATATAGGATATTCCATTTAAAATAAGCAAGTTGGTATCGCCTTCCGGTATAACCGGAAGTGCCAGATGCTTGTAATTGATTGGCCACACTGCTATTAGTAATTCCCTAAATTTTCAAAATTTTCTGGTGCGTACTTTTCCCTATATCGATCGATGCGGTACCTGGGGAGACCCTGTATAGTGTGTCCGTAAAGTATGGAATAAATTCATTATTTCTTAAATCAAAAACATTTAGAAAAAAATCCTCGGACACGTTGATTTTTAATTTCAATTACACACCTTATCCTTTATTTTTTTGGTTATGACGTCATCACTTTTCCGTTATGTCGTCATCGATATTTTTTTAAATGGAACACCCTGTGTATTTCTCCATTTTTGGATTCTGCTTCAACAACTGATTTCAAAAATGTATACTTAGGGTCTAAAATTGATAAGTTGGAAGATACAGCCATATAAAGAAAATAAGTGAAAAAGTAAAAAAATACAAGAAAAAAGTAAAATAAAAACGTCTTTTTTATTAATTTTTGAAGTAGACTAGTTTTTGTTTGGTTTTTTGTTTTATCATTATTGTCTTTGACAGTGGATCACTTAATAATAGCTTATCAATTTTAGGCCCTAAGTGTGATACATATTTGGGATCAGCTGTTGAATCAGAATGCAAAGATGTAAAATATACAGGGTGTTCCATTTAACAAAATATCGATGACGTCATAACGGAAACAGTAATGACGTCATAAACAAAAAATAAAGGAAAAGGTGCGCAATTGCAATTAAAAATCGACGTGTCCAAGGATTTTTTCTAAATATTTTTGGTTTAAGAAATAATGAAGTTATTTCATACTTTACGGATACACCGTAGATTCATGTAGGGCAAACGAGTTGATGTACTTTCAGTGTCTATAGGATTAAACCGGTAACTTAATTTAAAATTGGACAAAATTGCATTATGCATCATTGGGATATGTAGAAAAAATAAGTAAATATTGTTATGTACTTCGTATTTACTATTTTCGACAGTATCACCACTGCCATGATTAAGATGGTAGCAGGCCAGCGCCTATTCCTTTGGCGAACTTGTGCATTTTAATATATTTCTCCCCCAATTTTCATAACACTGATACATGTGTATAAAGGTACAAGTAAAAAATAAGTAACTGAATGAAATACATAATAATATAATAGATTGCAATTCCTTTTTGTTTCTTTTTTATCATTATACATTTTATTTGCTAGCTATATTATCTTTTTTTGACTTTTGCGCTATCGTGCATCGCATGACTTTGCCCTTACATACGGCACGGGCCTGGATGGTAGTCAAACATAACAGTTTATTGGTCCCCAAGCTAAATTAAATATTTGACTCTTGATTTCCGCAATAAATACAAGTTCGCCTACTTTAACGGCATGGGCTATAAGTTTGGACCAGGCTATAAGCGGATGTTAACGAAGAAAGGTAGAGACGTAACTGTAAAAAATGTAATTTTTCACCAGCCGCGGAGCTTTCATAATAGGTTTTGTTGCTAATGAAATTCCGCAGGAGTATTTTCCTTTTGTAAAAAATTGCGACTGTAAAGGGCCCATTAATGAATAGGGCTTCACTTATACCGTTAAATTCGGCGAATCCGGTTGTGGAATTGGATAAAATGATTCTCATTCTTGGGTATAGTAAATGAATAAGTACTGTAACCGACTAGCCTATTAAAAAAAATTAAATTATCTAGTTAAATCCATTAAGCTACTAGGTTCTTGGAAAAATATTTAATACGATAAAAGAAATAATCTCCTGCTGTTTAAAATGCAAGAGTTCTCTATTATAAGAATATATAGCATAGTATATATAGTATACATAGGAATAATAATAATAGTAAGCTAATAACTAGGCTACCATCGAATCCATTAAATTATAGCTTACTGCTTTAGGCAGCTATATGCAATTGCTGATTTAACAATAATAATGACAACACTGATGTAGTTTTCTGCGAAACATCATACACTGCACTCGACGTGCATTTCGTCAACCAAGTTGGCATCATCTGGAGATGATTAAAACTCTCCAGATGATGCTAATTCAGTTGGCGGAACGCGCGCAAAGTGCAGTATATGGTGTTTTGGTGTTCCATGGAAAACTAAGTCAGTATCTTCACATCAAGGGTTCCAACCCACTTCTAAACTATAATGACATCTGTAACATATGTGTACAAACACACAGACACGTGTTAGTGTATCCGAGCTTTTAAAAATGAACATAACATCGATGTCTTTATTCTCAATTCCATCCTCCTATTGAAACCAAAGTGTATTTATACAGCATTTTTGATATATAATACAGGGCTTTGTCCACAATTCTAACACACATTTTTGCAAAAAATAAATACAGTTGCATTGAACCAACTGATACTTATTTTTAATAGTACTGAGATTGTAATAGCGAGTCAGTAATTTTGTCATAAATCGCACATATCGCAGAAGCTGCACTTGTGCACAGGCTCTTTCAAAACATAAAGAATATGTTCTTCCTCTCAAGGTACAGGAGGAGTTAAAGGCAAGTAATATGAAACAGATTGAGCTCAATACAAATATTGCTGTATACAGACTTAGACATAATTTTCGATTTTCGTCGAATTTTACACTTTCATTGCGAAACTTTGTCATTATTTACAGTTTTTAAACATCACTTTCTCTAATATTTGACAGCTACAGTCCAAAATAGACATTGCATGCTTTCGCACCAGGATATAATGTAATAACTCTAAAATGTATACAGAAAATAGTTCAATTAACGCATAGTACACAATATTTTGTTTCATCTACGCCAATGGGTTATTTACTGAACACTTCCTCTTTTTCTGTGACTGTATAGTGTTGTAATAGTGTAAATTTATTTTTTACTAAGATTTTACGAGTGTGTAAAGTGTGCCAGCAAAAAGTTCCTTGGCTGGTAGAAATGCGAAAAAAATCTACTTTTATATATCGCATATCAAAAGCATTTGGTAATTTGGCCAATATATACAAGTAAAAAATAAAAATACACTTAAACCACACATGGTGCCTAAAAACACACTGAAAGTGTCAGTCATTTTGATTTTGACAGTAAAGAAATACATCTAGTGTGTAAAAATAATAGTTAAAATAAATTATGGCATTTTTACGACCGAAGCTGCTAAAATAAAGTATTTTTCTCAGTGGCCAGTTTCATACTAGCAATTTACGGGTTTATCAGGTGCCAACATTATTAAACAATTTTCCGCAAAAACATTCATTTTGGACACACCAATTTTAAGAAATATTCCCATTTTCGGTGAATTTCTGAAAATTTTATTTAATTTTGGCTATACCTGAAGTCACATGACAACTTTTGATTGATAATTTTTCAGTTTTAAGACAAAGACGATCCGATCGCCACAATGAGTGTTTTTGTAAGCAAAATAATAATAAAAAAAATACCTTATGATGCGACATTTTTGGTATATATCGTATGTTTTTTGGCACATATTAACAGTTACAGGAGATTGCCCTTATGCTTACAGACAATGTAACTCTGAAGCCTTTCCGGCAAATCAAATACGCATTTTTCAGATAAAAATAAGTATGACATCAAATAATATTATCAACAGATTACTGGGTCATTCAACATGAAACGACCGACTAGGCTGTATTTTAAGTAGGTCTCATTTAATACTGCAGAGCTGTATATAGCTACAGCTCTTCCAGAAAGCTAAATAAATAAAAATAACACGTAAACTTGTTAAATATGAATTTATAAAGACTAAATATTGCCATAAGTTTATATTATTTTTTCTAACTGTTCTGGAGTGCTTTGCTGTAGCACCACCAAGACGGTTCCTTGGGAGATATATACCTTCGCAGACGCCGCTGGTGTGATATGAGATTAAATCGATTATTTTCTAGAGATCCTCAATATGTCTCTGTGGCTTCGTGGCCTAGTGGTAAGGACACTTGCCTCTCACCTAGGAGTCACGGATTCGATCCCCGGTCAAGGGGCTAGGATTTTTTCTAAACCAGGAATTAATTCGAGTATACTTGGACATTGGGTGTGTCTAAATGTGTAGCCCCTTCCACACAAGGTACCTTGAGGTACCTTTAGGAATACCTGTGCTGCTTAATGTTAAACAAAATTATAGATGTTGCCATACAATGGCATGTTTAAATTACCAGAATTTCGTCCTAATTTTATAATCTCTCAAAATTTTAAAGTTACACTGAAAAGCAGTCACGAATTTTTTCACAAAAAAGCAAAAAGTAAATATATGAGGTTTTTATATGTAATTAATTAATAAAAACATTATAACTTTATTTGTTAATAAATTAAACCCGAAAATAAAAACAACCATTTTCTCCATAAACAAAATAACAACTGTTGACGATTTTGCATTGACGGATAGAAAACCCCCTAAAAATTTTAATTCAAGAACGCTTATTCTGTTAATTTTTTTGGATACATTACGCGTTTTATGGCTGAAATTGTGCTTTGGAGCCCACGTAATAATGTAAGTCCCTTTATGCATGTAGGGTTTGCCAATGTAAGAATGGCTGAAAAAAGTAGTATGGAAAGATCCATGATTAACTGAACTGCAGTATATTTACATACTTCAAGGCAGCTTTCCGTCAATGTAAATATTAACTATCTGTGCGGGTATTTATTTACTGCCTAATCAAAATGACGACACTATACTCACAGGCTACTTGATGATATTTAGGCGGTCTGAACAATTTTAATAGCATCGCCGCTTGGGCCGAGAGTGATCTGATAATTCGCTTTCACTACACGACGATCTAGAAACGGGTTAGATTAGAACACGAAAAGTTTTGGAAATGGAATAAATTTAAAAAACATTGTTTTTTTTTCTTATTTTTCCTGAAAAGAAATTTTTTTATACACAATTAATTTTTTCATTAAAACAAAATAAACTCCAGCTAATAGCAAATTTTCTTATCGTGGCGGATGATGAAATTTGGGTTGTCACATTTTAGTATTGGAGCGTAGGACCCACGCAGACTTTAAAGCATAACTATCAAGACTAAATGAGAAGTTCTGCAGAAAAAAATTGGTATTGAAATTTCCGAAAAAAAAGTTGCTAAAATTGTGCTTCCCAATATTATTTTTTAGAGAATTTGTAAAATATTTGCAGAACATTTTTTTTTTCAGAATAAGGTGGAAAGTATATCGACAAACTTCTAAGCAAATTTCAAAATGTGTAACTATAAAAGAGCAACATTTTTTTTTGAATTTTGAAAATTTTCGATATATTTATCCATCTGGTTATGAAAAAAAATGTTTTTCAAATATTTGACGAATGTCAAAAAAATAATGTGGAAAAGCAGGCTCGCAATTTTTGTAACTTTTTTTCGCAAATTTCAGTCGCAATTTTTTTCTCCAAAACATCTTCACTCACAAGGGAGGGCACGACCTTGGGAATTTATTTTGGGATGAGACTTCGTGTAATAATTGTACTTCTTTAGGGTGTTCACCCCTTGGAATGGCAACGCGCAACGCTCAATCGATTCGGAGAAAATGACGTTTAAAAATTCAAACTCAGCTTATATACTAGTGAGGTTCGTCGAGTTCCCGCGGCGAAATAGCCTAGCCGATAACGTGTCTGCGTACCGCTTGGGCGCTCGGGGTTCGAATCACGTGCACGACTTACTTTTTCTTTTTTTTTAAATTATTTATTTAATTGTTTTTACAATTAAATAAATTTATTATTTAATATTATCTATTATTTAAATAACAATAATGTTATTTTGCTAACGAAAGACTTTAAATTTTTAATCATAATTTAATTATAGTAATTATCCTATTAGGGTGATTGGCTGTAAAGTGGCACATCGCAATGTAAATTTCGGCAATTAAAAAAAAGGGTAAACAGATAAATTATCCCATTTCACTCATTAGTAAGTCATATTCTATTATTTGTGGCCAAAAAACGTACTCATTTATAAGTGACAGTTAATTTATGAGCTATTTTGATATTATTTGGGCACGTGAATGACTAAAACTTCACGAGAATGATGAAAAATTACACAAAATATTATACACATCAATTAATTGATTGTAAATTTGTAGAAATATTACAAATATAAAATAAACATACAAAACGAACTTGTTTAAAAAAAAGTCTTCTTTAAGATTCATGCCTAAACTAGATAATAATAAAATATTATAAAATATGTGTACATTATACAACGCTGTATAGAACAGTCTTGAAAATTGTTGCAGTCTTATAGGTATATTTTATATAAAAGCAATAATTGTAACTGACAAGTAATTTTACAAAATATATTAACATTCAACATATTAAAATTATTATAAAAACGAAAGCTCCCTGACTATGAAATATAATCAAAACTATAAACTAAAAAATTTGTGTTTAACATAGGCAGGAAAAGTTCAAACACTTTCAAAAATATCAATGGTTTTATCGAATTTATAAAAAACTCTGTTTCCTTTTAGGACTAGAGTTGGTTCAGGTAGTACCGCCATAATATTTTCAAATTGTATATCTGAAATATCAGTGTCATCAAGACGGAAAAGTTGGTCTTGTTTATTACAATTATCACAGATTTTTAAAAATATTACTCTAACCTCTCCATCGTCATCTAAATCGCTTTGACAGATCGCAGCATATCGATATTGGTTTTTGTTTAGTTTCTTGTATTTTTCCTTAGGAATATTTACCAAAACGTATGTTCCTGTCCTTATTTGAGAAGCAGCAATCTTCTTTTCTAATCCCTTTTTTACTCTATGACGTCTATTCTTTCCGATGCCCTACTTCCTACAGATTTTCTTATCCCTAACTTGCGTCTTGATTGTGGTACAAAATTATCATCATCAGAAGGCGGTGGTGTATCTTCTTCTATCTGTCTTCTTTCGATTAAAGTTGCCTTAATTCTATTCCTATAATTCTTTGAATTAATTTTTCCATTCCTTTCGCTTCTTGCGTTGTTCTCTAGGAGTCAGTTGACTGATACTTTTTTTATACTGCAATCCTTCTCTCTTTTGTCTTAAATACTTTTGCCTGCTTTGTTCTTTCTTCCTTTCCCTTCTCACTGGATCGTCTCTTATTTGTCTCCTACGCTCTTGCTCCCTTTCCCTTTTAATCCTTTTTTTTCTTCTGAGTCATTTTTTTTATTTGCCATATCAAATATACACACTATAAAGAAATGAGAAACTGTCGATCAAGTTAAGAAAATAAATCATCAGTCATTCTCGTGTTAATAGTGTCATTCTCGTGATCCCATAAGAACACGAGAATGATGACACGAGAATGATATTATAGACGTATTTTTGCATTAAAATATTTAACACCGTTCAATTTACAAAAAATTGTATGTCGATTTAATCTGTTTACTGTGTACAATTGGTCAAATTAAGATTTAATAAAAAATTTATTTTATTGATTTAAATAATGATTACCATGAAAATGACGCCTGAGAAGGTTACACAAGAACACAAAACGGTTTTAAAACAATAAATAAAGCATCCAGCTCTTTTCACGTATGAGGGTCAACTGAACTTGTCCAGTCGTGTCTTAACATTTTTCTAAAAAACGAAGAAATTTATTTAGAGCCCATCTAGGATGTATAATGTTGAAGGCACGCGAATGACGCCTGCTTACCAGGACAAACTTCACGACATTAAAAAAACAAGCAAATTCAATTAATATTTTTAATTAATTGGAGAATACTAATGATCACTATGTCTTGTATTATTATATGTGTAATAAATCTGAGTACATTGTAGTTAAAGGTTCTATTTTATAAAAATAATATCTAAACGAGGTCTGAGGGACAGGCCACGCGAATGATGATTTCGCTATGAAATACTAAATTAAAAAGTTCTGTGTACAAAAAGACATAAACCTATTTAAGGCACGATTAGAAATATATGCTAGGCACCATACTCAATAATATTTAATTGTCTAATTGAATTAATAGCATTGTTATAGTCTAGGACATGCTATGTGCCATTTTTCAGCCAATCACCCATTACTTAAAATCCAATAAAACTAATAGTTACAATATTTTTAAATAATAACTATAATTACTTCTATCATTAAAATCTAATTAAGTTTTAGGTTATTTCATAAAATTTCATCTTGGATACTACCAATCCGGTTTTGACCAACTATGCACAGTATTCATGTGAGAGCATCTGTTTTTCTGTTGAATAGAAAGAATGCTCGCATAGAATGAGGGACCAATAGGATAACAGATTTTGGTTAATGTACTACTGTATACCATTTTTACCAGTGTTATTACAGTACAGTCTCTGGGCCAACGTGTCAGTTTATTTCTGGACTTCACAAAGTTTGAAGAAATTTTTTGTGAACGTAAATGATGTTTGTTTTCCAACTCATCTTTTAAAAAACCATTGTTCTTGTAAAAATTCCGCTTTCATTAATTGTGCTAGATGTCAAAAAAATTTTTGTTTTAAATGTTTTTATGATGATTGTCATTCAGGCTCATGTTTGTAATAAAAAATGTATATAAAATAAAATCAAGAAACACAATTGAAACTTTTTTACTTATTAATTTTTTTTTTTTTTTTTTTTTTTTTTTTTTGGTTTCCCGATGCCGGTCAGTCCTCCCGTGGCCTCCGACGCCTCACGGGAGTCGCGCCGGCGCATCAACTACAGCCACTCCCCGCATCCCGCAGGGTTAGTGACTGTAGATACCAGAATCGTGTGCCCTAAGTAGACGGAGAGAACCCAGAATGACCGCCTTCTGCATTTGACCCGCCAGCCACTCGGCTGGTTTTTGGCAGGCTGGTATGATCTTCAGTTCCGAGAGCAGCGTAGGCTTTATCCCTCCGAGTACACCGATAATAAGGACGACCATTTTGACCGAGTAGCCTGGGTACAGCACTTGGAGCTCGTACCGGAGATCGCGATATTTGGTCCGTTTCTCCTCCTCCTTCAAGGTGATGTTTTTCTCAGCAGGTGCCGAGAACTCGATAACATACATCACCTTGAGTTGATGGTCGAGGAGGACTATGTCAGGCTTGTTGGCTTGGATTAGCCTGACAGTCGGGAACGAGTAGTTCCAGTAAATCCGGCATTTGTCGTTCTCGACAACGGACTCAATATCTCCGGGGACGTAAGGCAGCACTGGTGTCTGGTCTACCCCGTACGAGTGCCTTAGATGGTAGTATAGCACTCGTAAAGCCGCGTTATGTCGGTGGATGTAGGCCGAAATCGCATATATGGGACATGCAGAAAGTAAGTGCATGAGCGATTCCGGCGCCTGATGGCAGGTCCTGCAGTTGATATCAGGAACCTCTACACGCCACACGCGGCTACGGTAGACCAAGGTGTTGATAACACCATCTTGGCAGGCCATAATGAATCCCTCGGTCTCCGACTCTAAGCCCTGCTGACCTTAGAAAGGCGAAGGTCAGCCTGGTCGATAAACCCAGTGTTTCTATGTTCTTATAGAAGACACCATGCTGGGGTTTATCGACGTGCTGCCGAAACAGATTTTCCTGTTCGGCAGCTCTAATTCGGGCTTTCAGACGATTTGGCTGAAGTTCGGTGACTGACTCAACATCAGCACCTCGCCGGCCTCCTCGCCTGATGTCAAATGCGAGACTGAGTTCATCTGCGGCTCTTTTTGCTGCCTTGAACAATCCTGCTCCCACTCCTACAGTTTCGTGATGTTTTACGAACCGCAAGAGGGGATCTGAGCTCCTGAGTATGTTACATGCCATACTCAGTACTACTCTGCCATGCGTACACTCCAGGCTCAAGAGTCCTCGGCCCCCCCGTTGACGTGGGAGGTACACACGAGGAACGGACGCTTTAGGATGAATACTTCTATGAATATTCATCATCTTGCGGGTATCTCTGTCTAATTGGCGCAGCTCATCTACCCTCCACTTTACTGCTCCGAAGGAGTAGAGCAGAATCGGAACGGCAAGCATATTAGTTGCAGACACCTTGTTCTTCCCCGAAAGTTCGGAAGACCAAATCTTTCGGAGGCGGTGTCTGTACTTGCCGCGGAGAGAATCCTTTATTTGTGTTACATCTTGGATGTGCCTTTGTTGCACACCCAGGTATGTATAGGTCTCTCCGGCATCCAGATGTCGTAGGATGCTTCCGTCTGCGAGCTGCGCATCTTCAGGGGAATTCCCCGCATCGTCCTCTCTTGAGGTGGACGACTGCACATTTGTCCAACCCGAACTCCATACCAATTGCCCGCGTATATTCTTCGACCACCCTAAGAGCGTTTTGTAGTTCGCGCTCTCCGGAGGCATAAAGTTTAAGATCATCCATATAAAATAGATGGGTGACCTTATGCCTCCGGTCGCTGGGTGGCCCACATTGATATCCGCGGGTTTGGCGGGAGCCCAACAGACAACGGCAGCAGTGAGATGCAGAAGAGGAGAGGACTCAGGGAGTCACCCCTGGAAAACTCCTCTCCTAAATGCCACCTGCCCTGTCGTGACCCGCTGTGCACCTGATGTTATGGTGAAGCGGGTCTTCCAGAGCGGCAGCAGCTGTTCTATGCATCTCACTAGTGGTGCTGGTACCGCAAGACATTCGAGCAAGTACAACAATAGATCATGCGATGTTGTATCAAATGCCTTGCGGTAATCAATCCAGGCCATCGATAGATTCCGCTTGTATTGCACAGAATCCTGTGTAATACAGCGGTCTATCAGCAGGCTGTCCTTGCAACCTGCCATGCCCTTCTTGGCACCACGCTGTTCGTGTATCTGCTGGAAGACCGGATTAACAGACCTCAGCGTCCTAGCATACAAGATACGTGTAAATATCTTGTAGCAGGAGTTAAGGCAAGTGATCGGCCTATAATTCCTATAATAAATATTATTATTATTATTATTATTATATCCATTAGTAATAGTGTATTTTAAATAATAGTTTATTAAATTATAGTATATTTATTTGGTAGTAATTTAAATTATTACTATAATTAAATTATGATTTAAAATTTAAAGTCTTTTTTCGTTAGCAAAATAACATTATTGACACTATTGTTATTTAAATGATCGATAATATTAAATAATAAATTTATTTAATTATAAAAACAATTAAATAAATAATTAAAAAAAAAAAAAGTAAGTCGTGCACGTGATTCGAACCCCGAGCGCCCAAGCGGTACACAGACACGTTATCGGCTAGGCTATTTCGCCGCGGGAACTCGACGAACCTCACTAGTATATAAGCTGAGTTTGAATTTTTTAAACGTCATTTTCTCCGAATCGATTGAGCGTTGCACGTTGCCATTCCAAGGGGGTGAACACCCTAAAGAAGTACAATTATTACACGAAGTCTCATCCCAAAATAAATTCCCAAGGTCGTGCCCTCCCCTTGTCAGTTTTGATAATTGTGCCTTAAAGTATCGCTTGGGTCCCATGCTCCAATACTAAGATATAATATAACCTAAATTTCACCAGCCGCCACTATTTTTACTATCATAATGAAATGGATTAAATTTAATTAGACACATTATTAATTATTTAATTTAACTCTAATATGTTTCAATTATTTGATAGATTTTATCTTTATTGAATAGCTTTGTGCACTTAGTTTATCTAACTGCACAAAGCCATTCAATAAAGATAAAATCTATTAAACAATATACTGGTTATCTGCATTCAATATACTTTTTTTATTTATTAATATCATATTGTTATAATTCATAAACAGTATGGCTAAATAAACAATTGCATAATGTCCGCTATACAAACGTATTTGACATCTTTATTGTTTCATTAAACGCACAACATTTAGATTGATTTTTTTCTTAAAGTAGGTACCTCTTAGCAGTATTACACATAAATGTGGAAACATGGGACTGTACAAGACATTTACAATTTTTACCTCTAATTCTGCATAAAGTAAAAAACCTATCGAAATTAAAACACCATTTAATAATTTTCTATATGTATACACTGAAAGAAAGTATGTATTACTAAAAATAAAAATAGAATAATGTACCTACATGGTGAGTCAAATATTCTAGGATGATATTTAAAAGCATCGTCTATAATTATTTATTTTCTTGCTGTTTCACATTGTTTTTCTGTGATCATTTAAAACAACCTCAATTTTATATTGTTTCCATTAGGTAAAGATTCCGCAATGCTCGAAAAACTCGGATTGTGGTATGAGAAGTGAATGCGTTTTAGGTTCACCAGTGGCTTACGTCAGTATTCATCATATGTATATCGCAAATATTTTTAACTTCCACTGGCTTTGAATGTATTTCTTATCAAATTACTTAGATGGCAGCTTTTGCTCGATTAACTAATATCTCGAGATTTTCGAGATCTTTAATGTTTTTGAAATTTTTATCATATAGAACCTCCTACTTTCGAGCGGCTGTAACTCCCCTTAAGAAGCATGTTCGGACTTACGTCCATTACTTTTGTGCCATAAATCCGCGACAAAAAATTTGGACTTTTTTTAAATGGACCACCCTGTAATTTTTCCATTTTTGGAATCCGCCTTATGTGGGCTTTACAAAGTTATTTTATTTTTGAGTATCAGATTCATCGTTGCCAAGTTATTGACTTTTTAATAAAATTTAATGAAAAATCATGAATAGAAAAAAATTCAACAAATCTATATGTTTAGATATCGATTCAAAAATTCAGTATGCAAGTAGCCTAAGTATGTACTAAAACTTACACATTATAAATAATGTTCATATAAAGTTCATTTAAAATGTACAGGGCGTTCTAAATCAACCATCCAATGTCGCCATTTTAAATCATTAAAATTAATTTTTTTCAAATGAAACACCCTGTATGGTTCCATAATTTGAAAAATTATTTAATAAACTTTCCAATGATACCACTTAAAAATTTTAAATACATAAATCAACTGAATATTTTATACGTATCTACTAATAAACAAATTAAAATCCAAACTGACTAGTTGAATTAACCTAATCAAAATCAACATAAAAGAATCTTTATTTTAAAAGATGTTTGAAATGGGTCCCATTCTGTTGATCCATTTTTTGTGCTCGATCTTTTATTGAATTTCTTTTAACAACATTATAGCTGGTGTTATGAAGGCGAAAATTTATTATTCAATAAATCAATTGTCAAATAGTCCGTTATTAAACAACATCACAAAAATTAGGGAGTATAACGCACCCTTTAAAATATAACACAAATTACTATACGTCGTTGCCTTCGTTCGACAACCCTTGTAGGCCAACCTCACTAAAATTCCAATTTAATCTTCGTTTTCTTTTCTTTTTGTTTCTTTTTTTCGTCAAAATTTGTGTATAATTTATTTATTGAAAAATTTATTATATCTTGTAAGTAAATATAACTTTTGGATCAAATTAGAAACTGTTAAAAAAATCTAAAATTAAGCGGTGTGACATAGTCGCTCAACAGACAAATTGTGTTAAGAAAGGTTTTTGAGATTGGAATTTCCTTGATAAATAAAATTTATCAGCGAAGTATCTTTTTAATCATAGTTTTTTTTAACCATTTTAAACAATTATTTTTAATGCTATTTTGTTATTTTTTAACCTAGACGTAAGTCCTTTTTTAAGTTAGGATAGGTGTTAGTATTTCAAGTTTAAGTTTGAGATATCAAATCGACTCCATCCCTATCCAGCCCGTCAAATGCCATGGCGGCACATCGCACCGTGGATGTATGGCTGGCTCTGGGCGTGGATGTCGAAATTATTGTTTTGTATATAATATTTAAATATATTATTTTGATTGATTGATTAATGTAACATGCTTATTATAATACCTTCTCTTGAATTATTTGAAAACAAACCCTCATTTTTAATTTTTATTGCTGAATTTTGCAGTTATAGTTCAATAAATTGAAAGTGGTCACAAATAGCCATAGGAATGTACCTACAAAAAAATTTTCGTTTTTCAATCCTACATCACATTGTCCAAAAAATATACAGCGTGCTTCATTTGAAAAAATTGAAAAAATTCAGTTCAAAAAAGTTGTAAATTTTAAAATCCTTCTTGGCCACCCTGTATACTTTTGGGAAATGAAAATAGCTGTGTCATCACACAGCGGTCTCCTAACTGGTACTAATATATTTTTGCTTAAAATCGACAGTTGTGATTGTAATGATATTTTTAATATACACGTGTAAATGGTATAATTTCAACAAAAAAAATCATTACATCCAAGTGGTTGGAAGAAAGTCAATAATAATACAGGAGTAAAAGGAGACCACAAAGAGGCTTCAAAAAAATGTTCTGATATACATAGCATTTCATTTAAAAAAACGTTACTTGACTCTGTAGAATCGTCTTGGCTCACCCTGTATAATCGAAAACAATTCCCGGTTATTGACTTTTTTATCTAGTTTACTTATGTTTTTAAATCAAGTTTCTAGCTATCATAGAACTCAATATTTCGAGTCGGACGCACTATTACCCCACCCTGTATATTAAATCCATATGAAATAAAAGATGAACTATTTGTTTTTATTTTTCGTTTTCATCAATAGAAAAATTTTAACAAGGATATAATGTTAATTATGTTGACAATTCTGGCGACGAGGGCGTGCTAACACCATTTTATTAAAACGTGAATAATTTGGCAATGGTGCATCTGACACCCACGAATAAAATATCTTTGTAAAGCCAACATAAGGCAGATTCTAAAAATGAAAAAAATATACTGGGTGGTCCATTTAAAAAAATAATTTTAAAATTTAGCACATTTAGGGTCCAATAACTTCCAAATGGATTTTTTTCTTAATCTTCATTAGCCTAGTAGCTATGGTCTGAGCGAGGATAGGTGGACCACCCTATATTTTATAATAAGTACAAAAAGGAATTTAGCTGCAAACTGTGCGAGCAAAATCATTTTTAAAATGGTTATAAGTATAAAAAAGTAATTTTATAAATGAAATTAAGAAATTCAATTGGTTAAAAAATTGTTTAATTAACACAATCAAAGCTAATAAAACTAAGGCTAACCAAAATATGAAAATAAAATCAAATAAAAAATATTTTCACTTACAATCTTAATTTTATTACATAGTATCTTCACAAATCTTATGAACATAAAATGTTATCAGTTTTATGATTATTTTAATATCAGTTTTATACTCTATAAAACAAATAATCACGATTTGTTAAAAACATGTTAAGATTATTTTTACAAGTGAAATAATATTTTTTTCTTATTTCTTTTTATAAAATAAAATACAATTGATATCGATATCGATAAGTAACATAAAAATATATTACGTGTTATATGTAAACTTAATATACAATTTATATTATTTTATATTATAGCAGTTATAAAATGGTTACATTGATCATGGAAATTAGACACAAAATGGCCATATTAACGGAAAAATTCATAGTTTTGAAACTTGATAGGAATACTGTTAAAGGTGTTCGACCTGAAGTAAAAGAAGGTTCTCTGCTGTGGTAGGTTCATCCTTTAAAACTGAAAAACCACCCCAAATACGATGCAGCTCATTAATCTGCTGAACCATTCAATTATACATATTATTCTAGTACAGAACAATGTTCGCAGTGAAATTTGCGACAAGAAATGTTCTACTCATTTTTTTTGTACAATGAATAGTACTTTCGCAAATGCGACTTGAAGACGAGGGTAAGTCGGAGTGCACAGCTAAATACGTACCTATCGGGATTTTTGTGTGATTTACTGGTAAACTATTCACTTTACACGAAAAATCAAGAGGAAGTTGTTTCCCCCATAGGCCTAATCCACTGGAGTCGAGTTCGGTGCATTCAAAATCGAACAAATCATAGTATGTCAGTGTCGACGTCATCATCATCAGTGGATTAGACTTATCGGAGATATCAAAAAACGCGCCAACAAAGGATGGTGTGGAAATGAGCTTGAAATACGGAGTGCGCTAGTAAAAATACTGAATTGAGCGAAAAAAATGTAAAAATGAAAATGTTATGGGCATATTCAATAGACAATTTTCTGCTCAACAATTGAAGTCCTCTCGATTTTTCGCGTACATACATAAAAACTGTGATAGGCACATACCAAACTATTAGACATAAGTTTTTTAAATGGCAACGTTTAGTAGTGTAAGACAACCCGTCGCTATTCAAAGAATTCATTTTCCATCTAGCTTACAGTGCACCTGCACGCCATACGATGCAAAATTTTAGACTTCCTTCAATGTACTATGTCTAATACTTTTAATACACATACTGTGTTGCAGTGCGCTCCAGCTTACCGTCTTCTTCGAGACAAATTTGCGCGAGTAATATTCATTGCACGCAAAAAATAAATACAACATCCTTTGTTGCAAAATTCATCGCGAAATTTTATACATATATATATATATATATATATATATATATATATATATATATATATATATATATATATATATATATATATATATATATATATATATATATATATATATATATATATATATATATATATATATATATATTTGCGGTTGGGCAGATAAATGAGTTGAATCGTAATTGGGAATGGTTTTTCCAATTTTATATCAGAGATGAACCTACCGCTGTGGGCAAGAGAACTTTCCTTTATTTTAATTCTAATGTCTTCAACAATGTTCCTGTCAAATTTTAAAACTTCATGAATTTTTCCATTAATAAAACGTAGTTTCTTTGGACTACATGTAATTCAGCTTCAAACGCTTAAACTAGAACTGTTTTGACTCACCAATTATGTACATTATAAACAGTTGACTGAAAGAAAATTTTATTAATAGAAAGAGAAACTTGGTTCACACTTACTTGTGTCAATGTTACGTTGTAAATGTGTGGCAATACGATGGCGGGCATCGTTGTATTCTAAATGCAAGCCCAACCTAAGTATTGTGGGATTTTTCTCAATTAATTGTGTGATTTCCATTTCTATCTTGTTACCAAGAACTTGTGACCTCTGCAAAAAAAAAATACATTGAACAACTTCTATAGCAACAGCAATTACTGCTTTAGACATAGTATACATACAATGTTATATAGTCTACAATATTGAAATATAATTTACTTATTCATAAAAAAACAGTGCACATGTAAAACTGACGACTATATTTAAATTTTAATGATCAATTTTGAGGTGCAACTGAAAAGTACAAAATGTTAAGTGCAAAAATTCCACACCCTCATTTTGATAAATTTAAAGTAATTGGTACACTATTAAATAAAACTATAAGTTTTACATACAGGACAGTTAGACAAGCCAGGATAAATCTGGATATTGGAATTACAAAAATTTTGCCAGTTCAGGGGTGATAATGCACAGAACAGTCTGGTTAAAGATGATAAAGAAATTTAAATTTATTTTCGATATTTTTTTATATGTTCATATTACATTTATATGAAAAGGTGACCAGGACAAATTTAAATAGGAGGATTTCATGGGCAATTATTATTTTGTAACTTTTACAAAAAAACATCACAGATAAGTACAACATATATCTTTTAAAACAACTACTTCCTGGCATTTGCCAAAAGTTCATCATTGAATTATAAAAAAGAAAATATGCACATTATGCTCAGTATGACTCAATAATGTTATTTTAATTATAACTAGTCTGTTCAGTAAAAAACCAAAGATAAATAAAGCAAAAGTGCTCACCAATACAACAATCACTTGGAAAATTTAAAGCATTCGGACACACGTATTTTTGCACCTTTGGGAATCTGGGAATCTTAGTAATCCTAATGTAATAAATTTTAATGGCTTCAGAGAACAGAATAATTAAAATCGTATAAAGGAAAAGTCCTCGTAGGGTTCGAATAATTTAAAACAAATTAGGTATACTTCTTGGTACAAGTTCTAATCAAATAAGGAAACGTTTTTTTGGTATTTATTATTTCCTAACTTTTACAAAAACTTAGATAAGCATAACATATATATATATATATATATATATATATATATATATATATATATATATATATATATATATATATATATATATATATATATATATATATATATATATATATATTTTTAAACAACTGCTTTCCCGGCAATTTGCCAAACGCTGAATATTAGATTATGAAAAAAAATAATATGCACATTATGTTCTGACGACACAAAAGATGCAGAAACACGTGTCCGTGAATGTTTTAAACTTTGTAGTATGGGTGAGTAATTTTGTTTTATTTATTTTTTGGTTTTACTGACAAGAAGTTATTGTTAGTTATTGTCAGTTGTGCTAAATATATTGTGCATTATCTTTTTTATAATCCAATATTCAACATTTGGTAAATAACCGGGAAAGTAGTTGTTTAAAAAGTTATGTACATACTTATTTATCAGTTTTTGTAAAAGTTAGAAAATAATAAGTAGCAAAAATTTTTGTCGTAATTATATTTCCATTTCACTCCTTATTTTATTATAACTTTTACCAAAACGGATATCTAATTTGTTTAAATTAAAATACTTCCAAACCTAAATTTTACCAGCCATCAATGTTGGTACTTCAAAAAAATCTGACATATTACTGCTTCATATTTATGCATTTTTTGGAAAAAAAAATTAAAATAATTAATTGGATATTACAAAAGCATTCTTTCAAACCTAACATAATAATAATAATAAATACCTTAGATTTTTATATTTTATACTGACATTCTTATCTGAATGTGCTAGTATAAAAGTTTTAGGCATATATCAAAAACAACACTTCCAATACATTTTATCATAGAAACTATTAAAACAACTACTCAGTCTAGGAGCAAGAACTGCATTGAATTAAAAAACAGTGTCCTCAGTATTAGGAGCAAAAAAATATTAAGATTGAAAAATATTAACTCACCAAAAGGGAACATTTTCACACTCAAGAAGTGATTTCATCCAGTTACAATACAAAAAAACGAAAACCCCCCAGTCTGATATATATCTACTTTCATTCTTCTGAACTTATCAGGGGGCTAGACCGTGTATAAATTATTTATAAAAATATTTAAATCAGATAATTCAAAATATGAATATTTGTCATATTTGCATTTTTTTATTGTATATGATTTTACACTATGTATGTAATCAGTATCCATAAGTGGTTGGATTTAAAAAAAAAATTAACAACAAAAATAAATTATAAAAGTTTGGATTAATTTAAAATTGCCGCCAGTTAATCAACCAATGAAATAATGCGCCTGTGATATGGCCGAACCTGTGTTGCCATATTTTCTTTATTTAGGTATTGCTTTGGTAGCTGACAACTATCTGAGAAAATTTGTGATTTTGAACGATTTCGTGAATTTGTACATTAATTTTGTTATATCAAACATTTTCAAAACTATTTTAATTTGGATACAAAATAAATGGTAAGTATTTACGTATTTTTAAACTTAATGGGTATATTCAATAATTGTGCATTTTTTAGTCATTCTTATTAACATATATATGCCACTTAATGAATTGCGAAGAAAATGATTCTGTTATTGATTTACTGTTGCTATTCATTATTTATGATTTAAATTCTTTTTAAAAAGGTAAAATTTTGTACGAATTTTTAATAAAATGCATGCTTCAATACTATTCAAATAAAATCATCATAATCAGGTGAAAGTTAAAAATAAATAAAAATGATTATAATAATTAATTAATATGTTTCCAATCGTCAATTCAGTAACAGCAACGTAGAATAACTCTATAACATAACCTAACTTATTTGATTTCTGCCGATTCTGCTTTTTTAAAATATTTTAGTGTTAGTTTTAAAACAAGTACAAATAAAATTTTCTCCTCGTATTAAGGTAAAAAAAAGTTCTTTGGAATGCATTTATAGTTGTATTTATAATGGAACAAGTAATCTCCAAGGGAGACAATAGGATCACTACGAAGGCAAGATGGGACTTGGACTACTTCTAGGGAGGAGTCATTAAGACACCTCTTAGAGGTTCACTTCCCGGGCGAACGCCCTGCCGTTGCAGTACCCTCGGAGCGGCCGATACCACCAGTTGACTGGCGGCTTGCCGAGGAGATTGTAAAGGACGGAGCTGTAGTCTGGGCAGTGAATGAGTTCGAGCCCTTTAAAGCAGCGGGGCCAGACGGGATCTTCCCAGCTCTGCTTCAGAAGGGCCTGGATATTCTTCTACCGTATTTAAGAGGAATATTTGTGGCCAGTCTGGCACTGGGATATGTTCCCTGACCTGGAGGTCAGCTAAAGTGGTCTTCATCCCCAAAGTGGGAAAAAAGGACTACACAGCTGCCAAATCGTTTAGGGCGATCAGTCTCACGTCCTTCCTGCTAAAAGCACTGGAAAGGATAGTGGACAGATATCTGTTGGAAGGGACCTAGCCAGGTACCCATTCCACAAGAATCAGCACGCATATAGGCGAGGGAGGTCTACGGAGACAGCCCTTCACGCCGTCGTGCATAAGGTAGAAAGGGCCCTCCTGCATAAGGAGGTCACCCTAGCAATATTTTTTGATATAGAGGGTGCCTTTGATAAAGCAAGGACTACTACTATCTGCGATGCCCTTCGGACTAGAGGTACTGCTCCAGTACTGGTCAGATGGGTGAAATCTGCGCTGGAAGAGAGACGAGTTAGTGCGGCTTTAGGAGACTGCCAATTGGACGTCGAGGTGAGGGGCGGCTGTCCACAAGGCAGCTGCCTATCACCCCATCTATGGTGTCTAATAATGGATGGTCTCTTGGAGCGCCTAACTTCGGAAGGATTTTATGCGCAGGCATATGCGGACGACGGGCTGGTCCTAGTGACCGGCCGCTTCTTAAATGTCGTTTGCAACAGAACGCAGGTAGCTTGTAGAATAATAGAAAGATGGTGCGGCGAAACAGGTCTCTCAGTCAATCCATCTAAGACTGAGATGATCCTATTCACCAAGAGAAGAAAAATAGAGGATTTTAGGGCACCAACCATGTACGGTAAACCTCTTGCGCTTGTGCAGGAGGTTAGGTACCTGGGAGTGACTCTAGATAGCAAACTGTCATGGGGGCCGCATATCGACAACGTCATCAAAAGTCGACTGCGACCTTCTGGCAATTGCGCCGAGCGGTAGGTAGGAACTGGGGCCTCAACCCACGGATCCTACACTGGCTGTACACGGCGGTCATCAGACCTAGGCTCCAATATGGATCCGTGGTCTGGTGGCCGAGCGTGGACAGAGCGATGACATCCCGAAAGCTGGCAAAAGTCCAGAGACTAGCCTGCCTAGGGATCACTGGCGCAATGAGGACGACACCGACAGTTGCTCTGGAGGTTCTGCTAGGCCTGCCAACGCTTCCCTCGTGGATAAAGAGGGAGGCTATGGCGGCCTATCTGAGAATGCCGGATTCTGGGAGCTGGCAGTGTTCAGGCAGAGCTGAAGGTCACGCAGCAATTGCTGGACTGACGGAGAGGGGAAATCCCTCTCTCTGTCCTGAAGGTGAGAGAAGCGAAAGATCAGCTAAGGTTGGAAAGGAATTACACTCTCACTCTTCCTAGTAGGGAGGAGTGGAGTGAAGGAAGAATTGACTTCCGCCCGGACTCTCTGGTGTGTTATACAGACGGATCTCGGCTGGCCACTAGATCGTCTTCCGGGGCGGGAATATATCTGGAAGGCAAAGAAGTACAGGAGAGCTTTGCTCTAGGCTCGTACACCACGGTCTTCCAGGCAGAGGTTTACGCCATCCTAGCGGTGGCAGGTAGGGCTGAGGTTAGGAATGGGGCGGAACAGATAATATACATCTGCTCCGACAGCCAGGCTGCTCTAAAGGCGGTGTGCTCCCCCAGGACGAGATCAGCTCTCGTCCAGGAGTGTGGGGATGCCCTAGAAGAGCTGGCCAGGCATAAACAAGTCAGACTGGTATGGGTCCCGGGACATATGGGAGTTCCAGGCAACGAGAAGGCCGATGAATTGGCTAGACTCGGAGCCGAGGAACCCTGTCACGGACCTGAGCCTATGTTAGGTATTTCAAGAAGGCAGGTCACAACGGCCCTCGATGAGTGGGCCCACGAGACACTGAGGACGCACTGGAGGACCAACAGGGCCTGCAGGCAAACCCGAGATTTTGTGACGGGGCCGAACAAATCGAGATCGGCCTGGTTGCTGGGACGGAGTCGTAAGACTCTGAATCTCTTAATCGGTGTTCTGACAGGCCACTGCAGACTTAAGAGGCATCTATCATTAATAGGTATTGAGGAAGACCCTACATGTCCAAGATGCAGGAGTGATGAAGAGACATCTTACCACTTCCTGGGACAATGTGAAGCGTTTGGGCGCCTGAGACACAGTATCTTCGGTTCTGAGGCGCTTCTAAGGGAGGAGATGAGCTCCCTCGCAATGAGTGACATCCTGACCTTCATCAGAAGGTCGGAAAGATTCGATGAGGGAGCAAGAGAAGCACATGGCTGAGGGGACAGCTGGGGGTTGGTAAAAAGGGCCCGTCTGTGGCCTACTTGCCAGGCGTCAGCCTCCCCCACCATTACCATTACCATTACCAATCTCCAATCGCTTTCAAACAATACGTAAAACTGGCAATACTGCGGTACCGTTTTCGCTTTCACTGGCTGCTTGTGTTTGGCGCCAAACCTAGTCAGATGACATCATAAAAGACTGAAATTCTAAATTTTGTTATTTTTTTTAACCCCTTTCCAGGGCTCAAAAAATCCGAAAAAATTCTGTAAACTCATATTTATAAATACTATCGAGTAAGCAAATAAAAAATATATGTGGAAAATGCCCATTGAGAATCGTTTAAAACATGGTTTTGCATTTTTCGTTAATATAATTTGGAAGAGATGAAAAGTATGGTTCGAAGTGGATACACCTTCTGAATTTCATAACAATGTCTCAATTATTTCCGGAGAAATGCGCCCTCTATCTCGAAAACTAAGCATTTTTAGCTATAAGTTTATATGACAAATTCATATTATTTAGGTGCATTCTATCGATTCTATAAGTTTTCCAATTAAAATCTAGCCCACCCTGTATATTTCAAATATTTCATATCAAATAGTGTTCCAAGCATACCAAATATCACAAAAATGAGGGGATTGGGAAGTTTCACGCATTCGTGTCCTTCACATTAAATGGCAGATTACACATTCGCAAGGTCAGTTTTTAAGAAGTCAAAAGGCCAATTGCTCATTTAATATATCTTAACACTTTTGACACATCTAGTGCACATGTTAGCGAAACCAATGGATCTTCTGTAATTTGGGGCAACATATTTATGCTTTTTGAAATTTTTATAATTTTATTTATTTATTTTATAACTTGTTTTTAAAAAATACGCCGAATTTTATGCCACTCAATAGAAATAACAGATATTTCCATTTAAATAATAAATCACATGATACTCTTGACAATGTTGCAACCTTAAAAGCACAAACTTTCGTCAAAAGTAAAACTAAATATTGATTTAGTTTTACCTAAAAATGACAAAAATTTATTCTAATATAAACTGTGAGAACTAAATAATTTCTATGTATATTCTGTCTAAACATATTTTTGTTATTCCGATTTTTCTGGATATGTATATTTTAAAGGTATCGGTTTTCAATTATTGCAGTCTATTTATAAGAATTTATACATCTTATTACTAACAAAATAAAAATACAAATTTACTGCATTTTTTGTCATCACAAATATGATGTTTGTTTGTCTGAAATTCGTGCCAATTTTTCTATTTAGTTTTTTAATACACATTATTATAATTTAGATGAAAAACAATACAATGTAATATTCCGACCTCAATCTGACATATCTAAAATAACAAATCTTGAACTATACAGAATTTCAAAACAATTATTTTAAATTTTTTTATTAATACAATTTTTGTATTTCCACATTTAAATTTCTATAACAATTATGGCCAATTAATTAGTAAAAAAATTTTTATACAAGATTACTAATTATACAGAGTGGGAACTATTTAAATCTTCATCATTGGGATGTCAAAAATGGTAAGATGTACAAAGTTTCGAGGGGTAAACCCCTGGTGAATTGAGATGTACGAGATCAGGAATTACAAGAAATTAATGGGTATTATTGAAAATTAGAAGGAATTAGTAGGTATTACTGGGTATTATAATTTGCAGATTTTTGAGGCATAATATCGGTTATATGGTTTTATTTTTCTATTTTATTTAAATTTGTGACAAACAGGTCTAATCCAAAAGTAACTGATATTTTTTTCAAACACTAAATAACAAATTTCATATTTGTTATCTGGTGATATAAAGTCACACATAAAGTAATCTCAACTTCTGTAATGTAATAGTTATTTTTATAAGCAATTTGGGAGGCTAGTGTTTTCCACACAAATGTAAATAATTAATTACTCTAATCACATGAGGAGTGTGCAAAGCAGGCTGATCCTTTCTATTGGCATAAGGTTCAAATTATAACCTCAAGTCGGATTTTTTGGTCTTCAGCTTCGAACCTCTATTCCTTGTGGTTACAAACAGTGCACTGCATGCTGGAAATGGTGGCTTTTGCCACTCTTTTTGCGTTTGGAAACCTCAATAGAAAAAATTTACTTACAAATGCAAAATAATATTTTCAGTCTATAACCACATTTACCATAGTTAGTGTTAATTATGTATGTTAATTATAATTATATCAGTATCAGTACTTTATATATTATATAAAAATACCTACCTCACATAGCATGTTTAGAGTAGATTACGGTATATACAGAGTGTTTAAAAAAACATGGGCCCCATTCAGAGCTGTCAGGTACTTCAATTAAAAGAATTGAAATAGTAATTTAATTATTTTTATGTAATTAAATTACTTTTTTTGGACACCTTAAAATAATTGGTATTTGAATTACTTTTGTAAAAGTAATTGTAATTGGTAATTGTTTTATTGTTTTTGGTAATTGAAGTACTGAACAAATAATTCAATTCCTTTTGGGTAATTCAATTCCTTTCAGATACTTTAATTACTTTAAAATAATTGAAATTGTATCGAAAATATTCCGAGAAAAATCGCAACGCGCTCGGCTTTAATAACTTGTCTGAGGTTGTCGTTTGACAATATTTACGTTTTCTTTCAGTTATCCAGTGCACTACACAGTATACAGTAGCTGTGATTGCAAGAAAACCATGTTTTTAATTATTTGTGTCCTTGTGTTTTTAATTCTTAAAAAGTTGCCTGGCAAGGTAAGTAAATATTAAATAATAAATTTGTTCTTTACTATTTTTTAAATATTAATATATGTTATACATATATCTCCGATATTGGCAATATCTATTATTTTACCTATTTGATTTAATCAAATACCTATTAATATTAGTTACACTGTTACATTTTTTAATAATGATTGTAGAAACAAAATTTTTGCACAGAAATACGTTTCAAGTTGAACTCAAATATCGAATAAAAAACGTCTGTCTGTATGTATGTCTGTGTGTGTGTAGACCATTTCTTGTCAACACAATAATTTCTTTTAGACTTGAAAATTTTATTTTAAATTTAGTACCTATATATGTAAAATAGCTTGGTAGAATATTACCTACATACGTGTTTGAATGACCTAATAATTATTTAAAAATACATGTACATTGTGCCTCTTCTTTGGTAGGTATTTGAATTTCTTTTATTTTCTGTCGATATTTCAATTATTTTTGGTAATTCAATTACATTCAAAGTAATTCAATTAAATAGAGTAATTGAAGTATAAGGTAAAGTAATTGAATTCCTTTACTTGAAAAAAAATGTTATTTTCGACGAGTAATTGATACTTGAAGTACTGTGTAAAATGAGGAGTAGTTGGTAATGGAAATATTTACTACTTTGATTGATAATTGGTAATTGGTACTTCAATTACTTTTAATGGGTAATTGTGACAGCTCTGGCCCCATTTAAGGGCGAATTTAAAATATGAAGAAATTTTCGAATAAACATGGATCCGCTATGGCTTAATTTTTGACATACAGGGTGTTATAAAGATAATTACTAAGAATTTTTTTTAATATTTAAAAACGACGGAATTTTTGAACTTTATAAGCCTACAAATGGGCACATTTTGGTCATGACAACATTTTATGCAAGTGGCGTATGTGCAAGTAATAGTATGAAACTAAATAAAATACATATGTATGTTATTAAATATTATAATTATTGATACTTTTTTATAATTTCCATTGAAAATTAAAAAATAACTCTACGTTCATAGTATCGTTTTGGAGATATCCGCTTTTCAATTCAAGTATGCATGTAAATATATTAAAAAATACCTTATTTGAAAAAATAAAACGAAATGTATACACTACAACAATAAAACAAAAATTAGGCACTATAACAAGTGTTACAGCTGTCCATCTCCGGCCTCATTTCACTTATTTACTCTTCGATGGAAAGACTTTGTTTTTATTAATTAAATACCTATAACACCCTGTATATTAGAAACTGATTCGTTAAGGATCCATGTTTATATGAAGATTTCATTTTGTTTTTAAACTATCAATTCTCCATTAAATAGGGACCCATGTTTTTTAAATACCCTGTATATTTAGGTACCTAATTGTAATTCGTGATGTTCAATTATAATAAGTTATGGTAAATTTTCTTCACCATGGTACGACAAAAATGACGATGGGTCTTTTGTATCTGCATTAGTTTTATATATTGTGTACCTACAAGTATTGAATGCATATTTACTCACTTAAAAGAAATTATAAAATTACATTTTTGTATAATTTTCGTAAGTGATCTGTTGTCATCTTTTTTATATAAACTGATAGCACTGATAGGTACACATTTGTAATAAAATAACAAACTTTTTCCTAATTTAATGAACTTTGTATCTCTTACTATTTATGAGATTCCAATGGTGATAATTTAAATAGTTCTCACCCTGTATATATAAAAAATCTCTAAAAAAGAACTTACCTGATTTGCTGCTCTAAATTCCTCCACCGTTTTTTTCTTGAGCAGTGCTTTAATTAGCCTAACAATACCATTGGGTGATATAAAATTAGTTTCTACATTTACAACCTTCAATGTCTCATTTTTTTCCAAAGCTTGAGCCAACTTTTCTACATGTTTGTCTGTTAGACCTGAATTTGCTAATGACAATGTCTCTAGGTGTGTGTTATTCGCTAAGGCCTCAAACAAACTGTCAAATTTCTCATCTGATATACTCTGGAAAAAAAATCGCTAATTATATTAATCACACTAAATCAATAAACAAGAAAAGCAAGTTAATCCCATGAAATAAAATATACGGCTCCTTTGGCAGATTTTTTTTACAACAGTAATAAGAAAATGATTAATTTTTATAAATATTTAATTATTTAAATAAAAATGATAGTTAATTCTTATTTATTACATTAGCAGCACCTCTCACAGTTGCAGCAATTAGAAATAGTAAAATGGAGGAAGTAATTATATTTACAAATATGGCCATTTTAATGTTAAAATATGCAGACTGAAACTTCCTAGCAAATTTCTAAAGAATTAGTACACAACAGGAAGTTACTTCGTCAGCATAATATGAAATAGACATGTAATAATTTACATAAAAGAATTGCAGCTATTTTATATTCAATTTTTCAAACCCGGTTTTTGACAAAAATTGAGTAAACCCAAGATCGATATTCCACTTCTTAAGTAGAATGATAACTTCAAAATGCTTTCCCAACTTTCTTTCAAAGAACTATATTTTTAATTAAATTTTACGACTCAAAAATATTTCAAAACTGGTAAATTTAAGCAAATACTTTCTAAATTTTAAATAATATACAGGGTGCTAATATAGTATGCACTGTAAGTATAACTAAACAATTTTAAAACAAAGCATGTAATTCATGATAAATTCTTTATTTAAATCTTTTTCTCCATATTTCGCTCGAGGCGTTAGAGAGAAACAACAAAATCACACCTGTTCATGCACATTAAATTTGTTTTTGAGAAATAATATTTTAACTGCAAATAAATTTAAAAAGTGTGGCTTTTAATTGCTGTAAGTTGAGGCTTGAAATAACCGTTGCAGTTCAGCAGCTGCACAATTGCTATAATCTACTAAGGATAAACATATTTAACCTTAATATTATTCCAGTTAAGGTCGATAAATTTGGTTTCATCATCCTGTACTTTTTTCACAGTCTCATCTGGATCCGTTGAATTTGGAGGGTCAATGGGGAATAGTTTTGGTTTTGATGCCTTTGTGATGCCATCCCAGCCAAGACCAACTGGTTGACCTTTGTTCAATAAAGATGCATGATATTGGTCCTGGTTCATCATAGAATGGAAACCCAAAATAGCTAGAAAAAAAAATTTATTAATAGTTTCAAAGAGTTAAAATAACTTGTACAACTCCTATATTTGAGTTAATTACAAATCAAACTGATAACAATAAGTACTATTTGACACACAATTTTTGGACCCTCTGTATTTTGATAAGATGTTTTTATTTAAAACTCACAGTAACTTAAATATTTTCTATTAAAAAATTGTTAATTTATTTATAAGAGACAAACTGTTGTAATCAGGGTGTTTCAAAAAGATTGAGACAATGCTTAGTTGTAGATTTTTTGCTGTCAAATCAAGTTAATTTAAATTTTTTTTGTTTTGAAGATAAAAAAAAAAGTTACACAAAATCTTATTTTTTTTCCCTCTATTTCAGTGACTGTGATACATATCGACTTTAAATTTGGTAAAGGTATGTTTTTGAGGTCGATGATTACAATGGTGGTATTGCCCACATCACAATTTATACAATGCACTAGTTACAGTTCTTTTATCTGACACTTTAAACCATAACTTTTTTTGAAATTAGGTTTTGGACATTTCCTTTCAATATATTTGAAGTGCTATTTAATTCTCTACAAATTTTCAATGTGATTTCCATTTACTTTGATACATTTTCGGTACCGTTTCACGAAATGGTATTCCTTCCTGAATTTTAATGGAATTTCCTTTCAACTTCAGTGAATTTTTGCAGTTGTAAATCGCGTATTTCTCTATAAGGGTGTATTATATTTTGTTTTAATGAGTATATCTTTTTTGTGAAGAATTAAATTGTGCTTCAAACGCAACGAAACGCCATGCCCAAAATCAAACCTCAAAAAAGTTCTGGTTTAAATATGCTAAAAATTATGACGTGAGCAATATCACCATTATAATCATGTAGGACCTCAAAAACATACTCTTACCAAATCTGAAATCGATACTATCATAGTCTTTGAAAAAGAGACAAAAAATGAATAAAAAATTTTGACTTTTAACGCCCTTACCCTGAAAAGGAAAAAAGTTAGACCCCTATTTATGATGTTGAATCGAATTGATCCGACGTCAAAAACCTACAGCCAAGTGGTATCCCAATACTTTCGAAACACCCTGTATACAGAGAGCCATCATATTTTAATGGAATATTATATGTCTATGGAATATATATTTTTACTTAAAATAAATAAGTAGGTAAATTATTTTATTATTATATTATCATAAAATAATAATTACAGGCATAGTTTCAATAAGTTCTTATTTGTGTATGAATAACAAAATAATAAAAATTCTAGGAGTAAATAAATTGTATAGTGATGTCATTACTATTTATGATCACAATATGTTTAATGAGTTGCCTACCCGTGAAGGTCTCTTTCAACAACCCATGAACCATGTATTTACATCATCGATCTATTTAAAACTATGTTGGTAAAGTATATTCTCTAGGTATATATCCATCAAATAAATGTGAAAATAATGAATATTTAAAACAGCAATATAAACTATGAACAAAATTTTTTCCAAAAACACCCACTTAAATTCACCAAATTTTTGCCTATTAGTTTAAGTAAAAAAAAATAATTTGTATTTTTCACCAATTAAATTATAGGGCTGCTTACCTGCTAAATCTATAATTTCGTCTTGCGTTGCTGACGATAAAGCTTGTTCATATTCATCACCTAAATCTACAGCAATTTGTTCCTCTGCTTCTTGTTCCCTTGCAGGGGGAGGCGGCGGTATCCACTAAAATATACTTTATTTAAATACAAACCACAAACCTCATAAAAGTCACTCACTTTTTTTCCCTCTTACTGTACCAGCAACGTATGGTTTGACTTCGGGAATATCTGGAGTTTCTATTGCTTCTTTATTTATATGTTCAATTAACTTTTTTTCTATTTAATGGACCCGTGGGGTCTTTATCACATTCGTAGCTATTTCTTTGAGAGGGAGGTAAAAATGTGTCCTAAAATATACATATAAAAAAATTGTTTTTCATACGAAATATAGTCATTTGGAAATTCCCTAGTTTTACTTTTATCTAGTTCAAATGGTACATAAATTATTATTACTGCTTACTGTTTTTTAAGCGATAAGTAATAAAAGAGCAAAATATAATATTATTATCCAAACCTACATATTTATTGCAAAAATTTATTAATTCCTAACCTAGTTCTCTCAATACTCACATCAGGGTCAACTTCCTTAGCTAAAACACTAATTTCTTCTGGAGTTAACTTATTTAAAAGTTCATCTACATCAATATCATCATAAACACTGAGATCTTTTCCATATAATTTGGCTGGTGTTGTCATAGTTGTAGTTGTCGTCTTCGTGGACGTCTGAAAAATAATAAAAATTTTATACTAACCTGTTAAAAAAGGTGTAGCTTCTGTTTTTGTATTGTTTATTGTTATTTTCACAAGTGGTTTCAATTTAACAAAAGTCATACCTAATCTAATTCGTTGTTAAAAAAAGATAAATGGCAATTTTTCCACGCCCTAACACACTGTTTGACCCTAATTTTGTGAATTAAAGTGACAGAACACAGATGGATCAATAAATAAAACAAAGTGAAAACTAGCAAAGAGAGAGAAGGTGGTCGAAATCATCACACATATCATCTGCTTGATTCATCTAGTACTGACTATGTATGGTTAAAACAAGGACAGAAGTAGTTGCTGTAAACTCTCCCTTCCCATTTACTATAACTACCATTAGATCAAATAAGGCCATGTTTATTCCGCTATTCAAGTCTGACATGAGATAAACATGTTTTATAGATTCAACGATCAGTCACAGGACAAGGCACATCTAGCATCATTTTATTGCAAAATGTAGACGTATATGAACATATCTAATTTTTTTGAAATAGAGTATAGTTTTTTAATTTTTACTTATACTCGGTCCGATAGTACTTAATAAATGGTAATTTTACCAACTGGAGCCACTAGAGGTCCACTAAAGTCTACAATAAATTTTTTAGGCACGGTAAAACCGTGTAATCTTGAAGTACTTGTAGTTACTATATTTCAAGAGTGCTTTTGCAATGCCTAAAAATATTGTTGTAGATTCGAGTACCTCTCTAGTTGGTCAAATTACTGTCTAAATGCACTGGACCGAGATAGATATCGTATTTAAAAAGTTGTATAGTTTGTATAGTCCAATACAAGATATAAGAAACAAACGAGTTATAAATTTGATTATTTTTGTTGGCGCCAAATATATTGTTTTGCGGAGAGTATCTCGGCAATATTTACCTATTTTCTTTGTCGGTTTACTGCACTGGCAAAGAAAATAAATCAATAATCCGAGGCATCATGTTAAAATACCGCAAATAAATTGCCCTTTTGCTGTCAAAAAGTAATTTAAATTTATGTTTCATACATCTTGTATCGAACCATACAATTAATATAATTCCCAATAAACATTTCGAGGTGTAATTTGGTTGAGTGACCAAATTGCAACTAGAAATATTTATTGGCGGATGGGTTTATTGAGATTAAATAAATAAAATTTAAAAACATATATTGTAATAATAACTACCTGTATGTGCACAACCTATATACCTAGCTACGCACAATGTGGAAATAATAATGTGAACAATTTAGGGTTTATACAAAGCAGACTATTGAAAAAAACTGATTTTCGAATTCCAGTAATCCAAAAAACCGGTTAAACCTGTTTTTGAATTTTTCCAAAAAAAAAACACGATTATAATATAATTAAAAAAGTAAAAAATGTATTTATATTTATATTAAAAGTTTTTAGTTTATTTAATAGTTATGGAACTACAAAAATATAATAAAATAAAATATACTCTATCTATACAAAACCAAATAAATAAATGAAATAACTGAAATAACGAAAAGCCATACAAATCCGTACGTTTTCAATAAAACTAGTTTACGTATTAACATTTTAAAGTGAATAAAATTGATGCAAATTGCTTTTCATCTAAACACTTTTTAAGACACTGAAACTGTGCTTTGTCGTATCTGGGTATTTGGTGAATTCGTCATTCTATCTATAAACAAAATTTTAGGAACCAGAAGGGCATTAAGTACGGGTTGAAACCCCTACCGCTGAATAGCCCTTAACAAGGAACCAACAAATGTGTTCACATAATTTAGATATTTCCAGCCGCTCACAAGTTATAAATAATATTGTGTTACGTCATTGCAAATTTGATTAGGGTAAAAATATAACTTTTTTTTGCTTTTTTATCATAGATTTTCCGATAGAACTATAGTTTACGTATTAACATTACAGTAGGTGTTTACAGTATAATACTGTCTGCATAAAAGCCGTCACTGAGAACCAATAACCGCCGTCCGAGCTCTAAGCATTATAAAATGAGTGTGGATTTTCATGTTAAACAGTCGTCTGACTCATGTGTTACAGTAAACTTTTATTATAATATGCTTTTGCCCGAGGCGATTTCAAATCAAAATTTTAACGTATTTAATTAAATAATTAATTACATATTAATTCTAGCATCTAAAACCGGTTTTTTTTAGTTTAAAAACCGGGTTTCGAATTTTACAAATTTATTTAAAAAAAAAACTGTTTTTAAAAACCCTAGAAAAACTTCTATTTTTTGAATAATCCAAAAAAATGCACAGCCTTCGGAACTGCGAAACTCGGGCGAAACTAAGGATGGGCTTGGCCCACCCAAACCTACTCAAACAATCTATGGCCCACCCTGGTGCCCACTTGCTAGACAAAAAAAATACATTTACTGTTTTACTGCCAATAGACCAAGAAAGGTATCTTGTAGCTGAAGGGAAAAGAAATTCAATTTTTTTGTTACATTTCCAGGCCTAACCTGACCCAACTATGAAAAAAAAATGCAAAGCGGCAGGCGCACTGCAGAAGCGGCAAGTCGTCCACTTACGGCTAGTGATATATAGGTTATGCCATATCTAATACCATTTTCGACTTAATGGACTAATGCGACATTTATTGCACTGAATGTATCTCTTTCTCTTATTAATAACATGGGAGGAACAAGGAGCGAGATACACTCAATGTGCATTAACCCTTTCGTTACGAGCAATATCGCGCGCTATCAGTGCTCTGTGAACGAGGCATTGTTGGTCATGACGTAATCGCACGGCAACCATGCTAATGGCACCACCCAGGCAACATCTTACAGTCCAATTACATCAACCGTATGTTTCATTCGTCTCGTTCAGTTCTCTCGCCCGTCGGTAACTTTCCTCTACTATTTTATTTACTAAATCTTTGGCAAAAATAGCTCAAAAACTTATAATGCCAACGAATTTGTCAATATTTGGAGAAAGGCCGCATATTCTCTTGATCTATCATGGGTCATAAATAATGAAATGGGTGGGCCATTGACGTTTTAGTACATCCCAATACAATATAGAATAAATAAATTGAACATGATCGCACGACTACCGCTTCATAAGAAAAATGCTTTTGTAAAATCTCGTCAATCGTTCAGTGGGCACAAAATGTTTTGGCCGTGAGAACACGGCAATCGTATCGAAAGGGTTAATACGATAATTCGAAAACGGTATAACTGGAGCATGGAGCCCATGCAATACTTGTGGCCCATCAAGAGGTTCACTTTTAAATTTGAGATAGTTTTTTACTGGCTGACGCAGGTGTCAATTATATTAGAAAAATTATCATCCGCGGACCATCAGCTTTATAGGTTTATTTTTATTCATTATTCTTTTATTTAGTCAAAATTTTTCATATGTTCATTTTTTAGTCTCCTCTAATATGTCATTTATATTAAACACAAATTGTGTTCTTTTTATTTCTGTTTATATGTACATAGGCTAGGTGCGCTTGTATTTTTCTATATTTCTTCGATAGGCAAGATGCATGCGTTTTAGAAATGAATTAATTTATTTTACTTTTATCATGTACAGGGTGTCCCAGATTTAAACTGACTATGAGTAATGGGATATAGAACACACTTAACTGAGTACAAAACACCCCCAAACTTAATCTTTTGAGATACAGAGCGTTTTATGGTTTTTAACTAAAACTGTAATGGGCCATATTTATGGAACGGCTTTAAATATTTGAATAAAATGTAGTACAAATATTATACTCTTTTAGTCCAATCAAAATCAAAGTTCACTTTGGAAAAATTCCAGGACTGAACTCAATTTTTATATCGTTGCTTTCAGTGTGATAACATCACCCTATGTATCATTTTTTGGTAAATATTAGTATTAGTAAAAAAAAGTCAATGAATCAGTGTATGAAATAATGTCATATTTAATGGCACGTTTAAGGTTATTCTCCAACAAATTTTCAAAAATATTGCGTTTTCATATTTTTTTGAACAAGAAGTGCACATTTATTGAAAAATCAGTGATTCTTGCAGGGCTGGACCTGCTTAAAATTCCATGATTAAATACATTTAAATTTGTTACTCATATTTTGTTTTTTTTTTTAATTAAACACAAGGTAATACAACCCCCCTGTATCCCTGGAGGTGCCTTGTGTTGGAGACTGCTACACATTTAGAGACAATGGACCCACACCCAATGTCCGAATATGCTAGGACTAATTTCTAGTTTACCAGGGATCGGACCCGCGACTCCAGGATGAATTGAATTGAGGGTGAGAGGCAAGTGTCCTTACCACTAAACCATAAAGACAAAATCATTTTTGAAATTCAATAATAAGTGACTAAAAACTTAATATTAATAAGATCTTGTTTTTTTTTAATGCAGCGTTTCGTAGCTTTTTTGATTTAGGGTCAACTCAAGAGACTACTTCTTTTCCTTTTATATTAGTGTACTTTTTTAACACCATAATTTGTAAATTGACGCTTAAATTACGCGTATAATATTTTTTCAAATAATTTAGTTAATATACCATTTAGGCATATTGTGTTTAAAATAAATAATTCTGTAGACATATACGATTAGAAGACTGAATTTTTGCTAAAAATCAAGAAATAATAAAAAAATTATTGACCACCTTGGTGCACTAATAGGGTCCATATTTTGAAATTTGTGGGGAGTTGAGAGTTTCTAATTTTCTCAAAATTGCATTTTACAAAAAATTCACTGCCGAAATTTAAAAGTATATTGTGTTTAGTGGATTTAAATTGATAGTGGCGCGACTCAAATATGTTAAAACGTTGCAGATTTTTATTTTTGAAAATTTGGACTTAACTGTTTCTTGCCCAAAATGTCTATTTTAATTTATATCTAGAGTTAAAAATACTTATCATAAACGCTGTAAATACTTTATTTTCTTAAAATTATAAAGAGACAAACATTGACTAATTATACATAACTAGAATCTGATTCAGAACCTTCTTCCTCCTCGTTGTTTTCTTCAGTGACAGTCAACGCATTTTATGAAGCCTGTTTCTCTTTTCTTGTTCCAGTTTTTGGTCTTCTCCGTACTACTGGTGAAATTAATCCCCCCCAAATAGATATCCTGTTTTTTCTTTATTTGTCAAATGATTAAAACCATTAAGAATATCATTTTTCTGAGCTTCGCTTACTTTATAAAATCATTTGCCAAAGCACTGGCAATTTTCTCCTACTACTTTTTTCGGTACAGCCTTTTTTCGCACTACTTATATATTCTTCCCCTCTCGCTTTCAAAACTTTAGGCACATTTCTTTTCCATTTGCAGCTCTCAGCAAATCCTCTTCCTTCCTTTTTGAATATATTTTTCAGGTCCTTTACTTCTTCACACGTTTTTTTTGCATTTCAGTTATCTGTAAAAGTCTAAGTAGCCTGGCACGACCACTACCCAGTAATCACCAAGGTATTGGCCTTTGCTGGGCATTTACCAGGTCTTTATTGGAAACGGGGGACTAATAAAGGCCCAGTGAAGGCCCATACTTTGGTGTTTACTGGGTAGTGGAAGGCTGTTCATCATCACTCGGTATATAGTCACTTCTCGAATCCTGAAAGGGTTCTTCAGTGTCCGACATATTTGGCGCGTGTATAAGCAAACAAAACAATGTTAACTGTCCCCTAAGAGCCGGTATATCCACCTCCTGGTAAAATTATCGAACAGATAAATTTGAGAATAAAATTTTTAAATCAGTAAAATAATAGTTACTATTTATCTATTTTTGTAGAACAGTTATTCCACATGAGAATATACTTCGCTGTGATGTGATCGTTTTTTGCAGAAGTGGAGACATAGTAATTAATATAAATCTATTTGGTAACTAACAACCACTCTACCAGAAGATGGATATGCCGGGTGTAAGAGTCACAACATCAAACTAATTGAAGCAAGCAATTAGCACTAGCTGTTTGTTCTAATCCAGCCACCTCCATTACTTTATTGTTATTGGTTGGTCAAAAATCATATATCTCCAGGACGTGCCTGTTTCTTGCTGCCAAATGTGATTTCGGGCAGGTCCTAACCGTTCATAATTGCCTTAAAATTCAACGGAGTTGCGTTAAAACAGACAACCTAATAACATGTAATAAAATTTAAAACAAATACCTAATAATTAATAGTTTCTCTGATGATGGTGTAATAAACCGAAACGTTGGAAAAAAATAATAAAATTAGTTATACCTGACCGAAATCCCCACAAAAAAAACTATCAGATATTATTTGATATTAACGGTCAAGAAAAGAAAAATATACCTATACATATAAGCAGAAGAAAAAATCTTTATAACTTACTGTTTAAATTTTCCTAATAAAATTCTAATACCACCATTCTATCGTTTCTTCTGGCACAGTAGACATTAAACTGCCAACTTTCTTGAAAATTTCGCTCCCTAAACACATGAGGATTCGAGTCACTCTAATAATACGATTGTGTCGATTAAAAAATCCATTTTTGGTAAATTTAGCTTTATTTCAACACGTAATATTTCCCAAATACGAATCGTCGCCTTATTAGAATAAATTCACAAAAATTTTCTCTTCTTAGGAAATCTGTTTATTTTATTCGTTGAACCATTTGGAACGAAAACGGGTGAAATGTATGTTTAATTAAGATTCTGTGAACTGAATCCTTACATAGTTCCGATTCCAGAGCAGCTTGTCTTAATGACATCATTGGAAATGCATGAAAATATCCCAGAATTGCAATTTCTACGTTTTCGTCATCAACAATAGGTTTCGACTTTTGAATTCTTGCCTTGACAGGGCTGTAGCTTTTAAAATTATCCTGTATGCGTTTTACAGTGTTTGGTGACGGTTTCCGTTTTTGTGGATATCGAGTAGCAAATGTACTACAAGTTCTTGATATTACTTTATCACATTCTTCATAAATAATAAACAAATTCAAAAAAGTCTTCGTGGTGTAATTTAAACGCGGTGGCATTTTTTAACATGAGAATGACTGACGTTACTGATTGTTTCTAATCATGGTTAATTTAATAAAATGTTTATTAAAAATTCTTGAATTTCTAAGAAAATCGCAAATATTTCAAAAAGTTGTAACTTAAACCCCCACAATGCTTATATCAGAAAAAAAAGGAATTTAATTATACATAACTTGATGTAAAAAAAATACAGGGTGTTCCATTTGACTTAAGCAAGTTTTCGCGGTTTGAAGTTTACAAAATGTAATGTCAAAAATGGAACACTTGGTGTATTATTATTGAATTTCTTTAAACTGTAGAGCGTAGCTCACCTTATGGTCTTTCTGTATACCAAAAAGCAAATGAGTATCTTTTATACGAAGAAAGTTATAAAGGTTATTGTAAATCATTACACCTGTCAAAATTATTTTAAAATGTCAAAATCTCTAAAACGGCTGGGTTTAGGCATAGGATATCTTTCATGCTTTTCATTCAGAATTTTATGCTCCTTTCGAAAACCTTAAAATATATAGGGTGTTCTATTTAAAATAAGCAAGTTGGTATTGACTTCCGGTATAACCGGAAATGCCAGATGCTTGTAATTATTTTAGTAGGATTAGCCACACTGCCTTTAGTAATTTTCTAAATTTTCCAAATTTTCTGGTGCGTACTTTTCCCTATATCAATCGATGCAGTTCTTGGTGAGACACCCTGTATATTTGAATAACATAAAACCCGAGTTTTTTTAATTTTTGCAAAAACCAAATTTGCATCTAGGATACACATCACATTTGTACAGACTAAATCGCTCAAATTTAACAGCCACGAATACAGAACGATTATTAGTTGTGACTATGTATTCTAATGCGATGGCAGACCTCAACCATTCTGAATATTACATTGTATCAAGCGATAATTCATTATTCATTTTATACTTTTGCTCTTATCTACATATGTCCTTATATCAGCCATATGAGGCAGTAGTAACTACCAGCCCTGGACTCCTGTCCCTGATTATTAACGTTTTTTAACTTTGTTGATATGAATTTTAGATTTACATTTTAAAAATAATTTACTCTTTTGACGAAATGGCTGATGTATGCATTTCATTTCTAGGTTTGCCAATGGTAATAATATCGATGGAAAATATATCGAAAGATTTCTAATTTCATCAATCTAGCCCCGATAACATAATATTGCACCGTCAAATATAATTGTATTCGTTTTTAATATATTTTGTCCTTAAACAATCACAAGTTATCACTGGTTCTATATTTGATTTTTATTTTTAAATTGTATACCTACATGTTTATATCTTATCTATAAGTAGATGTAGATATAAAAAATTATCATTAATAAATTAGACTACATAAAATCCTAAGTTATAAAATCTTGAGTAAAAATGTAAATAAAGGATAATAATAATGCACAACTGGTTGTACGCATTGGAAAATAAACATATCTATAATCAGCTGGAACCAAAATATGTGCGAAATATTTTTGTTTAGTCACATTAATATTTTGATGAATTTATTATTCAAGGTCACAACAATGGTCACAGGGCGCCCTAGCGTCGTTGAGTTTGTAGTCTGGGGGTCCGGGGCCGGAACAACATCTCTGGCAACCCTCCAACGCGCTATACTTGGAGATTCGCTCGCAAATGATTATTTATAGTGCACGCCAAGCGGCCACTGGCCTTCCCAATTCAAAATGGCGACGCCCGTGACCTACAGTTTCATTCACTGTGTTGATTTATCCCCATGCAGGTAAAGGTGAGCGACTCCGACGTCGTATACGCTTCCTCACTTATTGCCGGCGTCGTTCTAGTTCAAAGATAATTCCTGTGAAATCGTAAAGACATCAGCAAAATGGGAATTATATGGTTATTTTGATAGAACTATGTTTCGTGAGTACAGGGTGGACTGACAGTGAAATGTTGTAAGATTGTTATACAATTTGTTAGATAAACTTGAGGTCTTTGGTTCTTTTGTCATTTATATTTGAACGTTATTTATTATGTGCCTATTAAAAGAGACTAAAATTAAGTTAAATACATCATTTAAAAAAAAAGGCGAAAAACAGGATCAATTCACTAATTTATTTTTTTGAGCAATACTGTAAAATGTATCATCTCCTCCTATATATACCTACTTCCACGGTTTTCATTAACTTTACTGGATTTATTTTAGTATTGATAACAGGAGCAACAGTTTCTTAAGGTTTATGGATAATTTTTATATGAAAAATATAATGGAACAAATATGTTTGAAAAAACGTCAAACATACTCTAGTTACGGGGTTGAAAAACACACATATAAAGATTACTTAATTCTATTGAAAGTTTTATACTGTAGTTATCGACTTTTACTAAAAAAATTTCCTCACATTAACTTCTAGAAAAATTATTTTTACGTTACATATTAGATAATATTATATATTTATAGTGGAAAATTCATTCTGATATACTCATTTTTCATATTTGTTGGTACATTGGTGAAAACCGCTTCCAATAGAAAGATGGATTCGAATCCATTCTTTTCATTCCCGCGGTTCTGTACATCAGCTTACTCTCTAATATCAAATTTGATTAACTTTTAGTTCATATCTACATAGTGAGTTTTCATAATTTTTAAAGATAAATAGAACAGTCAGAATTATTTTTTTAACAACACAGTATATACCATGTATTACACCGATGTCTGTAGATATTTAATAAAACAACTAAAGGGATGAAAAAGTATGAAAGAAGCTAAGTTAAACTAGCGGAAGATAGAAAAAAAGCAAAATGTTAGTGAAACGACAGAAAATTTAAACGAGGTTATATGTACATCTCTGCAAGATGAAAGAGTATTTAATATTTCTACGATAAAAACACCACACCACATGTAATGTAATATTAATTTTATTTATTATATTAAATTAAAGAGATGAGGTATAACATTGGAATCATATTGTTACGCCAATGGACTGTGTAGACTACTGGTTCTGGGGTGTGCCCCGAGATGGCGTTACTTGTATTAAACGAATTAAATAGCCATGGAATTCAAGATTTATAAAGACTGACTAGAACTGCTCGAGAAGGGTCGGGACTGTTTAAGAATGTTCTGACCCTACATGGATGGATATATAAGGCACACAATGGGTCCAGGAGCTCAGCCTTAATTTGGTATCGAGCGAGTAAAGAAGAAATAAGTTAGAAAATGAAATAGTGATTTCGTGTTTATTGTGATTATAGTTAAATCTTTCATTCAGTTATTATTGTTAATTATTAATTGATTAATAGAGTACTTAGTGAATAAGTGTTACTAGGATTTTCAATCAACGATTCTACGATTTGATGTGTGTGTGTGTGTGTGGATAACACACAAGTAACATTATTGTCCCCGATAATATCACTGTTACTTTGTTAAATTATAATCCTCAAGGGTAGATAATAGCATAGTATACTTCAAGAATACTGAAAAGTGTAACAGTTATATATTTCCTAGCAGAATAACATCCAACGGAGTTTGAAATGTCTTTATTATAATTTAGAGTGTTGATTATCTTTACCTTTGCACCTGTAATCATAATGAGCATCTCTAAAATAATTATTGATATTTTGTTGTGTTAATTATGAAGATATTGTTATAAATAAGGATTAACATGGTAAAAACGAGTTTTTACTTTCTTATACCTAATATAAGGAAGTGTGTGTGTGTGGATGTGTGTATCCGCGATAACTCAAAAAATACTAATGGGAGACTTCACAAATTTGGCAGTTAAGATTTTTGGCATTATTTTAGGTGACACATTAAATCTAGTGCATGTGGTACCACCAGAAGAGACATAATGAATGAAAGAAGAAAAGGGCACAATTTCGGGGAAAAAATAATAGCTATTTGTTTATCTATGGAGGAAGTATATCATTTCCTCCCGCGGATGAAAGTTGCAATCATCCAAGGGAGGAAATGATACTTTACTCCAGAGTTAAACATATGATTTTTTTGACACCTTCACATACTCGTTCACACATATTATTTATGACAAAGCTTTATTTCTTATATTTTGCTGAAATCAGAAATATTTAAATATAAAAACCATGAGCAGGCTAGTTTCCAGTTTCTATGGTAGCAAGTAATAGTCAAACAAAATTGTTTACTGCACAATTATTATTGTAACGTGAGTTAGTGTATTACGAAAAAGAAAATGAGTTCGGATAGTGACTGTGAAATTCCTGAAGCTATTGTAGAAGAAGCAAGAATTGCCACACTAAATCTTCTTCCAGCAAAATCGAGATTAAAATATGAAAACGAATATAATACGTTCAAAAACTGGATGACAACCAGCAACGTCAAAAAAATATATGATGTTATTTTGGCTTATTTTTCATTTGCCAGTAAAAAAATACAAATCGTCGACCCTTTGGGCAAAGTATTCGATGTTAAGAACTACGCTTTTCTTAAGAGAAGATACCGAGATAAAGAAACAGAAACTGATAAATTTTTTAAAAAGGCAAGATGTTGGATATAAACCGAAGAAAGCAAAAACTTTCAGTAGGGAAGATATAAATAAATTTATTTCAGAAGCCCCTGAGGAAATATATTTGTTCATGAAGGTAAACTTAATTGTTCTTCAACTTATTAGTAGTTTTTCTCACTCATCTGGTTTTATTTAATGTTGCTGTAGTTATGGCAATTTGTGGGGCCTGGCGGTGTGATGAATTAACCTATTTACGTCTCGAAAATATTCAAGATAAAAACGACATTTTAATTATTACGATTCCAGACACAAAAACGCACATTGCACATACTTTTATTGTAACTAATGATAAGGTTAATGGAGATAACGTTATTGACATATATAGGAAGTATTTTGCATTAAATTCTGCAAAAAATAACACATTCCAGATTTTTCGTAAATTATATTAAAGGAATGTGCACAGTGCAAGCAGTTGGAAAAAATACATTTTCCCAAATACCCCGTAAAGTTACCGAGTATCTTAAATTGCCGGAACCTTCTATTTATACTGGACACAGTTTCAGAAGAACATCGCATCGCTTCTGGTAGAAGCTGGAGGGGATATTATAAGTTTGAAGAGGCATGGGGGGATGGAGATCCTCAGCAGTTGCTGAAGGATATTTAGAAAATTCTATCTTAAAAAAAGTGTAATGTGGCTCAACAAATTATTACTGGAGGTAAAAAAATCACAGTCAGTATCAACTTGCGAAAATATAAATAAAGACAAGCAAATTATTATTGAGGGTTGTGAATGACTATCAACAATAACGAGCGAAAATCACGACATTGATATTAACACAACAACATTAAGCTGTTCATCAAAAGCTTCTATTGCCATTAGTTTTAATAATCTAACAAATTGTACTATTAATGTTCATAATGATAAATAAAAAAATTGATTATAATATTTTTTCTGCTCCCTACATAGAAAATACTATTTTGCTCCCTCATTTCAGGGAGCAAAGTAGTACTTTTTCCTCCCTCGGGAGGAAAATACTTTGCTTCCCTAGGGAGGAAAATACTTTGGCTCCTTCTGGAAGCAAACAAGTAAAAACTTCGAATAGCTGTAATAGCTTCTTCACATATTTTTCTTATTTGCCTAGTCTCCATCCAACAATTAAATAGCTGGTACTCTTTTTCATATTTTTCACGAGACTTTAATGGTAATAGATTTAATGAAACTACGTTTGCTTCTTCCAGAATATCTTGAGGAACTTCATCTTCACATTCGGAATACATTATTATAAACTTTTTGGAAGTTTGTTTATTTTGAAAACAAGAAGCAACCTTAGCAACGTTCCATGTACTTTGATTTTTAACAATATTTACTTATCTAAATACCTATTATGACATTTTGACATATTTGGTTTTTTGATTGTCATGCATAAGAAAATATAATAAAATATATGTAAAACCAATGTAAAACACTGTAAATGGTCGTAGAAAAAATCATATGTATTACACAGGAGCAAAGTGCCATTTCCTCCCTTGGATATCTATCCGCGGAAGGAAATTATGCACTTTTCTCCCTTGTCATACAAATAGCTATTATTTAGTTTCATGTTAATATTGGCTCCCGTCTCTAATAGCAACGGGAGTAAATGTATATTGTCTCCCGTTGCTATTGGAAACCGACTGAAGGGAGACAAACGTCTATTTTCGCTAGGAGAAAATACACTGAAAAACAGAAAATGTCACTTTCGGAAGCAAGTGTCAAACAAATTTTTTATTATAATAGCATAAAATATGTACGTTATCGCTCTTTCAAGCTAAAGATTGGAGTAGTATTTGTCTTTGCTTTATCAGGTTTCCCTTCATGTTTTTCTATTTGCCATTCTGAGCAGAAAACTTTGACAGTTATTCTGGTTTGGTAAACTTTCAAACACAGATTATTTATTAAAATGGAATATATCAAAGCCCAGTATTAAATACTCAGATTTTTTCAGTTATTAGCGAGAAATTAACTAACATTAAAATTAAAAATCACAGGTAATACAACATTCCACAAGGAGCTATACATTTGGTGACAACAGACACCACACCCATACATCTGAGTATCTTAAAACCAGTTTGTCGGCTGGGATTAAATCCGGGACACCAGAGTGAGAGGTAAGTACATTTAACTAACTCTCGATCACGGAGTTACTACATAAACTCCCAGAACACTTTGATATATAGATTAAAATAAAAAGTTGTGCTTAGAGAATCCTTTGGTAGTTCCACATAGCACTAATTTACAATATAAACATATCACAAGAGTATAATAATACTTATGCTAATTTGGGCAGGACACTTGCAAGTAAAATAAATTTTAAAAAACAGTATAAAATACATAGGGAACCTAATAGAAATACATTTTTTTAAGGCCAACTGATAATCATGAAATAAAAAAATATTATAGAATTAAAAAATAATAAGTGGGAACCGATTGTTTAAAAGTAGAGACCTTAAAGGATAAAGCCAATGAAATATCAGAGCCACTAACATATGTAATTAATCAAGTAATCGAACAAGGCAAATGTCCTTCTGTCTTCAAGACGTCGACTGTAACGCCAGTATTTAAAAATGGAGATATCAACGAAATTACGAAGTATAGACCAATTTCACTTAACTGGATTGAATATGTGGTAGGTTCCTTGTGAAACATCTTGGAAATAATTATTTTGAAGAAGAACACTGCTTTTAGATGTTTCAAAAATATATTTCGATACACTCTACATACGTTTCGGCTTGTTAGGCCTTTCTCAAGAGCATTACAGATGAATATAGTATTCATCAAACAAAAAAAATGCCATGCTTTTATTTTCTCCTTTTTGGAACCTCTTATCTTACATTCGTATATGAATAATCAAGAAAACCTTACAGAACCTTGTCTTAGGCATTCTTATTTGATATATAGATTTTACAGCATTTAGTAATCAAGCAGTCCAGCAGCCCCTAGATTTTTTTGCAAACCTATAACAGATGCTATTGTCCTTTTAGTCAACATTACCATCCTTGTTTTTATTCAATTAAATTTTTGGCATCATAGCAGTCAAGAGGTAAAGAAATAGGTAAAAAATCTAGTCTATACTCCATTCATTTCATATAAGTACAAACAATTATTTACCTAGGCTTACAGAGCGACTCGCCTTCAGTTGTGTTTAGTTCTCTAAAGGTGCATTTAAATAAGAGCGAACGAACGAACGAACGAATTCGTAGGTATTCACCTGCTCGTTTGTTCTCTGCACATTTCATTGAATGAACATTCGCATTCGTCGATGATCCGTCTGCAAAATTAATCATGTCCGATACAGATGATGATATAATAATTCGCGCTGCTAGTTTTATAGTTATGATGGGACTTTCCGGAAAAAAAAGAAAAAAGAAGAGTGTGTTGTTCTAATTTGTTGAAAAAAAAACAAAACTTTGGGCGATGCTTTGAATTTTGGCTTAATTTCAATTTATTATTTACCCGTAAACAATAACTAATTAACTTAAGATTGCGTTTTCACTGGATATCCGACTTGTTTATAAATCGCTGTTAAAATTTTTCTGTTAGTAATATCAAAAAACGAAAACATTGGGTTCATTATAAGTACCATATAGATTTAATATATAAAATTACAGGCAGTACTGATGTGTATCTTTTTTAAACCTAGAAAATACGATTATTTAGTTTCATAGAATGACACCAAATAAAATATTCGTATTTTCTTCTCGGTATTGCCTGTATTTTGTATATTAAATCTATATGGTATTTGGAATGAACCTAATGGATTCGTTTTTCGTTATTACTAACAGACAAATTTTAAAAGCGATTTAAAGCTATCCTGGCGACGAGGAATTTCAAACGATACCTTAAACAAATTCCGTTTTGCACAATGGAAAACAATTAATTCACAAAGAATTCGCTCGCTACTAAACTGGCACTGTCTACATTGAGCACGAATTTCCTTTGATGATTCGTCGATTTACCGACACGCGCGGAACATGTGTACATGAACATGAACTAGTTCATCAGCGCCTGCTTTGTTCTCCATTAAAATTACTAGAGCTTAAGCGAACAAATTCGTTTGTTCTCTTCTCTTCGCTCTAATTTAATTGCACATAGGCGTGCGTTGCATTATAAATACACAAAATGTATTTATACAATACCGCAAGCCTATGCTAGAATTTGTATGCGCTTATATGAAATGAATAGACTATAGTAGTAACAATGTTATTTACATTATGGTAGTGAAATACTTAAAATAAGATTTTCAAGTTCTTGGCAACAATAATCCCCGATGTTCTAATTAAACCAAACGAGTACAGCAGTAACTGATAAATTGTTTTACTTTATTTAATAATTCTATACATAAATCCTAAAAACTGATCTCTTATAAAAACTACCTACAGGCGCCTACTTTAAATTATTAAATTACTCTAAAATCACACCATGTGTCACTCTAAGCTATGGACTCAATCCAAATTTCTTAACGACGCTACACAAGAATCTCATTTACTTACTAACAAATTTTCGTGTCAGATCTCGCCATTTAGAGTCTCTACTTGGCCAATAAAAACATTAATATTTATTGTAATTTTTGTTATACTACCATAGTATATTTTTACAGATTGAGCATATATTTTAGGTGTATTTGAAATGAATTATTCTAACTTCATCTTCTTCTTTTTGGGTTTTCGTTAATATTTTTACAAAACATGTTTTAGACAAATTCAAGGTAAAAATGACATATAATAAAACATATGAAAACGGTGTTTTAAATCGAGGCCTCACGCATTTGTAATGTGAAATAATTCGAAAATTCTTTATCTTTATGTGTCAAATTTTCATCCTTATACGAGGTATGCGTTTGTTGCATATTTGGCAATATTCTGTTTCTGTGTGGTCTACTACTAAAATACTACCAAGCATTGCCACCGTGAGGAAAAACAGCGAAATATACAAATAATGAAGACCGATAAGATTGATGTTCCAGATTATAGGACAAAAGAGTCATTAAGGGAAGCGCAGTTAAACAATAAGGAAACTGGTCCTATTCTGAAATAGAAATAAAGAGAAACCCAACCCGATTGGAAGGACATTTCAAATAAATCAGTGGGGTTGAAGGCTTTATGAGCACAATGGGACTCCCTTAGAGCAGAGGATGGACTGCTGAAGGAATCGTGGCAAAGTCCAGATGAGAGGAAAGTTGCTTTGAAATTGGTAATCCCCAGGTGTCACGTAGCAAATATACTTCAGCAAGTGCATAATGAAACGTCCGGTGGACATTTTGGCATTAACAAAACCCTGACAAAAGTAAGACAACGTTTCTACTGGGTAAACAGTCGTCAAGATGTGGAGGCTTGATGTCGCCAATGTGAAGTTTGCGCGGCAATAATGGGGCCACAAATAAGAAATAAGCAATATAACGCCAGGGCTCCTTTTGAGCGAATTGCAATAACAAGTGATCGTATGAAGGCTCGTTATGATCTTAAGGCTAATTCAGGAGGGTATCATGTAGGATAGTTGGTTTGGCTATATAACCCATAACGAAAGGAAGGCAGGTCCCCAAAGCTTCACCCGCCCTGGGAAGGGCCATACACTGTCGTCACCAGACTAAACGATGTCGTATACCGAATTCAGCAAAGTCCAAAATCAAAGATGAAGGTGGTGCATATAGAGAGACTAGCCAAGTATGCAGGGAAGAACGAATTGCCTGATCGCGATGTTCAGGCTTAAGGAAGGGGCAGTGTTGTACCACTGGACTGTGTAGACTGGTTATAGATGAGACTGGAATTGTATGAGAACGGCCGGGAATATTCTGGAATGTTCTAGACCATGTGAATGGATGTATAAATAAGACGCACGATGGGCCGAGACTCAGTCTGAAGTTAAACGCGAACTAGTAAAGAAGAAATACGAAAGAGACTTGTAAGTGTTCAATTGTGATATATAGTCAGTTATAATCTATTGTTGTTAATTGTTAATCAGTAAATAAAGTAGTGAGTTAGTGCTACCTGGACTTTCAATCAACGAATCTACGAGTATAGGTGTTTGTATGGATAGCAAACACGTAACAATATTTTAATGGAAATTCGAAAATTAAAGTAAGTAAATGTAATATGCACAAATGCAAATTTATAGAAAATAATTGAAAAACATTTATTTTATTTTATTTTATATTTATGGAATATTTGTCTACATTTAAGTGCGTGAGTATGACCAGCTATTTTTATAGGTTTTATGAAAATGATGCAATAAACCATTGTACATATACACAGGCGTGTTTATTTACTGAAGTTACGATATAATCATTGTTTTTTACAAGGTAGTGATTTCGAAACGGTACTTTTATTAACAACAGTCTATGTAACAACATTGTAATATGTAACTGTCAATTAATTGACAATTGATAATGAATACCTACGAAATTCAATAGAGAACATCTGTTAGTTGTAGCAGTGCAGTGTAGTAAAATAATTTAAATATTCTTTTTATTTGTTTGAAATGAAGAACGTTGACCTCACATATAATTATGGCACGTCTACTCGCACTTTTCGTGGAAATACCTATATACCTACTAGATGTATAGTGCACCGTAAAACGAGGAAAAAGTAGCTTCCTTCTTGAAAAAAAATTTTTTAAGGTACAACCACTTGGGACCTTCACAGCATGATAGCCTAGGTCCTTGGCCATCTGTAATGGCCAATTACAACATTTTTTTGGAGGTCAAACTTTTTTTATTACGAAGAATGTCATAAATTTGTCAAAATTAAATTTTCTTACTTTTTCACACATCCCTCATGATATATCCGGAACCAATCGAGATAATTGTAGGTATTTTTTTTTAATTGATAAAGGAAATGTGGGCGAAGGTCACTGCTTTAATTTCGTTTTTATGGAAAATTTAATTTTTTTGTAAAACTAGGTGAAACTGGAACGTTTATCTTCCTTGCTGCATTTTTTTCGGTAAGCGAAAAACTTTTTTATTTTAAGGAATTTTGTCATACCATATGTGTATGAAATAAAGTTTACACTTCAAGGAAGTTTTTAAAAAAAAAATCAGTTCTCTACGACTTATAGTTTTCGAGATTTTGTTTTTTAAAGTTACGAGTTTTTCGATCCTAGATGCGCCTCACTGCGGCGCCACTCAAGTGTGTACAGTGTAGACTATTGAATACAAGTAATCTTATATTATACATAATATATTGTCATTTAGAAACAAGCTTTTCTTTGCGTAATGTGAATGCGAATGAGTATTATTTTTATTGAGTTTTTACATATTATTTAATGCTTAACAATGGAATGTTTATTTTATGTTATCAGAATTAAAATCAGGTAATACAAATCTGGTAAAATCTGTTGATACTGATGTCCTGATTTTGCTTTCACATTATTACTGTGAAACACCAGATATGTCCCATAGGAATATATTTATACAATTAGGACATAGTAAGAATATACAATTTTTGTCAATTAACAATATTGTGGCAAATTTAGGAGAGGAAATTTGCAAGAAAGTATTAACGATTCATTGCCTAACTGGTTGTGACACAACTAATGCCATGTATAAAATAGGGAAGAAAACGGCATTCTATGTTTTATATAAAAATTTAAATAATTTAAAAGATTTAGAAAACCTTCCTTTTCTGTCAGAGGATAAAGCGATGGAATTAGGGGTAAAATATACGCTTTATTTATATAAGAATAAAAACAAAAATATAAATGAGATGGGACTTAACAACAAGTACAAATCGGCCAGCTTCTCAGCTGCCTCCTACTGACCATGCTTTTAGACAACATTTAAAAAGGTAATAATTATTTTTTCTAGATCGCCCATACCTATTAAAAAAAGAAACAAAACACCTACATGTAATTATTTTCTTTTTTTGGTATAATATAATAATAACACCACATGAAATTACAACCCTCTTTATCCCTGAAGGTCTGGAATGACCTTGTGTGGGAGAGGACTACAGATTTAGAGACAATGGACACACACCCAATGTCCGAGTATACTACGATTAATCTCTCTCACAGAAAAATCCCAGTTCCTCGACCGGGAATCGAACCAATTCCAATTCCAATTTAAAACATTTATTGCATATTAAAATACATCACAAAAACTTAATTAGAATGCCACACTCGGCATTGTACAAACAAAATCGAACCCCGGACCCCGAAGTTTTGAGGCAAGTACATTACCTCTAGACCACGGAGCCAGGTGTCTGTATCAATTAAAAATTTAGTATAATAGCCATATACAATACATGCAGATGGAAGATCCAACTCGATACGGTTGGATATTTGAAGAAAATGTTTGGAAGGCAACTTTTTCTAGTCAAAAATCTGTGCCCGATATTGTAAGGCAAAGTTTGTCAATAAGATGTTCCGACAGGGTCTGTAACAACAGATGTACCTGTTTTGCTCAAGGTTTGAAATGCTGCAGTGAGTGCAAATATGCAAACTGCTGCAACCAAGGAACTGTCTAGATATTTTTAGATTCCGACGTTGACGATTTTTAAAATATTTTTATAACAAGTTTTAAATTTATGTTTTAAAATAAATAATTATTTCGTATTTTTTTTAATTCAATTTTAGGTTTTAATGTATAAATATAATGGATTTTAAATAATGTGCAATGTAAATAATGATAAGTAAAACCTAAGTGCTTATGAAAATAAAATTTATATTAAAAATATGTCAAAAATAATACTTAATAGTGTGCACCCACAACACGCATAACACACTGATTAAAGCACAGTAGAACCGGGGGAGATATCCTGCCCGCAGAAACTTAATTTCAAATAACAATAACTTGAAACGTACAAGTCGTAGAGTATTGCGTTTTTTTTTAAAAACTTCCTTGATGTGTTAATTTTATTCCCTATGCATATACTGTGGCAAAATTCCTTAAAACAAAAAAGTTTTTCGCTTACTGAAAAAAGTACTGCAAGAAAAATAAATGTTAAAGTATTACCTAATTTTATAAAAAACTAGGTTTTCCATAAAGACTAAATTAATTCAGTCACCTCCGCTCACGTTTCCTTTATCGATTAAAAAAAAAAAACTTGATTATCTCAATTGGTTCCGGAGATATCGTGAGGGATGTGTGAAAAAGTACGAAAAAATTAATTTTGACAGATTTATGACATTTTTCATAATAAAAAAAGTTGGACCTCCCAGAAAATGTTGTAATTTCCCATTTTAGATGGCCAAGGGCCTAATCTATTATTCTGTGAAGGTCCCATGTGGTTGTACCTTAAAAAAATTTTTTTGAAACGTTTTTGTCGGTTTTTCAGTGTACTAGTAATGAATATGAAGTGTTCTGTTCAGTATCAAAAAAACATTCCAGCATAGATGTAGTGCGTGATCAATGTAAGCCTACGCTTTGAATTATAATCATTGTAACTCGCTCGACACGTAAACAGAGAAGAATGTTTTTTAATCATTTTTTAAAATAAACAAATTTGGGAGAGAAATACGTAAGATAATTTTACATACTTTGGCAAAAGCATAACCATATGTATAAGGATGAGTTGGAGGCTTCTATATAATATAAGCAATACCTGGTTAATAGAATTTGTGGTTAGGTATTTGAATATTATTTTCTATCCCACATTTTTCGAGATATTGATTTGAAAACATTGTGATATTTCTGTTACAATTTTTCCAAGAGTTATTAAATTAATTGTACCGAAGCTCTGATATTTGCGTGTAGCACACAATTACAATTTAAGAAAATTACTCTATATCATCAGAGAGAAATTATTCACCGTCGGCAACATCCGACTGCAACTTTATTCTTAATATATTTTGACCTCATTGACCGATATAAAAGTGTTAAACGAATATATGCGTGTGAAAGGACGTAGACTAAATACTTTACAAATTTAATAAAACCCATAGTACTAAGCAATTTAATATTCTGATCTAATTATAAACGAACATAAGCAGTGAAAGCACGCAGTTTGTTTTCAGATGCCCGCAAATTCTTTTGATTTCGCCAACAGGTTGTTCCTACTTTTACGAGAAATTAACATTTTAAAGGACGTAACATTATTATGAACAATACAGTGTCTCCTCAGTGCAATCAAATGACCCAGTGAATGGCATAAGCGTAACTATGCATTGTTTATGAGAACTAGTGAAAGGCAAGAAAAAATTAATTTATCTGTGGGAAAACAAACAGTATTTATTACCTACTGTAACATATTTGAAATAATAAAATTCTGAATGTTATTTTACGACTTGCAAACAAATGCTATGAGAATATTTAAGAACAATTTATTATCAAATCAAGGCAATAATTTCACTTATTCGTGTGCTTTTAAGCATTTGGCTGTTAGTGCTTCGAGAGAAGATGATAACATGTCATGTATAATTTGAAATATAAAAAAACAATGTACGTTTACCATATGTTTTACATTGACATAATTAATTTTACAACCCGCCTTGAACCTAACCTCAATCCGATACACGAAATAGAAACTAGGATTTTCGCAATAAAAAATAAAACCTTTTTGGAACATATTCTTGATATCTGTAAAATTTTCAAACAAATTTTTCAAAAGATGAAGGTGTCGAATTTATTTGACACCACTTTCTAATTCATAGTAGACAGACGCAATCATGATTGGTTTCCACTTGAGATCTTAAACGATATACGAGTACAGTTTTAAACCATTCAGAGTTCCGTTAAGATAATATGTGCCAGGCTGTCTACCTATCACTAATGGATAATTAATGAAATTTCATATTTAAAATTTTTAATATTGTGGGTTACACATTTGAGGAATGCCACAGTGGGTCAGGTTTAACATTTTTTGGCCAAAACTCGGAAACTCCTGGAAATGCTCCAAAATCAGCTGTCGTTTGGAGCAAAAATAATGCAAAAAATCCCATCTATAAATAGGGGTGGGCTTCGAGGGTGGAAATTGAAATAATTGGATAAAATTATAAAACTTTGGAATCGAGGAAAAATGATTTAAAAATTCCACTGATATATGGGGGTAGGTTTCAGAGAATGGAAATTGAAATAATTGGATAAAATTGTAAAACTTTGAATTCAAATAGAATATTACCTTCAAATTCGAGGAAAAACTGTGACAAAATTCCAATGATATACAGGAGTGGGTTTCATGTGGCGGAAATCGGAATTATTGAATAAAATTTGGAAACTTCGGATATTGATAGAATTTCACCTCGAAAAAGGAAAAAACATTTAATAATATATCATTTTATTTAACAATTTATCATTTTATAGAATCAAGAACGTAAATCTTAAAAATAAACTTTTAATCGTTAATAGTCATTTTCTTAGTCACTTTGTGCTTCACTCGAACTGCTTTGAGATGTATCTGATTCTTCAACATCAGGTGAGGTTTCCATTTCTACATAAGCAGTGGAAGTACTTGGTATATCTGGGGCAGCAAGTAGTTGCAAGACTTCTTCAGAAAAGGAATTTCTTGTTCTTCTTGGTGGGGGCGGCAAGCTAGTAATATTAGGATCAGACTAAACCAGGAGCATATGCAACAAATCCTCATTGGTCACAATTCTTGAAAATTTCCTTGTGTTCTCTCTTCTATAATGTTTAAGATCTTTGTTTCTTGATTCTTGCGCCTCCTCTGACAATTTTCCAATGGGAAAAATAGTATTATTGACGACTTCAGTTCCATGCAATAGCACTTTATGCACGCTAGCTGGTATATAATACCAAGGATATTCTTGGACATACAACTTGAAAGTTTCTTGGCAATATGTTTCAAATGCACTAGGGTTAATTTTAAAGCCCGATGAAAGAGTTTGTTAAATAACCCCGAACCGCCTTATTTAACTACCTTAAGGCCTGTTATCCTGGCCGAATCCTCCCAATTCCTGAAAAATCGTCGTGCAGTATTTCCATCGTTCGAAGTACCTGCTCCTCCTGGTTGAACTTGATCCACCAAAAGACCCATTTCCTTCCGGAATTTTTTTTGAATGTCTAGTTTTCGGGTGCTTACTTTTTCCACGTCTTCCTTTCTCGCTTGCCATTTTTTAATATCCAAGCCATATGAGATGTGAAGGAGACATTCGAAAAAACGTATCCACGCATGTAATGTGGAAAGTCCGAACCTGTAAGTTGATACATCTGACTTTTTCCTTGAAATTTTGTCTGTTTGGTTCATTTCTTTTGGAGTGGCTCCACAAATGTAACACTTTTGGGCAGAGGTTGTGGATGTTGCAGCATTGCAAATTTGGCCATCAATCATGGTTAGTATTAGTTCATGCTTGATTTTGGTTTCTTTACCTTCGCTCATGTTCACATTAGTCTTTTCGAAGTTTGATATCTTGTCTTCTACGTAGGCAATTTCTTCTTCAGACAAGGCAGTTGTTTCTTTGGTGAACAATATTTTAATGGGTCGACAGTATCTGACTGAAGACGGACATGGATTTTTCCAAATAACAGTGTCTTTTGATGAGGATGGGTGTAATAATAAGGGAACAAGATATTATAAACATGTCCGAATCAATATTTTCGTCCTCAAATCTCTGCTTTTTGACTGTGACTTGTGCTCCCCCGCACAGCCCCATTTAGAAATTAAAACTAGCTCAAATGAGTTCTGCAGGTAAAGTTTGAAGCACTTCTTCTTGCGACTTGATTATACGAGATACAGTGTGATTCAGAAAAGCGTGCAACTCCACCTTGTAATGAATCATCCTTTCATTACTGTAAGACATCAGCTAATCCGACCTGGCCGGCGAGAGAGACAGGAGATGGATGAAGCTGCGTTTGCCCGGAATCTGCTATTCATTTCAGCACGAGTGGCCCCGTCTATTCCAGCCGAGATCGACTATAAAAGCAGCCCAGGATCCAGTAGTCGGCAGTGGGTACACAGACCTCTTTTACAGCGCGGTGAGCTGAAAGAAGCGCCTGAACTCACTCGGAACTGCCGCCGTTCGGCGTTTCTGATAATAACCTGCTGAGCACATAGTGTGCGTAAACTGACCTCTTTTACAGCGCGGTGAGCTTAAAGCTGTGCCTGAACATACTAGAACCTGCAGTAGATTTGTCGTAACAACAATAACGAAGCTGAGTCCACGGTAGCCGTGTGGTCTGACATCCTCTACAGCGCAGTGAGCTGGGGGAGCGTCGGTACTTAAACACCGGGGCCGGCATCCAGAAGCCCGGAGACGTCGTTTGCCTAGCCGCCCACAGCACCGTCTATCTCTCTCTGATGTTCCCGTCAAGAAGAATGTTCATTTAATTATTTAAATACCCTGATATGTTCACCACAGTTAAATAGAATAAAACCATTTGCTTTACCAAGGCTCCGACTTTTATTTATTAACAGTAACTGAACCTTGTAATTATATCTCCAAACCAACTACCCAAGCAACAGATGTTACATAAATAGCGCCCGAACAGGTTTAATTTAACCAGAGAACTACAGACAGTAGAATAATTTAAAATATTTTATTAGTGATATACAGGATGAAACAAATTTAAAAGTCAAAAGAAGGCATTATTATTGATTCCGAAACAGAAATTGAACCAGCTTTGGGGTAGCATTCCTCTTTAACTGCAGGTAATTTATGGTAAGTTTGGTAATTGTTGGCCCTCCTTGACTTGACTCCTAATCGTATTTTCAAATATTGACTTTTTATCATTTTTGTTTCTACAAACAGGGAAAGAGCTTCATCAGGAGTGTATGGCACAGCGGATTCCTTTTTCTTCAACCAAGCTTCTGCAATTTTGGAGGGTCGAGTTGGTGTTTTGTGCAATGCCTCCTTTTCAATTTTGCAGCATCTTTGTCTCCTGCAGATTTTAAACTTAACTGTACAGCCTGACTTAATTCCACTCGTTCATGTATGTCAACAAGTTCTTTCGTTTTTCTCCTTTTTGACCTTTCACTGCTTTCCTCGAAAGTCAGTTTCGGTCTGTCGCCTCTAGACGTCGATGGTTGATTCATATTTGGCAGACTTTTAGTAGAAATTGGTGGGAATTTGAAATCATCATTCAACCACTTCTCATTTTTTGCAAGGAAATAATTTTCGGTTCTTCGGCTGTTTTGCTACCTTGTCGACAATTTATCGCAAAACTTGAAGACAGTTTGTCGTACTTGAACTAAATATTCTTAGGACAAGTATTCAGCTTCTACTTCTCTTGATACCGCATTTTAAACATGTTGACATTTCTCACTAGAATTTCCAGATTTTTCTCTCCAAATCTTGAATAAATTAAGTCGCTTGAGTTTATAAGATGGAACACGCGCTTTAGCATCTGAAAGAGAAACGCAAAAGAGGAGGTATTATAATTGCAATTTCATCTGTCTACTTATAGGGGTTGAAAGGATGGTGTGCAATTTTTTTTAACAGGGATGATGTGTTTTGAGTATAAATTACACTTTAAAACAGTGATTAGTGAATAATTTCATGAATTGAAATAGATCAGTCATTGCAATATCAGTAAATATTATACTTCTAAAATTAATTGCAGCTATAGGCAGCTGAAATTTATAGGATATATAGAGAAGACTGCAATCAATATTATAAAGAAATTATAGGAAGGAAGCTTGCGGGAGTAAAGCGTAACAAAAATGAAAAGTTTAATTTTAATCAAAATTTACAACTGAAACCGTTCACTCGCTAAAAAGCTATAACTCGGACACCAAATAGCAAAAAAAGTCAACTAATGACATACAATAAAGCTCTTACCTTGTTCTATACCAGACATGACCGAGTCGTTTAATTGAAAACAAAGAAACCAAAAACTTACAGTTGTGTAAACACTGAATATTTATTGCACTATGTTAAACTTAAACACGTCTTTCCTTCTTAAGCTGTAGAACACCAATGGAGCAGGTATAGAAATCGGGGTCTTTTGTTCTCCCAAGAATAAAGGTCATACTTACAAGAACCTTGTTTATTACCTATTTCTTGGAAGTCTGTGAAATTCAGTTCAATTGAGTTTTGGCCAAAAAATGTTAAACCTGACCCACTGTGGAATGTGGTGCTATCAGAAACAGAACTTTACTTCAAGAAATTTCAGTTTCTCCAATACTTTCAAATTGTAACATTATAATATGTTTTCTATTAAATGATAGAATTATATTTCAAATACAATTTTGAACATTATGTAAATTAAGTTTCAATTGTTGTACATTTAAATATTTTAATTCAATGTAATTTACATGATAAAATAGGACCCTACATTTATCATTCAGATATAACGTCAGATATGTGACACAGAGAGGAGCCTCCACATTTAAACGCAAGCGAGTACTAATCGTGAATCAGTTTGGACGAATCAAACATCAGTAGACACCAGACAATTTCCATGAGTCCCAGACTAGCTTCCCAACCGGCTTGTTTGAGCTTCCATAGGAAAGCACAGTAGCAGCACGCACAGCGAGATCTAGACCGTGTTTACTCACTATTGAGTTTGCCTGCAACCGTTGCAGTGTGCGGACGGCGCAAGGATAATAATAAATATTAACAACTATGTCGTTTTTGTTTGTCGACAATTGAACTGCAGAAAATTGTTTCTTGGTTTGATGACTTTCGGGTCGATGCATCTGCAGCGCACTGTACCGGGTGTAATAAAAAAGTAATGTTTTACCATACTAACGATGCCAAACGGCATCTTGAATTAAAAGTTCATCTTAATAAAATACGTAACTTATCAGGAACAACCTGCGTATGCATATTTCTTTAGAATTTGTGCAATCCTAGATTTTCAAGGAGATACTTCGAAAACTTTGGAGGAGGTTAAGAAAACATTTAAGAAAACATATAATCCTTGGAGAAAGAAATGTTAAACTTTTAATATTATGAGTATTAACATAATATAACATTAAAAAATGCAAGCTGAGATTACATCTTAAAAGAAAAGTAAGTAGAATATTTATTTATTTATTTATTTCATATATGCCCAATAGGATCGTTGAAATGTTCGAAAAAACAGAATTGGACAAAAAAAACTATTTTAAAAAACTTTCATCCTATATGAAATAGAACGGGATACAAAAATCGCTTACAAAATGAAAGGAAACGAAAAACTCATAGCGAAAAAGAGAACTAAAATCTCTTTGCGCTATTGAATTTGCCTCGAGAAAGTAGGCTATTATGTGTATCGGTTTTGTTGTAGGATCCTTATATCTGAAATCTTTTCAAATTTGGTATATAAGTAGAACATTCCACAGATTCCAAGTCTATCCGCTGAAATTCTACGAGTGACACAAAAGTATATTGAAACTCTTGTTATTTTATAGGTATGTAACAGGAAATAGTGAAAATGTTTCATATGAGGATGGATATGACCAAGTATAGAGGGAGATAAACGAAAAAAATATATTTACTAAATACAACTCTTTAAAAAACAATTTTTCAGCCATATTCCGTATACTTAATCGAAAATCCAATCAAGAGTTACGCCATCCTAGGTGGCGTCTTTTATCTTTACTGTAGTATGTAAGTCTATTATACACGGGCTTAGAGTTCAAGTAAAGTAATTGTTAATTGGTTCAAAATATGTTTTAACCATTAAATGCATCACTCAATGCGCATTGAGTGAAGTAGATACTCAGTATTTCTATTTGTGGAAACTATACTTAAAGTCCCCTCCACTTTTCGGTCATTTGCTTCAAAAGACGCTTTACAAAAAATGCGTTTAAACGGAAAAGTGACCAATCCTCTTTCCATATTGGAGCAAATCAAACAAATTAACCTCGTGAGTATTTACCTAGGATACCGTTAACTTCACGTATGATGAAAATTTCAAGAGTGAAGTTAACTCCCTCTCAGTATTTTGTTTGATTTGCTCGGATATCTTGAAAATTACGTTTTTAATTAAACGCCATATCAAAATGTACAGAAGTAGGGGATTACGTGCCTAACTTCGGATTACTGAACAACCGCATGTAGATACAAATCAAAAGCCATAACTAAATAAATAATGATTATTGAACTACAAACAAAATATAGTATCATACCACCACATAAATTAGACAACCATCAAATTCTAAAACACAAGCTGTTCAGGACAGAATGGTTGTAATTCCATTACACTGAAAAAAACGTGGACATACAACTATTCCCTCTCATGTTGCCATTTGCCGTAGCTAAGATTCAAATTCAGGAGCAGATAGACGATATGACTAGTCGAGCTTGCCATATAGTGCGTTCTACCCAACTACATTAACACAAGTATAGTCATAGGATCAGAGCTAGCAGTAACTTCTGGCTCTAGTAACCATATTCTTGTGGCGCTACCGTACCGTGTCATAATAATAATAATAACAATAATTGTGCAAAGGACCGGCAACCTCTTCGCGGTGCAACCTGGACAGACAGAGACAAATTTGTCGTATAGTCAAAGGAATTTCTGTCTGACTAATGCGGCCGTGGGGTATCACGGCTAACCACTCTGAGACCCCAAAAACTCTGGTTTCAACAACACGCAGAGGAAGGGCTCCTCACAATCGACCCCAACTGGAAGGAGGTCAGAGACGGAGCCCCACCGGAAGGTCTCAATGATGACGACATACGCAATGGACATGGATGCTTTAAGTGGACGAGGGAACTAAGGGATGACTTGCTGACTTGCTACAATAGCAGCGAACCTAAGCACAGGAGCGCGGTTACATGATGCCTGGTGTATCATGCACCCAGAACACCGCGCCTTCTCTCAGCAACATCTGAGAGATCAAGTATCCTTTTTGCTCAGGACAGGTTACGTAAGGGCACCCCGTCAAGTGGATGAACTGCCAGCTGCAGTCCCACCGCAGCAATTAGCATTTGATGGGGAACATCATGTAGAGTTCACCGATGTAGACTTTTTTTTTTTTTTTTTGGCATTGGATTTACTCGTAATCCATTAGCCAGTCACAATTATATAGAAACACCAAGCTAACCTAACACAAACACGACGAAAATCTAATAATCGAACATATACGAAGGGATACACAGGGACACACTCTTCTCGCCCAGGGGTCCATCAGGGCATTTTTTTCCACGCACAGGATATAGACCACGGATAGTGGGTTGAACTAACAAAGGGTAATACAAAGTAAAAGGAAGCACATCTAAACTAAAAACGAATTTATAAAAGTAGGTTGCAATTTTCCACGAACCTTATTAGTTCCTTGTATATACTTAATTTCTTTAGGGACAACAAATGTAAAAGATTTATTGGAAGAACAATTTTTGCTTTTGTTAACTGCTTTAATAGTTGATCAGTCGCTCTACTGTATCGCAAACAGCCAAAAAAAATATGGTCTAAATCACAGATAATACCACATGTAACACAAATGTCTGTATCAACGACTCCTATTCTGTTCAAATGTTGTCCAAAACAGGCATGGCCAAACCTCAACCTAGAAATCGTGGTGATAAATTTTCTACTTACATTTAGGCTTTTAAACCAAGGAATTTGGGAGACACTGTTTTCTATTTGTATAAATCTGTTATTTGGATTATCTGTTTTAAATTTATTGTAATATACACTCCAATTAATCAGCATTTCCTTTTTTGTCCTATTCAGGAGGTCAGATAAACATACTTTATGCTGTAAGTTATAGCCAGATATGGCACCTTCTTTAGCGAGCTTATCCACATGCTCATTGTATTTAATGCCTACGTGAGCTTTTACCCATATGAAAACTACGTTTACATTTACTTTGTGTAAACTACAGAGTAGTAGTCGTATTTGTAGAATGTAACTATTAATCTTTGAGGTATTTAGAATGCTGGTTTTAAGATTTATCAGAACACTTAATGAATCCGAAAAAATTACTGCACGACTAACTTCATTACTCTTAATGTAGTTTAGGGCTTTAAGTATAGCTATGGCCTCACTCACAAATACTGATGTACCACTTTGCAACTTAATTTTCAGTTCATACTTTTCGGACGGCATGTAAATAGCGCACCCTGTATTTTCCATGATCTTGGATCCATCTGTATAAATCTGTAGATGATTTGCATATGCTAATCTTGTATTGTTTACAATTGTATTATTCTCAGCAGTGCTTTCTGAATAGGTTGGTATTATAATTTGTGGTTCATAGAGAAGATCAAAATATTTCAAATTTAAATATGATATCTCTGTATATTTCAGTAGTTTATATAGTTGTCCATTTACTTCACGAAATCCAGAACAAAGTGGAGGGGAATTTTTTTACTCCAGTATTTTTCGGTTAAGTCGTATGTGCTTAATTGTGAGATTTTAGATACAATTTCCATGTTTTTATATTCAGATTTTAAAATATATTTCTCGCTAAGCATTTGTCTTCGAACATTTAAAGGTGGCTCTGAAGCTTCAGCATGTAAGGGGACCAGTGGCGTAGATTTCATGGCTCCTAAACAGATCCGTAACGCTTTGTTCTGCACAATATCCAGACGTTTTAAGACTGAATTGCTAGCTGATCCATATAACGTTGATCCATAATCAATTATAGAACGAATATATGCTTTGTAAAATAACAGTAGAGTGTTTGGGTTAGCTCCCCACCATGTTTTACAGATCATCTTTAGAAAATTAATTCCCTTCTCGCATTTGGATACTACTTTGTCTACGTTCACACTCCAGCTCAGTTTCTTGTCAAGAGTAATGCCCAGATAGGTAATTTCTTTTTTTATAGGGGTAAGAATGGTCGCCTAATTTTAATTCAGTTATATTAGGTGTATTATGTCGTGTAAATATATTTGTTAATGTTTTATCAACTGAAATATCAAATCCATATTCAAAACACCAATTCTGCAGCAGACTAGAAATATTACTCAAATTAGTTACGCAAGTCTCATATTTTTTATGTGTGACATATACACAAAAATCATCAGCATATTGAATTATATTACCCGAAGGTTTAATACAACTGTGAATGCTGGCCGTATAGATATTGAACAAAATCGGGCTAAGCACCGATCCCTGAGGTAGTCCTACGGAATTTACTCTGCAACCAATTTTATTATTGTCGTATCCTCTTAAATATATCGATCTATTTTTATATAAATTAACTATACTATTTGCCGTGTAATATGGAACAGACATATTTGTTAATTCAGTCAGAAGAATATCCAAATTTATGCAATCATAAGCTCCTTTCAGATCCAAGAAAATAGATCCTAGGTACGTATTTTTAGAAAAATTATTTTGGATCTGATACTAAATAAGATACTGCATCGAGTGTGCCCAAGCCTTTCTTATATCCAAACTGTAGAGAAGGTGATAGGTTGTTCTGATTTAACCACCATTCTAATCTATTTTTTATCATTCGCTCCAGAGTCTTAAGAACACACGATAATAAAGATAACGGACGATAAGAATCAGTTAACTCAGGGTCTTTACCAGACTTAAGTATAGGAACGATAACCACTTTTCGCAAGTCCTCTATTTCAGCACCGTTTAGCCAAATATCATTAAAAATCTCTAAGAGGTAAAGTTTAGTGCTGTTTGGTAAATGAGATAGCATTGGATATTTTATTTCATCATATCCTGGAGCTGTATTGGAGGAAGTTTTAATTACAAGGTCAAGTTCTATAATTGTAAAAGGTTGGGACAAGAAGTGACCATTTGCAAGGCTGGTATCTATCGTAGCCTCCTTATAATTTGCAACACTAGGTGGTGCTACTTGGTTGAGGTATTTCTCCACCCAAATATCAGACCGGGGAATAGAAAAATTATTTACTGGGTTCCTATTTAAGCGTTTAGCCTGTGTCCACAATAATTTAGTTGGGGTGGACCCATTTAAATTTCCACAAAATTTTTTCCAATTCTCCCTAGCCTTAGATTTAAATATTTTTTTGGATACGGCTATTAGTTTATTGCAAAAAATATAATTTTCCATTGAGCTTATATGTTTATACGTGTTCAAAGCATCTTTCCTTTTTTTGCAGGATTCTTTCACATTCTTCATCCCACCATGGAGGGGGAGGGCGGTTTTTGATTTTGAAAGGTTTGAACGTAGGTATCGATTTTTCCGCTGCGTTATTAACATTCTCGATAAAAAGTTTGTATTTATCATTAGGGCTTAGCCCCACTGGTATACTCTGGAAATTATTTTCAAGAATTGTCTCATACATTACCCAGTTAGCTTTATTCGTATTCCACTTACTTTTAGGATATATGACATCATCATAATTTAATTTAGTTATGTACTCTATGTTTATAGGAAAGTGATCTGATCCTAAGTTATCTGAAAATATGTTCCAACTTGTTTGTGTAGCTAAGGATGACGTAACCAAAGTTAAGTCTACTACGGATTTGTTTATATTGGGCGAAGAAAGCCTAGTTCTATCGCCATTATTTAAAATTACTAAATCGGTTTCCTCAATGCAATTTATGAGTTGTCTTCCAACTTGGTCGTTTTTTGAAGAGCCCCAGAGACTACTGTGAGCGTTAAAATCACCACCTATTATTAAGGGGTGTGAACATTGCTTAAAAATATTTTCCCAATCGTTAATATGAGTATTAATATTGGGAGGTCTATATAAAGATACACAAGAAAGAGTCGAATGATCAGTTTCAATCGAAATGCCACAAACTAATATGTCATCATTGTAAGTATTAGTGTCAAAAATCATTTCTTTGAAGCGTAGATGCTTTTTAACTAATATAGCTACTCCAGCTCTGCCATCTACTCTGTCCCTGCGGACTATGTTATACCCTGCGAAGTTAACACATTGACTTGGTTTCAACCAGGTCTCACTTATTAAAGCTATGTGAATGTTTTGATCGTTTAAATGTTTTATGAAATTTATTTTATTTGATACCAATGAACGAGCGTTCCATTGCATAATATTTATCTTCGTGTTAGTACTAGTATTCGCCATAAATTAGGTATTGTCAGTAAGGACACCCTCCAATATCCTATCAAATTCCTTCTTTAATTCATTCATTTCCAAGTTTTTGAAGTCTTCTATATCTTTTATATTATTAAAAATAGCCTGTATACAGTATGTGAGATAATTCGTTACATTATTTGTTGTGGTAGATGTATTGTGATTAGGTCTGATATTGTTAGGAGGAAGGGCTTTACTTGGTCCAAATCTAAATGGGAACATGTTTTCGGAAGTAACCTGTGGTGATGGGGATTGTATTTTTTCGTTTTTTATTTGTCTGAGCTAATGAATTATGTTGATAGGTACGTGCGCTGGGTGTTGGTTGAGACAAGGACACGTTAGGTACCCTGAATTGAGCATTTGTATTAGGAAGTGCCGGAAATTCTATCTCTCTTTCTAAAACATTAAATCTGTTATTGGTCAAAATATTAGAAAATGAATTATCAATCATTTTCTTGGCGTCTAAATAGGGAATATTATTTAAGGACATTTGTTCCTTTATTTTTTTTTTGGCTTTCATATCTAGGACAGTTTTTTGATGTAGAATAGTGGGAATCATTTTTACAAAAAATACAGTAATAATCATTAGAATCACAGTTATGTTCATCCAGTTTTTCCTTACCACATCTAGTACAGAGGGTTTTTGTACTTCTGCATTGATTAGAAACATGTCCATACTTTAGGCATTTATAACACTGCACAACTCTACTGATATAAGGTTCGACTCTAAATTGTACACTATTTATTATGACATATGGTGGAAGTATACTTCCCTCAAAAGTTACTATTACTAATTGTCTAGGGACCCATTTATCAGAGCCATCGTCTGAAATTTTCCGATTGACTCTTTTAATACTATTAACTGGACTATTACTTTCAATATTTTCTTTAATGTATATTTCATCGAATCTCGTGTCTACTGACCTTATTAAACCTTTTCTTTCGACTAGGTGATTAGGGATAAACGCTCGTAAATTTTCTGATTCTAGCTGCTTGTTATTGATTAGATTGTTAGCATCAAATGCACTTTTCATAATCACCCGAATTCTATTTTTACCTATGCTATTTATTGTGACTATATTTTTAATTTGTAATTTTTTTAATAATACATGACCGATAAACATTGGATGAAGGCGTCCTATATTTTTATCCCTGCTTTCAATGTAAACATAAAACGAATTCCCATACAGCTGAATATTATTAAGGTTAAAAAACTTATCTGCTTTTTGTTGATTACTGCTATCGCTTGCCACCTGCTCTAGAGAGCGGTTCCCCGTAAGGCTTGAGTTATCACTAGTATTGAGATATACTGAATCATCCATAACATTGTCCGCTGCCTGCGTGAGGTCTACCAATTCACCTGTGCCATGCATTACTATTTTACTATGAATTGCATCTGTTGTCAAATTAATGGAATCTCCTTTGCCAGGAGATTTGGAGCACATGATCACTATGTTTTGTGCACTTTATATTCACTATTCACTGTAGTGTTTATTTAAACAATTAAAATGTAATTAAAACCAACTATTTAACCGATTTCACTACTGCTTCGTAAACGTGTGTACTTGCTGATACTCGTACGCGCTTCGAATGCGATGTAGACTTAAGGACGAGGGTTAGCCTTAATACCAGGACTAACCTAAAGCCACAAGACCTGGCTAGAATGGACGCGGTCATCGATGAGGAACTTCCAGAAGATGCAGACATCTGACAAATCAATTGTGCAGTGTACAACGCTGCGAAGCAACTCGACCCTCGTGAGAGGTCAAACAACACTTTAAACGGAGTCGGGAAAACCAAGCGGCGTGTACAAAAAACTGAGGGAAAGATACAGTTGGCCAGAAAATACGCTTTTCGGATCAAGAGTGTGGTGGAATACATGACGAGTGGTACAGTTTTTACTCCCAGAATCCGGTGCATAGCAGCCGGATTAAGACGTCAACACTTTACTCTAAATCTGACAGTGATGCTTACCATCAAGCAGCACTGTCTAGATAGGATCCGAGCGCTCATGGCGATAAATAAAACGTTGAAGAGGCGGGTGAGGAGCATGGAGCAAAGCAATTTGTTCCGTATGAATCCTTCCCGCCTCTTTCAAGAGCCACAGCGTGTTGTAGATATTCCACCAACTGTAGAAGATGTCGAAACCTTCTCGAGAGGAATCTATGAAACGACGCTTCTATGCAATAGCGACACACCAGCAGTTGCACACTTCGAGGCTTTGTGCCATAGACATCTGGAAGAGCCAGAAGAAGTGTGTCCAGCAATCAGTACGGAGGAAGTCCAACAAGTACTTGTTGGTACCAAGAACTTTTCTGCCCCGGGTCCAGACGTCATTAACAACTGGTGGTGGAAGAAATTTCCTTCCACTCACCGCTTTCTGGTGCGAGTTTTCAACTCATGGTTAAACGAATGGCAGCAGATTCCAGACTGGTTCGTCGAGAGACGTACTGTGCTTATCCCCAAAAGGGGGGATCTTTCTGACCCGAAGAATTATAGGCCGATCACTTGCCTCAACTCCTGCTACAAGATATTTATGCGTATCTTGTATGCTGGGACACTGAGGTCTGTTGATCCCGTCTTCTAGCAGATACATGAACAGCGTGGTGCCAAGAACGACAAGGCAGGTTGCAAGGATGGCCTGCTGTAGACCGCTGTATTACACAGGATTATGTGCTATACAAGCGGAATCTATCGATGGCCTTTATTGATTACCGCAAGACATTTGATACGACATCGCACGAGCTATTGTTGTATTTGCTCGAATATCTTGCGGTAGCAGCATCACTAGTGAGATGCATAAAACAGCTACTGCCTCTCTAGAAGACTCGCTTCACCGTAACATCAGGTGCACAGCGGGTCATGACAGAGCAGATGGCATTCAGGAGAGAAGTTCTCCAGGGTGACTCCCTGAGTCCTCTCCTCTTCTGAATCTCACTGCTACCGTTGTCTGTTAGGCTCCGCTAAACCTCGGATATCAATGTGGACCACCCAGCGACCGGAGGCATAAGGTCACCCATCTATTTTATATGGATGACCGTAAACTTCTTCTCTCCGGAAGGCGTGAATTACAAAACGCTCTTAGGGTGGTCGAAGAATAACGCGGGCAATTAGTATGGAGTTCGAGCTGGACAAATGTGCAGTCGGCCACGTCAAGAGAGGACGATGCGGGGAATTCTCTGAAGATGCGCAGCTCGCAGATGGAAGCATCCTAAAACATCTGGCTGCTAGACAGACCTATACATATCTGGGTGTGCAACAAAGGCACATCCAGGATGTAAAACAAATAAAGGAATCTCTCCGCGCCAAGTACAGACACTGTCTCCGAAAGATTTGGTCTACCGAACTTTCGGGGAAGAACAAGGTGTCTGCGACTAACTTGCTTGCTGTTCCGGTTCTGCTATACTCCTATGGAGTAGTGAAGTGGACAGTAGATGAGCTGCGCCAATTACAGAGATACCACCCAGGTCAATGGGGGGGGGGGGGGCGAGGACTCTTGAGCCTGGAGTGTACGCATGGCAGAGTAGTACTGAGTATGGCATGTAACATCCTCAGGAGCTCAGATTCCCTCTTACAGTTTGTAAAACATCACGAAACTATAGGAGTGGGAGCAGGATTGTTCAAGGCAGCAAAAAGAGCAGCAGATGAACTCGGTCTCGCATTCGACACTAGGCGAGGTGCTGATGTAGGGTCAGTCATTGAACTTCAGCCAAATCGCCTGATAGCCCGAATTAGAGCTGCCGAACAGGAAAATCTGTTTCGGCAGCACGTCGATAAACCCCAGCATGGTTTATTCTATAAGAAACACTGGGTTTATCGACCAGGCTGACATTAGCCTTTTAAGGTCAGCTGGGCTTAAGAGACCGAGGAATTCATTATGGCCTACCAAGATGGTGTTATCAACACCTTGATCTACCGCAGCTGCGTGTGACGTGTAGAGGTTCCTGACATCAACAGCAGGACCTGCCGTCATGCGCCTGAATCTCATTCACACACTATCTGCATGTCCCGTATATGCGATTTCGGCCTACATCCACTAATATAACGTGGCGTTACGAGTGCTATACTACCATCTAAGGCACTCGTACGGGGTAGACCAGACACCAGTGCTGCCTTACGTCCGCGGATATATTGAGTCCGTTGTCGAGAACGAGAAATGCCGGATTTACTGGAACTACTCGTTCCCGACGGTTAGGCTAATCCACGCCAACAAGCCTGACATAGTCCTCCTCGACCATTAACTCAAGGTGATGTATGTCGTCAAGTTATCGGCACTTGCGGAGAAAAAGATCATCTTGAAGGAGGAGGAGAAACTGACCAAATACCGCGATCTCCGGTACGAGCTCCAAGTGCTGTACCTAGTCTACTCGGTCAAAATGGTCGTCCTAATAATCGGTGTACTCGGAGGGATAAAGACTCCGATGTTTTCGGAACTGAAGATCATACCAGCCTGCCAAGAATCAGCTGAGTGGCTGGCAGGCAAAATGCAGAAGGCGGTCGTTCTGGGTTCTCTCCGTCTGCTTAGGGTTACAGTCACTAACCCTGCGGGATATGGGGAGTGACTGTGGTTAATGTGTTGGCGCGACTCCCGTGAGGCGTCGGAGGCCACGGGAGGACTGTTCAGCGTCGGGAAACCGAAAAAAAAAACAAAAAAATAATAATAAACTACTTTATTTTTTTAAAATGTGACGGAGCGAAGTAGACACAGGCCTACCCTTACACTTAACTCCATACATTCAATTTTAACCTTAACATAAATATTACTACATTACATGGCACGAAAGTTGACAATAAATAGAAGAGAGGAAAAACCTTGTTAATATTCTTCAGAGTAGTATTGACATTTCTTAAAAATACTTGCAGAAGGAAATAATTTATTATAGTGAAATTGTGGATGAAAATAGAATAATAATACTAATAATAAATAAAATCAATGATCTTTAAATAGTAATAGTTCAAGTTTCTTTTATATACCCAGAGACATTAGACTTTGAGGTAAGTTGTTATATAATTTTATAGCATTGTAACTAAAAGATTTGTTAAAAAAAGAATGTATTAAATTTTGGAATTGCATACAGCATAATCGAACAGATATTTACTACATGCTGCCGGTTTCTACGAATAAATGTTTCATTAATGTAGGAGGGTGCAGAGGAGATAATGACACGATGAACGAAAACCAGAAGTTGAAATTTTATACAGTTATCAATGTTTAACCAACTTAATAGCTTAATTGTTGCTGATATATCCCAATAAAAACTGAAATAATTTAAATGAGATAGTGCTAAGGATTGACATAATTCTTAACGTAAGTTAAAGTTAAGTGTATGACGATTTGAATATAGTAATTTTAAATTTTGCTAACACTTTTGAATTAGGTACCTTGTTTACGTGCATCGTCAATTTTAAATTATTATCATATATTACACCTAAACTTTTAGCAGACTTAACAGTTGGAATAGTTTCATCATTTATTTCTATTTTAATTTTATCTATTTTATCTAATATGTTTTTTCCACCAAAGTGTAAGGCCATACATTTTTTAGAATTTAAAGTTAGTTTATGGCTTGCTGATAGTTTATAAATGTTATGTAAAGTTTCATTAATTTTATTTTGAGCAGTATTTATGTTACATAATTTAAAGCTATGATAGACTTGAGTTTCATCAGCGTAGGCATGGTGTGGTATAGAAATTTGGTTTAGAATGTCAGTGGTATATAAAACAAAAACAATGGCTCGAGTATAGAACCCTGCGGAACACCAGTTGTCATAAAGCTGATGATGAAAATATGTCCCTTACGCGAACAATTTGACGTCTGTTACACAGATAGGAATTTATAAATTTAACGGCTAATTCATCGAAGCCATAATATTTAAGTTTTGCAATCATTAATTTATGGTTGATGGTATCAAATGCCTTCGAATAATCCAAGAGAACTAAAACCGTCGACATATTTTCACCAATGGCGTTAATAAAATCATAATAAAATCATCTGTTACTTGACAGAGGCTGTACTGTGACCTGCTCTAAACCCTGACTGATATTTATTTAAGAGGTTATGTTCATTAATTATACTATAAATTTGGCTGTACATTATTTTTTCTAAAATTTTAGATAATGCAGAGAGAATACTGATTGGTCTTAAATCATTCAATGATAAAGGATTAGATACTTTAGGTATAGGAGTAACTAAAGCACATTTCCAATTTGTAGGATAATATCAGTCTTCAACACAACAATTTATTAAATATGTGAGGTATTTATTAATAAATCAAGTACAGTACTTGATCATTTTGATTGAAATTGTAACAGCCCAACCCCCTTCACTTATACTCTGGTCACTACGAAATCAGTGCGACACCCCATCCCACCCTCGTATATACTTTTATTTTATTAATTTTATTATTTAATTAATTCCCATTTTGATCAGTTTTACCTTGTCGTGAAGCAACAGGTAATACTTAATTAATTGGCCTTTTTCGTAATTGTCTAGTTTTAGTGGTAGGATCCCAAATTTGTTGTGTGATTGTAACTTTTCAGGTACGTTTATAAAGTTTTGGTATTTGTTTCATTACTGATATTTGATTTCTTTTACCTACTTTTAACAGTTATTATAAACCTTAATCTGCACTGCACTGATATATGTTTTCAAGAATTATTAGCATCAGTAAGATTTGACTTTATAGTTGTTATTACTTGAATTCACTTTTGTACCTGAAAATGGAAATATTTCAAGGAAACTCAAACAACGTTTTAACAGATTTTATTTCGGTACGTAGACAACTGATTACATGAAACGCATTACACTCATCTAGTTGAACCTGTAATGTAACAAAAACTTATTACTTGCAGTGGAAACTTCCGCTCTGTACTGTAAGTGACATATGTAAAACCTTACATATGGGTGCAAGACAAACTTCTTTTGTAAGAAGTACTCGAACAAGACAGACAGATGCAGATAACCCTGCTTTTAGCAGCTGACATGCGGGTACGGTGCCGCAGTGCAACAGTACTCTAAATACAAGTAACACTGCCAATTAATATTCGTTGGGACAACTGTCCAATTATTTGTTAGGCTTGTCAAACGCACCCCGCCGTCAAGGCTTAAACCAAGGTGGAACGAACTGCCTCATAGTGTTTTGTAAAGTGTTGGCAGGGGTCAATTGCATCCAGGGCACGCGTACGTAGGCGGTGGCCATAAAACATTAAACGATGCTCGCTGGGTGTCCACCACCGGACCGCCTGTCGAAAGACAAGGTCCGTGGTCAGCACCTCATATCGTAGAATGTTGTGTTATCGACATCTTGCTGTACACAGCTAACAGCTGACCGCCCGAGCCGCCATACAAGGAATGAAATTTTATAATGTTACATTGCAAATTCAGCTGGACTCTATTTATTATTTACATCATCTTACTCTTAAACCTGACCTAACCTTGATACTGACAAATGAGAGTCCCAACCACTGATACCTGATGTTATTTTAGTTAATATTGAATGTACTAATTATTTATGAAAAATGTATTGAAATATGACTTTATAAAAGGTCTATCTGTAAATCATTGGGTACCACCGTACAAACCCTAGGAAAACCGCGAACCCCAAGCATATAGAGTCGTACTTTGATTAACGTTGCCATTTCACTCGTAACAAGGGAGATTGGTTCAGTTTAATGACATTTAGTTAGCTCGAGTACGGAGAGAATGGCAACGGGGTAAAAATGATTTAATGCCATCCTTACCTAATCGTGTATACACGGACAGTTCCGCGGGGCCCACTCCCCCGGGAACTTGAGTAACCCCTGAGTTACTTGTCTCCATGGCGGCGGCGACGTCGGTGGTTTTTACGAGTTAATGAAGCGCAGCTCTCTGGGTCGGTGGATAGCTATAGCACGAAGGCAGGATCACTCTCGCAGTTCCCGATTCCGATGAATCAAGGCGTATTGCCTAGGGCTGTCAGAGATGTGACTACGACTCTACACCGTCTCGCGTATTTATATGATTTCCAGCAAGGGAGTTCACTGTTCAAGCCTGTAAGCTTGATGGAGATAGCAAAACGTTAGTTCGCTAATTGTGATCTTCGAACGAGACTCTAACACACGGTACTTAGGGTGCAAAGTGACATAATGACAGCATCATCATCAACCTTCGACCCTATTCTTGGTAAAATCTCTTACAACCCTACGTGTTTACGTTGGTTTGTTTATATTACAAGTTCTAGGCTGGCGAACGCCTAGAAATTTTATACAGTTTTGTCAACGTTTTAAAATATTTAAATGAATATTGTGTGTCTTTTACAAGATGAAAAATTTAGACTCTATAGTTTTACAGCTATTGAATACATACGTTTTTCTGTCCAAATTATAAGGAAATGAGTTAACCTTTCTTATGTAATGATTAATTTGCAATTTAATGAGATAAATGCTTGGAAATAATTTAGTTTTATATAAAAAATATAAGAAATTTATCCGCGATGAAGCAGCCCAGGGCTGGGGTGCTTCAATATATTATCATTACCGTATGCATTTGACTTTATTTTATTAATAGCATTAGTAACATCTTGGACAGTAGAAAATTTAAAACTGAATTTATTTTCATTATAAAAATTATTATTATAAAACTGAATCGACTCATCGCAACTTTTGTTCAATGCAAATACTTTTAGAACGTCCTATAACCTCAGACTGTTATATAAATTGTTCTAAATTATCTCATTTTTTTATTAATTATACATGTATATGTTTTTGTATGTTATGGAGTAGTTATTCTATTAATTGATACTTACTTGTAAATGACAAACTAATTAGAGCGTTTGTATAGTAGCCCATGCATTTTAAGTAGGTACAATAATTAATTATACTTCCGAGCATATGGTTTGCATGGTCCAAAAAAATTTTAATTACCTACTCCTTCAAATCAACGGAATATAATAATTGCGTCTTGGTAAAATATTAGTTTAAGACTTAATTATTTTAATTTTATTTATTTTGTACCCAGGAAATACACTTTCTGTTATCTAAGTAATTAATAACTGTACTGATAAGATCATTTTTATTCATAATATTTTTATATTATGTTTGTCTAAGAACCACATAAAATGTCTAAATAATTCTCATGTCTCATAGATTTTTCGAAAAATCAATCTATAAAAAAAATATATACCTACTTCATACTTATTTGCTCCATACATATATTCTTTTGAATTACGTAAACAATTGAGACATTTCGAGAGATTTCTTGAAAACCATTGAAATCTCCTCGGAAATGTCTTTGAAATCACATAAAAATATTTATGGGATTTCAAAAGATTCAGAAATTTTGAACTCCTCGTACGTTTTTTCATCAGCGGATCGCCCCTCGCAGTAAGCAACAACCTATACTGGCTGCAAACTTTTCTAAGGATGTTCTTTATTTACATATATAACGTTTTCTTAAATTTATTTAAAAAAAAGTTTTTTTCGATCACAGAGGTGTAATCCAGCACTTTTGTACATTATAAACGAGACCAATATATGGCTATTATGTATGATACGTTGATTTAATCTAAAATTGACAAAAATATTTCGATAAAACTGTGCTCCTTCCGACGTCAAACGTCGCAAACACGTTGGTAGGCGATCTCTATGTGAACCAACAACGAGTAATTACATTAAGTGAACGTTCACACTATGCGCTTCGTGATGCTATGCTGCGCAAGGTGATGCTACTCAAACAAACAAACAACGGACTATAAACAGCGATTCGATGCATTGCTAATAGCAGCGTAAACAAATGACGCGACGGTTTGAAAGTCAAGCATGTTTGATTCGTACTGCTATCTAGCTTTGTCAGTATATTTGCGACTTTAATTAAACTACAAATCTCTCTTTTATTTCTAGTGGCTTCTTAAAGTTTGTCGCACGTTTTCCCGCCAACTGTGAAATACCGTTAATATACTGAAAAGCATCTGATGACATATGAAAATATTCATGAAATTTATTAGGATCCTCTCGAAGTTCTTGATGGTGGAATTCCCCGAATCTCAATCTGCTCTCATTAATTTTATGAACCCAGATTTTTCTTATTTTACATTTCTTCCTCATAAACATGTATCTTAATGCGGAATTTCCCATATAAAAAAACAATTACGTTGTGATTTCACGACCGACTGCAGCACAGCAGAACGCCTAACTGAGTGATCATTATATGTGAACACATCTGTTATGGCAAGCGTTGATGGCGAGACATCGCATCACATAGCATAGTATCGCCCAACGTGCAGTGTGAATGTACGTTATGGCGTCCGCATTAGAAAATGTTTAGCTAGATATGGTTAAAATTGCTTGCTGCTTAACGGTTGTATACTAAAATATTTCATTGCCGTTTTTGATGTGTGGATGTATATACGTGTATACTGTATATAGTTGCAAATAGAACAAAATGTGGAAAAAAATTAAAAATTTTCTATTCTTGGTCGTACTAAAAAGTATGATAATAATTTAATTAAAATATGACTAAAAAGTACAAAATAAAAAAAATTAAAACTTGCTTTTCTTAGTCGTACTAAAAAGTAAAAAATAATTTCTCTGCCAAATAAAAGCCAAAAAAGCAAGGCGTGCGCACTTTGTACAATTTGCGTACAATCATACAAAGTGCGCACGCTTTTTTTTTTTTTCAATTTTTTTATTTTCTACTTTTTAGTCATATTTTAATTAAATTATTATCATACTTTTGCAGATTTTTCAATTTTCACCCCCGCGCACCCTACGTGGGGATATTTGCAAAAGTAACGGTTGAATATTGTATTGTCATATGACTTTAGTAACTGTGCAAAATTTCATCAATTGGTTATGTCAGGAAGAAGTGTGTTAAATGAAGGATGCAAGATTTGAAGACAAACATTCTGGAAAACTACATTATGAATGAAAGAAGAGCAAGTAAAAAATAGCAGCAGTTTACAGAATAAGGGCTCTGTGGAACCGATATTCGTAGATACTCAAAAGGCTTTTTTCATTCATAATTTTCGGGCATCTCAATAAACGTGATAAAATTCTCCATATATACTTCTATTTATAGAGTGAAATGAAAAATAATAACGCTGAAAAATAGTTTTTTGCTGATTATTATTTACTACTTTTACAAAACTTATCATAGATAAGTACAACATATATCTTTTTTAACAATTATTTTCCCGGCTATTTGTCAAAACGCTGAAACTTGGATTACAAAAAAGATAATATGCACATTATGTTCAGTGTGAATAACTCAATAATGTTATTTTTAATTCCAACTATTCTGTTCAGTAAAACCAAAAATAAATAAAACAAAACAGTTGAACAATCACTTTAAAAACTTTAAAACATCTACCGACACGTGTTTCTACTTTTAGCTTCGTCAAGATAGCTCATTTAAATTATGCAAAGTAATTAAAAACTAGTAAACCCCAATGTAATAATTATTGATGGTTTAGAGAACAGGATAATTGAAATGTTATAGTGGAAATTTCTCGTAGGGTAGAATAATTTAAAAATAAATTAGGTATCATCTTCTTGGTGAATGTTTAAAATATAGAGTGAAATGAAAAATAACAACGCTGAAAAATATTTATTTGCTAATTATTTTGTAATCCAAGTTTCAGCGTTTTGACAAATAGCCGGAAAATAATTGTTTAAAAAGATATATCTGGTACTTATCTATGATAAGTTTTGTAAAAGTAGTAAATAATAATTAGCAAAAAAATATTTTTCAGCGTTATTATTTTTCACATTGTTCTGTTAGGGATATTGTTTGCTGCCATTGGTAACCCTGGGGGGTTGGAGGAGCGGTTTTTTGACAGTTGTTGACAAGGGAAGTAGGTAGTAAACGATATTTGAAAAGCCGTAGTTTTATTTAAAAGAACCCTAACAATACATGGTGACAGCGGTCGTAATCAGTTTAGTGTAGTGTAACAGTATGACGACAACAGCAACTACAAGTACAAATTCGATCGTAACGACAATGGCCCAGTCCATCTCAGTGCCGGTGTCTCCACCGCACAAATTTGATTTTTCTGCACCCGCTGCGTGGCCGCAGTGGCGTAAGAGATTCGAACGTTTTATGTCTGTATCTGGACAAAACATTAAGTCGGATGAGGAAAAAATTAATATTCTCATGTATATATTAGGCGAAGAAACCGAAGAAGTAATGTTGCAATTTACACAAGGTCCAACAACGTATGTCGAGACGTTAACTGCATTGAAAAATCACTTCATACCACGTAGGAACACAATTTTCGAACGATACAAGTTTAATACCAGGACTCAGCAACCTGTGGAGTCAATTGAAAGTTTTATAACTAGTTTGCATTCCTTGGCCGAGCATTGCCTATATGGGGCTTTAAAAGAAGAACTAATCAGGGACCGAATTGTTGTCGGCATGTTGGACCAGAAAACGAGTGAAAGGCTCCAATTACAAACTAACTTAACGCTTAGCAAATGTATTCTTGCGGTTAAGCAAGCGGAGCTCCAAGCAAGCCAAAACAAAGAAATACAAAGTATGATGCCGAATCGTGGTAGCGGGGTGTTTCTCACAGAAGCTATGCATGCTAGAGGAAAAAGCGTGGTTAAATCAGCTGTGTCAACGGGTAGCGTTCCTAGACCATCTTGGTTTCAAGGGGAAAGAAGTGTTCAGCAGAGAAGAAATTCTGATAAAAATGTGCAAAATAAATGCCTATTTTGTGGGTTAGCGGTACATCCAAGAGAGTAGTGTCCGGCCAGTAGATCAACTTGCCGTGTGTGTAGGAAACCAGGTCACTGGGCAACAGTTTGTCGCAGTAACAAGAATATTAAGGTCAGATCTATCCACGTAGATAATAAATTTGAAAATACAAACAGTCGTTCAAATTGTAATAATAATGAGCCAAATGATAATTTTCTAGGTTCAATGCAAATCAACCACATTTCTGAAAAGGAAAGGATTATTCCATTAAAAATATTAGAGACATAAACAAATAAATGTTATGATTGACTCAGGGGCAGATATAACCTGTATTCCCATTAAATCGTTAGATGTAAACATAATCCAAAATCTTGTTCAAACTGATAGGTTAATTACAGGCCCTTCAGGCAAAGCTTTGAAAGTAGTAGGTATTTTGCATGCCACTTTGTGTAATTTTAATAAGATTGTAAAAACTGACATATATGTAATCGAAGAGTTATGTAAACCTATTTTAGGACGATCAGCTATAAAAAGTCTTGACCTTCTTCAGTTTGGTGAAGGTTTCGTATCACAGGTTAATGCTGTTACATTTAGTTTTAATGAAATTCAAAAAAGTTTTCCTAACCTCTTTGATGATATTGGCGTCTTTAAAACAGAAATGGATATTAAAATTCTGGAAAATGTTCAACCATTTGTGCAATCGGTTCCGAGAGTTGTACCTATACCTCTCTTAAAACCGTTAAAAGAAGAGCTCAAGCGTCTACAAAAACTAGACATTATCGAACCTGTCGAATATCCTACTCCGTGGGTCAGTCCAATAGTGTTAGTTCGAAAAAAAGATAAAATACGTTTATGTGTAGATTATACTAGATTAAACAAGGTAGTACTACGTACACATTTTCCTATTGGGAAAGTAGAAAGAATCCTTGCTCAGGTTCAAGGCTCCAAATATTTCAGTCGTTTAGACACTACATCGGGTTTTTACCAAATTCAATTAACAAAAAACTGCCGACACTTAACTTGTTTTATAACTCCTTTCGGGCGTTATATTTTTAAGAGACTTCCATTTGGTATAACGTGCGCTCCAGAATATTTCTCAATGTTGCTAAATAATATTCTAAAGGGACTCGATGGTGTGATTTTTCACATTGACAATATTTTGATACACGCACCTACTTTATCAGAACATAATAAAATACTTTTTGAGGTATTAAGGCGTATTCAAGTTGAGGGCATAACCTTAAATAAGCAAAAGTGTGTCTTTGGGGTAGAATCACTAGAATTTCTAGGTCATTTGATTTCTAGTGAAGGAATTTCTGTGGATCCTGAAAGAATATCTGCTATCATAAAATTTCCCGAACCAAGCGACAAAAATGAGCTTTTACGTTTTCTAGGGATGGTAAATTTCTCTAGTCGATTTATTTCTAATAGGTCAGATGTTTTAGAACCCTTAACATCCTTATTAAAAAAAAATGTACCCTTTTCGTGGGACATTACGCAAAAACGAGCGTTTAAAAAATAAAACAATTATTACAACAAAGTCCGTGTTTAGAGTACTTTGACCCATCTAAAAAAACCATAATTCCAGCTGACGCTTCATCTTTCGGTGTTGGAGCGTGTTTAATACAAGAAAATAAAGAGGGTCAAAAGAAAGTCATTTGTTATGCGTCTCGCTTACTTTCAAAAACCGAACAGCGCTATGCACAAATTGAGCGCGAAGCCCTAGCTTTAACCTGGGCTTGTGAGAAGTTTTCTGAGTACATTGTAGGTATAAACATTTTTATTGAAACGGATCATAAGCCCTTAGTCCAGGTACTTCAAACAAAACCGATTGACGAGCTTACTCCGCGATTACAACGTTTCCGATTAAGACTTATGAGATATAACTACGAAATATACTATGTACCCGGTAAAGAATTAGTAATAGCGGATGCCTTGTCCAGAAAATTTGAAAATGACGATCTACCCAGTAATGACGAACTTGCGTTAGAAACTGATATTTTTGTAAACCTTTTTAGAAGAAATTAAGCAAGAGCAAAATAAAGACGCAATTTGTAATAAATTAAAAGAATATTCTTTGTCAGGTTGGCCCGATGGAAATTTGATAAGTCCGGAACTTTTGCCTTACTATCAATATCGGTTTGAAATCTCCGAATGTGATGATTATTTGTTGCGAGGAACGCGTTTAATTATTCCTACAACCTTACAGAATAAATGCCTTACTCTCATTCACCAAGGTCACCAAGGTATAGTGAAATGTAGAGCACGAGCTAAAAGTTCAGTATGGTGGCTCGGGTTATCTTCAAAAATCGAAAATTTAGTTCGCAATTGTCCACAATGCGTTGAGCATCGAATGAATTTTAAGGAGCCATTTCTTAAAGAAGAATTTCCAGAAAGAGCTTGGCAAAAAATTTCTATTGATTTGTTCAAACTCGACTCTTGGTATCTGATTGCCACAGATTATTTTTCGCGATTTTTTGAAATTTTCAAACTTTCATCACTCACCGAAAAATCCATCATCACCAAATTGAAAGAATTGTTTTCCAGATATGGAATTCCAGAAATAATTAAATCCGATAATGGTCCGCAATTCCAAAGTGAATTTCAAAAATTTGCCAAAGAATACGACTTTAGACATATAACTAGTAGTCCCTACTACCCACAGTCCAATGGGTGTATTGAGGCTGCAGTAAAACTACCAAAAGTTTGTTAAAAAAAGGTGATGATATCGAACCACACCATTGGAGAATGGGTTCAGCCCCGCGGAATTACTTTTTAATCATAAAATCCGCTCAAGTCTTCCGATGCTTCCAAAAATTCTTAATCAAAATGTAGATACCAAACCACTTTTTAAAGGAGAGGGAAGATACCGTAATAAAATGAGTAGAAACTATAATCAAGGACACAGAGTGAGACCATTATCTGATTTGAATGTTAACGACGGTGTTTGGGTGATAGACTTAAAAATGTATGGTAGAATTTTACAAAAGTTAAATGAACCAAGATCCTTTCTGGTAGAAACCAATAGTGGTACGTTCAGAAGAAATCGTTGGCATTTGGGTCCAGCTAAATATTATTCATTTGTTTCACATAATTTTGATTTTCAGTCAACAAATAGCCAAGTCACCCCAGCACCATCTAATAATACCAATACTAATCTATACTCTAGCTCTAATGGTCCAAATGTTAGTGACAACCATAATTTAGCTTCAGATAACAACCTTGTAAATTCTAGAGTAAGTAGTGATACGGGTGATTAAAATACGAGTTTAAAGCACAGTGATATCGTTAGTCAAGAAAGTGTTGAAAGTGCTAGTGATCGGTCTCGACCTGTGCGAAATACAAAGAGACCTACTTATTTACAAGACTACATAACTTACTAAGCTTTTGTAAAAGGGGGGGATGTTCTGTTAGGGATATTGTTTGCTGCCATTGGTAACCCTGGGGGGTTGGAGGAGCGGTTTTTTGACAGTTGTTGACAAGTGAAGTAGGTAGTAAACGATATTTGAAAAGCCGTAGTTTTATTTAAAATAATCCTAACAATACACACATCACTCTATATTTTAAACTAATCATGTCTACAATATCAAGCCAATAAAATATATTTTCTAAGTACTTAAATAAAACTGATGTAAACTGAAATATTTTACACATTTGGCCTCATAAAATGGGCTTAGGATAAATTTAACAGTTTAACATTTGAAAAGTCTAATTTAGTTACAAAAATGTCAATGTCACTAAGAATAAATTATTAAAATATATGACATGAATTATTATTGACAGTATCGAATGACACTATACAGGGTGAGCCACGGTGGGTGGAGTATTAGAAGTATATGGAGAATGGATCAACCGATTGCTTTGAAATTTTGGTTACCGAAATAATCGAGTATGATCTCTTCAACTAAAATATTTTCGAAAGTGCGGTGTTGCCACTTATACGTAAAACTGGTAACATTTTCGTTATTTTAAATGGAATGCCCTGTATATTTTTGCATTTTTTGGACCGCCGTCTCTTTCTGAGTAACTTTTGTTAATATTTCCCTATACCTATCTCAAGCCGCTTTCGACATAATAATTCTTTTCTGAATTTATTGCCACAAATTTGACTTTCAGTAAATCGTGTTTTCTCCTACCTACGCAGCAATTAAAAGATAATTAATTAATCACATGTTTCGAACATCATCCAGGGTGAGTTAGACAATGCTTTCTATAAGTGACTTAGAAAAATGCACGAAAGTCAATTTTTTTAAATGGAATGCCCTATATATTATTCGGAAAGGCGATACATTTACCTCTTTAGAAAGGTAATATACTCTATGGTGTGCATTAGAATGCACACCGTTTTCGATTTATGGGCACTTTTCTGTAACCTTACCAAGAATATTAGTCTTTTGGTATATCATAACGGGTGGGCCATGAAATTTTTGTTTTGTCATTTTGTAATGACAACAGATGTTATTTTTCTAAATAAATTTGACGTTAGTGATATTTGCACCTAATTTGAATAGCTATGTAGCACAAATGTGGCAGAAAATAATTATACAAACACGGTTTTAATTGATTTGTTTATTATCCATGGAGAGTGCAATAAGATTATCAGCAGAACTTCAGCAGAAGATTTAATGAGAAATATCCTAATTTGCCGCAGATGAACAACAGAAAGTTTTTACGAATTCAGAGGAATTTTATAAATTTTGGTTCGTCATTAAGAGTAGCAAGAAATTTACCTAAACCTGTGACATCTGACGAGGTTAATGAAATCAATGTGCTAGCATATTTTCATGCAGATCCCCAGTATTCCATACGTTGTGCTGAGCGGGATTTAGCATTGCCATATTCATCCATTCGAAGAATACTAGCAAACCATAAAATGCATAATTACAAATTTCTCATGCCTCAGGATTATCTACAGAGAATAGAATTTTATGAAATGTTACTTGTACGTATGCAAGAGGACTCCAATTTTTTAAAGAAAATTATATGGACTGATGAATCAAAATTTTCTAGGGAAGGGATTTGTAACACACGAAATCGTCACCATTGGGCCACAGACAACCCCACGTTACTAGAGAGGCTGGCTTTCAAGTCAAATTTAGTTTCAATGTGTTTTGTATGTTAATGGATGACAAAATAAAATATTACATATACGACGAAAAATTGAATTCCATAAAATATTTAGATATAATTAGAACAATTGTGGAAGACTTCCTTGATATTATGTCAATTGAAAAATATATAACTTGTTGGTATCAACTTGACGGGGCTCCTGCACATTGTACACACGAAACTAGTATGGAGTTGGACTGCTTTTTCGATGATCGTTGGATTAGACGTTTGGGACCGTGGAATTGGCCTCCGAGGTCCCCTGACCTTACGCCGTTAGATTTTTATCTTTGGGGTGCTCTTAAAGATAGAGTTTATAAAACTCCAGTCCACAACAGGGAAGAATTAGAAAACTTAGACCCCGCTGAAATAAGAGCTGCTACAACAAACGTCGTCCATCGTCGTATATAAAAGTGTCTGGAAGTTAACGGTCTACATTTCGAACAATTATAACAATATTTTTAAGATTTTTATATTTATTACTGTTATTGGTATTATTTGTTATTGCTACTTAGACTTTGTTACTGTTGTTGCCGCTTAGTTATTATTTTTTCCTAATACTGACACTGTTATTGTTCTCTTAATGATAAACCAAAATTTATAAAATTCCTCTGATCTGCGGCAAATTCGGATATTTCTCATTAAATCTTCTACAAGTTCTGCTGATAATCTTATTGCACTGTCCATGGATAATAAACAAATCAATTAAAACCGTGTTTGTATAATTATTTTCTGCCATATTTGTTAGGTGCAAATATCACTAACGTCAAATTTATTTAGAAAAATAACATCTGTTGTCATTACAAAATGACAAAACAAAAATTTCATGGCCCACCTGTTATGATATACCAGAAGACTAATATTCTTGGTAAGGTTACAGAAAATTGCCCATAAATCGAAAACGGTGCGCATTAGGTATAGAGTATATACCTTTTTTAAAGAGGTAAATGTATCGCCTTTCCGAATCAGTAATAATATACAGGGCATTCCATTTAAAAAAATTGACTTTCATGCATTTTTCTAAGTCACTTGTAGAAAGCGTTCTCTAACTCACCCTGTATGATATTCGAAACATGTGATTAATGGAGGAGATGCCCCCAGGCCTTGACTAGCCGCAACTAAAAAATTATATTTTAATTGCTGGAGAAAACACGATTTACTGAAAGTCGAATTTTTGGCAATAAATTCAGAAAAGAATTATTATCTCTAAAACGGCTTGAGATAGGTATTGGGAAATATTAACAAAAGTTACTCAGAAAGAGACGACGATCCAAGAAATGCAAAAATATACAGGGCATTCCATTTAAAATAACGAAGATGTTGCCAGTTTTACGTATAAGTGGCAACACCGCACTTTCGAAAATATTTTAGTTGGAGAGATCATACTCGATTATCTTGGTAACCAAAATTTCAAAGCAATCGGTTGATCCATTCTCCATATACTTCTAATACTCCACCCACCGTGGCTCACCCTGTATATACATATACATGGGATGAGAGGGTGGGTTTTGGATCACACCTCTTCCCATTAAAATGTGCCACCTTAACATTCCGTTTACTGCATAAAAAATCTTGAACTGTTCTGGGGTTATTAAGGGTTATTAAGTAAGTAAACGGCATGTTAAGGGGGACACATTTTAATGGGAAGAGGTGTGATCCAAAACCCAACCTCGCATCCCTAGCCATTCCAACTTTATAATTTCAAATGGCACCCTTAATTTTTTCATCGGTTTCTAATAGTAGAATATTTTTTAAATACAATCGTCAGAAAATAGTGTGACCTTGAAAAATAAAATTCTTGCAATATTATTAAACGATAATACAAACTAAGTTTATTCCAAGCAATTTAAACAGAATTAATGCAAACAATTGGAAAACATAGTTAAAAGGAAACGACATTTTTTAAATTTTGGAACATTTTCATTAACATGTGTTCATGTTGAAAGACCAAGGTAAAGCTTCCAAAAAATATATTTCCTTCTAATCGTATAATTATAATGATTATTATTATGATGAATAAAGTTGTATTAATTGTAGTTAAATTGTGGAAAATTTTTGCTGATGAAAAGAATACCTGAGTACTTTTAAAAAAGTTCAGTTCCCTCTACTAATCTAAACATAATTAGTGCATGTTGTAAAACTTCCCGGTTCTATTATTAGCATCTATGTTTGTTTCAATTTTCTATATTCGTATCTATAAAAATGTATTTTGAGTTTTTTATATATGTATATGTATATAACACCTCCTTTTAATATATTTACCTACTAGTTACTACATTATGTTATACAGGGTGGTTTCATGGTAATTTGAAATTTGTCTTTTTAGAAATTGATCAAGTGTTTATTAGGGACAAGTACATAGTACATAAGGAATTATTTCTTGCTTCATAATGTGTGGAGGTATTAATAAATATCCCCTGTTTCCTGGTTCCCACAAATTCAAATAGACTTGATTTTTCATCTTGTAGGTAATGTTTAAAAATTATGATTTTAATTATTTTATACAGGGCGTTTAAAAAAACGTACAAACATTTCTAGGGCATATAGTACAGCAAAGAATAAAAGGAGTTTGCTTAATAAACACATGTTTTAAATTGAACAGTTTTCCAGATACTCACTGTTGAAATTTATTTTTTTAACACATTTTTTATTTTTATTTTATTATTCATTACCACAATAGATTTCGGATTGTAATGAGGTATAGGTGCGTTTTAGAGACCGACAAATAAGATTAAGATAGTCCTATTATCTCACAAAGGCGCCACTTGCAGTATTGTCATTGAAAATTTTGCTCATACCTTTTGTGGTGCTAGGATCTGAAAAAATATGTAGTTTCCTTTAATTTTAAATAAGAAAGGTACCACTGTTTAAAGTAGCTAAAATTCACCCTTTCCGAGTTATTTGAAATTAAAGATGGCACGCGCCACTGTCCTTCACACCACCAAGTCGATACAATATGTATTAAAAAAGAAATAATCATTTGACTATAAAACGGTTAATTATATACAAGCACATACGAACATAAATACATGACGCCATATACAGGGTGGCGCAATAGTGCGTCCGACTTCGATATGTCGAATTCTATGATAACTTGAAGTTGATTTAAAAACATAAATAAACTAGACAAAAAGTCTATAACCTGAAATTATTTAGGGTGAGCCAAGACGATTCTACAGGGTCAATTAACATTTTTTTAAACGGAATGCCTTGTATATCAGACCATTTTTGAAACCTCTTTGTGGCCTCCTTCCACTCCTGTATTATTATTGACTTTCCCCCAACCACTTGGATGTAATGATTTTTTTTTGTTACACGTGTATATCTAAAAAATCCCTACAGTCACAATTATCGATTTTAAGAAAAAAATATGTTAGTACCAGTTATAAGATATCTCAGCCATTTTCACTTCCTAAAATTACATAGGGTAGCCAAAAATAATTTTTAAATTTACAACTATTTGAATTGAATTTTCTCAATTTTTTCAAATAAAACATCCTGTATATTTTTGAAGGATGTGATGTAGAATTGAAAAACGAAAATTTTTTGTATGTACATCCCTATTGCTATTTGTAACCATTTTCGATTTATTGAACAATAACTGCAAAATTCAGCAATAAAAATTAAAAATATATATTTTTTGTAATCCAAGAGATGATATTATAAAAAGTGCTCCACCTATTGCCTATTTTAATTGACACACATTTCTATGCATCTTTGGAATGGGGTTTCTACTGTTCATTAAATTGACGGAGTGATACCTCTAAAAGCATTTATTATCATTTCCTTCAAATTTTGGATTGTTGTTGGTGTAATGTTTTTATGGGCATTATATAACGCTTATTATAATACCTTCTATTGAATTATTTAAAAGAAAATCCTCATTTTTAATTTTTATTGCTGAATTTTGCAGTTATTGTTCAATAAATTGAAAAAGGTCACAAAGGTCCATAGGAATGTACGTACAAAAAAATGTTCATTTTTCAATCCTACATCACATCGTCCAAAAATATACAGGGTGAAAAAATTTGAAAAAAATTGAGAGAATTCAGTTCAAATAGTTGTAAATTTAAAAAACCCTTTTTGGCCACCCTGTATATTTTCAGGAAGTAAAAATGACTGAGTGCCATCACACATATGTCTCATAACTGCTGCTAACGTATTTTTTTTTAAATCGACAGTTGTGATTGTAGTGATATTTTTAATATACACGTGTAAATGGTATAATTTCAACAAAAAAAAAATCATTACATCCAAGTGGTTGGGAGAAAGTCAATAATAATACAGGAGTGAAAGGGGGCCATAAAGAGGTTTCAAAATATGTTCTGATATACATGATATTTTATTTAAAAAACTGTTAATTGACCCTGTAGAATCGTCTTGGCTCGCCATGTATAATCGAAAACAATTTCCGGTTAGACTTTTTTTGTCTAGTTTACTTATGTTTTTAAATCAAGTTTCTAGCTATCATAGAATTCGAGATATCGAGGTCGAACGCACTATTGCCCCATCTTGTATATTACACACGGATAAATTATACACTCAAAAATATGCTACGAATAATACCACAGGAAGCTATCATATGTATCTATCTACCAATTGATTCGAACATTTGTAATAAACACGATCAAAAATAAAATTAATAGCATGCTTAATATTATCCACATAAAAATCGCAAATTGACGAAATTTTTTTAATGCTACTGCACATAACATATATTAACGATTTACACAGTATATTATTAATATTATTACGAATTGAATTAAGATAAAAAATCAGTTGGGCGTGATTCAATGAAGGAAGAATTATTATTAATTTCCTATAGCGGATATCCCTATAAGGATATCTCTATAGGCATACCTGACTTATGAAAAGAAGAATTTTAAGAATTTTTGCGGTATTATATTTTACCTATATGATTTTGGTACAGTGGGTAATAAATAAGACATTCATATTTTAATTTCTATCTAACGAAAGCAAAATACATAATTTTGAGTTTAAAAACATTAAAGTTAAATTCCTTAAAATGAGACCTAGTATTTTAAAAGAATTTGACACTACATGACCTACATGTAATTTAAGATCTTAACTTAGTATCAAATAATAGGCCCAAATCTTTCATTTCGCAACACCTGTCATGTGGACTCAATATTATATTGAAATGCAATCATAGCTTTTCTTTGGAGTACGACATGACAACACATTTGAAATAAAAGTGATTGATAAAACACTAGCCTTTCACCATGTTCAAATTATTTTAAAGGATTATGCAGTCAATCATAGATGACACATTGCTAAAAATTCTCACATCACAGCAAATATGTATGCTTAATGTTAGTCGAGAGATTGTTGATAAATATGAGGCACAGAAAGGACCCAATGTTAGACCCCTGTGGCACCCCTGAAGATACTTCAGAATGATCAAATCTAAAACCTTCATATCCAACAAATTGGTTGTGATTGAACAGGTAAGAATAATATAGTTAAAGTATCTTAATCAAGAGGCCTGTAAGTTCCAGCTTCATTAAGGCTAAAAATAAATTTATTTGATCAAAAGCTTTACTTATATCTATATAAATTGTATCAATCTAATCTTGCGCATCTAGAACTTTAGAAATATATTTAGTAAAATAACAAAGATTGGTGACAGTAGATCTTTGCTGCATGAATCCGTACTGATTAAGATATATAAGAGATTTTACATCAGTACAAATGTTATTAATGTTATCATATAGGATTTTTTAGATGAGTTTGGCAAAACTGCAAAGAATAAATACTGATCTATAATTTTCGATAACCTTTATCCTAAGAATTAAATTAAAAATAAATGATAAAGGCTGTAAGAAAACAAAGAAACAAACGTAAAGGTTAAACCAATTTACTTTTTCCTCTATTAAAAATCAAGGTTTAAGAAAATAAATTAATAATGCCATAATCTAATTGATCTTAAATAATTAAAGATGGATGACTGATGATAATGAGATGAATACACACCAGTATCGGTTTCATGTTTTTTTGGCAAAAAGAAATTTGTCTATTTTAACAACATTTACTCATGCTGTTTTTCTTATATCTTTGTATTCATATATTTTTGTAATCATCCTTTGCCCCAGTGCATTGGAAATAAGATTAAAAAACTGAGTAGGTGCTGGCGACCTCATATGCGAATTGTGACGTGTCTAGATAGATGACACATGAAATTAGTACGTCATTATCTCCGCATCCACAGACTACGTTTTTGTTATAAATTCGTTCAAAATAGCTCAAATGTGTGATTTATATTAGTTGTGGTTCGTAGTGTTTTGTCAAATTCCAGTTTGCATAAAATGATTCATAGCCAACCAGGTGATATTACATTGGCTATTATCGATACACTTTGATTATAAATAGATATTGTACTATTTTTAAAAATATTTTTATGTCTAGAAGTAAAGTTACGAAATAATAAATTCTGGTCTAAATGAGTCGTTAATGGACGATTTGATGATGTTTTGAGTTTTCTTGTAGTCGTAAAAATCTGTGCAGGGTTTATTTGTATTGAGGCCTTATTCTCCAAGAGCAGCAGGTTAATGTTGGTGTTTAAGTGATTATTTGATAGGTTATTTTAACCATTATCTCACAATTTAGTCCAATGATTAATATCAAATCTTGAGGTTTGTTAATTTTAAGTTTTGTAAAAGGGGTATCAAACAGGCGTGGTTTAAGGGCCGTGGGAATTTTTAAATTGTACTAGTAGATCTTCTGTATAATAGGCACTGAACTGATAATATATATATATATATATATATATATATATATATATATATATATATATATATATATATATATATATATATATATATATATATATATATATATATATATATATATATATATATATATATTTGAATTATTTTAACTTTGTGAAATGATATGAGAATTAATAACCTTACACCAAATCCTTTTGCATGCTTATTTTTGGACAGAAAAATTTCTAAAACAAAAGCTTAGTACATAATAATATCATACAAAGTATTATTATATGTAAATAGATAAAAATAACAGAGCACTAATAGTTGACGTCACAATATCGCCGCAACAGCTGACAACGTCCGTCGTCGCGGCGGCATTCAAACTTAACACTAAGTTTTATTACACATAAATTAATGTACAATAAAACATCCCATTTAACGTATTTTTCTTTTCCTTCTATTTTTGAGAAAAACCAGCTGCTGCAAAATTAGTGCGTAATGATTTGGACAATAACAGATATATACATTAAATATAATATATATATATATATATATATATATATATATATATATATATATATATATATATATATATATATATATATATATATATACAAATATACCGGGTGTAACATGACCATGGCACACCCCCATTTTCTCCGTTAGTTTTGAAGATAATTGATTGAAATTTGGGATATCCTATATACATAATAAGCGGCACTTTTTGACATCAAGAGATTCTTTTCACTTCCGGTTTCGCGGGAAGTGACACTAACTCTCGATTTTTAAATGGAACATCCTGTATATTGTTGCATTTTTGAATTCTGCATAACTCTCTGAATCCAACGATACCAAATAAGTGACATTTCAAAAGTCAGTATTTTTTTATAATAAGTATAATTTTTAGTTTTCCATTTAAGTGTGCCATGATGGTTCCGATTTATTCAAAATGACCCTAGAATCGAAAATCGAAATCCCGTCAAAAATACTAAATTATGTGATTTATGAGCAAATAAAATTCATCAAAATGGTTTTTGGGGCCAAACTAAATTTTTTCAAATGGACCCATATTGGTACCGTGGTACCATTTATTAGTACTTACTATTAATAAGGAATTTATTCACGTCGTATTAAAATGTGCGATAAATACAAACAAAATTACAGCTAAAAGAAAATAAGAAAATACAATTTTGTTCTAATTAAATGTTAAGAAGTAACTAAGGTGGCTTTGAAACCAATGAAATATTTAGCTTGTCAAAGATTTGTTGGTTTACCGGTGTTTCTGTTGTGTCATTCTTGTTAATTGTGGTCAAAATGAAGCAAATTTATACAAGAGATGAAAAAGTGGACATGTTAATTATTTATGGGGAATGTAGAAAAAAATGCCGTTGCGGCTAGACACCTTTATGCCGAATGATATCCTAATAGACAATATCCAGCGAGAAATTATTTTAATCGTCTTGACAATCAATTCCCAGGTAAGCCCAACAATGAACTCGAAGCAAATTTCATTCTTGATGAAGGTACGGGAATTAATGTTTTGGCTCGGGTAGAAGTGATAAGACTGTTTCTTCAAGGCAAATGAGGGCTAACGTTTTTAGGCTCACAAGTTGGCGCCACTGGCCGAGTAAGATCATGTCAAAAGTTATTGTTAGGCGTGGGAAAAGTTTATAGGGTTTTATTATAATTATTTCGTACACCAGTAAATAAAAAAACTTGTTAATTATGCCTTAGTCTTGTGCAGTTCAATTCTGTTCAGATACAAAAGGCGGACATATGCTTCCGAGAGACAAAACTCACCTAAAACAGTGGTTGATAGAGATAACTTTACACCTTCGAGACATTCGTGTGTTTGTAAGAAACATTTTAATCCTGACGATTATGCATTACCAAAGGAGTCTACTACAGAAAATCGTGAGTAACAATCATGTACATTCGTTGTTTTCATCATGCTCATTCTTAATATAACCTAACTTAAATGACACAAGATACCTCTGATAAGTACAATACTGGAAACATAAATTACTACTTTCCCCTTCTGCCATCACTGTGTTAAATGTTTTTCAGATAATTTTTATAAAAATTACTAAAAACTAGCGTTAAAAAGTCATAGGAAACATTAGCGTTCAGCGACATTGACCTTTCCGTACACTAGCGCCTCTCTTGGTGACTTCAAGCGCGGTAGCTCTCATTGGGTTTGAATTGGAAATCAGTCACCAAACAGTAAGTCGAATTTTGCGCAAATACCACTATAAATCTTTTAAATACTAATTGCACCAGCACTTGTATGAAAATGATTACGATCGTAGGATGGAATATCGCAATTGGATTTTGCAGAATAACGGCAGCCAAACAATGATTTTTTGGAAATGATTTTATTTTCGGACGGGTCTAGCTTTACAGATTTGGGATTATTTAACTGACAAAATACAAAATATTGGTCATAAGAAAATCTAAATTTATTACGGGAGGGTAACTTTCAAGTGTGGTTCGGTTTCAATGTTTGGCTTGAAATAATTGGTAGTAGAATCTTTGGTCTAATAATATTTGAAGGACCCCTGACTAGTGCCAGATACTTGTGATTTCTGCAAAATGAAATTGAGGACAGTTTAGCTGAATTACCTATCCATTTACGACAGGGAATGTATGTCCAACAAGATGGCGCTCCTCCCCATAATTCAAGGATAGTAATTGATTACCTTCAATGGAGATTCGGAGAAAACGTAATTTCGACGAATGGTTCTGTGAGGTGGCCTCCAAGATCTCCTGATTTAACACCCCTTGATTTCTTTGTTTGAGGTCATTTAGAAAATATTGTCTACGCAACCGCTGCTACAATCCGTGAAGAGCTGGAGCTACGAGTAAGACACGCAATTAATAGCATAACGGCCCAGCAATTGGCGAACGTTTTTCGAGAAACAGCTATGCGAGTTCAGAAGTGCAGTGACGTTAATGGACAGCATTTTGAACAATTGTTGTAATGTTTTGTGTTCATTTTTTTGTATTCCAAAGCCACCTTATGTATAACAAGGTAATTAGAACAAAATTGTATTTTCTTATTTTCTTTTTACTGTAATTTTGTTTGTATTTATCGCACTATTACTATGACATCTGAATAAATTCCTTATTAATAGTACTAATAAATGATACAGCGGTACCAATATGGTTCCATTTGAAAAAATTGAATTTGTCCCCAAAAATCATTTTGATGAACTTTATTTGCTCATAAATCACGTAATTTAGTATTTTTGAAAGATTTCGATTTTTCTAGCATTACATGGATCATTTAGAATAAATCGGTACCGCCATGGCACACTTAAATGGAAAACTAAAAATTATATTATAAAAAAAATTTACGATTAAAATGTCACTTGTTTGGTGTCGTTGGATTCAGAAAATTATGCAAAATTCAAAAATGCAATAATATACAAAAAGTTGATTGAAGATGAAATTACTTTGTGAAAATCCATTTTGATTTAAGAAATTATAAACACTTTTTTACTTGTCTAATAAAGTGAAAAATTAGACAAGTAAAAAAGTGTTTATAATTTTTTAAGTAATATACAAGATGTTTCATTTAAAAATCGAAAGTTAGTGTCACTTCCCGCAAAACCGGAAGTGAAAAAAATCACTTGTAGTCAAAAAGTGCAGCTTATTATGTCCTGTTACACCCGGTATATACGAAAAAATAGAATTTTAATAGTAGGGCTTCGGTTTACCTTATTGCTGTCTGAAGATTTTACCGATCCCTTTATGTCACTATACTGGGCTAGACCAGTAAAGATGTATTCTCCATTCAAACAATTGACCATGAACAGTTAACTTTCTAGACAGTTGTAGAAAAATATATTTATTTATATTATATTTTTTAGTTCTTATTTTTTCCTAACAGAGTTGGGATCCGAAATTAAGAGAAATTACACAGAGCGTCAAGCCTACTAAATATCATAAGTTACACATAATCACATATCACAATAGATACAACAGCGTCTTGGACTTGGCAGAAGTGATAAAGGTGGCAAAGAGGCCCAGGTCCCCTCCCGAAATGTTTGCTTTCCATCAAAACTACTACTAATAATTATTTAATACACAGGCCTGCAGAAAAAAGTTCTGTCCTAAAGATCAGACCCAACTTTTCCCATGTATTTTGATGCAATGAAACCGAATTTAGTAAAAAAATAAATTTTTTTGACGCGTCAATTTTTTTCTACACCTCCTATAACCCTCTATAATCCCCTAAGGGGGAATTTTTTTTCAAATTTCTGTAAGGGTTTTTTGGGGTCGCTGATCCACGAATTTGAAGTCGAAAAGAAATTTTGACATAATGACAGCTGTCAAAGAGGAGCCAAATTTCTTGAAAAGTGTAAAAAGTCAATATTAGGAGCTTATTACTAAGTTTTTCGGTTGCTAATCATGACTCGGTAGTCAAAAATGAACTCTGACATTTTTCATGAAATTTGACAGCTTGTTGACGGCTGTCATTATGTCAAAATTCATTTTTGACATCTGATTCGTGATCAGCAGTCCAAAAAACTTAATAATATGCTACAAATATTGACTTTTACATTTTTCATGAAATTTTACAGCTTGTTGACAGCTGTTATTATGTGAAAATTCATTTTTGACTGCAGATTCGTGATCAGCGAACCAAAAAACTTATAGAAATTTTGTCAACAATTTCCTCCTTGGGGGATTATAGAGGGTTATAAGGGGTCGTAGAGAAAAATTGACGCGTCAAAAAAATTTTTTTGCCAAATTCGATTTCAGCGCATACATGGGAAAATTTTTGTCCGATCTCTAGGACAGAATGTTTTTTGTAATTAATGATAAAATAAAAAATACATACTTTTTCCGTTTTGTAATTAATAAGAAAAAAGTATTGAAAATTAAATATTTTTTTGTGTGTATAGCTCCGCTCCCTCCTCCCCAAAATCGTTATAAATCCGCTACTGATTGCAGTAGTTAAATATGGGTAATATTAACTCATCCCATTGCTCATTCCTAAAGTTTTCCAATGATCTGAAAATTTATTGCCGTTTCATTGATGCACAATTTCAATTTGTCTTCTATATATCGACAATGTTTTTCTCGGCAGAATAGCATAGCGATAGTTTTTTCAACATTCAACTTTAAATTATGATCCTTAAAGTAATTTAGAACAGAATTTAAAACGTTGTTTGCATGCATAGTGGCTTTATCTATATTTTCTGTGTTAAAAATATGGAGCAACATAGTGTCGTCGGCATAATCTGGAGGATGTGAGTTTACTTTCTGAAATAAATCTCCAGTATAAATTAGAAACAGTAGCATGCTCAGAATAGATCCTTGAGAGACACCGGATATTACAGCAGTTTGAGAGGATCATCTATTTCAGACAGTGATACTTTGAAATCTGTTACTTAAATAAATTTTAAAGAGTATTACAGCAATTTTGGAAAATCCATAGTAATTCAGTTTAGCATAAAATGTGTTCTGAAAATAAATGTGTCAAACAAAATATTTCTTTATTGTTCCTGTTTGTTTTTATGAAAAATATAGTTTTAATTTTCTCGTCTTTTTTTATTTCGGGTGAAGGCGAGGGGCAAAAAAATGGTGATTTTCCAAAGGCTCCAGCATGTCTAGTTACGGCAGTGACATTAGGCTCTAAATATATAAGTACATTTTTCTCTTTTCTATGAGAATAAAAATAATAGTTCAAAACCGTCATTTTTACTTTCTCATCTATCTATACTGAAAATGAAAGTATTGGCGTGCGTCGTGAAAAAAAAAACAAATTCCAGATTATGATGAAAATGATCGTTTTGACATCGAAAAATAGAAAATTTATCCGAATTGGCATGCCGTCTGTGTGTTTGTGTGTCGCATTTAATTTATTTTGGCCGCATTTTCTCAAACACGTCTCAACATGGAAATCTGAAATTTTACATATAATATCTGTGATGTTCAACGACGAACCCTATTGAATATCAGTGAAATTGGTGCATCAGGGAGGGCACGCCTTATGGGACAACATTTTTTTGTGTCATCAAATAATATCTCAAATAAAAATTTTTCCTAATGAGGAAATGTGCCGAAAAGAAATCTTGACAATTTCTCGTAAGATTAACTATTAAAGGTTTAAAATTAATTTCATTAAATTAAAAAAAATTAGGTCGGTCTCGGCAATACTTATATCCAATTTGAAATAAATGAAAAATAAATTATTTTGTTTTGTTTTATTCCGTCCTCGTTTATCTCATTTGTCTCCTTTATATAATTTGTCTTAATGATAAACGAGGCAATCGTTTCTCATTTGTCTCATTTATCTCATTTGTCTCATTTGTTTCATGTGCCATTTATTTTATTTTTCTCATTTGCCTTTGATACTTCATTTGTCTCAGTTATCTCATTTGTCTCATTTGCTTCATGTGTCTCGTTTCTCATTTGTCTCATTTATCTCATTTCTTATTTGTCTCATTTGCCTCAATTGTCTCATTTGCCTCAATGGCTCATTTGTCTCGTTTTATCATTTATCTCATTTGTATAATTTGTCATATCTCATTTGTCTTATTTCTGATTTGATTCAGTTCTGTCATTTGTCTCACTTTCCTCATTTGTCTCATTGGTCCCATTTGACTTATTTATCTCATTTGCCTCATTTATCTCATCTTACTTGGCATAAATATTTATCTTATTTATTTTGTTTATTTTCATATTAATTGTTTTATGTAAATAAATAAAATAAATGAAAATGACATTTTAAATTAAAGTAATTTATTTCTTTTATGCCAAATTAAAAATGATGATGAAAAAAGTACTATCTAGTAGCATCTATCCGCAACCGATTTTTTTCAGTGTACCTCCTTGACTAATTACCAACATGTTTTATCAGTAACCGTTTCCGTAAATTGAAATACAGTACCTAACTATATGTAATTTAAATTTTTTCTCTATGAAGTAAGAATATACAGGGTGGGGCAATAGTGCGTCGGACCTCGATATCTCGAGTTCTACGATAGCTAGAAATTTTTTAAAAAATTGCAAGTAAACTAGATAAAAAAGTCTATAACTGGAAATTATTTTCGAATATACAGGGCGAGCCGACGAAATTACAGGACCAAGTGCCTTTTTTTAAATAGAATGCTCTTTCTAGGCTCTATTCATTCCTATATTAGTATTGGTTATCTCCCAACCACTTTGATGTAATGAATTTTTTTGTTGAAATAATGCCATCTGCAGATGGATATTAAAATAATCACAACAGTCACAATTATGGGTTTTAAGAAAAACTTATGTGAATACCAGTTACGAGACATCTAATTAATGTTTCTGAATCATTTTCATTTCCTAAAAGTGTACAGGGTAGCCAAAAATTAGTATTCAATTAAGAATTTTATCAATTTTTTCAAATGGAACACCCTGTATATTTTTCAACGATGTGATGTAAAAATGAAAAAGAACATTTTTTGTAAGTACTTCCCCATGGCTAATTGTAACCATTTTTGTTTTATTGAGCAATAATTACAACATTCAAAAGTAAACTTAAAAAAATGAGGTTTCTTCAAATAACTCAGTAGAAAAAATTAGAATAAATGTTCCACATGTTGGCCATTTTGATTGACACATATCTCTATGCGCTTTTGAAATGAGGTTCCCACTGTTTCTAAAACTGCCGGTGTGATAGATCTAAAGGCAGTTAATATTCTTTCCTTCATATTTTGTACTGTTGTTGGTGTGTCTCTATAAACAATTTCCTTCACATATCCCCATAAAAAGAAATCCATTTTTGTAAGATCTGGGGATCTAGCAGGCCATTTAGTGGGTCCATTTCTTCCAATCCATTGATGAGGGTAGGTATTATTTAAGTGGTCTCTAACTGTATTTAAATAATGTGGTGGAGCACCATCTTGCTGAAACCAGATCCTATTTCGAATTCTTCCAGGGAGATTTACCAATAATTGTGGCAGATAGTTTTCCAAAAACTTGCATAAAAAAGTGAGGATTTTCCGAAGCATAATAATGAAAATTGTGCCTATTAACAAATCTATTTTTATGAAAAGTTGCCTCATCAGTGAATAAAACATTATTGAAGAAGTTGACATCAACTTGCATTTTACCTCTGGCCCAATTACAAAATTGTAGGCGCTTTTGAAAATCGTCATCAGATAATTCCTGGTGCATTAGAATATGATATGCATGCAACGTATTTGTTTTTAAGATTCGACCCACAGACCTTCTACTTATTCCTACTAATGAGGTCACTTCTCTTTAACTAACATGGGGATTCTCAACCGTTGCCAACACCACAGAAAACTCATTTTCTTCGTTCACAACACGTTTTATTCTTTCACTTTTTTTATATTCGACATTTCCAGTTTCCAGAAATCTATCGAGAAGGTTTTGGAAGCTGCTAACATATGGAAACCTTCTTTGAGTATAACGTGGGTGATAAATTCTATTAGCAAGTAAACAATTTCTGTCGGACTCGCCCAAAACAAAAGTCATGTCTACAAGTTCCGCTTTATTAAAATTCAATACAAATTGTAACTAACGACTGATAAGTGTGATAAATGCTCCTTTGTACACGACAATTTATACCAAACTGAGGTTTTATTGCTTGTCGAATAACGAAAACAGCAAAAAAATTTACAAAAAAACATTACAGTAAAGGACTGGTTAAATACTATTTACTCATTTCAATGGAAATGGTCCCACTAAATGGCCTCATTTCAAAATTGCATAAAGACGTGTGTCAATCAAAATGGGCAACACGTCGAACACCTATTATAAATTTTTCTAATGAATTATTTGAGGGAACCTCTTTTTTTAAGTTTATTCTTGAATTTGACACTTATTTATTTATAACACGAAAATGGTTGCAATTAGCCATAGGGAAGTAGTTACAAAAAATTTTAGTTTTTCATTTCTATATCACATCGTCGAAAAATATACAGGGTGTTTCATTTGAAAAAATTGAGAAAATTCAATTTAAAAAGTTCTTAATTGAAAAATAAACATTTATTTATTTATAAAACGAAAATGGTGGCAATTTGCTATAGGGAAGTACTTACAAAAGATGTTCGTTTTTCAGTTTTACATCACATCGTTAAAAAATATACAGGGTGTTCTATTTGAAAAAATTGAGAAAATTCAATTTAAAAAGTTCTTAATTGAATACTAATTTTTGGCCACCCTGTACACTTTTAGGAAATGAAAATGATTCAGAAACATTAATTAGATGTCTCGTAACTGGTATTCACATAAGTTTTTCTTAAAACCCATAATTGTGACTGTGGTGAGTTTTTTAATATCCATCTGCAGATGGCATTATTTCAACAAAAAAAATTCATTACATCAAAGTGGTTGGGAGATAGCCAATAATAATATAAGAATGAATAGAGCCTAGAAAGAGGCTTCAAAAAATGTACTGATATACATAACATTCCATTTAAAAAAAGGTATTTGGTCCTGTAATTTCGTCTTGGCTCGCCCTGTATGTTCGAAAATAATTTCCAGTTATAGACTTTTTTATCTAGTTTACTTGCAATTTTTTAAAAAAATTTCTAGCTATCGTAGAACTCGAGATATCGAGGTCCGACACACTATTGCCCCACCCTGTATGTCTTTGAGATTTCTGAGTGACGGCATGTGGATTATATTTTTTGTCAATCGTAGTTTGTCGCTTATAATTAAACTGTCATAAGGCTACCCGAACTCTTCGTAAAATTTCTACTACTGACTTTTCGTGCAAAATAGTGTAAATAATTTAAATAGAACATAATTCGGCGTAACAGTGCCATAAGCTTACAATGATGTTCTTTCTTTATCTATTCAGTGCTTAACCATATATCTATATGGATTTAATTTATCAAGGTTATTGTTTTACATCACTTACATCTGCTACATTGCCTTACAGAATAACACCAATAAACCCATCAAATTATTAATTTCGAAGGAGAATTAAAATAAAAAGAAAACAAACCGTTTCTATCAGAAAATAAAATAGTAATACCATCTTGAATTGAGCACAAATACTTGAATAATAACTAATATTGTTAAGGATGATCTGTTATTTGCAGAACCCCAAGCAAAATACTGAATGGGTAATAAACCAGAAATAATGGATGCAGGAAGTAACACCCTGCATAATAAAACAAATAAGTATATGCAAAAGTGATTGGCATTGCACTGTTTAATTTTCATCATCTAATCAATCAATCAATGCGGATCGAAGCCGTGAAATAGACATTCCTTGTGCTAAATGGGTCATCAATCGCGAGCCAGATTTAACAGTTTGGTTACTTTAGCTTTTGAGTTCACCAGCGAAAAAAAACCGCCAGTCTTCCTCGTTCCAGTTTTCTCTTTCTTGTCGATTTGCATTGCGGTCATCCTACACCTAAACACTGTCAATACGTTTAGAATTCATGTTTCTATTTTCAACTGAGTATAATTTGGTTTTATATATCTTTTTGCGGGGAATGACATATCGGTTAACACTAAAATAGATGCCACGTAGACGACTACAAACCATTCACAGCACTTATTGTGAAGCTTTTATTATAAAATGAAATTGTCGTATTGGCACACAACGCTTACTGGGTATCTAATAACTTTATGTCCTATAAATACTCAGTTCTCTTAAATGTTACTAAAAGTTGACAATGCGATCACTTTTTGATTGTTAAACAAAAGCATTAAATCTTTCATCACTTGTTTATGGGATTATTTTAAACTAGTGTACAAAAGAAGAACCTACATAATATATTTATTGGTTTATTAATTTAGATACACCATCCAGCAGCATTTGCTTACCAATTATAGAATTTGAATATAGCATAATTAATTACAAAAAAAGAATAGTATGAATAAAAAAAATATCTGATCTGGCCAGCACATAACTTGCTTATACCAGTATATATTATCCTGATCAAAAAAATCATTCTATTTAATTCTTCACTTACCTCAATTAATTTAATAGCGTACCTTGAAATGTTTCATGAACATTTTTAAATAATTAATTATCAGCGTCATTCGATACTGTCAATAATAATTCATGTCACATACTTAAAAATTAAATCTATCCTAATCCCATTTTACGAGGCCAAATGTGTAAAAAATTTCAGTTTATTTTAGCGTTATTTAAGTATTTAGAAAATGTATTTTATTGACTTGATATAGTAGACATGATTTATAATTTTTCATCAAAAATATATTTTTTTGCAAAAACAAATAAAGAAAGTTTGAGTCCCGTGGTCCTCCTTTCAGCTGGCCAATTTTTTCACCACCGAATTTATCGTTTGTCTTTGACCTTTAAAACATGTGTACCAAATTTGAAAGCTTTATCTCAAAAACTGTGGCTGCTATTGCGATACTACAAACATGCCGACAGGTTTTTTTTCATAAAGTTATGTTTTTCATTATAATTCGTCCAGAAATGCAATAATTTTTTTTTCCGGAAATTGCACCTTTCTTCTTCTTTCATTCAATATGTAAGAGACACTGGTGGTACCACAATTCAGCAAATTTAATGTGTCACCTAAAACGTTGTTAAAAATCTTAACTGCCAAATTTGGAAAGACTCCCATTAGTATTTTTTGAGTTATCGCGGATACACACATATACACACATATTCACAAACACGCACCGACAGACATCATTCGGAGAATGGTCAGAATGGATTCAGGAGGGTTCAAAACGTATATATCAATCAAAATCTCGAGGTCTAAAAAAATCACTATTACTATACTTCCTTATATTAGGTACATAAGAAAATAAAAAGATGCAGTAAAAGCATTTGCGATATCAGGAGGTTGGCTGAAGTCGGTATTATCGAAATTAATTGTGTTCGGTAACGAATTCACACCTTTTTCGAAAGATAATCAACTGAAATGTAAGATCTTACAAAAATAACCACAGTCAAGATTATGTTTTGTATAAGATCTTTTTCGTACAAGTCAAATCGGGTTCAAAGGCGATTGAATAACCAGATCAAAATTATTTAGGCATTATTTTGATGATAGTCGTGTTATGATGACTCCACAGTAATCAGTTGGAATCATAAATATAATATTCAACCATTGCTGATTGGGCAATGTAGCTAATATCCATAACAGTTGTTTTTACAAAAATGTTTCATGTCTTAGATATTAAATTCTAAATATATTTTCCTAATCTGGTATCCAAGAAGATCACTCAAAAAATCTAAAAATAGCTGAAATCAAAGAAACAAACACGACTGACGCATTCGTTGCACTAAACTGAACTCGGGTTGAATATCATTTGGTCTGGATATACTCGTATTTGATGACGTATAACAAAATTATTAGAACCTGTAAAAAAAGCTCTTGTCAATTTGCCAGTTTATTATGTAATTCGCTTTATTTCACAAGCTAATTTGATGTAAACAATACGAGCTCAAAGAGATTTTCTGCGCGATTACCCTCATGTGCTCTATATATTTATTATAAAGGTAAACATATGCCGCCAGAAAATTTTCCAGGGAGGGCAAAAATAATATAAATGTTTTTATGAATTTTTTTATTGAAAAACAAAATATAAAAGGTAAATTGTAAAAAAATTAATGTAAACATTGATTATTGTTAATAAAACTAAAATAAACTTCAAAATCAAAAAAAAATAGCTACATAGCGGCGTGTATAAAAATGAAAATAATTTTTAAAAGCTTGCTTACACCAAATTTTTGGTATTAAAATTAAAAATCTTCTAAATGCAAAACAACAATTGTGGTAGTACAAAATCTCAAATAATCTTATTCTAAAATGCATATAAATATCCAAATGATGTCTGTCAGTGCGTGTGTATATGTGTATGTGTGTATGTGTTTGTGTATGTGTGTGTATGTGTGTATGTGTTTGTGTATGTGTGTGTATGTGTGTATGTGTGTATGTGTGTATGTGTGTATGTGTGTATGCGTGTATGTGTGTACGTGTGTATGTGTACGTGTGTGTGTGTGCGTGCGCGTGTACGTGTGCACGTGTACGCGTGTACGCGTGCGCGTGTCTGTGCGCGTGCCTGTGCGTGTCTGTGCGTGCCTGTGCGTGTCTGTGCGTGTCTGTGCGTGTCTGTGCGTGTCTGTGCGTGTCTGTGCGTGTCTGTGCGTGTCTGTGCGTGTCTGTGCGTGCCTGTGCGTGCCTCTGCGTGCCTGTGCGTGCCTGTGCGTGTGTGTGCGTTCTAAATATATTTAAATATAAAATAATCCAAAAATATAGATCTGCTATAGGTAATAAGCCAACTTGTAGGTGGACAAAATCACAATAATAACATTGCCAAATTGTTTACGTTTTTTGTTCATTGTAATAATAACCTGAAAGAAGTATATCACATTTTTATTTAATCTCTTATATGATGTGCGACAGATCATTTGCCCTGATTTCGTTTCAATATTTACGTAGTTATAAAAGATTGTGATAATGGGTCTCATGAATAAAATAGAAGCATTTGCTTGAAGTAAGAAGTAGAAGCAAAAGCAAATGCTTCAGAGCAGAAGGTAGTAGTAAAAGCATTTGCTTCATTTTCATTAATAATATTTTGCTTTTGCTTCATAGCAAATACTTCAGACTTTGTAGCCAATGCTATGTTTTAACAAGTCTTATATTACTTTCCTAATGTTATGAATGCCTAAATGTTTATTTTAGTCTTTGATACATGGTATTTTTTTATAGAATTTCAAAAATGCAATTTTTTTAGAATCTTCAACTGACCGACGATAAATATTTTACAAAAAAATTTTAATTTTTGAATAAAAATGAAATCATTTTTTGAGAAAAATATTTTTTGTCGAGAATTTAAAAAAAAAATCCAATGAAATTTTAATTTTTTATCGAGATTATACTAAAGGGGGGTAGGTGATGGAGGATTTGGATTTCATGGGATTCGACATCTCTTCATTTATTGGTCTGTAACTTTTTTTAAAAGAAAATTCTCTATCTTCTTTTTTTAATGCATTCTAAAAATGTTGCTGCGTCTGATGGTGTATCGCTCGATTTTCTATATTGATTTGAAAACGCCATAATTTCTACATTAGGTGTTGCTTTACCAAAGCGCAGTCTACTACTGAGGTACTTACACTTTTTTTTGAAGCAAATACTAAGTAGGTAGTAAACACGCAGTTTTATTCAAATAATTAGTTTTATTCATATTTATTGAGGCGTTTGTCTCTAGTAAAGCAAATGCTTTTACTTTAAGTACCAGGCAAATCCTCTGAAAATATTAACCATGTAGATCATAGGTTTTGCTTCATAAATATGTAGTAATCTTTTATTTATCAGGGTCAATATCTCTCCAAGGTGAAGTGGCATCGTGTGGTTTGCTTAGTTTTCTTATTATTATTATTATTATTTAATACACTGGATTGAGTAAGTGGTCGGTTCCTTGTGAAACATCTTGTAAATAATTCTTATAAAGAAATACACTGCTTTTAGATGATTCAAATAAACTGTATTTAGATACACTCTACATATGTTTCGGCTTTCTAGGCCTTTTCTCAAGAGCATTACAGATAAATACTAAAGTTATGAGCACAATTTACCTAATATATAAACTTTCACTAATATGGTTAAAATTACAGGAAATTCCCTGGGTAGGCACTTAGTTTTATTACCCAGGGAATTTCCTGTAATTTTAACCAGATTAGTGAAAGTTTATGTATTAGGTAAATTGTGCTCATAACCTTAGTATTTATCTGTAATGCTCTTGAGAAAGGCCTAAAACGCCGAAACATATGTAGAGTGTATCTAAATACAGTTTATTTGATTCATCTAAAAGCAGTGTATTTCTTTATAAGAATTATTATTATTTATATCCAGATACCAGGAATTTTCTTTTCTCAATTCTGAGAAATATTCCACTCTGAAAAAAAAGGGCAGGTCGAATCTCAAAGTGGATAACTTAAATGGAAAATTAAATGCCATTAATTTAATAATACCTTACAAGTGGACAATCTGATAAAACTGACGACTTTATACCTTCAGCTGTGACAATTTTTAGAAGAATTTCTCTCACAAAACTAAATAAAAAAGAAAACAGTTAACCAGTAAAAGAGAATTGCAAAAGAAGAACAACAGTTAAACAGGAAACACAAATCGATGAGCAAACAGGGGTTTAAAATACAACGAGGAAAGAGAAATATTGGAATATGGCTACGATGAATCTTTTTTTTTTAATAGAGATCTGTTTTATAGATTTGAGTTAGTTACTTATTTCTCATTTTTAAAAAAATGTAAATCATTAAGTGGTACAGGTGGTTCAATTTGGCAACAAAACGGTACAAGTGCATTGAAAAAAATCTAGACTAATTTTCCAAATTTTATTACCAAAAGAAGGTGAGAACATGCTGAAATTTGTACCGCTTTTGCTAACAACTCATGAAGAAATATTTATTCAAGCATGCTTTTTGCAGATTTGTAAAAATGTAAGAACTATAGAGTCTGTTTTCGCCACATTTTAATTTTTGGACATGTACAGGGTCATTCATTATAAATTACCCACCCCTTATCATCGTTATTATTGCCTATAGAAAAAAAAGTTTTAAATAAAAGTTGTGTGGTTATGACTGAATTTTGTTAAAATGCTATCAAAAGTACAGTAGCGTGCAGATTTCAGGGCATACAAAAAATTATATTTTTTTTAAATGGGATATATATTATTAAATTTTTGGAATGATCCTTTGTTCCTGACTTCAAAAATATACCATATGTTACTCCTACCATATACCGTTTTTAAGTTATTAAACGCCGAATATCTTAGTTAAACTAATTACTGTAAATATGGAAAAGGTAACATTATTAAAGTGAGCTATGAAAATGACAGCTATTATGTTTGATAAGTGATATTTCTTTAATGAAATAATCAAAATGGTTTACAGTGAGGAAGAAAAAAACCAAATATTTATACAAAATAGATAACAAAGATTTATTTAGAAAATTTAAATATAAATAAATGATAACTTAACTCATAAAAGATGTTCAATGTGTCCAGCATTATGTTTAATGCATAATTGATAACGTCTTCTTATATGTATAATTGCACCGGAAATTGCTTCATTATTTACATTCAGATTGTTTATTTCAAGTCGAATCCTGTCTTTAATGACTTGAATACTATTATTATTATTATTATTGACAATGTCTTTTAGAAATCCACAAAAAAAATTAATCCATAGGGGTCAAATCCAGACTCTTAAGTAGCCATTTAATAGATCTTTTATTCCCTATCCATATTGGGAATACATTATTCAAATGATTTCGAACGGGTAGGACACTATACGGAGTTGCCCTATCCTGCATCCAAATCATATCATCAAGTTCGGCTTCCGGAAAATTCTGCAAGAGAATATTTTCGCTTCTGGGATAATTATTTCCAGATAGGTAACTCCAGTTAAAGTATAATCATAAAATATAAGCCCAACAATTTTGTTTCTGAAAATTCCACACCGAACGCTAACAGTTTTCCTTCCTGATTTTTTTATTTTTTTTTAACAATCTTTTTTGTGTTGTGTTTGTTTTCCCACGACGTTCGATTTTTTCTATTAAAGACTTCTGCCGTAGAAAAGGATGATTCATCAGTACATAATATTTTAGTAAAAAAACCTTTGAATCATCTGGCGGCAAAAGTCCAGTCTTTTCCTTTTATGAACCTCTGTTAAAACTTGTATAGGTAAAATTTTATATGGTCTGTAGCTGTTATTTTTTAACGTACGTTGGATATTGGAATAACTTTTACCTAATTGATTGACTGCATTATTTATACTATATTCAGAATTTTTTTAAAAAATAACAAAATATTTCAAAAAAGTCTATTCGCGGATAAATATGGATGGGTTTGCCTTCGAAATGTAACAGTATATCTAGCTGCTCTTCCTGGTTTGCTTGAACTACACGCTTTTTTCTACTAAAACTGGAGGTATTATTCACCTTTCTGTAAATATTTTTGAACGTATTTTCTGATGGTGTTGGATGATTTGGATACAACACCATATATTCTCTTTTTGCTGCACTTTTATTTCTGTTATTTTGTATATATATATATATATATATAAGTAAATATTTGGACTTTTTCTTCCTCACTATAAATCATTTTGATTATTTCATTAAAGAAATGTCACTTATCAAACATAATAGTTGTCATTTTCATAGCTCACTTTAATAATGTTAACTTTTCCATATTTACAGTAACTAGTTTAACTAAGATATTCGGCGTTTAATAACTCAAAAACGGTATGTGGTAGGAGTAACATATGGTATATTATTGAAATCAGGAACAAAGAATCATTCCAAAAATTTAATAATATACAGAGTATCTCATTTAAAAAGATTTATTATTTTTATGTATCCCAGAAATCTGCACGCTACTGTATTTTTGATAGCATTTTAACAAAATTCAGAGTCATAACCACACAACTTTTATTTAAAACTTTTTTTTCTATAAGCAATAATAACGATGATAAGGGGTGGGTAATTTATAATGAATAACCTTGTACTATTTTGCTGCTTATCCCTTCAGTTGTTATAAAGAGTAAAGATTTAAAATAATGGATTAACTTTAAACAAAAAAATTACTCGCGTTTTATTTCTCTCAGATGTCTATTTTCGAAAAGTTGTAATTATGTGAAAATAGTTTGGTTCTTCTGTTTTTACAACTGTTTTATTACAAAAAACCGCAGCCAATTACTTGGGGATCAAAATTTCCTCACCGTGGTAAAAGTCGACGTGTGGTGGAGTTTATAATAAAAGTAATTCTTGACGTTTCAAAAAAGTCACCGTTTTTGACGTTTCAAAAAAAGTTACATTTGGACGTTTCAAAAAAGTCACATTTTTGACGTTTCAAAAAAGTCACATTGGTGGGGATTTCTCGAATATTTTTTTTAGACATTGGGACCGATTTTGCTCATCAACGAACTCAGTCTCTTCCTTGACCTCTAGAATGTGTGTACCAAATTTGAAAGCTTTATCTCAAATACTGTAGCTTCTATCGCGAACACACAGACAGACACACAGACAGAAAATTTTTTCTGTCTGAAATTTTGTGTATCGTCATAATTCGTCGAGATTTGTCCAGAAATGCAATAAAAATTTTCAAAATATTGTTCACGAATACATAACTTCCTCACTTTGAGGGGTGAGGATGTAATAACTTAAAAATATCACAAATGCCAGGTTTTACCGATTTTCTTTAAATATAAATTAATGATAGTAAATACACCTGCAAGGTAAGCAAATTTTAAAATTTCAATTTATATAATCATTTTATATTTAAGGCTGTATTTTCACTAGGTATCTAATTTAAATCTATATCTCGCTATTCAAAATTTTTTCTTTAGTAATATCGAAAAACTAAAATAAATGATTTATCTTAAATACCATGTAGATTTAATATATAGGGTAGTAGGCAATATTTTTTTTTGTTAATAGGAAATGTGATTATTTAGTTTCGTAAAATGACACCAAATAAAATATTCATATTTCTTATTAACAAACAAAAAATCGGTTCAGTATAGCCTGTAATTTTATATGTTAAATCCGTATGATGAATCATTTGTTTTCATTTTTCGTTCTCATCAACAGAAAAATTTTAACAGTTTTATGTATGCAATTCTGGCGAAAGTAGCGTGCTAACACTGCCTTAAAACTAGTATTTTATATTTCATTAAGACGTCAACATACAGCAAGAAATCATTGTTAGTTCGTTGTTATATGACTGATACGAAAATGTTTAATAGTTCAAGATTTTTTATATTTGTGTAAATTTTTGAAAGGGTGCCAAAATATGATAAATTATTGTAAGATTCGGTTTTTAGGAATTTTTATTATGTTGGACATTCTAATATTTAAAATAACTTTTGATATAGTTACCTACTCAAAAAGAAATTTTAGAAATGGTGTTTTGGTAAACTTAATCTCGTACTTTATACGTATGCTTCTGCAAGCTTTCTATAAATTTCATAATATTTTCTTAATTATTGTTTACAACTATCATTTTAATGTTATTTAAATAACCACTAGTGCTAAATAAGGGTAAGGTATTTGACTAGTTGGTCAGTATCCTATCAATTAAACAAGGGATACCACAGGGTATTACTTGGCACGGTATTAGTTATTATTTATGTAAATGACTTAATTTACCCCAATTTAAGTTTTTCGATTTTAGTTGAGGTGTCAAAAACTACTATGGGCCACTATCTTTTAGCAAACTGCCAAAGGTAATAATAAATTTAAATTTTAAAAGTTTAAAACAAAATATTAAAAGGATTCGTGTCGCAAACGTATTTTATTTTTAAACTACAATTTATTTAAATATTTTATAATAGATATATTGTAAGCATACTGTAAAATCAGTAGTTTTATACAAAGCCCAGTCAAATTGTCAAAAAAAGGAGGAAATCTTATATCATACAATCTTTCTTTTAACAATTTGACTATGCTATTTATAAAATGATTGGTTTTACAATCTGCCAACAACACAATAATATACATTTAATAGCATTGTATCTGTGGATATGAAATCATTTACCTTTTTATTTTAGAAATGTGTTTAAATATGTATTTGATTGCATATATAGGTATATATTTTAAAACACTAGTTATAGAACTAACTAGTTATGATATTTTATTATGTTATATTTCTTATAATACTTTTTAAATTATTGTTTTACAGTACTATTTTAAATTGCTTAATTAAACTGACGTGTCTGACTGTGTTACACTAAAAAGATAAATAATTTGAATTTTAACAATGGCTATACATTACAATTTATTGTAAAAACATCATTTATTTAGTTTTATATAAATGTGGTTTTTCCTGTATATTTGCAGTTGGCGTAATATCCCATTAAAAGTTAATGCTTCATTATTAACGCCACAAAGATACGGACAATATAATTTATTTGAATGTCTCAAATTTTTCTAAACAACCTATTACGAAAATAATTAATTAGGACGTTCGATGCCCTTATTAATATTACTCAAAATTTATAAAACAAAATGCATTTTAAATTACAAGTATTTTTGTTACCGTAGTATTTTATCGTTGATAAAGTAAAGACTGTTTCTGTGTTTAATGTTGTATTTACATTGACCTGTTTTGTACCAGCTTTTGTTTGTTTTACTGTTTTTCTGTTTACTGTTTTACTGAGTAGTGATTATGAAGAAGACAAACACTATTTAACTAGTCCTGAGGATGCTAATAAATATATTGCAAAACGTCGACTAAATTAAAAGAGTAGTTTTCTATTTTGATTGACCTATTTCCCACTAAGTTTTAATATCAATATATAGCACGTCACTAAACATTAAAAAAATTTGAAAAAATGTATAAAGATTTAGAAGTTTAAATGAAAAATATACAAATATTGACAAATACATAGTAAAAGAAATTTTGAAGAAAACACACGCACCCTACAAAATGCTCTAAACTTGATATTTATGGTAGAGGGTTGTCGGTGCAACAGCAAAAATTTAAATGACGTTGAACAGCTAATATTTAGTTTTCTTTCTTAAACTTTCATTTAGGTTTACAATGTAAAATTTTACTCAGCTTTCTATATTCAGAATCAAACACTAAATTATCGCCAAAAATTATTCAAAAAAAGCCCAAAAAGCTTCAAAAAATTGTTAAAAAATCCAAACTTATCTAAAATTCATTTTGAACCCGTATTATTGCCTAAATTTTTATAGAACAGAAAACTTGATTAATAAGTAATTACGCTTAAGTGGTTGTATAAACAGAAAAAAATAAGAAAATTAGAAAATATGTACTTAATTCCTCGAAATGTCTACCAATAAATCTGGTTTAATGCTGAAAATAATTAATAAATTTAAGTAATAAAATAAGGTTGGTGAAACTGAGGGGGAGGAAAATTTTTACGAAACTTGCATAAAACAGTGAATCATTTTCATTAGCAAGTAACATGTGTATACAGGGTGAGTCAGTTTTTTGTAGACAAACTTTAACAGGAGATAGAACACATGTTTTTAAAAAGAAAAGTTCCTATAAACATATGTCGTAGAACCCTTCGTTTCCGAGATACAGGGTGTTGAATATAATTTTTTTTTCTCGAATTTTCATTATAACTTATAAACGAATGCTTAGATTTTTTTCATGTTTGAGGGATAATGCCTATTAATTAAAGGGCATAAAACAAGCGATAATAATGTTCAAAAACTTGCACAGTGGCGGAGTGGAGGGGGTGGTCAACCACTTTCTTAAACAGAACTTCTACACCAATGACTATTTTTTTTTAAAAAACTGTTATTTTAGTTATCTACATACAGTTTAACAAAAATAATGTCCCTTCTTCTCTTTCGAAATTCCTGTGCGTTTCCGAGTTATTTTGATTTTTAGTGTTTGATGTGGTACTACATTAAGTAATTTATTCAGGGTGAGTCAGTTTTTTGTAGACAAACTTTAGAACACATGTTTTTAAAAAGAAGAGTTCCTATAAACATATGTTGTAGAACGCTTTGTTTCCGAGATACAGGGTGTTGAATATAATTTTTTTTTCTCGAATTTTTTTGAGTATGTATTGTATTTGAGTATGGCTTGATATAACAAATATTTATTTTGACTACATTGGAAAGAGATAAAGAATAAGAGATTTCGGCTTTTTAGAATCCTTAACAAACTATATTTAGGTAGGTTTCGTTGAAAGAATTAAATATTTAGCCGATAATTGATAATAAATAAATTACTTAATTTAGTACCACATCATACACTAAAAATCAAAATAACTCGGAAACGCACAGGAATTTCGAAACAGAAGAAGGGACATTATTTTTGTTAAACTGTATGTAGATAATGAAAATAACAGTTTTTTTAAAAAAATAGTCATTGGTGTAGAAGTTCTGTTTAAGAAAGTGGTTGAGCACCCCCTCCACTCCGCCACTGTGCAAGTTTTTGAACATTCTTATCGCTTGTTTTATGCCCCTTAATTAATAGGCATTATCCCCCAAACATGGAAAAAATCTAAGCATTCGTTTATGTTATAATGAAAATTCGTGAAAAAAAAATTATATTCAACACCCTGTATCTCGGAAACGAAGCGTTCTACGACATATGTTTATAGCAACATATCTTTTTAAAAACATGTGTTCTATCTCCTGTTAAAGTTTGTCTACAAAAAACTGACTCACCCTGTATAATTGTGACGAGGTACACTGGAGTGTCTGAAATAATTTTGCAAAAGTTGCTGTGGAAACAGATTTTTGTTTCCCATTATATATTTATTTTATTTTATAGAACTAGAAAAAATAAGTTGAGGTTTGTATATAAACATTTTCCTTAAATCAGTTCGTAAGGGAGCTACAACCCCTTAAAGGGAGTAAGTAAAACATAGTTATTTGCCAATATATTAGAAATGTCTCAAGTTGAACAAATATTTGAACCAATTATTAATTTCATAATGTTACATATTTTGTAAAATTTTTATCTAAACATCATGATTAGTGTGAATTTGTGCTATAATTTTTTTTGTCTTATTTTTGAAGTTATTTGTGTATTAATAATGCAATATAGTATATGTATGCAAGGATTGGAAGGTAACTATACTGAGTACCATAAAGTAGTGGCTCACTCCTATAAGTTTCTTTATTTTTGAACACATCGAAATGAAACTGGGGGGAGTCTAGAGCCATTAAAAAAACTGCATTTTTTGACATACGATGTAATTTTTTTTTACGCCACTTGGCTCTAACTTTTAATTTTCAAATGGAGCACCCTGTATATTAGTACATTTTTAAATTCAGGATAAATTTTTGAACATGTATGGTGATTTTTATAAATTTTTATTTATAAGCAGTTATAAATTTTGATGTAGACTGCTATGAAATAAAAAAACGTACCTTGTCATTTCAGTCTCTAAAAAAATATGCATAGTTACTATTATTAACCATTTTGTAGGTGTTTTAATGCAAGTAATTTAGTTTTTTTTGAAATAATTCTTTTTTTTAAAGGGACGGTAGTGGCCTTGTGTCCACTAAACTGTATTTTTTTACGAATCCGTTGATACCCCTATGCTGTAAAAACAGATGGTACTTGTAATATTTTAAATCTACAATTATTATTATACGGCTTACAAAAAATTTTTACCTTTGCATTTTATAAAACAACAGAATTGATATGACAGTTTTCTAATTGTTACAATGGTGAACACAAATAATGAAGAAGTTCTACGGGGAATGTCGTAAAAATGGAAAGCGTGCACACGAAATTTATAGTGCAAGATTTCTGGAACGAATACATCCATCCCGACATTATTTTAAGAAGCTGGAAAGGAAAATTCGGCGGAAACCAATGCCAATTTCCAATTTAAAATCTTTATTAATAATTAAATACATTGTGTCAACTTACATGGGGTACAAAATAAGATTTACATTAATATATACATATATACAGAAAAGAGAAAACTAAAAATATCAATTCATTCGTAAAATACTTAAAAATAATAATACAAATAAATTAACAAAGTATAACATTCTATATAAACATATGTACAATATAAATAAAGGGTGCACAACCCAACCCAGCCATAGTAAACTATGATCAAACTGCTTCTACGAGACAAATCGCAGAGGAATTAGGTTCAAATAAGGAAACTGTAAGACGCATATTAAAAAAACGCAAGTATCATTCTTTCAAATACAACTTAGAACCAACATCTTTATGAACATGATAATGATCGAAGGGAACAATACTATGAGTGGTTAAGCAATAAATGTGAACAAGACAGCCGATTTTTAGAAAATATGTGTTATGTGTTATTCTCGGATGAATCAAATAATGGAATGTTTAATCGACGGAACACTAGATACTGGTCTCAATAAAATTACCGATTAGTCAGAACCAATAATTATCAACAACATTATGGCATAAATGTCTTGTGCTGATATTTATGGACACCACATAGTTGGGCCTATTTTGTTTCAAGGAACATTAACGGGTGAAAGATACCTCGAGTTTCTACAAAATGAGATATGGGATGAAGTTGCAGAGCTACCATTAGCTCAATTTAGAAAGTTATACTTTCACCAAGATGGTGCTCCTCCGCACAATAGCAGAATTGCTTTAAATCATCTCACTGAGACGTATGGCGAGCAAGTGATAGCAACCAATGGTCCCATAAGGTAGCCTGCCAGGTCCCCAGACTTAACCTGTTTGGATTTTTATTTATGGGGATACCCCAAGGATAAAGCGTACGGGATACCAGTTTTGACATTAGAAAATCTAGAAAATAGAATTAAAACTGCATTCAATACTATAACATTTGAAATGTTGGAAAACGTCATGCCAGAGACAGAACATCGAGCAAGATAGTGTATAGCATGGGGGAGACCACTTTGAACAATACTTGTAATTTTTGTTAATTGTAATTATTTTAATTTAGATATAGTTTTGTTACAAAGTTTTCTTATTTATAAAATTTTAATTTAGAATTTTAAATAATGATAAACATATATACTTTTTTTTTCCTTAAAATGCAAATTTTTTGATAGCCGTAAAATAATAATTGTAGATTTAAAATACTACAAGTACAATCTGTTTTTAGTTTTTTTAAATAAATGTCCATAAAAACCCAAGCATAGGGATATTAATGGATTTGTAAATAAAATGCACTTTAATGGACACAACCAATTTTGTACAACCATTTTACCCCTTCATATTATGTGATCATTATATAGTCCCTAAAATGGATAGTTTTTGAGAAATTTTAAATTTAATTGATCTTAAAAATAATTTCGTTTTTTCACAAATAGGCTACGACTTTGACATTTAGTAATCACAGTGTTAGTAAATTAATGATATTACAATGAGACAAACAGTTGCTGTCACATAATTTCGTACCGGTAGAATTTTAGTACAGTAGTGTTTAAAATAATGAATTTTTCTGCGGAAGAATGGACAGATATGGTTTTTGTACTATGAGCAAGTATTAAAAACTGTTTACTTGCGACAAGAATGTATTATGAAAAATATCCAGATAGAAGGTAATCCAGGAAAGAAGCTTTTGAAAATTTACTGCAGCAATTTACTCGAACGGGAAATGCAGCACAGGAAAAAAAATTAAAGAACCAAGACTGCATTAACCCAAGAAAATGAAACGACTTTTCTGTTAAAATTTGCAGAAGATCCTCATATCTCGACTAGAGAAATATCAAAACAAAATGACATAAGTCGGACTATCGTGCAAAGGATTTTGAATAAAAACAAATTCCATCCGTACCATATACAACTAATGCAGGAGTTATTAGATGATGTTTTCGAAACAAAAAGTAACATTTTGTGAATGAGCTCAACAACAAATTCCTCAATGAATTCTGATGAAGTGACATTTCATAAAAATGGGTTTGTCAATACACATAATTTCCATTATTATGCAACCGAAAATCCACATTGTATATGGACTACCAGTCAGACAAGGTGGTCATTAAACGTAGGGGTTGGCATAATCGGAAATTATCTCATTGGGCCTTACTTTTTTGAAGAAAGACTTAGCAGCCTGATTTGCCTAAATTTTTTGGAGAATCAGTTAATAAATCATGTACCCATTCCAATCAGACAGAAAATGTGGTATTTACACGACGTAGCGCCAGTCCACCATACCACAGACATTTAAATAATGAATTTCCCAGAAGATGGATAAGTAGAGGAGGACCTTTTAAGTGGCCACCTCGCTCACCAGAGTCGACAAAAATGGATTTTTTTTTGTCAAAGATCAAGTATACAAAACACTCCCAGCTACAAAGAAGGATATGAGAGTTCGAATTATTGAAGTATTCGAAAACATTAACATCAATATGTTAACCCACGTTAGTCGAGCTTTTGAAAACAGTGTACATTATTGTTTAGAAGTAGCCGGTTGAACATTTGTTATAAATTTATATGTTCTTTTCATAGTTACCATTAAATTATTTTCCAGCCTTAAAATTATGAAAACAGGATATAATTTTGTATCTTTTAATTTTGGTTTTTATTTTCAGTTTTAAATTTAGAAAGCACAGTTAGTAGTTTTGTGTTTAAATTACAATTACTAAATGTCAAAGTGATAACTTGTGAAAAAACGCAATTATTTTTAAGTTAACAATTAAATATAAGATTTCTCAAAAACTATCCATTTTAGGGACTATATCATCATAACAGAATTTGAAGGGATAAGATAGTTGTATAAAATGGTGAAATAATATATTCCCTTTGAAATAACGAAGTTTTAAATGCTGGAAGATTGGCCAGTTGATGCCCCTGTATAAAATTTCCTGTATATTAAAATAAACTTTCGCTCCTCTCAGACATTTCGGCTACCTCTTATCTTTGCACTTACCAAATATTTTCACTTAACTGTCATTAACAAAATCTTTTTGATGTCTTTGCGATGAACTGTTTTTCCGTGAATTTTCATATTTTTCGCAATAACTTGGCAACGCCGCAGTTTTTTAAAATAAAGATTTAGTACTATACATAAAATTTTACGCTGAAATCAATGATGTAAAAATATTTAAAAAATTCGACCTTTAAGCTGTCCCGCTTTGCTGGAATACCCTATCTATTTCACAGTATTTTAGAAATGGGCAAGAAAGTAAGCCCTATATCTTTTATTTAAAACATTTTTTTCATATTTCTTATAATAAGCGAGATACTGGACTTCCTCGTATTAATGAGCCACCCTGTGTAATATCCTCGCACAGTATTTGCAGACTGATTCGGTCGGCAGCTACTGTGCGAGAATATATCTGAAGCCAACAATTGAGAGCGATCGCGTGTAAATGTGCGTATTCATGCGAACCGTGGTTCGCACGTTTACACTTCCACTGTGAGTCTACCTTGATACATATTTTTACTTTTTTTATAGAGTGTGATTTAGGCCCAAAATATCGTAAAACTGACACTGTAACCGAAATAATCATAAAAAAAAAAACACACCACATAAATTTGACAACCCCCAAATCCAAAGACGGAGCTGTTCAGGTGGGGCATACTCTGTTGGAAAAACGAGGACACACAACCACTCCTTTTACTTTATCAAGGTCGAGGCCGGGATTTGAACCCGTGATAGGCAGACAGTAACACCAGCTACTTTCATCACTCAATGCTCTAGCCCATTGCGCTATCGATCTCGGTACACTATTACGTATATAACAAATTAACTCAACACATTTTATGGAAACAACTAAAAATACATTTTATAAAATGACAACTAAGTCAATAACGATTATTATTTATGGGGCAGTATGTGAATTTAAAATATTTGAATCAAATCCAGAACTGTCAGTTAACTAAGAAAGTTGCAACTTTTTTTTTTAATGAATGCAAACATACAATTTCAAGCAATTAAATTTTTATCTACAAAATATAGAAAACAAGTGGTACATATATTAAAATTTTGGCAACAATTAATATCGTCCTACGCTAAAAAAACCTGAATCATTTTGGAGCAACGTATAATAAAATTTCGTATATTTTACAATTCTGGCAAGACTAAGCATTTTCATGCAACGGTATCACTGAAAACATTAATTTAATAACAGTTCCAATATAAATTATTAATAATTAACACATCTTAATGAAGGAAAACTAAATAGATTATTAGTGGAAATGTACTGAAAAATATTAAATAAAACAGTCTGCACTATATATGGTGATTTTAAAGTACACAGAGAAAATGCAGGAGATAATTCCTGAACAAATTTTAAGATGAAAAACAAATGAAATTTCAGGTCCGCCTGCCTGATATAGTCACAGTGACACTGCAGCCAGAGCGACTTATTTGTGTCCTTACATGATTCTGGTGATTCTTGTGTTACTGATTAGCCGATACAGTTCTATGACCGATCTGTGTACAAGCTCGGGTTCGTTTTTGTCTCCCAAAAGATGTTTTGTCTTTTGCGGTCCAGCGCCTCGCATATACAGAGTATATGTTCCCCTATTTCCGACGTCTCTACGCAGAGCCTGCATCCCAGCTCACCTTCATACAGCCCATTTATTGTAGGTATTCTTTCAGTGGTGCATGACCTATGAGTAACCCTGTTAAAATTCTCAGCTAGTTTCTGCTTAGCGTAAGCAATTGCTTTTTGTGCACAGTTCGGTTATGAATGCTTTGCCGTGTCTTTGTCCTGGTATGTTTCGTCAGTATTTGTTGTGTTCTTTTTGACCCAGTCTGATATGCAACTCCCTTGCGGTGCACTTTGGCACTGCAAGTGCTGGCTCTAGACCAAAAAATGCTGTGGCTGATCCTTCTTTGGCAAGTTCGTCAGTTTTGTTATTTCCTATTTCCACTGTGTCCTGGCACCCAGATCAGTTTGACTGTATTCCGTTCTGCCAGCGCCCTGAGTTTTCTAGGCTTTTCCACATTAGTCTTGATGTCACTTTACAACATTTTAGTGCCTTCAATGCCGCATGACTGTCTGAGACGATATGGATCTGTGTGCTTGTGTAAGCTCTCCTTGAGTTTTCGCCAATACACTGTAGAATATACCAGGCCCAGTTTTGGTTTCAGTCCTGAATATGTCTGTATACCAGATCAGTCCTCCGTTAAGGAAGTCTGGTGTACCTCTCTTCCATAGTTCTCAGTCTGGTATGATCACCTCGAGAGAATTATGGAATGAGTATTTGGGAGCCATGTGGTCTAACATCATTTCAAGAATGGGGTATGCCACAGTATCTTTGATTCTTTCATGACTCGTGCGAAGGCTATACGCGTCAATTCCCCTGAATATTGCAGCTGCCTCCCCTTATATTACTAGGTGGAGTAGGGGGGAGGTTTAACAGGGCTCCCATTGCTGCAGTGGAGATCGAGCGCAAGGCCCCCGGTATACCCAAACACGTCAGTCTTTGTCTTTGGTTTAGTTTGTTTGAAGCTTTTGCTTGCAACACCTTGGGCCATCATGCCAGGGCTGCATATATAATTAAGGATCTTACAACCATGGTATAGAACCAATGCACCTACCAGACTTGAGTGTCCAGGTTTTGCCACAAATTCGTCTAATTTTCTGTAAGGGTAATTGGCAATTATCGTTTTATTTTATCAATGTGCTGGTTCCAAGTAAGTTTGAAGTCGATCATGATTCCAAGATACTTTACCACCCCAGACGTTGTTATTTCTTCATCTAGGAGTTTTAAAGGTGTTAACCCTCTAGGTTTCTTCTCTTGGTGAGTGGGATAACGGTCATTTTTTGGGGACTTTTCTTGAGTCCCTTCTTCTTCACCCATTCCTGAGTGACCTTTATGGATTTCTGCATTAGTTTCCTAACCGTGCTATTAAATTTATCCCTTGCTGAGGTGACTATATCGTCAGCATAGCGTTGGACGATAAATTCTTATCTACTGAGTGTCTCGAGAAGTTCATCCACTACATGGTTCCACAAGAGAGGACACTTCTGCGGACACCCTTTCTTCACTTGGGCTCCAAGAGTTTCGCCTAGCATAGATGTGAATACCACCCTGCCTTTGAGCTTGTTCGCGTGGGATCGATCCCACACTTTCTGGCAGCCCTAGTAATTGAAGAGAAAGAGGTATTGTCGAAGGCCCCCCTCGATATCAAGAAAGGCTCCCAGCGCAACCTCTTCCTCAGTGTCTTCTCCATTCTCTTGATTAGTTGGTGGAGTGCTGTTTCTGTTGACTTTCCTGCTTGGTATGCATATTGGTTTGAGTGCACTGGTTTCGTAACAAATGCACCGTCTCTAATGTGTCTGTTCAGCTGTTCTTTCAAGTATAAAGGACATAAGACTGATTGATCATCGGGATTTGGCTTTAAAGTGTAAGGCTTTCCCGGTTTTACGTATAAATACCACCTAATAGGTTTCCATGCTCTTGGTATGTGACCCAGAGGCCATACTAGCACTGAGTATTTTACCAAAGTTCTGTTAGCATCAGATCCTCTGAATTTATTTAATTGATTAAATAAATTTGCCACTTCACGGCAAAAGATGTTTACCAAATAAACAGAAATCGTCAGTGCGAAGTAGGTATACGCAACATCAACAAGGAGGATCTGAGAATCATTAGTCGCTATGTGACAGTAGAATACTATCAAGTTATCAAGTTAATGGTAAATCCATCTACCAGTGTCAATCGCAATATATTAAATTGGAAAAATGCTCCGACAAAGCGATCTTTACTAAAAGGTATAATAAAAATTAAATCCAATAGAGAGGTGAGATTAATTTACAAATAATAATATATACTCAAAGTAGTACTTAAATACAAGGTACAAAAGTTGTAATCCTCTCACTTTATTTAATTGAAGATTAAATTAATTTGCCACATATAATCCTTGATGATTTATTTGTATCAAGTGTGTGTGGCAACTTAATTTAATCTTCAATTAATTGACAATGCGAGGATTACGGTTTTGGGAACCTTGTATCTAAATATAAAGGTACCAAAGTCGTAATACAATATTCCAATAGAGATGTGAGATTAATTTACAAATAGTAATTAATACTCAAATACCTAAGTATTACCTTAAGTATTTATTACTACTTGTAAAATAATCTCATAATTTTAGTTCTTGTTCGTGATCTATCCCATCCTAGATCCAATTCCTTAGCTACGCTACGCTGATGAGGGGCAACAACTCCGAAACACATGTCCGTAGCTGCATAATTGTTTCTTTTGGGGAATATGGCACTAAACCTTCTTTGTTTTATTTTGAACCCCAATAAATCTATCTTGTTTTATTTGTATGTGCCAGGTAGAAATGAGCAGTACACATAGAGCTCTGTGTGTTGACTGTGCTCATCGAGGCCCCAAATGTGGCACATGGGAGCATGAAGACACTAATTGAGTACTGTGTACTGTACTTTCCAGCCTTATTTTAGTTCTTGTTCCTGATCTATCCCATCGTAGATCCAATTCCTTAGCTACGATACGCTGATGAGGGGCAATAACTCCGAAACACGTGTCCGTAGCTGCATAATTGTTTCTTTTTGGGGAATATGGCACTAAACCTTCTTTGTTATAAGAAATATTATTCTACGATTGGACTTTGACGGATAGTGACGTGTCAGAGAATCCTAACCTATGAAGAAGTCAAGACAGCCACGCTAGTTTTGAGAGCAACGTTTAATTTGGGCAGCGATGCCTAATCTGACAGACTCAGTTTGATAACGACACCTGTTAATGGCGACGCTGGTCTTGATAGTTGAAATTCAACTTTGACAGTAACAACAGTTTGACATAAGAGTTTTTTCTCTGCAACAATCTCCCACTATATTAAAAGTTGGATTTCTTTTTATTGTATGTGATTTTACACTATTTATGTAATCAGTATCCATAAATGGTTGGATTTAAAAAAAAATTTAACTACAAAAAAAAATTTTTCTGTTACTGATTTACTGTTGCTATTCATTATTTATAATTTAAATTCTTTTTAAAACAGTAAAATTTGTTACGATCTTTTAATAAAATGCACTCTCCTATATTATTAAAATAATTTTATCATAATCAAGCGAGAGTTAAAAATAAATAAGAAAGATTATAATAATTAATTAATATTTGTTTCGAATCGTCAATCCAGTAACAACGTAGTATAAATCTATAACATAACCTAACATCGATTTCTGCTGATTTTTTTTAAATATTTAAATGTCAAAGTTTTAAAACAGGTAAAGATAACATTTTCTCTTTGTACTATGGTAAAAAAATGTATGTGAATGAGATTATAGTTGTATTTATAATTAAATAAGTAAATAATCAATCACTAATCACGCTTTGCTTTCATTGGCTGCTTGTGTTTGGTGCTAAACCTAGTCGGATGACGTCATAAGAGTAAAATTCAAAACTTTGTTATTTTTTAACCCCTTTCCGGGGCTCAAAAAATCCGGAAAAAAAGTGCTGTGAGCTCGTATTTATAAATACTATAGAATAAGCAAATAAAAAAAGATGTGGGAAATGCCCATTGTCAGTGTCACCGTGAGCGATAAAATATTTTTGACAGCTACCAAAGTTATGCTGGTTATGGTTGCAACAGTGCGCACTGAATATATCTCTGTCATTTTCTATAATTATGGCTTAAAATAGGACAGATACACTCAGTTTGCACTAGTGCAACCAATGGAAATCGCCATTAGTGTCATTTGGAGAGCTTGAATATTTTTGACAGCCTCCCCTGTCATTTTGACAATCATAAAATAAATTTTGAACAATTATAGAACTTCCGTTTGAAGTTTTACAACTGTTATAATTCTTATAACTTTTTTTATTATAACAGCACGTATAGCTAAGAGAAATACGAAATACCTATTACCATTTAACAGTACTACAACTGCCACTTCGTCTTTTTCGATTTGTATGAAACGTAATAAAAGTATTTTTAAATATCAATTACAGTTTTTTTCGTTCTTAGGAATTCATAATTAAAAATGCTTATCACAACAACACCTTACTCAAGGAATGAGTAATGCTAATATTAAATACTCATGTTTATGTTGCTTTAAAGTTTTAACTCCATTTTCTCTAAGATGTAGTAAAATGAGTAAGATAAATACTATAATTCGGACAAAAGATATATATTCGTATGGGACAAATAAGTAAATGAAACAAGTGAGACAAATAGACAAATGAGGTAAATGAGGTAAATGAGACAAATGAGGCAGAGGTGACAAATGAGGAAATTGAGATAAATAAGACAAATAAGAGGAATGAGAAAAATAATACAAATTAGATAAATAAGGTAAATAAGGTAAATAAGATAAGAAATACGTCTAAAGAGATAAATAACATGAATAAGATAAACGAGATAAATAAGATAAATGAGACAAGTAAGATACATGGATAAATAAGATAAACAAGATAAATAGAATAAGTTGAACAAATAGGACAAAAATGAGCACATTCAAAGAAGGGATGAGAAATGTTGCAATATTTATTTTACAAAATTGTTCCTAGTATTTTATTAGCTAATCGATTTTATCAAATTGTTCTCTGTATAAAGGCTCCTCTACACGTTGGCCAATGCGTGTGCCAATATCGCTGGCCAATGCGTATGGCCATCGTGTAGAGGGGGACTATTGGTCGTATTGGCGGCATTGGCAGAGCTGGTCCAAGCGTTGGCGACCGATCCGTCGTGTTGTCGGTTTTTCAAGACACATCAAAGGGTGTTGGCCTTGGCGCTGGCGGACGCTGGTAGCCACGTCCACACGTTGGCTGCATTGGCCTAGTATGTGAAGTGCTCCCGCAGGAATTGTAGGTTAAGATTTTGTGCTGTGCGGTGCTATAAATTTGTATTTTTATGGTACATAATGGCAGCGATGAGTAACGAAGAAACTTTTAAATTCATAGAACTTTACCAAGCCGAAAATTGTATTTGGAATCCTCAAAACAAATATCACAAAAACAAAAATATAGTAAGTAAAAATATACTAAGCATAAATAAATAAATCGCAGCAGCAGCTACCCTCATGACATTCATTGTTGATGTTGATATTGGCCTGCGTCGAAACAAACTGAATGTCCTTCCAACGTGTGGACAGATCACCAATTTCCTTGCAAATAACGCCCAATACGTGCGCCAGCGTGTTGGCCAACGCATTAGCTAACGTGTAGAGGAGACTAACATTAATTTGTTGTATCCATATATATCTTATTATATTTTTAACAAATATAGATTGATCTTTTTTACATTTCATTAGAATATGAATATACAAAAATAACATTAAAACACTGAAAGTGTAGTTGATATCTTAAATTATTTCCAACTTCGACTATAATAATTCTTTCACTTTAAAATACATAATATTTTGCTGGGAAGCTATAATAAGGCGTAAACAATTCTAATAAGTTTCAATATAATCAAATGGTAGCACGGTACGACGAGAAAATTTAATAAATTAACAATAAAATTCCAAAACGCGATTAATGATATCTTGTAAAATTGAAATAATTAAAGAGAAAAATAAATAAAAAATAAGATCCGACTTTTTTCTAAGGGGTCCTTTTTTTATTTTTTCGTCCAAGTTCTTATTTGCAATTTTATTGACAAACGTAAAAAAGTTAGTTTTCAATATTTTTCATTTAATTTTTTTAATGCATATAAAGAAATGTATATATATGTATATATATATTTTTTTTATTATATATATATATATATATATATATATATATATATATATATATATATATATATATATATATATATATATATATATATATATATATATATATATATATATATATATATATATATATATATATATATGAATAGTGGTGAGAGGTATGAAACTTCTCATATAGTCTGAATGCTACTATCCGACCGACATCCTAGATGTCTGTGGGAATTGACAGGTGATATTGGCTATCGATCTATCATGATTTGAAGGTGTAATTCAATGCAGGTCGGGGTATTTGCCCGCTGAGTAGTTGTTTCCATCAAATCATATTTAATATCATATATATATATATATATATATATATATATATATATATATATATATATATAGACAAATGATATTGGCTATCGATCTATCATGATTTGAAGGTGTAATTCAATGCAGGTCGGGGTATTTGCCCGCTGTGTAGTTGTTTCCTTCAAATCATATTTAATCACATTAGTTTAGTCCACCTGGGCTAGGGGTCGCCGCTCTCGGTACTTGCTGTAACGCAAGTCGCTATCCGCCACAGAGACATCTAGGATGTCGGTCGGATAGTAGCATTCAGACCATATGAGAAGTTTCATACCTCTCACCACTATTCACTTCACCTTAGTTAGTATATAACTAGCAGGTCGGCCACTATCATTTGTCTGTTCCATAACCTATGGCATACTGAAGAGAACAAATAAGTTCGAAATCGATCTATGTCTGGTTAGGAATTGACAAATGATATTGGCTATCGATCTATCATAATTTGAAGGTGTAATTCAATGCAGGTCGGGGTATTTGCCCGCTGAGTAGTTGTTTCCTTCAAATCATATATAATCAAATATATATATATATATATATATATATATATATATATATATATATATATATATATATATATATATATATATAATAAAAGGTCGTTCTAGTTAAATAAGTTTCTATTTGATTAAAAAAAAAACACAAGCTGAATTTTATCTCATTAATCCTAGAAACGCCTTTATTTAAATACGTTTATTTCGGAAATAGCACTCTTAAAGAAAAATACGATAATATACGTAAGAGTATGTAAATATTTTCATGGCATTTGTTGCATGTATTTTTTTCGCTTGATGATTGATGTCTTAATATGTTTACAATTTTTTACCTGTTGCCAAAATCATATAAATTTGTACTGCTTTAACAAACACCCGGTGTGTAAGATCCGGCCAGGTATTTACAATGTTTAAGTAATCATTTTAAATACCAAGAATTATCGTATACGGGTAGGCAGACGAAAAATGTTTATTATTGATACACTGAACTGATTCTGCGGTTGGCTCCTTGTGAAACATCATTAAATATTTTAAATATATGAAAGAAATTTGCTTTTTAATGTTTCAAAAATAATTTTATTATAAACTCTACACGTGTTTCGGCTTTTTAGGCCTTTGTCAAGAGTACAGGGAATACTGAACAGTAAAATTTGTGTTCATTGCTTATATATAACCACATCTGGTACCTACTATAAAACTATTGTAAAGTATGTTTTTAAAAGTTGAATATTACTTTATTTTTTAAAATCTAAATTATTTTATTTAGGCATAAAAAGCCTAAACACGTGTAGTTTATAATAAAAATTATTTTTGAATCATTAAAAAGCAAATTTCTTTCATATATTTAAAATGTTTATTATTGATTTAAAATATCCTTAAACACATTTTATTTGACATTTTTTATCGTTGTGATTTCCACCTATTTAATCTTAATCATTATATTAACACCTACAAAATAGGAAAGTACATTGACAAGAACAATGTTCAACTTTTGAAAAGTCTAATTTTACTTGTATGCAGTCCAGTAGGTATGTTTTAAAATAAAAGTAAACATCATTTTCTTATTAATAGTTTGCAATGCTTGCTAAGTATCAAAGAGACAGCTGATTTGGCATTACAAGGACATCTCATAAGATATTTCGGGACAGTTTGGCAAATTTTAATAAATGAAATTTAATTTTCACTGTCAAGATGGAATGCTAATTAATTATAGACACATGTGGAACTAATGCGTAATGTTGTAATTTAACAAAGGTACTTTAATCATGGAATTTTTGATCTTTATAATCTTGAAAATCTATTTTTGAGGATGTGCGATATATTCTCAGTAAAAATATTTTATTTTCATCAGTTTCAAATGTTAAAAATAATTCGCTAAAGTATACTCGAATGATGATATGACGTACTTATATTTATTTTAAATTATACTGATAGATTTTTCACTTTAAATAAATGAGCAGATCAGCAATTTACAAAGTCTGCTAATCTGCTGATTAGAAAACAGTTCGAGACAATTTTCTTTTTGGGGTATTAGGGTTTAGTCTCTTTTACGTTATGGTGTATAGTGTTATCCCTTACGCTCCTGAACAAAAAATTTAAAGATTTAAAGTTGATATTTACTTTCCCCTCGATAAAATAATTTGAAAAAAAGCAAAATTTTATTAAATTATTTTGACAATGCCGTCATAGATTTTTTTGATATTCACAATTGTGTGGCTTAGGAGTTAAAATATACAAACAGGATTTTGAAAATTTCATATTTTATTTGCAATGAAGTGAACGGAAACAATTCTTATGTTTAGTGAAGCACAGAAAATATTACATTTGGTGCAACGGACTCTCGATCTGCTGTCGCATGCTTTCAACCTGTACTTTACAGGGTTTTTCATATCTACACAACAGGGCCATTGTTCAAAACCATCGTACCGTTTGTCTACGCATGGTAGAGTTACCTTCTTTTTCTTCTTTAATTTTCTTCATTCAAATTATTTTCTTCATCACTGTCAGTTTCATCAGGAGTACTCCTTTTAGTTCCAGAAAGCAGATACTCGTCAAGATTTAATCTAAATTTCAGAAGGTCCATAGTATCTTTAGCCTTAACTTTCTTGGCTACCGATCTATCATGATTCGAAGGTATAATCCAATGCAGGTCGGGGTATTTGCCCGCTGAGTAGTTGTTTCATTCAAATCATATTTAATAACAGTAGTTTAGTCCACCTGGGCTAGAGGTCGCCGCTCTCGGTACTTACTTCGCAAGTCGCTATCCGCCACAGAGACATCTATGATGTCGGTCGGATAGTAGCATTTGGACCATATGAGAAGTTTTCACATACCTCTCACCACTACTCAATTTACCTTAGTCAGTATATGACTAGCAGGTTGGCCACTATCATTTGTCTGTTCCATAACCTATGGCATACTGAGGAGAACTAATAAGTTCGAAACCGGTCTATGTCTGGTTAGGAATTGACAAATGATATTGGCTACCGATCTATCATGATTTGAAGGTATAATCCAATGCAGGTCGGGGTATTTGCCCGCTGAGTAGTTGTTTCGTTCAAATCATATTTAATAACAGTAGTTTAGTCCACCTGGGTTAGAGGTCGCCGCTCTCGGTACTTGCTTCGCAAGTCGCTATCCGCCACAGAGACATCTATGATGTCGGTCGGATAGTAGCATTTGGACCATATGAGAAGTTTTCACATACCTCTCACCACTACTTAACTTTCTTGCTTTTGCAGTCTCGGCGATATTCCATCCAGCTGTTAACTACTGCCAAATCAAAAAAATGAAGGATAGTCTTTAAGGTCCCTTTCCGAGTTCTGAAGAAGGAGCTTTGAGTCCCTCAGACCTCGGTTTGTTCCGGACAATTTGTCGCACAAGACAACGCCCCAAGAAGGGTGTCATTTGTTCATCAATTGAATATGTTTCCTTTTCTTTTCGTTCTATCCCAACGCAGTTGATTTCAAACTCGATCAATTAGGGGCTATATTTTCCACAATTTGTTGCATCTTTTTGTTTCCTCGCTATCACTGAAATTAACAACCACGTGGAAATTTGTACGTAGAAAGTAGAATCTGTTGCTTGGTAGTGCGTTTTCTAATAGTATCTTGTATTTATCATTCCAGTACAAATGTATTCTAGGAAAATGTATACATCCCATTACTACATGCATACAAAAAAAATTCTTAAATTCTTCTGGAGTCACGTGAGTTTGTTTGCCACTGGTTTGCAGATAATATTGTGCAGTATGAGTGGCTTCTAACGAAAAAAAAATCGTCTAGATATTCCTTGAAATATTCTTTGGGTGTTTTTACATCCGACGGAAGATAGTCTTTTTTAGAAGGGGGCGTCTGTAAACGTGACAATGGCAAATTGCTCTCGCTATCCGATGGACAATAATGAAGCTACACAGAGTACAATATTTCTCTACGTTGCACCACGCTGCCGCTACTGTTAGGCAAGTATTACGTTGCGAAAGCTAATATATCCATAAAATAAAAAGTAAAAAAAAATATTAATACGCTATTTGACTCTTATTTTTAAATTGTCTTAAAATGTTCATATCGTAGTATCAGTCCACAGGAATTTTTATTTCGCTTAAATGATATCGCTTTATAGGATAAAAATAGCATTCAAAATTTAAAATATATAAATTTGAGCAAAAACACTAGCCGCCATGTCTCTATATATACTGTGACGTCATTCTTGTAGTAAATAAATAAGCGCAAGTAACGCTCAATATCGTTTTTCTTTATTTATCACATAAAATAATGAGTTCCCATTGTTTGGTGTCAAACTGCACGAGTACAAGTGTAAGACATCACAAAAGTTGTTTATAAAACTGCCAGATGATATTAAAATGAGAAAGACCTAGTTCCACTTGCCAGGAGACCCAAAATTATTATCGAATAAAAATACATTTTTGTGAGGATCACTTTGATGTAGGTACTATTTTGCCTTATACTTTCAGTAGTTCTAAACTTTACAACTAATGTAAACAAGTGAAGTCTTTCACACATCTGTCATGTTTGTAATTTTGTGATAATGTTGACGATTGCCTAATAAATAATGTTCTAATTATCTACATTATACACACTTTTATAAATATAAGTAACTAGTTAGCTTTAAAATTAGAAGTAAACAAATATTATGTAATTACACAGATGGTCTAATGTTTCTAAATTCGGCAGAAGAGAAATCGGGATTACTTGCAAATAATTTAGCCACCATTATTGTGTCAATTCTTGGCAAATTCGTACTGTCTGCTTTTAAAAAACCATGCTCCAAGATAATTATTATAAACTCGAAAAACCAACACGAAATCAGTCCAAATATTCACAAAGCAGTTACGATAAAATAACCATAAGATAACCGTAGGTTTTGATTATTACAAGAGTGACGCCACATTTAAAATCGTCATGGTGGGTAGCGTTTTGTGACATGTCGTTCACAGACAAAAATATTGCAATTTTAAAATTGAAATAATAAATCAACTTCGTATTTTTATCAATACAAATCGATAATTTCTGATTTGTTGTACGATAAATTATTGTATTCAAATAATGTAATAATTTATTTTTTATGGTGTCAAACACCCTATTAGCTGAAGACGCTTTACTGATACCAGAAGCATAAACCAAGCTACTTCTACCCAAATTACGTTCTTTAAATTGTTTAAGTGTATGATTTCTCAGTATGCTAGACGAAGACATATATTTTGTTTCATTATATATATTAAAAAAACCAAATATGGTATTATACTTTAAACAGTTTTGGGCATTGGCTACTTATTCTACGACTATAATTATATAAATTTTTATTAATTAATTTTTTCTATGATTATAGTTTGTGCCCTAAAATAAAAAAATACAGCTATTCTTATCTTCTTTCATTGTTAAAACACAAATTTTAATTAAAACAAAAATTACCATAAAAAATTTATAATTAATATAGTTCGGATATAAGCGAGTTATTCCAGTGCCGTTTGCAGGAACCTTGATAAAAATGAGTCATGTTTATGTATTGTATACATTTTTAACACGCTTTTATTAGCTTCACTTGTATGTTTGTTTGTAACCGACTCTTTGGACTCGATTTTGACCCACTTTAAACGGACAGATTTAATTGAAACTTTGTACACTTACGAAGAACCGGTAACAATACAATAATTTGATAAGTTTATATCATTATCCTGATCAGGATCGCCAGAATTAAATAATTTCCTTTCCTCACGTATCCTCTACGTGAGAGCAAGTGGCTTATTACTGTTAGTACATTCCGTGATTCTCAGTTCGTTCGATGGCCGAGCGGGCTAAGGCACAAGTCTTAGTCGACGCGAAACGACGGACTCCTCGGGCGTGAGTTCAAATCTCGTCTATGGCTGAAAAAATATATATATTATTTTTCAGAAGTATCTGTTGGATCGTAATATGTTATAATATCAGCATCAATAAGCAATATAAATATAGTTTAAAAAAACTAAAAAACACGCTTTCATAGCACATCAAACTAAAAAGTGAAAAATAAATATTAATATAAACTGAAAACAATAATGAACGAAAAATACTAGTATTATTGTGAAAAAAAGCGTGGGGCGCTTTGTGCCATATTTTTCGTATATCGAGCAACCCACGCTTTTTTCACAATAATACTAGTATTTTTCGTTCAGTATTGTTTTCAGTTTATATTAATAATTATTTTTTCACTTTTTAGTTTGATGTGCTTTAAAAGCGTGTTTTTTAGTTTTTTTTAAACTATATTTATTATATAACTATTTAAAAACTAATTCATTTATGTATTTCATTTTCATCAATTATGTAATTTAAGAAACCTTTTATGTATCTAAAACAATTAGATCAATTATAAATCAAATTTGGTTTAATAATATAAAACTGCTTGCGAATTATGTAGTTGTACAGACATTTGAATATCCCTTAAAATCATATGCAAACTCTGAATTAGCATTTGCATTATATTATTTTCGCAGCCAGAATGTTATGCAGCATTTTTACAGGAACTAAAATGCCAACAATTTTTACATGAACTTCTACCCAATACGCCACTATCTCCACAGCCTATACAAGATGGGTCACATACTTCGCTTTCAAGGAATAATACAGCAGCAATAACTGTGAATAAGTGTGTAGTGCTGGGAAAAAAGATATTGGTGTAAACTACTAGTGCCAATACACTTTCACTTTATTACCTCCACTAGTCATTATTAGAACATCTACACTATAAGGTAAGCATCTGAAAGATATTTGTAGTAATAGTTTAAAATATATTTAGCTTTAATTAGTATATAAATTAATAACAAATATTTCAACAAATATTCCCTTGCGCTCTCTATTTTAGCCGATATCCGAATTTTAATAATTAGTTATCGGAGTAATAGCTAATGCCTAAAATTATTTTAAGTATCATACTAAGTCTAGTACTCTCAATAATTATAATAAGCCAAACAAATTCCTTCTATTATTATCTTTGCGAAAACCTTGCCTTAAGGTGGCGTTAGCACATCCTCGTCGCCAGGATGGCAACATAAAACTTCAAATCGCTGTTAAAAGTTTTCTATTGATGAGAACGAAAAATGAAAACACATGATTCGCTTTAAATGCGATATGGATTTAATATATAAAATTACAGGCAATATTAATGCGCATTTTTAATTTTACTTAAGAAAAACGATTATTTTATTAATTTGGTGTCATTTTGTGAAACTAAATAGTCGTATTTTCTAGGTTTAAAAAAAAAATACATATCAGTACTACCTGTAATTTTGTATATTAAATCTATATGGTATGGTATAACAAGCAAACAGTAAATAAAATTACTTTATTCGTGGATCAATTACCATATAAACAATTAAGACTATTTATCGATTCTATAGTATTTGATTCTGGAAAAAAATTAAAACACTGTAATGCAATTGGTCCAAAGTTATTTAGAAACACTATGCCACGATCAACAACAATAAAAAGACATTTTTTTTATTAGCCATGGACTTTATATTTTGATATTAATGCATCAAAATGACTGAAAAATGGATTTAAGGATAGAATAAGATGTTATCTCATTCTAAAGATGGCAAAATCAAAATTTGGCAAAGAAAAATACGTAAAAAAATATCATAATACTGGCATATCACGTGGATTTATTGCAATGTATAGAAAAAAAGTATCCCGAGATTTTTTTGTGGTATATTTTTGAAAAGATTTTTGCATGATATAAATAAAAATGTGCTTAAAAAATAGTATGTTGTGCCTATGATTCTTTTATTTTTAACAGTAACCAAAAACACAACCATGATTCATTCATTAGTTAAGTATTAAAATTAACAGGTTTTAATTATCTTAAATCTAAACTATCTTATCCGGAATCGTAAGAATATAGATTTACTTATTTTTGTTATAAAAATAAAATTACAGTACCAGTAGTGGTAATTTACTTGCAATTCAAGGAATGTTTTCAAAATATTTTATTCGTCAATTTGATTAGTAATTTATTAGGTGATATCTTGAAATTATTGATATAAGTATTTATATTAAATTTAACTTCCGGTTGTTTCTTTTGGAGTCAAAGTTTATTTAATATGTTTTGATTATTATAGGACTGATTTAAAGCTCAATTAAAATATGTATTAGACACACATGTGCAGGTAAAAATTCTATTTTAATGTCATTAAAATTTCCATTGTTGACATCTGTATAACGGATGTCAGTTAAAAATTGTACTAATTAATTTTAATATAATTCAACTACAACTTACGATTAGGTATGACTTGTATCAAACATGGTTTCAAGAATGGTGAAAGAGCACTTACCTAGAACAGAAAAAATGGTATTAGTCGATAATATGAAGAAAATGTTATTACATAAATAAATATAACATACATATTATTAAGGCTAGTATACTGTAATCATTTTATTATTATCATTATACACAATCTAGATGGTTTCGAGGGATACGTTACGTTAAAGTTGATACTTTTTTGTCGTTTTATATTTTTTATTGTTCTTAAAGACATAGTTTAATAATGTAGGTATCAAAAAGAAAAAACTAGTTAGTCTTATTCAGAAACAAGTAACTTTTAAAAAGGAATATACTATTCATGAAAACAAAATATAAAACTACCTACATATTTATTTCAGAACATCTTTGACTTATTACTATTATTATTATTAATTAATTTATGAAAAGTTTTATACCATTCTGTTAACATACATCCCCAAACATTTTTAGCAATCAGCCTATTACTTTATATATAACCTGTTTAATAATTTTAGACTTTCTACATACAGAGTGTCCAGAAATTCCGTCCACATAAGTATTTGAGGTGGTGATTCTGCATGGAAAAATATGAGGATGAACTTATGAACATGAATTCGGAGATGCTTCCTGAAGTGGTTTTCTACTATCAATAAAGGCTCTTGTAATGAGGTAGTGGTTAACATGGACCTCAATCAGCAATGTGCGAACAGGAATGGGTTCCTATTTTTTTAGCCCTACTTTTTTAATCTTCCCTTTTTGACATTTTTACATAAAAAAGGTCTTTTTTTTAATAACACGTCGAACCAAAAGCTTTAGAGAAAAACCGACTTGACTGAATCGGATTTGAGCAAAATATTGCAGTAGGCTTATATCAGTTTACACCAAAAACGTAAAAAGAGTGATACCTTCTCCTGGCGCTTTCAAAAATATCTGGTTTGTTTCATATTATTTCACACCGATTTATTACCCATTTTTCTGGTTCTGCAACATTGGATACTGGCAGTACATAAACTAATACTCTTAAATATCCACCAATAAAATAATCTAATGGGTTTAGGTCTGGTGAACCAAGGGGCAAGCTATGGGCTCACCTAATCCTATCCATCCGTCAGGATAGATTTGATTTAAATGTTGCCGAACTAAAATGCTATAGTGCCTTGGAGCACCATCATGCATGAACTACAGTTATATTTGTTTGATGAAGCAAATCATTCAGTAATACTATTAGGACATCTTCTTAAAGTCTAAATAATGTAGACCAACCAAACGTTGAGACAAAACATATGGTGTATTCATCCACTGCACTTCTTATTATAGATTCATCTTGGAATCTGGTTTTAAAAAATGCGTGTGAATTTTTCTCCCCATATGGTTATTGTGGAACTTTAGTATTCCTTCATAGGTGAAGCCGCCGTCGTTCATGAAAAGAATCTTGCTTAGAAGTAAGTGGTACTAGCAGCATTTTCTCATCAACCATTCACAAACAGGTAAATTTTAAGGATTAAGTGCTTGCACTCTCTGCAAATGATATAGACAAAGTAGTTGGTGTTTTCATGTAATATTTCCCAAACGGTGCTCCTGGGAAGTCCCTCTTCAAATGCAATATGTTGGTGCTGGTTTCTGGATTAACTGCAACTAGATCTCGGAGATTAGTGGAGATTGATGAATGTTTTTTAATACGGTAGGCAGTCTCTTCAGGCAATTTACGTGCCTCACGAGCACAACCATTTGCTCTAGAGCTCAGAGCTATCAATCTCTCATTTAAATAATTCAGAGAAACGACTGCTCTGAGTAAACTGCCATAAGCATACTTCGATTTATTATTATTTTTTCTTTCTTTCGATTATTTGTTAAAATTTAATTCAATCAGTGGATGGATGTGCTATTTTTTAAGCCAATTTTTTTTGAGAATGGTTAGCCCGACGTGTTATTAACAAAATGACTGAAGAATAATGTTTTCATAACTTCAAAAATCTTGAATTTAGATTTCCTGATGGTGATGATCAAAACACAGAAATACATATGTGTATTAAATTTGGTGTAAATAAAGTTAAAATAATGAATAATATATAACTGTATTAAAAAATAAATAAAATAAATTAAATACTTGAGTTCGTTGAGAGTAACAAAACTGCAAGCAGACAAAGAACTCTTTCAGGATGATTTCAAGCCAAAAGTAATAAATGTTTCTGTTACGAAACAGCGTGAATCGACACAGACCATTCGCCAAATTTCAAATGTTTGGCTAGAAAGCCAAACTGTCTTTCTGCACGAATGCTATTTAGTCGGTAAGGTAGTCTACTAAATGTACCAGAACTGTTTACTATTTATCGAAACGCAAATATAAAGTTTTCTTTTCACTTTAAATTCACATAATGACACGTGAATCGTTCTTTAAATAATAAACGTTATATATTCAATTTTATATGTATAAACAGTGAACTATGCAATTGTAATGAAGTTAGTAAAATGACACACAAATCTGAAACAAATTGTGAAAGAGGAAATGAAGTAATGTATATGATTTTAGGCTTTAAGCGCAGATTCCTTTAGGACGTGTTTGGGATTAATCCAACAATAGTAGGTGCTATGCTAGACTTTGCATATAGTTTATTTGCACTAAGCTGACTATGAATTTATTTGAGTACCAATTCAAAATTTTGGAGAGTCTCGATTTAGTCTGTGGATATTTAGTTGGTCTATGAAAATCTTGAGAAGTAGGATAAACTGCAAAAGCAAAAGTTAATGTCATTTATAAATACGTTTTGCTTCTTTTAAATCAGTTAAACTATTATATTCCTCTAAGAGGTACTATATTTGTATTTTACATATTTTAACAGATTATATTGATTATAGTGTAAGAAACAAAGGAACAATTAATGTTCAAATGACATCTAGATAGTTTCAAATTCTATCTTGTATCAGTAAGATTTTTTAAGGCATTAAATACAAATACTTATTGTGGTATGACTCAACATAGGACAAGTACGGATTTATCAAAAAAATAAATCGACGTTTGGTTAAATATGAAGACGAAGTAATTTCAGAAAACTAACAGGCTGACGTGTGTGTTAAGTTTCGAAAAGATTCGTGTCAACAATACAAGTGCAGAATATATTTGAACGTCAACAAACAGTGCTTTATAATGGAAATAAGTTTTCATCAGATACAGTGTGTCCAAATTCAATCCTCTCCATTGGGATATCGCAAACTAAGCAAAGTTGTGGTGGGGATACCAAAATACATTCTTTGTTTTCATGTTAAGTGCAAAATTTTTAATTGTAGATAATAATACATCACAATAATAACAAAATCAAAAGTCAACATTAGCTTCGCTGCTATCAATACGTTTTATTAGTTGCGAACGCACGTGATTTGCAGTTTTTCTCCGATGAAGTTCCGACATAAACCATTAGTATCATACATGTTACTTCATGATTATATTTATTTCCATGTTTCCAACAAAATATCGGTATTTCAACATGGTTTTGTAAAAGGACGCTCCACAGTGACGAACCTGGTTTGTGTTACTCAGTTCATAGCTGAAGCAATTGACAATCAGACACAAACAGATGTATTCTACACCGATTTCTCTAAGGCACTTGACCACAATATACTACTTCATAGACTGAGTAACTTTGGTTTATCTGATCATTTAATTACATTTTTCAAGTCGTACCTACATAATAGGACTCAATATGTAATATTTAATGGGTTCAAGTCTGTTGAATACTTAGCAACATCAGGTGTCCCCCAAGGGTCCATCCTTGGACCCTTGTTATTAATAATTTTTATAAATGATATTGTAAACGTTTTGGACGTGAATTGCCTCCTTTATGCCGATGATTTAAAAATGTATTCAGTTGTTAACCATTTTAGTGATTACCTCCATCTTCAGAGTAATCTAAATAATGTAAATATCTGGTGTCAAAACAAATTGCCTTTAAATATTAACAAATGCAACATAATGTCATTTTCAACGAAGCCAACACATATTATCTTCGATTATAATCTTGATAATATCACCCTAAATCGTCCAGTAACATTCCGTGATCTTGGTGTTATCTTTGACAATAAACTTGCCTTTGTTACACATATAGACTCCATAGTCTTAGAAGCAGGAAGGACGTATGGATTTATAGCTCGAAATTGTCGTGATTTCACCAACACAAACACAGTTAAATTATTATATTTTACATTTGTCATAACTAAGCTTGAGTATGCTTTTCTTGTATGGTCCCCTCACTACGGTGCACACATCGATATTTTGTAATCTATTCAACGTCGAGTTTTAAAACTTTTAAGCTTTAAAGCTGACGGTACTTACCCTCCTATTGGCTTTCCTCAAAGTGAGTTATTAGAAAAACATTCTCTGGCAAGTCTTGATACAAGTCGTAAATATTTCTCTCAGATATTTTTGTTAAAGATTATTCACAATATTACAGATTGTCAAGATATTTTATCTAAATTAAACTTTATTGTCCTAGAGTAACCTCTAGAGATAACTAAACATTCTATCTCCCGACACCTCGTACAAATATTCTGAAATATTCTCCGCTACATACTATTTGTAATAACTGTAATGCCGCTGGCATCCATTTAGATATGTTTAATTACAGCCTTAATAACATAAAAATGTTGTATCTCTAAGTAATGACTTGTTTTTCCCTATAATCATTGTATATTTTTCAAAATCCTTTTGGTTTGTCAGGTTAATTGTGTTCTTTCCTTCTCTTTTCCCCTTTTATTTTATTTTTTAATTATCTTTATTTTGTAATTAGTATTTTATAATTAGTATTTTGTAATTAGTATTTTGTAGTTATCTCAGTACTTATGAACATATTATATTTTTCTATCTGTATTTTTGCCTACTCTCCTGTTCTGTAATTGGGTTATTTACCTGTTGAACAGTGTAATCTAAATAAATAAATAAATAAAAATAAATACACCAGGAAAACGAGAATTTTATGTACATATCAAATCTGTAAAAATCCAATAAGGCGCCGATAAAGAAAATTTTAAAGTTGCAAGTCACATCTCACAAACTAATAGTCCAGGCGTCAAGGAGTAAAAAAGGCCCAATAAGGAAATAATTCCAGGATATGTAGAATTTATTTTAATCACTTTCATTACAGCTCTCAATAACCATACTAAGTTTTCCCCTAGTACAATGTCGGTGTTAGCCGCCATATTGACGAAATGGTGCCGAAATTTAGTTTTTCGCGAATATCTCCTAAAATATTAACTTTTTGGCAGAAACATACTAATATTAATTTTCATTAAATTTTCTATAAGAAAGATCCTTAGTATTTTTCTCCTAAAGTTAATCATTTCGGAGACACAGTCGCTTGAATATCGATACTTTTGCGCGTCTATGGAAACAGTGTTTTTTATTTGCAATACCAGTTTCGGTGCGATATATGTAATTTTTCGTTCTATAAACCATGAGACAATAGTAAATAATTATATTCTCAATATTTAATACTCGTTTCCCCACCATATTGCGATAGAATACATAGCGTGTTTTTTTTTCATAAGTAAAACCACAAGAGCTTTCGATTTTATCGGATAAACTTGATTGTTTATGACAATATAATGAAAGCAAACTGTTGTACAAAACGCGAGATCGTAGGTCGAGTGTTTTTTGCAGTTTGTTTGAGTCATATTGTCAAAATGACGACAAAGTTTAATTGTAAACAAAAATTTATCCAATTCAAAATTAAAATCTCGAGTGGCATTTCGCATGACAATTCCTCGATTATGTAATAATATAGATAATAAATTTAAAATGAATAACAAATTTCTTTGCTAATAATATAATTATTATAAATAAAACAAATATGACATAAGCTAAAAGTTAATTTCTTACAAAGAACAAAAGCGTTTCTGTGATTGCCATAGTGAAGGTAAATAAAAATTAAAACACAAAGTTTTTTCGGTTTTGTTGCTGGTAAACATTTTAAATATTATTCTAGAGCGTGTAATATTGAGGAATGGAATTGTCAGTGGTATCCCCTGTACGCCTATTTCACTATATGAGTTCAAATTTATTCTATTTTCTTCGTTTCGACGATGAAGCTGATTTTGTCGGTCTTCCATAATAGTGTCCATACTCTCACCTCGTTCTTCTGAAGCGATGTAGTCTTTTGCCTTCTGATACAACATGCTAGTTAAACGTCTATGTTTTCGTCACAATCTTCATTCTCTTCAATGTTGGTACAGGATTCTCCTAGATAATCAATGCAAATTGTAGAGCAACGGAGGCTCACTTTTTGCAACTGTAAGCTACTCTGCATTCTTTTGAATATATGCAGGATATTGTGCTTAGAAGCGACTGTGGAACCGGATCCTTGGTGATGGCAATTGGAGCCAAAAAATATTTGGAGTTTCTCCATTCCCAGTCTAGTGGGTTCTTGTTATTTCCATACTAATTTTGAACTTAATGGTATGTTCTAATAGAATACTGACGTGCCGTTGTCCGAATGGGAGACAAGTTTGCGAGACACTCGGACATCGGTACGTCAGCATTTTCTTCAAATGTACCATCAAGTTTAAAAATGGTACAGACATAACATGAACTCATTATACTGGGGATGAAGAAACTCTAAATATGGTTTGGTTTTAATTACCACCGCTAAGAATCCGGGTCCACAGTCGCTCCTGAACACAATATCCTGCACATATTCGAAAGGGGCAGAAAACACAGACATTCTACAAGATAGTTTAATGTACCAGAAGACCACATCGCTTCAGAAGAACAGAGTGAGAGTGCGGACACTATTATGGAAGACCAACAAAATTAGTCTTCATCGTCGAAGCACTATTGTCTTATGGTCCAGTTGGCTTACCGACACGACCGCATATGTTAGTTACTTCTGCAGATCTGGTGTTTGGTATATGGTCCGCTAACATGTTCGCATGAAACGTTCTTACCAATATTGTCATTTCAATTACAAAAAAAGATTTTTTTTGTGATTTGTGTGTGTTCAAAGTAATAATGTGGCTGGTGAAATTTGTTTATGGTATATCTTAGTATAGGAGCATATAAGACTCAACTGATATTTTATGGAATAGCTATCGAGACTAAAATTAAAGTTTTGCAGAAAAAAAATGCGATTAAAATTTGCGAAACAAAGTTGAAAGAAATTGTGTGCCTCTCCAAGTTATTTTTTATACAATTTGTAAAATATTTGCAAACATTTTTTTTTTAGAATCAGGTGAAAAATACAATGTAGATTTCTAATTTCCTCAAAAAATATTGTTTTTTTTATTTAGATTCTTTTTTTCACTGCAAATTTCAAAAAGGTATAATGTGCTATTATATTTTCACCTGATTCTGAAAAAAAATTTTATGAAAATATTCTATAAGTTGTCTAAAAAATATTCTAGTGAGACACACAATTTTGGCAACTTTTTTGCAAACAGGAACACAGGAACTTGGGATAAAGACAATGTGAAAAATTCGTGAAAATTATCTGCGCGGTTTTTCAGAGCCTGCACTGCCTACTCATGTGAACTATTTTTGCACCATTAACCTCAATGGATGTGAAACGTTCATTTTCCTTATACAAACATGTGTACACCAAATCGCTAAAATTTAACATCTATGAATGCAAAACGAATATTATTTGCAATCTTTTATGTTAATGCGATGGCAGACCTCAGTCATTCTGAGGAACACATAGTATTTCATTATTCATTTTATACTTTTGCTTTTATTTGTCTACGTATGTCCTTCTGTCAGCCATGAGACTACCAGTTACCAATCCTGTACTCTGGTCCAGTTTCCTTTCTCTGATAATCTTTTATGAAAATACCACATTTTAATCAATTTATATAGTTAAAACTCTGTGTAAGCGAATTATTTTGTGTTTAGATATTTCAGAGCTTTGTTTACCAATTTTGTCTCCAATGCAGCTGTTTATATGACATCAATAGAAATGGTCTAATGGCACAGAAAATATGAATATAAATCAGTGCAAGAAGATTATAACTACTGTTATGTTCTTATAATGGTATGACAAATTTATTAGAAACAATGGAGATTAGCCAAAAGGAACAATATTTATTTCTTAGTACTTTGGTTATTTGTATAGATTTACTTTTGTAAAAGATCCAAATTTATTTTAACCAATTTATTTCACTTCTCATGCGAAGCAGTGGAGCAATAAACATTAGTTTATTTGATTTTAATATGTGCATTTCTATCTGTACAGGGTGGGCAAATTTCGATGTTTGCATAATTTAACTCGGTAACTATAAGAGATACAAAAAAAATGAAAGACATATTCTGGATCTCCTTTTTTTGAGAAAAATTGACTGGTCAAAACAAAAATTAGCCATCGTCTTTTGTTTTCGAATTATAAACAAAAGTTCGATTTTTCGACTTTTAGACACATGCCAATATATTGGTTGTTTGTAAAGTTATGAAAAAAACAACTTTTACATTCTTGGGGCACTTTTTTTCTATATGATACAGTGTCTTCGAGAAATTTTAAAAAAAGGTGCAATTTCGGGTTATGGTATAAAGTTGTATTTTTTAGGATTTTTTTTCTCTTTTAAACTGTATTTCCTATGTGAGGTCGCTTTTGATGTGCAAGTATTTAATAGCGAAAATAATCTTTTAGTACAATACTTTTTGCGTTTTTTATATTTATTCCAAGTAGGCGTGCGTCATCTATAATAGTGTTTATTTGTTGGTCAGTAAATTGCGTATTAATAGTTTTGTTTCCGTCATAATTACACCCTATTTAATCATAAAAGTGAAGATGTTTTACGAAAATTACGAGAAATATGATATGCTGGAATGCTTTATTCAAAATAATTATGATGATGCATCCGAAATATATTTCAATCACTATCCAGAAAGAAGACAACCTAATAAAGCTATTGTTAAGAAGTTAAAAGAAAATCTCATTAATTATGGGTCCTTTAACAAGCCAAGACCAAAAAACTACAACATTGAAGATGCTGAAGAAACTTCTGTAACTGTAATTGGAATGGCGGTTGCAAATCCTTCAATTTCAAGTCGTCAAATTGAAACTGATTCTGGGATTTCAAGACGTTGAGCACTGGGTATTTTGAGGATACAAAAATGCAGGCCTTATACAATAAGGAAAGAACATCACCTGCAACCAACTGATCTTCAGCGACGATTGGAGTTTTGCATATGGTATCGTCAAAAAAGTCTACAAGAATCATTCTTCTCTAGAAATGCAGTTTGGACAGATGAAGCCTACATTAGCAGTGCAGGAATTTTCAACAGGCATAGCGAGCACTATTGGTCTGATATGAACCCTCACCGTACCGCTGACGTGCGATCTCAGGGACGCTTTGTTTTTAGCGTTTGGTGTCTTCTACGTAGCAATCGTGTTTTAACATATCACATATATCAAGAAAATCGTAAACCAGAAAATTATTGAGAAATTTATGGACAATCTACCCTTAATTGAGGCAAGAAATCAGTTCTTCCAACAAGATGGTGCACCACCTCATAATATCAGGACCATTTTGGATTAAATATCAATTTTGGAAATAACTGGATGGGAAGTAACGCCCAAGTGACGTGGCCACCACGATCACCTGACTTAACGTCACTTTTGGGGCCGCATTAAAGTCAAATTTCGGATGCAATATCACAATTGTTATTACTTTGATATGATAATGCTTTATGCATTATCATATTTCTCGTAATTTTCGTAAGACATCTTCACTTTTACGATTAAATGGGGTATAATTATGATGGAAACAAAATTATTAATATGCAATTTATTGACAAATGGATAAACACTGTCATAAATGACACACGCCTACTTGAAATAAATGTAAAAAACGCAAAATGTAATCTAATAAAAGATTATTTTCGGTATTAAATACTTTCTCGACGCCACTGTATTATACAGAAAAAGTGCCTGAAGAATGTAAAAGTTGTTTTTTCATAACTTTACAAACAACCAAGATATTAACATGTGTCTAAAAGTCGAAAAATCAAACTTTTGTTTATAATTCGAAAACAAAAGACGATGGCAAATTTTTGTTTTCGCCAGTGAATTTATCTCAAAAAAAGAAATCGAGAATATGACTTTTTCCACTTTTTTGTATCTCTTATAGTTACCGAGTTACCCTATACAAACATTGAAATTTGTCCACCCTGTACATGGAGAGAGAATTCAAATCCAAATTATATTTCGACTGTATGTATCAATAATAGTTCCGTAAATAGCCTGGTGGTCGGCAAATAGCGTCCATTATTTGAAAGATCAGTCCTTTATTTTATTAATATGTGCTTTGACCTTTCACATGACCTCAAAGGACGTTGTATGTCCTTTGAATTTCAAAATCCCCAGGCTCATTACAATTTGGTCACAATATAAAGTGCATAAACTCGCAAACGGTAATGATGATTATAGTTATCCATATTATGAATTATAACTCTCCGTTGTGCTACGGATTTTCATATTCGCGAAGCAAAGACAAATTATTTTTAAACAATAGTCTACAAGTGAGAAAGAGATATATAATTTGTTGAATAAATATTTTGAAAAACTATTGCTAATAACGTTTTACTTTTTTATTTAACATCTCGAATTATAATTTAATATGCTGGTCAATGATGTATCCAAAACAATAACTGAAAGAAAAAACAAGGCATCGCAACGCTGAGCCTCGTGGAGTTCTTTTTTGGTTACGGTACTAGAATTGGACTCCGTTATGCTATAAGGAACCAACCAACAAAATCTAAACTTGTGGGAAATTGCGTTTAAAGGTATTTAAACACATTTAATATAAATTGTACTTGTCTTTTTTTAACCGTCTTTTTGTTTCGATTGTCGTTTTTTTTTTAACTTCACGCTAAGAAAATTGAAAATTTTCAGAAATCGGAAAGTTACTGGTTTCAACCCGGTTTTCGAAAATCGAGTATTTGTCAGATCTCGACGTTTTGAGGTCCTAAGAAGCTATTTTGACTATTCCCACGATGGTGTCTGCATGGCTGTATGTGTGTATGTGTGTGTGTGTGTGTGTGTGTGTGTGTGTGTGTGTGTGTGTGTGTGTGTGTGTGTGTACGGTGTATGTAAACCTCTCATAACTTTTGAACAGCTTGACCGATCGAAACGCGGCATTCTAAAGCGGTTGACTTAACTTAAATTTCCTGAGAATTAGAACCGATTCGGCCTGGTAAATTTTGAGAAATGTGAAAAGTAAAATTTTCAAAAATTTGTTTTCTTGGAATATCTTTTAGACTACTGAACCGATCAATTCCAAAATCTAATCAGCTCTTCTCCATATAAGACAACGTCGATCGTCGTAAACAGCATCAAAATCGGTTGATTCGTTCAAGAGATATCGATCACGAAAAATTCGCAAAAAAAATGTTTCTTTGAAATAACATTCAATTTCCTGTCGGATCGTTTTTTGGTACTAAGATAACTTTTTGTACTTAAAAAATTGCTTTGAATGCCGTAAACCGCATCAAAATCGATTGATTCGTTCAAGAGATATCGATTACGAAAAGTGTATTTTTGAAGTAACATTCAATATTTTTGTCGGATCGATTTTTGATACAAACATAACTTTTTGTACTTGAAAAACTGCGTTGAATTCTGCAAACTGCATCTCGATTGGATAATTTGTTTAAAAGATATCGCAGTCAAAAATTACAAAAAAAAGTGTTTTTTTAATATAGCTTCGAGATTTTTCACCTAATCATAGAGCTCAAAAATGTATGTGTATACTATTTTGAGCTCGGAGAGCTCAAAAATTAACTAATACGTATATTTTTGAGCGCTTTAAGCTCGAAAATAGCGGGAAGTTTCAGGGATGGCCTGCAGGATCAACCGATATTCAGATTTTTTTTTTCGTTTCGCATTGAAAATCATGAATTTCTGATTCCAGAATATTATAATACCCAATTTTAAAAAAAATTTCTGTTCGTTCCTTATTGCATAACATGGTCTAATTATAGTTTAGGCATGTGATTTAATGATACAGTTTACAGTCTAAACTCTCCTCGTACTAATTTCGAGAATAGCGAATTTATCACATAAAAGTAATCACCCTGTATATCTTTGGGATTTTTTAAAATTTATTTTAAAAGTATTAATTGTTTTTATTTGTGTACCTAATCATTATTTTAAGAAATGTAATATATACAATATATATAGTTCCTACTTATGCAAGTTTTAAAGATTTTTTTTTGTTTCATAGTATATTGTTTTTTACTTACAGTCCGCCCATCCATTATAGATAATCGAAAAGAATGCAAAGAAAATTAGGCGAGCATGTTATAATTATATTTTTTTGTTTTAATACACTTTTAATTGTGTTAATTCGAATTCTCTTGTTTTTTTATACTCCGAATCTTTAAAACTATGGCATCTAGCAAAAATTTTTTTTGCATTCCGTTTGAATGTCTGGATGAGCAAACTGTATTAAATAAAGTTTGCAAATGTTGTGCTTAATACAACAACTTTTTAATTTTCCTTAAAAATACGCAATTACCCCCCACCACTTTCCTGATTTCCTTTATATCGGTATTGTAAAATTGGCAACTGTATCGACAAAACCAAACTTTTAACCTGATACTGAATTCTGGGATATGCTTACACTATGCTATAAAGGCAACTGCCTATCACCCCATTTATGATGTCTAATAATGTATGGTCTCTTGGAGGAAGGATTCTATGCGTAGGTATACGAAGATGACGAGCTGGTCCTAGTGACGAACCGCTTTCTAAACGTCGTTTGCAACAGTATGCAAGTAGCCTGTAGAATTATAGAAAGATGGTGTGGCGAAACAGGTCTCCGTCAATCTCAACAAGATTGAGATATTCACTAAGAGACGAAAAATAGACGATTTTAGGGCACCAGTCATGTATGGTAAACCTATTGCATTTGCGCAGGAGGTCAGATATCTGGGAGTGACCCTAGAAAATAAACTGTCGTCAAAAAGTCGACTGCAACCTTCATCAGGCGCCAGGTAGAAACTGGGACTTCAACCCACGGATCTTACATTAGCTGTATACGGTGGTCATTAGACCAAGTTTCCGGTACAGATCTCTGGTCTGGTGGCCGAGCGTGGACAAAGTGATCACGTCTCGAAAGCTGGCAAAGCCCAGAGACTATTTCGCCTAGGGATTACTGCCGTAATGAGCATGACACCAAGAACTGCAGCTCTGGAGGTTCTGCTAGGCCTGCCAATGCTTCCTTCGTGGATAAAAATGGAGGTGGTGGCGGCCTACCTGAGAATGCGGAACACTGAGAGCTTGAGATGTTCAGGTAGAGCTGAGGTTCACGCAGCAATTGCTGAATTGACGAAGAGGGAATTCCCCATCTCTACTCTACTCTAAAGGTGAGAGAAGCGAAAGACCAGACATTGAAAAGAAAATATACTCTCACTCTTCCCAATAGGGACTCTCTGGTGTGCTACACAGACAGTTCTCGTGTAGCCGCCAGCCCATCATCCGTGGCGGGAATCTATCTGGATAGCAGAGGAGTGTAGGAGAGCTTTACTCTAGGATTGAACACCATGGTCTTTAAGCTAGAGGTTTACGCCATACTATCAGTGCCAGGTAAGGATGAGTAAGGAACGCTGCGGAACAGATGGCATATATCTGCTCCGACAGCCAGACTGCTCTAAAAGTGGTGTGCTCCCCAGAACGAGAGCATATTTCGTTCAGGAGTTCAGGGACGCCCTAGAAGAGCTTGTCAGGCATAAAAAAGTAAGGCTAGTCCCGGGATCTACCGGAGTTCTAGGTTACGAGAATGTCGGAGAATTGTCCAGACTTGGAGTAAAAAAATTCTGCCTGAGCCTATGTGGGGCATCACAAAAAGACAGGTCACGACGGCTCACTAGACACTGAGGAAGCATTGGAGGACCAACAGGGCCTGTAAGCAAACTCGAGATTTTGTGACGGGGCTGAAAAAGTCGAGATTAGCCTGATTACACTCTGATGTTTTAATCGGAGTTCTGACAGGCCACTACAGACTTAGGAGACATCTTTGATAGGTGTTGAGGAAGACCCTACATGTCGAGGATGCGGGAGTGATGAAGAAACGTCTTACCAGTTACTGGAGCAATGTGAAGCGTTCGGGTGCCTGAGGCATCTTCGGTACTGAGGTGCTTCTAAGGGAGAATATGAGCTTCCTCGCACTGAATGACATCCTGACCTTTATTAGAATATCGGAAAAATTCGAGGAGAGAATAAGAAAAGTGCATGGCTGAGAAGACAGCTGAGGGTTGAAAAAAGGATCCGTCTGCGACCTACTTGCTGGGCGTCAGCATCTCCCACCATTACCATACTATCAAGCAAAATATAGAAAATAACTTTTGTTAACCATAACAAAATATCTATGTGCGAAATCTCAGTCACCTCCAATATAACATGTTATAGTTGAGCAACTTTTAAATTTAGATTTGCTAGTGCTGGATTTGCCAAAAATTTAAAGTTGTAATCTCTGCTACTATCTGATATTAAGAACATCCTGACAAATGCTTCTATTTGCTTAAAATGCTGAAATTGATATTAACCTCTACATGAAAAATATCTATGATTGCCTCCTCTTTTCAGAGAGTTATTAAAAACATTAACGTCAAATTTATTTATGTTCATTTTGTCACCCATCTTCAGACTCATTCCTTCGATTATTTTGTTTTACTAAGGACGTGTTAGCAATATTCTTACTGTAAATACTCAAGAAATAAATAAATATCAGTATAAGCTAACCTAAAAGCAAAAACTCTGAAATGTATTCTCCAACGCTATGAACATCAAACAAGAAACATACTTTAAAATGCATTCTGTAATTATATTTAAAACATTTTCAGAACGACAGTCGACATAACATTATATTTAAATGATATTCTCACGTGTGTAATATAATGTGTAATATAAATTTCATTATAATCCTCTAAAATGATTTCCGCCAAATCCCATTATTTAGTAGGAATGAAATGTATTTTTATAAGCACACACACACGTGTTTACAAAGTTTGCCTAATTCTTTCATGCTCAAGAGGAAAATGTGAAGTCACTGAATTATGGAGGAAGGTAAATTTAAAATATTTAAACATGAATGCATTAGACCTTGTGCCAAAAATTAGTACCGGATTTTGTCTGCATGCCAAATAATGGATATTACGAGTATATTCGTGAAATTTTGTAAATACCAAATTATTAGAAAAAAATATAATTAACTGAAATCGGTTGAAAACTGCAGAAAGTGAGAGTATTGCCACGTGAAATTGTATTTAGAGTTAAGTTGTCTGGAGTGCTGACGATTACCTACGCACAGCAATTAAACTGAAAATATTACAGTCTTTCAGAAATAACCTGATTTTAAAATATTATAAATATGAAATTAAAACAATTTTTTTTAGTATTGAGCAAACATCTGAGAAAACGAAAACTTTCCAAAATTCAAGAAATAGGTACCTGATATTAACAAGTATTTATATATTTCTATCCGAGTCTGGGTACTATACAGTGTGTTTCATTTAAGATAAAGAGAGACTGACATTTTCATTATTTTTAGTGGTAGACGCTCATGAAGTACTCAACTCAATTGTACGTTGTAAACCCAGTCTACTGCGACCTCGCAAACTCTTGATATTTTGCTTTGAAAAAAGTTATTAATAAAAGTTGTTCAGAATTCAATTTTGACTTACGCGTCGACGCAAAACTCGCATTTTGAATTTTTTAGTAATGTTGCGCTAGCTAGAGGTTTGATTTTCAGTTTTGACCAGAGTGTCATGGAAACAAATTAGCTAAATGTTAACTTCAAATGTTGTATGTGTTTTAAGTTAATTGTTAATTGTAATTCTATGTATCTATGATGCTAGCACATTTACGACAAAGTGAGCATTGGGTAAAATTTTCAGGTTATGTGTACCAGTGCTTATACAAGCACTGGCAAGCTGATTTCTTAGCATTGAAAAAACTGTTTCATCATGTTCATCAACTGACGCTGTATAAACCTGCTCTTTAATATGTTCCCACAAAATGAAACCAAGTGAGATAAGATTGGGTGATCGAGAAGGTTATGCAATTGGCCCACGTCTTCTCATCCAACGGTCAGGGAAATTGTTGTTTAAAAAATTTATAATTTCCACGCCACAATGTGCTGGTACTTCATCTTATTGATACCATAAACAGTGGTAAAGTTGACTGAAGATGAAGTTACTTTGTGAAAATCCATTTTGATTTAAAAAATTGTAAACACTTTTTTATTAGTTGTCTAATATTCACTTTATTTGTTAATTTACAACTAGTTTCATCCTATTCGGACATTTTCAAGATGAAGATAAAATAAGAAACCAAGTAAGTGAAATTATCTATAGAAAATACCAGACACAATTGAAAAAGATTACCAATTTACAAAAAATTCAAGAAAAGCAAAAAACCAATTTAATAAAAACACTAATTATCCAAGATTCGTCAACCTGTCCGATGCAAATTTCACTAGTACTGAAGAGAACATCTTAAATTTAGGCTTAAAGTTCACACCACAACCACAAAACATACAAAAACTAAAAGAAATACTAGGTTTACATATAGAACTAGCTATAACAAACAACAATAAAACCATTATGAAATCCCAAAGCGTAAAACATCAAATAGCACAGAAAATAAACAAGTACACAGAAACGATTAGCCCCTCACATACAGCCACAATAAAAGGTATCCAAGAAAAAAATACATCACAATAAACTCATTTTAACAAAAACAGATAAAGTTAATACTACAGTTATCCTCCAAGAAACAGAATATATCAATAAAATTGGGAAATTCCTAGATGAACAAAATTTACAAACATCAAGCCAAGATCCTACGAACAAATTTGCAAAAGAAATGAAGTCCTTAATACAAAGTTTTGAATATTTGTGCCACTCCGAATTTGAAAAAAAGAAACACACATATGTGTGAAGCCCCAAAGTTGTATGGCTTAGTTAAATTACACAAAGAAAATAAACCCATTAGACCAGTAGTTTCCTACACAAATGCACCGACACGTAAGTTATCTGAATTACTTAATAATGAGTTTACATCTATTACAAAATTTAAGCCCAAAAAATACAATTAATAACTCCTTAAACTTAACAGTAAAATTAAACAGCCTAAATATTGACCCCAACTCTATAAAATTAGTATCGTTTGATGTGTCGAATATGTTTCCTAATATCACCCTTTTCGAATGTCTTCCTGTAATTTCAAATATACTAAAAAATGCAAAATTATCCCAAAATTAAAAAATGAAATACTGCAAACATTCAAGTTGTGTTTAGATCAAAATTATATCCAATTTAATAGAACATCTTTATACAAAAAACAGGGCTCCCTATGGGTTCGCCACTTAGCAACATTTTATCCGATATATTCATGGATAATCTTGAAGAAACTATATTGGATTCTCCAATATCAAAAAAAAACATATTATATTTTGGTACCGGTACGTTGATGATATCCTAATAGGTTTTAAAGAGACAGACAGACAATTAAAAATACTCCTCGATTTTATCAATAACACACATAACAATATATATATTACTTTAGAAACAGAACGATAATAAATTAATAAACTTTTTCGACTATAAAACGAACTATAAAAAGACATAAAACATCATTTTCCTATATTTACCGCAAACCAACTTTTACAGACACCAGTATCCTTTTTAATTCATATAACCCTCTCTCCCACAAATTAGCCGCATATCAATCTATGACACATCGAGCCTTCAGCTTACCTCTACCTGAGACAGATTTAAAAGAAAAATTAGACACAATAAGATTTATAACAATTAGCAATACTTTTTCCCAATTTAATATTAAAACATCTTTTAGTTCTAACATAAATATAGGCAGATATCCTTTCAATGCAAAACAAAAAACTGATATCTCTAAAAAATGTGGTGTAAATCGGTTAGATTGCCCAGAATGTAACGCCTCATATGTAGGTCAAACAAATAGATCGTTCGGAGTAAGATATAGAGAACGTATTCACACACAAAAGGAACATTCCAACTTTTATAAACACCTAACAGATTCTAATCATACAATAACTGATGACCATCAACCTAAAATATTACATATTTGTGGAAAAAGTAAAAAACTTAATTTACTAGAAGTGCTAGAAATTAATAAATTAAATAGGAATACAAATTACAACATATTAAACGACCAAATAGATTTAAATAATTCTCCGTTATTAAACTTATTCAGATAACCTACTGATAATAAAAATCACACCATAATATAATTTACTATCTTGAAAAAAAACCTACATTTAAAGACATAACATCTGTACAAATTTGAATTATATTATCAATCAGAAAGTGACCCATCCTTCTATTCAGTTCAATTTAAATTTAAATGAAAGTAAAATCTGCGTATAATTTAGTTTACTTGAAAATGTCCAAATAGTATGAAACTAGTTGTAAAATAACAAATAAAGTGAAAATTAGACAAGCAATAAAAAGAGTTTATAATTTTTTAAATCAAAGTGGTAAAGTTTATCAGAAATAACAAATATTATACTGAAGTAAGACGAGTAGATATTAAGTGGGGACCAATTACCTCGTTATATAGATCAGACCAGATGTTTACAGACAACTGCCTAGGAAACGATCGTTTTCAAACTAAATGAGAATAGTCTTCAGACCACTGGTGAAGATTGTGAAATTTAAGATACATTCATGAGTAAATTTTACTATATTGCTGTAGAGACAATTTTCGAAAAATTCGGCATCTTGGTTCACACATTGTATGTTATTACCATCGTATAAAACTTGAATGGTTTCTGGCCTAAATGGATGTAGTCCATTTCATCTGAGTGTCCTACGGATAGCCTGATACAAATTGGTTATTGTGGACAGCTTACGAGTACTTATTCGTTTTTCTTTTTGCTGTTAATGCCTATAGTGGTCCCAATAATATTTTATGTAGATTTAATTTACATGTTTCAAGAAGTCTTTTTTCAACACACCTGGTAACTTTTGGATCAGGATAAGTACGTAGAAAATAGCGTTGGGTGAATAAAAGACTATCAGTAGTAGCATTATCGTTAACGTGATTATATATTCACGGTTACTTTAAAATCTTTCCAGTTTCAATAGAAACTAAATTAAATATACCACACGCATCTAAATGTTGATATAATCACTATTTGACACCAGACAACTCCATAAATGGCATTACAGGGTAAGTCTTTAATACTTTATAATTAAAAAGAATTACATGAGGTTTTTCAGTTTCTCAAATTTCAAGAAGAACTTATTGGAATTTTCTTAGAAAATGTACTCAAGGTTAATACAGCTTATCAACATATAGATTTTTAGAGAGAAAGTTTCGACTTGCAATTTCTATTTGAGAGTATTTGTAACTTTCACAAAATCACATGATTTTCCTGAGATTGATATTAAAATAATAAATAATAATTATTTTTGAAATTCGCACATTATTTTTGATTTTATGAGCTTACTGAAAATGATTTATAATTGTCCAATAATCTGCTTTTAAGACCAATATCTCGGTAGCAAAGGTCAATCGGGCATATTATCATTCCACAATTTTCATTTATTTTTACTTGTTAAATCGATCTCCAAGAACCGGATGTTATTTTCGAAGCACCCTGTATATTCTTGCATCTAAGTTAAATTATTGTAGTTGCACCGTAAATCTGTAAATTAATAATGTCTATTTGACTACATACAAATTATTTTATAATTATCTTGGTGTTCCTCAGGACTCGATATTAGGATCATTATTATTTATAATTTATAATTCGGTTGTATTTAAAAGTTGTGTTCGTAGTACAAAAGCATTTCCTTTTTCAATGATAGTAATTACTTTTACACAATTGATTTGACGATCCAGAGAGGACAAATAAAACAGTTTCATAAAAAATATAATACAAACTATAATTTCTTGAAATATTGGATTTCTTCATGGAGTTGATAAATTAATATATATATACACCGCACAATAATTATTATTAACTATGTTGTATCATTAAAAAATATTTATGTTTGATGCGAAACAAAATTTTGATTTCATATTTTTGAAAAACTGTAGTTGCAGTATTTACAAATATACAGTGGTCATATGGCACTGTACTCTCTAATTGCTGTTATGTATTGTTCTCTTTGACTTAACAAGGTATTTTATTTAGTATAATTTCCTCAAAACGTAATCATATCGAATAAAGAGAATTCTGCATTTATGAAAATAATTCAAGTGTTCCAACTAATATAAATATAACAATCTTTTGAACCGCTTGATAATGAGAGATACTTGAGGAAAACAAAGGTGGGTACTGTCAACATGTCTATTTTCGTGTTGTCAAATCGCCAATACCTGTCATTTTTAAAATTAATTTTCGTATTTAAATATTATTTTTAAATATAACAATTATTGAATTAATAAAAATATAGAGAAAAAATGTTTTACGCAAAAAAATGTAATTTTTAGTCCTGTTTTTACCTAAACCTTTAATTACTTTTTGTTAATTTAAATCTGGTTAATTAATTTCATAAAATCGACAAATTAAAATACAGAACACATTTGTTCTGAATTTATTGAAGTTGAAAAATATTGTGAACTCTTTTATAGAATGAAGTTACATTTCAATAAAAATTTATTACATCTATTTTGAAATGAAAATGTCTCTAAGAATAAGAAGTTCCTATAAGGGAGGGGGCTACACATTTGCCGGTAATTGTCACTTGTTTTTTTTTTTTCTTCATTTGTGTAGTTTTTAAGCCGAAACAAAAAAATGTATTGAAATTTTTCTCGAGAAAGGTTCTTACAAGGTTTCTTCTGAGAACAAAAAACATAAAAGAGATCAGTAGTTTGCCTCTTTTAGTTTAAAATTTGGAACCCAAAGTTTGTTAGTATTCGTTTGTTAGTGTTAATAAAATGAAAAACAGTTTTGCAAAACTGGTTAATGTTTTAGCAGAGAGAACAGAAATTATCTTTATTTATGGAAATAAAAATCATTGCGCTCGAGTTTTTAACGAAAAATACCTCAGTAAAAATATAGGCCACCAGTGTGTAATCAATTTAGTTCGAAAATTTCAAGTAACTGGTTCACTATTTAACAAAAGAAATCACCAACCAAGAGTTAATAATTTTGTTATGGATCCAAACATCTCTCTTCTGAAAATAACTAATTAGCTAACCCACATTTCAGTTAGTTCGGTATATAAGATGCTCAAGGTAAATAAGTTCATTCCTTACAAACTACAAATTCATTATGAGCTCGGTGAGAATAAGTATAAAAAGAATTATTCAAATCTGTGAAGAAATAGGTAAAAACATTACAGTGATCAGGACTTGTTAAAAAAATATTTGTGTCAGCGATGAATCGACCTATTTTTATTGGATTTATCAACAATCATAATAATTGTAGTTACTGGGGCAATAAAAATCCACATATTTAGAGAGGACCTTACAGTTTCCCAAGAAGATCAATATACGGGCTAGTATTCTAGGGGATGAGATAATCGGGCCTATTAACATTGAATAAAACTTGACTAGGCAACAGGCAACTATATTAAGAAACTCTTAGAGAATGAGATAAATTCACTCATCATCGAGCCGCTGGAAAACCAAATTGATGAAGAGGGGAACATGATACTCCATGAGCATAATTTGCATTTCCAACAAGATGAGCTCCTCCTCATTAAGCTATATGGTTGGATAAAAAATTGACTAGGAAATGGATTGGAAGGAAGGGTGTTCAAGAATTACCGACATGATCTCCGGATTTAACACCACTTTATTTAAAAATTTAAGTTTACAAAATTCTGGCAGAAGATATTTGTGATTTAGGACTAGGATAACTCGAGAATGTGCACACATTTCGTGAGTACCATTTCTAAAAGTCTGGCGAAAATTCGAAAATATACTTTACTGTTGTCTAACAAATAATGAAACTCATTTTGAACATTTAAGAACGTATTGGAACTGTGTTGTATAATAATTGTCTGTTGGCAGTGGAGGAGTTTTGGTGGTGTTGTACCATCGTAAACTGAAATTCTAAGCATGACGTATGATACGTTAGTGCAGAGATGGATTTAGTTTAACTAATTTAATATTGTTCGTTTTAGTTTTTAAAACTAGTATTATTACGCATATTATAGGTGTTGATTTGGACAATACAAATTTAAAAAATTTCTAATCTATTTTTGAAAATTAAGAAATTATATTTCATTCACGTAGCTATTAATGTATCATCTACAACGTAATGTTTTTATTCTTTGTATATTCAAATTTTTCGACTTCTTTTTTTTTTCTTTGACCACGTTTGCAAGTAGAACAAAAAATTGAAAACGTGACATCAAAGAATATATGTTAATAAACGTGTGCAGAATTTCAAGTTAATCTTAAAAAATAAACTGAATACATTAGTAGTCCTATAAGCTTTACGTAAATTATCCTCTTAGTAAAACGTTTTTCTGTGTACGTAAGTGTAATACTATTATTAATTAAATGACATATATCCGACTCTATTTTAAAAATGTGTAAATTGATGTAATAAACCGCTGCCAATTACTTGGGGATTAGAACTTCCTCACCGTAGTAAAATTCGACGTGTGTTGGAGTTTATAATAAAAGTAATTTTTGACGTTTCAAAAAAGTCACATTTTGACGTTTCAAAAAATTCACATTGGTGGAATGTCACTAATATTTTTTTAGACATTGGGACCGATTTTGATCATCAACGAACTTAATCTCTTCCTTGGACTCTAGAATGTGTGTACCAAATTTGAAAGCTTTATCTCAAAACTGTAGCTACTATCACGAACCAGACAGACGCACAGACATACAGACAGACAATTTTTTCTGTCTGAAATTTTGTGTTTCGTCGAGATTCGTCCAGAAATGCAATAAAAATTATCAAAATTTTTTTCACGAATACATAACTTTCTCACTTTGAGGGGTGAGGAAGTAATATTATAACCACTTGTATTATCTGATCTCTTGTTCTTTTTTAGAAGGATCAGATTTTTTATACCAAATAAAATGATATTATCTAAAATTCCAAAATTGAGTGGCTAGGAGTAAAGGGGTGAAACATAAAATTCAATCAACAATGGTCTCGAACTGCCCCATCGAAAACTAAATCAACGTGTTTTTTTCTGAAAATAGTGTCTACTTGATCCAGAATAGTTCTCGGTGGCTAGTTTTAAAATGAAAGTTGTATGTTAAAAGCAAGGATTTTATATACTAACTGGATTGGCCGCAGTACTACGTTTAAACGGCATAATATTGAAGCCTGTTTCAAGTATAGGCAACCCGCCGTTGTGCCGTATTTCTGTTCTTCAACGTATAGGCATCGTGTCTTACACAGTGTTGTGCCATTATCGCTTGTTGGTGGTAGTTCCACGTGTAGTGTTATTCTTTTAATATTTAATATTTTAAAGTTAAATCAGAGACAACCCAGTTAAATATTAATATGGTGAAGTATGATGTTACTGGTAATTGTTTAAATGCAACATATAAATTAAGCACTGTTTTTTGAATTTCGAAATGAAAAACGATGCATACGTACCTCTGCCACAGAAAGTATTGTTGATGATAATAATTCAAATAATTTATATGCTTTGTTGGACAATATTAATCCTAGTGATCTACAACACAATGTATTGTATTATATCAGTGGTTTTATCGTGCGAAAAATGTTAAATGTCCTCATGTAATGATTGCAATAAAATTCTTTTATTTTGTCAAGACTTGGAATATGATCATTCGTATACAGTTGGGATATGTAATTACCAGGCATTTACGAAATTTGTAAATAGGGGTAAATTAATATTGCCTTCTGAAACTGTGTATAAAATAGTTTTATTGTGCAGAGACGATTTCAGTTACAACTAAAAACTAACTTTAGAATGTCTAAGTTCAAATGGCATATTGTTCAAGATGTTGTGAAAGAGTTTTCTATAAGTTACATTTACTTCAACCAAAACATCCACTATCTGGAGAACATTTAATAGAAGACATTCATGAGGTGCAAATCGTTAAAAAAGTTGCCTCATTTTATGTGGAAATGAGATTAAAAACGCGAGCTAAGAAAATAACTGAAATAATTGGGGGTTCTAGAGCAAGTATTAGACAAAAATTTAATCATATTGTATTATTTAGTAATGTTTAATTAGGTTATACGCTAATAAAATTATAGTATGTAGTGTATATTCGTGTTTTTATTTTATTTAGATACCTGTTTCCACACCTTTATTTTATAATACCCATTATGCAAGAAAAATAATTCAATATAGTTGTAAACTGTGAATGGTTGATTAAATTTTTTTAATCCCTGGTTTTATTCGCACGTTACCGTCCTGTTCAAATTTTAATTTTAAATGGTATTTATTTATGTAATGTAAATACGCATTTCATTTCCCAGGATGAATAAGCTAATAAATAAACCAGGTAATATTACTATTAGAATATAACGCAGGTGTGTATTGTACGATGTCTAGCGTTAGTTAGAAAGAGATAACGATACGGCACAACGGCGGGTTGCATAAACAACAGGTTGGCTTCAGTTAGCGGGTTACGGAGGCCAATCCAGTTAGTATATAAAATCCTTGGTTAAAAGTCACCTCTCGCCGTTAAATATTTTTGGTTCGTTCTTATGAATAAAATAAATGTTTCTATCATATATTGAAGGACGCGATATATATCTTACATCGTAGATTTATGAATCTCTTTGCTTACATCTATAACTATTTTCAATAAACTTATTTTCGAGGCATTTGAAATACCTACAAGTTTTCAGCACATGAATTATTCTTTTTAATATTTGTAACTGATAAAAACTTTTGTTATTCATGTATTTTAAAATACTTCGTATAATTTTGTTACATTTAGATAATTTGATTGCCAACTGAAACTGGTGTGAATCACGCTACATTTATAACCACTATGGGATTTTTATAGATTTATCGAAGTTATTTGTATACTTGATTATTAAAAGCATATTAAATCTACATTGTACAAAAATAGATTTATGATTTTGCTCAATACATCTTGAGTGACGAAAAACGAGAAGTTGTTTCTAAACGAAGGTTGCTATAAAACTAAAGTATTTTATTTATTTAGTATGTAAAAACCTTATTATTATATTCATCAGTAGGAGTTTTAAATAACTAATTTATTTTGTCAATAAAACTTAAATTCTGAAAAATGTTGAATAAACACGTTTTATAAATAATTAAGTATCCATTATAAATAAAATTTATTGTAAATGTAAGTGCTGAAATGTATTGATTACTTAGATACAATTTTTTGTCTGTAGATTACTGGCAAACATAAACATTATGTTTTCATCTTGGAAAATGGAAAATTCTACTGGCACAACTGTTCACATCGAAAACATTGAGTCATTCAATAAGCTCAAGTTAGATCATACTTTGAAGATATGTCTTAGATATGTTTGCATTTCAAAATAATTTGCGAAATCAAACAAATGAAAGTCACAAATTTACAAATACCGATTACAACCATTACAAGAAATACATATGGGAGAAGTATCAACTTTGACCAACCGAGGTTTTTACCATGCGTGAATTTGTTGGGATCCAAGACATATATCTGAGGTTTTCATCTGTTTCATTTTTTGAATTAATAGAGATTGCGCGACTCATTTAAAGCGTTTTTTATAACGAAACACATACGATTTTTGAGGCAAATGACCCAAAGTGGACATTTTGAAATTCTTCAAATTGAAAATAATTCATTTATACAGTTAGCATCTGTTATAATTTCGAAGTTTTTTTTATTATATCAGTTTTTTCTTACATATTCGTTAATGTTTTAACCCACGATAACTCGTCAGGGGAATTTCCATTCATGCCATTGTTGCACAATTGTCGAGGCGACTACAGACTTGTATACAAAGTTGAACATGTGTATCTCGATATGTCTAGGTATTGTAGGGGGACATGTTTCTAGACTGTATTTCGACAAATTCTGATATCGCGCGACTTTTGCGATATAAAGTCACATGTATCTTGTATATCATTGGAAATGGATACAACGTTGCACAACATTTCATAGTCGACGTGTTCAGAGACATTGAAGAATTTGAACTTTTTAAAATAGAATATGTAGTCGGTAGAGAATATCTTAAATTTAATTGATGATATACATGCGGCCTCATGTTTGTGAGATGTTCCGTCCCTAGTTTACAAAAGTTGGATTACAAAATAATGTCAATAAAATAAGTAGGTAAATAAAAAATAAAATATGGTTTCAATGTTGCAAGAATAGTTTCACACTTCTGGAACAATACTTTATATTGATAACATCGAAATTCTAAAAGTATACATCAGGCTTGTAAACGATTCTCCACTGGCAAGGAAACGAAAGGTGACAGCTAATTTGATTGAGATGGGAATGTTTTCTCTAAAATGTTTGTCTAATTTTGCTATTTTCTCACCAACCTTTTCAGTCAATGTTTCAAAATTGTTTGTTGTCATCCGTATACAATTTCTGAATTCCATATCATCTTCCATTCGTAACGCATCTAAAGAATTCCAACACTCATGCTTTCTGAAAATAATTCTCGGGTCCACTAATGTATTGGCTTTTTTTACTACCCAATATACCAGCACTGTTTATTCCAAAAGAAGAAATGTCTATATCTAGGCTGTTGCTCGACAATCCCGACATATTGTTGCTCGACTTTGACGAGTTTATACTAGCCTCTTTAAAGACAATGCAAAACTCGCCTCGTAGGCATCACGTGTCAAAGATCTAATAATGTTTCGCCAATATTTGCATTAGTAGCGACACAAACGTCTCGTCGTATTTTGCTTAAGCAAAATCACGTATTTGTGGTGACGATCGCATTCCGTGTAAAAGATTTCTACTTAAACTAATGTATTTTAGACGGTACACGTGTATAGCACCTGAAATGCACTTGAGGTTCCTCAATTTGTACTTAGTATCCTGTTATAACTAAACTCGTTATGTGATATTAATATAATGGCAAAATTGTGCCACTTTGTCCACCGATTCGGTTGTGTAGTTGGCTAGAGTGCCCGATGGCAAATGTGATTAGAAATCTAGCTTTCGTAGCTGCGGGTTCGATCCCGCCACCAGCACTGTCAGTGGGACTGATTGTATTGTTATCAATCCATTCTCCTTTTTCGATAATTATATTTTAGAAAGTAAATTTTTTATCTATATTCATCGTATTATGAATTATGGAGCCGATCTTCATTAAATTCACTTTTCTTAATACTCTTAAAAAAATAATAATTTTTGTAAAATTGAAACAAGTACATGACATTTAATTTTTTAGTTAGTATACGTCCAAATTAGATATTTAAAATATGACGCCTAGTACATGCCTTTATTTTTAAAGAAGAAAAATAATAAAGACATATTATTATTATTTTTTTTTTTTTTAGGTGGAAAACAATTTAATAAAAAGTGTCAATCAATTATTGTAAAATAATCTGGACTTTTCCGGCACAATTCATAAAGTTAAAACAACGAAAATTAAATTTATTTGTTTTATTTGCTATATACACCAGTTCAACCAAAAAGTGCATGGAATGACATGGCGCCCAACGTGGGGCCATGATTTACCAAAACAAGGTGAGAAGAATCTCTCTCTGTATCAGCAAGAGAGACTAGCGCCATGTCCCTAGAGTCGAAATTGAATTCTTGATAAAAATAAATTCCCTTTTCTCAATACTCGTAAAAAAGTTTGTAAAATTGGAACTACATGACATTCAGTATTTTAGTTAGTATATGATCAAATCAGATTTAGATATTTAAAATATGCCTACATGTATTTGTTTTTAAAAAATAATAATAATAAAAGCATAGCTATTAACTGTTCACAGATTCTTTTGGGCAGAAAATAATCTAAGCCAGTTGTTGTAAAATAATCCGTAATTTTCCGGCACAATTCAACTGACTGAAGTGTTTTTATTTATTTTTTTCTATTTGTTATATACCAGTTCTTCCAAGGGTAACCCCTTTCTAGATAGTCTCGGCTTTGGATTCAGGGATTGTCTAATTTCTGTGGTGTGATGTTTCGGTGTTGTCCATGTTTACTCTTATAAATATTTTCTATACCTACCTCATTATCTTCTATTTGTCCCATATTATTAAGGAAATATTTTAGAACTAATAAATATGAACCTCCAGTAGATGAAGTAGAGCTAATTGAAGTAAACCTTGCATATGTTTATACCAGCCTAACTTTTAGGAACGAAGCAATTGTGTTTCTGCTTCTAAATATGCTGTCATTTATAATAATAATTTATAGAAACTGTTTGTTATCTCATATGTATGTTTTCTTTGCATATTAATGGGCAGTGCTCAATAAAGAAGAAAACCAGATTTAAAATGGTCGAAGTTCTGTTACTGTTTCTGTTAATTTTTTATACCTTGTATATGTTGATATTATCAATTTACAAGAAAAACCTGAATTAAATAGTCCTGACGATATTTTTAAAATATAGACGAGACATCGATCAAATATGGTTTTATTATTTTCTTTGAACATTCCCAATAATTTTTCAAAGAAAAATATAACAAAAATAAGCGCATAAGTGAGCAATGAGCATTAAATTCTCAAGATGTATCATGAGAGTTTTGAGTACAATATCATGTTGAGACTAGGCTCGACAAGATAATGGAACTGATGAGACACCTACATTTCATGTTCTTAATATCTCGAAATCGTCGATATCCTCAGTACTTGTAATAGTACGGCAGTTGTAAACCAAACTCACATATTCCTTTTCATATTGAAAAGTGGCAGCTGTGATGAAATCAAATTCTTGACAATTTAAGATATTACAAGCACATTCTGTCGCACCTTGTGTTTTACTACATACAGAATTTGGAAATTCTAAAACTTATTTAAAATAGAAATAACATTGAAAAAGGAATTGTGTGCATATATCCGTATAACGAAATTGAAACATTAGAAATTACAAATATAATTCAACTCGCAACTTATTATTACAGTTGCTTGCACGTTGGACCAGGTGATGTCTTTTAAAATGATTTAATATTGTGTTCATTTACTATTTTAGTTTTGCATGATGACTCATGCCATGTAAATGCGCCAACTCAAAATAAACTACTGAATACGGAATCTGCGGGAAGCTTTTAATCATATTATACAGAAAAAAGGGTATCTAATTTATACATTATTTTAAATATTTTTTGCTTACGCCAGTATTTTTAGTTTAATAATATTTTTGGTTAAGTTAAAAAGAACGGGGCTCTAAATTTATAAAAGAGGATGACTTAATTATATTTAATTTAATAGTTATTTTTCAGAAGCGGGATTTAAACTTGTGATAATGCTCCTGTACTAAATAACAATGGGATTTTATAGATATCTTATGTTCAAAAGAGACTTCTAGAGCTATTTGAATTTAATTTACCATCACGCTTAAATTCTCTTTACTTGCAATACAGATTCTAACAGCCAGATTATTATTGCCGAGTTATATTTACCTTACAGTCACATCAAAAGGAAGATTTTCATACAAGTTATTCATATTAGAAATGTAACAACTTTACCAAGTTCAAGAAGCTGGAGAATAAATTTTTTAAATTGTAATCGTAAATCTGACATTTTGACATTTTGAAAATGACTTCTTTATATGTATACTGTTGCTATATTCCTCATATATCTGTGCCAATGAAATAACGAAAAAGTGGAGATTTTCTAAAATAGAGTGAATTGTACTTGTTTTTTTAAAGAATTCTAACCATCCAACAGAAATCAAAATACCAAGGAGATGAGGCGTGGGAGATACCTATTCTCTTTGATGTCTGATATTAACAATCTAAGAAAAATAGACCTTAGGGAATATATTATTAGCTACTCAATTCCATGTCTAGCTCCCCATAGCAGGAGATATATTTGGTAATAATAAGGCATAAGTAGAGGTATCGGCAATACAAGTTCTACCATAATTGTATTTTTTAGATGTTCAATCTTAGCAAAATTATTCATGGAAAGAAAATGAAAAATTAAGTTATACAGAATAATTTTTATAGAAATAAAGAGAGATAAGATTAAAATTATTAGCAGCTAGCCAATTTTCTGTAGCAGAGAATGGATTTGTGACTGATGTCTCTATAATCATTGAATATGAATCAAATAGTGTAGTTTTAGGCGTATCTCAATACCGGAAGACTGGACCAATCCAGGATATACATAATATTTATATAATAACACAGTTCCTGCATAGACAAGCAGATACCATTAAACTTTGTTGCAGTTAAAAATTGAAGAAGACATACATTACTTGCAGTACCCATTCTATGCAGTTTTAGATACACAGACCCATAAAGGCAAAATATTTTAATTCAGAGTATATTTCAATTCAAGGCAGATCAGTTTGCTGTGAAAAAAGAAACACTGGATAAATCATCCATTATGCAAGGTATGACTGTGTTCCCAAATATACCTTTTTATACTAGTTTTGGATGCACCATTAGAAACATTCATTAACGGTAGTCATTCCACCTTTGGAGATTTTATATTTATGATTGTTGTTGTTGATCCCTTTCACGAAACTATAATTTTTAAGTTGTGATATCATGAAGATATGGGTTTTATTGTCATTGTAATATATTTAATTATCCATTTAACTAAATTAAAATAAAAGGGAGTTATAGCAAAATTTTCAACATATTATGCGGTAACGCTGAAATTAAATTCTTGGAGTGGGATGGAACCTTTGATGTGAAGATAACACTGACGTAGTTCTCTACGAAACACCAGAAAAATCAAATCAGTGTCAAATCTTGACAAATATTGTCACTAAAGTAAATAAAAAGTCAAAATCTACAAAAGACCGAAAAATTATCAAACGGTTGCGTGAAAAAGATTGTTTTTATTTAAAAGCTGATAAGGGCAATAATGTTGTTATTTTAGATAAAGAGGACTATTATAAAAGGGTAGACAATCTGATTAGTAATGGTCCTTATAAAAAACTTTCTAGAAATCCATTACCAAAAATGGTTACTGAAATAAGAAATGTACTTAAATCCTGCAACAACCTTTTATTACTCCAGCTTTAAATAGGAAGTTACATGTATCTAACCCAAATGTACCTAGATTGTACAGCTTGCCTAAGATACATAAACCAGGAAACTCGGGACGTCCTATTGTTTCAGCAATTGGATCGCCGACTTACCACCTATCAAAATGGTTGACAGAAGAATTCGAAAATTTACCTATCGCACCACCTAGTTTCTCTGTGATTAATTCCAACGATTTCATTAATAAGGTGAAAAATATTCAGTTGCTAGAAGGTGAAATTTTGATATACTTTGACGTTTGTTCATTGTTTCCAAGTGTTCCGATACCACAGACCTTGGACTACCTTAAGGATCTACTCGAATTAAAGAATCTCAGTCAAGACGTAGTAAAAGAATATCTTAAACTCAGTAAACTTTGCATGAAACAAAATTGTTTTCGATTCAACGATAATTTCTTCGAACAACATGAAGGAACAGCAATGGGTAACTCTTTATCACCATTCATTGCCAGACTCTTCATGAACAGATTTGAGACGGAAGCAAAAGAAGAATTCAAGTATTTCCCCAGGGTTTGACTTAGGTATGTGGATGATATTTTTGCAGTGTTCGATACAAAAGTCGCAGATATTCATAACTTTGTATCTAAATTAAACAGTCACTTCGCGTCAGTTAAATTAACATATGAAACTGAAAACTCTGGACAACTACCATTTTTTGATGTGTATTAATAATTAGAAATAGTGAAAATAAGTTAGAATTTGACATATACAGAAATGATACCAGTACTTTAAGATATATTCCTAAGGACTCTCATCATTGTCCTCAACACAAAATATCGAGTTTTAATTTTCTAGTCCATCGTCTATTAAGCTTCCCCCTCAATAAGGAGAGGTTTGAAAAAGAAAAGGCATTGATTAACGATACAGCTGCGAGTAATGAATATTCTGTAAGTTTAATTGGTAAAATAATTAGGAAACGAAAGTTTAAAGAGTCGCTTCGAAATTCCTTGACCTTTCAAAATGAAAGAGAAAATCCAAATTTTGTATCGATTCCATTCGATCTTCGATTCATCCCTGGTATTGGTAACATTTTTAAAGACGTAGGTATGATAGTGGTTCATTCATCGGGAAACAAACTACAACAACTTTTAGACAATCCAAATGACAAAATTGAAACAAACGAAAAGTCGGGGATTTACGAAATTAGTTGTAAGAACTGTAATCAAAAATATGTTGGACAGACTAGACAATTAAATCAAACTAGATTCAATGAGCATATGGCCCATCTCAAATATGGTAGAACAGATAAGTCTAGTGTAGCCCAACATGCGTTTGAGAACAACCATAAAATAGATATTAGCAATTTAAGATTAATTAGGAATGTAACAAATACTAAACAGCTGTATGCATTTTAAAGCTTGGAAATCATAAAGTGTAAATATAGTATGAATAGTGACAGAGGGCCTATCCCAAATAACCAACCCGCTTTATTGGTTAGTGGGTCACGGTTCACCGAACCGTGACGGTGTGGTAAACCGTGACAATAGTTTAGGTATAAATAGAGTAGATTATTAGCATACGTTTAGTTTTAATCATCTCTAGATGATGCCAACTTGGTTGGCGAATCGGGCGTCAGGTGCAGTATATAGTGTTTTGGTGTTTCGTGGAAAACTACGTCGGTGTTAAATTAATTATCGATTTAATGCTCTATTTACAACCACTGCCCTATCTGATTTATTATCTATTTATAATTATTTCGTATGATAGCTGATTTAATGTCAAGAAATATGCAGTAATAGTAGACAAAAAGTAACATCAATAAAAATATTAGACTTGGTATTGTAGGCCAGGCGACAGGTCGAAAAAAAAGCCTCAATAAGGAAATAATTAGTGGAAAGCTGGAAATTGCTTTAATCGCTTTATTTGGACCCAGATATTACTCTCCCAAGTTTTCCCCCTCGAGCGAAGTCGGCGTTGGCCCTTCTGGCCCTAAGAAGGTACCATTTTTCGGTTTTTTTGCAAATATCTCCCAAACCATCAACTTTACTATTATTTATTATAAAAAATAATCTAGAATAAATTTGCTACAAAAATGTTCTTTACCGTTTGTCTCTAAAGTGAACCGTTACGATGCTACGACCATTCAAATTGGAACCCTTTTTGATTCTTGCGGAAAAGTTATCGAAATCATATGCCATATCAAAGTTTCTACATGTTATAAATATTTGTCAGCATTCCAGGTGCACAAGCTGTTAACTTGTTACAAGTATAACAGCTTTTCAATGTAAACAGCTGTGGCAAAGTACCTACGATTAGTATTATTATTGACTAGTATTGACATAAAATCACACTTTTCCACACCACCTGGCGGTAGAGTAAATGAATCGGATGGAGGATAGGATTCTGTATCATAGATCGTGGATCTTATATCTTCCCTTATTATGTCTGCTGCGGCTTTTACAATTCTTAGACGCTCCTCCTGATCATCGGTCTTTCGACAATGGTATCAATTTTCCGTGAGTATTTTGTAGCCTGTGTCGCGAAAACAAATCACCAATTCATTGTTTTTTTCTTGCTGTGACAATGATATCAGCACCATATTTACCAAGCAACCTGTTTTTGAACGTTTTCTCATTAGGAATATAGCCCTCAAAATCTTCGAATATCTCTTTGGATGTGAATTGACATTCTTCTCGATTTCGTTCCATATAAGAGCAAGCGTACTCGAAAGCAGCAGTGACGTTTTCATCTTCGGGCCGACCAGGTGGCCTTGTCGATGTGGAAGAACTCTTGAAGAATGTTTTCGCGCAAGAGCCGTGATATCGACCCTCTGCAGCGACCAAATCATTTACATGTGCAATTCTCCTAGTAACAGCCTTGGCCCATGCATCGTCACGCTTACCAGCTGTCTCTACCAGTGTGTTTTTGAAATGGAGTATTTCCACGCGATGAACAGTATCGCGACTGTCAATGGGTTTTTAATAACACTTTTTAAAAATTCTTCGGATGCATTTTTGCCGCACAAAATACAATTAATCTTGAAGTCGAACTGTTCACAGGATCGCGAGCTTCGGTCCGTTGTTGCCCTTTCCCAAGATTTTATTGCCGCGGCAATATTTTTGTCTTTGGTATACGATTTTTGGCACTTAACATGAACCGTAACATTCTGCAATCCTTGTAATTGCACATGTCTATTATCACGTCTTTTCACACTACTTTCACGTAAGGTTCTTAATCCTCTCTCCTTCACTATAATAGTGTCTCCATCTTCCAAACCGTTTTCACAAAAATGAAACAAACGGTTGGATTACCAGCCGCGGCCATTGCCCCACTTTCTCAAACTACAATCTTGATTGAGTATTTTGTCCGTAAACACGTATACACTCAACCAGATCATTCATGACACAGCTGTGGTATGGGAGCAGCGTTGCCAGCTGTATGGGAGGCCGAGCGCGGCAAGCCAGCTGCATCTGCAGCTGTTATTATCCACACGTACACAGTGTTGCCAGCGCCCTCGGTGAGAAAGTAATGAAGTCTACTTGTAAAATGTACTGAATCTGAACTGAATGTACTTATAACATGTAGAAACTGATATGGAATATGATTTCGATAACTTTTCCGCAAGAATCAAAAAGGGTTCCACTTTGAATGGTCGTAGCATCGTAACGGTTTACTTTAGAGACAAACGGTGAAGAACATTTTTGTAGCAAATTTACTCTATGTTATTTTTTATAATAGATATTTTGTTGGTAAAGTTGATGGTTTGGGAGATAAAAACCGAAAAATGGTACCTTCTTAGGGCCAGAAGGGCCAACGCCGTCTTCGCTCGAGGGGGAAAACTTGGGAGAGTAATATCTGGGTCCAAATAAAGCCATTAAAGCAATTTTCAGCTTTCCACTAATTATTTCCTTATTGAACTACCTGTCGTCTGGCCTATTGGGAGTAATAGTAATATCAATGTTAATATTTCATGTTTTTATTTAACCTAAGTCAAGTAGTTACAAATAGGTAAATTAATATAAAAGGGAGTAAGAGCTGGACATGTTTCACATAAAAGTTTGTGAATCAGTTACTACTTAATTGCATTGATGAATATTGTTTAATTCCTTGAAACAAAACATAAAACAAAACTAGGTATAATGTTTATAAGTTTCAGTTACTTAATGATTCAAGCATGTTGATTTTTCGTTAAGGACACACTTTTCACACTATAACTATAACCTCACAAAATATAAATAAGAATTAATAAAAGCAATATTTTATTATTTTGGAAAAGAAGTACGACTACAAATATTTACATCTATTAATAGATCCAAGTTGTATATTAATGAATGGCATGAAATCTTAATTATTCACATTATAAATTATTGAGGCGCCATCTAGTTTAAAGCAAGATGACATGTAATCAATTTATAACCTATTTAATTAATATTTACCGGTAACTTCATATCTAATATAATTGTATTATAACAAATTGATAGTTGTACATATTTCTGAGCTAATGATATATTTCTTATTAAGAATAACAAAAGATTTTGCATAAATTTACAATTAAAATTTTATGAATTTATGGTGGGAAAATTTATATTCAAATACCGAAGTTAATACTTCTGCAGAATTAAGCCGCTTTCATATGCTAGCTTTTCCTTATATCGTATCTCTTTCTGATTGCTCCCGTTAATAAACGACCGCTGTTCGTTCCAATCAGAAAACGATACAACAAAATCGCGTTAAAAGCTAGCATACTAACTTAGCTATATCTTTCAATCAACAAACTATATTGACAACTAAACGTGAGCCATATGCTTAATTCCAATTTCCGGTGCAATTAGATAAGCGATCATAATATATTTTTTTGTTTTCAGGTATATAGTTGCCAAAAAAATTATTATTTTAAACAAAATTCTCTTAGCTTTCTGGAAAATGTATGCATGTATATTTTATGTGTTGAGTTACGTTTGTAAGCGTATTTAATAAAATTGTAATATGGTTGTTGGTATTACACACTAAAATAATATGTGTATTGATGAGGTGATTTTTAAAAATTAGTTAAGCCACAACAGGTGGTTGAGGAATGCAGTATATATATATATATATATATATATATATATATATATATATATATATATATATATATATATATATATATATATATATATATATATATATATATATATATATATATATATATATATATATATATATATATATTATTTTTCATATCTATCTGTATTTTCTGTTTCTAAAAATATCTCCTCCCACTATAATATAATCATTACATAACCTATACGATTTCGGCATATGTTTAATATTATTTAGATGATTAATTTATGGGATTGATGACCGTTGTCTACATACATTCGAGAATAATAATAATATATTGAAAAGATTTATGTTCGATTGTTTTTCTTTTTTGTTAATTAATTAAAATTATCATTTTCCACTTAACTATAATAGAATTAAATAATTTTAAGACTGACATTTGTACAAGTGTACTGAATAAACAACAACTAATAAAATCAACATTAAAACCAATTCATGATTTTAACGACATCGTAATAGATTAAATAAGATTATTATTCGCCAATAACTATGCGGTTTAGTACTGCAAATTGAATATGAAAATCTGGCAAGATTTAAGTAAACAACAGCTGCCAATTGTCCATCCTACCTGCGTCGACGACCATTCCTCGAAGAACTCCATGGCCCATAGCCTTTTATGACAACTTTTTTAAATGAAAACTCACACACAGATCACAATTTTTAACATGTAAGCACTCACTAATAATTTCACAAAATTACTTTGCTACGATCTGCCGGAATCGCGATCAGTCGACTAAGCGGTCGTCTCCTTATTTTGGGAGACGCATTTTAAGGTAGATCGCCTGAGATTCATACATTCAGCGCTCTCTAGATCTTGCTTTGAATTTTCAACAGCGCACCTGGTTTGTTAATTTAGTGTTCCATACACTTGTTTACATTTAGCAAGGCAGTTGTGGTTTAATTAAACGACTAATATCCGATCATCGACGCTGATTATTATACTTGGCCTTTTATATTCTGGTTGGGTATATTTTTAGTTGTTGCACCAGTATCGTTTGGATCAAATTATTTTAATCATTACCTATATCCACATATTTAAAAATACACAAGTATTTTTATGCACTAGGGTGCATGTAGTAGACGTGTGTATAAATAAATAAGTTATTTTTTACACATATTATTTCAAATATACAGGGCTTTAGACAGGGGAGATCTTGGGGGATTTTTCAGATATTTAGATACTCTCCGGAATTAGGCATAACAAGGTCTTTGCCAATTGACACGTGTTGTTTCTTTAATTCAAACTTGATTTTGATAATAATGTAAATGACTCGATAATTACTAATGCTCTTGAAATTTTGACTAATTGTACAATTCTTAGTACTTTGAACATGTTTTTTGTTAACTGATGATGCACGTTATTCTAAAAATAAAATTCCTTTTGATACTTGAACCTTATATACCTTGCACTGTAAAAAAACTGCCTATTTCTTCTTGGTTTTTCATAACTATACTTTAAGAATGTAGAGACCAAAGTATGTATCTATTAAACTGTCTATAATTATTATTTATTCATTTTAAATTGTTTTCTCACACTTTGGATATTGGGCCACCATCGTAAAAACTATTTGGAGGATAAATAAATCTTTACCCCAAATGAATGAAAGATTTTTGTTTTAAATCCTTTCTCCTATTTCTCACATCTAATAATTAACAATTTCGCTTTCGAGATTATCAGATTTTAGACAAAGTTTTTTGCTCCAGGGTTTGTCACTATCTTTAATTGTAATTTAAAAACCAGATGCATTCACTTTTGCCTCAGAATTACAAGCATTAAGATATAAAGAGTTGTTATTAATCAAGTTTTTAAAAAAATCGATGTTATAGTTAATACTGTAGTTGTGGATGCTTATCAGTTGTTATCACAGTTGTTATTAAACAAAAGATTAATCTACACAAATATTAGTTTTATTACTATTTAGATTTGAAGGTAAACCGTTTTACAAATCTTATGCGATAAATAAAGTTTGTAAAAAGCTTTGTACGGACCAACGACGGAATGGCAAACCGAACGCCGAAGAGATCAAAGTGGTGTAAAGGCTCTTCCAGATCAAGCGAGCCACGTATTTCCAAACGGTTCAGTAATATGCAGTGTACACGGAGTGTTGCGCAGCTGTCCTTTCAAACTACATGTTGCTGCAATATTTGCGAATGCACAGCGCGCTTGATATGGAAACGCCTTAACATGTCAGCGAACCTTCAACGAACACATGCAACGGTTTGCTGATCCATCGATGTTCCCAAATTATATTGCGCGAGCTTGTTGCAATATATTGATAACATCTTATTTTAACTTCTATGCAGTTAATTAAGTGCTATTGAAGAAGGTGATTTGCTGTCATATTTGTATTTGATTTAATATAGTTTTACCACCCGAAAATAGATTGCTCGAAGGAAACAACATTGATGTTTATTGAGCTTTACCAAAGCAATGAATTTAATTATTTTGAAGAAAAACTGCTTTTAGATGTTTCAAAAATGTATTTCGATACACTCTACATATGTTTCGGCTTGGTAGGCCTTTCTCAAGAGCATTACGATGAATACTTAAGCTATGAGGGCGATTATTCTAATATTTATGCAATAACACCTAATCAGGTTAAATACTGTGGAGGTACCTAAATTATTTAATTTAGGTATCTCCACAATAAGTGTAAACAAAACAAACTTAGAAGCATTTTGGTCAACAATAAAGAAAAAATTAGTAAATTTAACAAATCTGGTGTATATGAAATTAAATGTAAAGATTGCAACGCGGTCTATTTTGGCCAGTGGTAGAAGTATAGCAAATAGGGTAAATGAACACAAAAAAATCAATTTTAAATAGCAATAAAAATACAGGAATCTCAACTTATTGCATTGAAAATAATCATTTTATCGACACAGAGAATATAAATTTAATTCACACAGAAAGGAAAGGAAAACGATTAAACCTTCTTATACAACTAGAAAAAAATCCCTTAAAAACAATCCTTGTACCACCAATGACCAACTAAATTTCATAAACACACCTATAATAGATAAGGTATTAGGAATTCCCCATTGAATTATATTCCGAGTAGGTAGGTACCTAGTTTTATTGCCCTGGAAATGCCTGTAATTTAACCTGATTAGGTGTTATTGCATAAATATTAGAATAATCGCCCTCATAGCTTTAGTATTCATCTGTAATGCCCTCGAGAAAGGCCTAACAAGCCGAAACATATGTAGAGTGTATCGAAATACATTTTTGAGACATTTAAATGCAGTGTTTTTCTTCAAAATAATTATTTTCAAAATGTTTCACAAGGAACCTGCCACATATTCAATCCAGCAATGAATTTATTTGGGATACAAGAAATAAGAACCATGGTAGGGGTTCGGGGAATAAATCAGCCCTCTACTATTTTCATTGACCTTTAATTGTAAGACACTGTAGGTACACAGGTACACAATAACTAATCAAGTGATGAAAAATAGTTTACATGACACAGGAAAACATTGTTATAATTGTTATAATTATTAGAGTTTAACGCACGGGAAGTCACAAGCGCGGCAACCATAGATCAACTTGACAGCTTACTTACTATATGACTTCAGAGACAACAAATTGTCTTTGATGACTTAGAAGTACGTTCTTGAAGGGTGGTTACGGTAAAGCGACATGATCTAAAGGTCACTTGATCTAATGGATTAGTTTGTTACACTATTTTAATACGTTGTTAAAAAATGATGCATAGAATAAATTAGCCTCAAGGCAAGGTGAATATATATACGCTACTACTACTACCTGAAGATGCATATTCACGGGTACGATGCAAGCTCGATTAATCAGACGGAAAACCGGCAAACAGAGCACAAAATCTTTCCCACTCTTGTCAGTGTTAGTTGGAAACGATTCACAGCCCTGTTCGGCGTACAGTTCGGAGATCGTGTTACTGTTCAGTTTGCCATTTCATTTGCAGGTCTGTACAAAGCTTTAGATACTCAGTTTTAACTTTTTTCTAATTGGGTCTTGCTACTACATGAATAATTCTTCTAAGATTGAATATGTAAAAAATGGTTAATAATAATGCGCTTGTGACATCAAAGAAACAGTCAGTTTCTTATCAACTAATTGTTTAGTAGGTAAAAGTGGAAATAATTTTAATGTATATGTATTGAAAAAGTCATTCACGTAACGTGATATAGAATGGTATATACATTTCTAAAAAAGTTTTCCATATATACATTCAATACATGCAAAGAGTTTAGCGATATTTTCTTAAATAAAATGTAACGAAATTTTATTAATAAAATTAATATTTCACATTAAAATTACTTAAGTTTTTTATGAACTCGCAAAATTAAATTGATATATAGACAGTAAAATTCAATTTTTTTCTCATTTTCTCATTTAACAATGAGGACCAGGAAGACAATATATTGCTAATCATTATAAGTATAAAATAATAAAGATAGAAACGATCAAGAAATTACATGGGTAGGATATGAGTATGACTCCACACACCTTCCAATTGCCAGAGGGTGTGGCCAGCATTTATCCTTATTTTATGCTTACGTGATGCTTATAGTTACCAGCATCGTAGTATCTTCCTCGCAATCACTGTTAAATATAAAATACCAAAATGAATATGTGCTCAAACTGTATACAGTTTAAATTCCATACCACATTCAGAATATTTTGAGAGAATCGAGTACACTTTCATATTTTTTGAAAATTGTGCTATCAGAGTAAAATCTGAAGTGAGTATACATGTTGGCAACGTCCGATTGCAACTTTAACTAGTTGTGTCATACATTAGTGAATAAATTTATTATGTGTTACCGTAACTTTTATATTTTACATTAACCAATATCGCTACAATATTTTTCTGTCCAAAACACTGCGTACTATTGATGATATTACATATTTAAAACGTATTTCGTGTTTTAGATACAAGGATCCTTCATAGCATATTTAACAAATATTATTATTTTCAGTAGTTCGTTCAAACACGCACTTGATTTATTTTCAGTTTATGATCAATCCGATGCTTTCAAGATTCCTATTATACATTTGATGTACATAATAAGAAATAATATGTATATAAAATTGCATCAATATGTTGATAAAAAACTCTACTTTAATTTCCCAATCACCGATTTGTAACGATTTTCAGTTGTGTGTAATTAATTTAAATACAGTAATAAAATATAACCAACTTTCTAATGGTCATCAAATTGGTGTGTACTAAATAAATCATACATGTCAAATTTCTCAAACTTAAAAAACGTCATCATTTAAAATTTAAAATATATCATTTAGTATCATGTGCAATTTAACACGTTTTCCATTACACATGACTCTATAGCTAATCTCTGGCAGGTTCTATTTATTAATTGCACCCAGTCGCAGTATTTATATAGGTAACAGAAATAAAAATAAAGTATCCTTAACATTTTAATACCAATGCAAAAAATCTGTTAATATTAACGTAATCGGATACAAGAAATACAAAATATTGCCTCTATCCCGACATTTCGGAAAGTTTGTTACCTACTTCAGACGAAGAAACTCGGTCGCCTAAAGAGCAAATGCCTTTTCCGAAACAAGACAAGAAGCAGTTAATCAAAAGCAATAGCTTTGGATTTTAATTTCTTATATTCAGTTATTTTCACATGAAATTATTGAATATTGAAAAGAAAATAATTGAATTTAATAACATTAAAAATATAAACATTACTTTTAATAAATACCGTAAAATACGATTATAGCTTTCTATTTGAAATCCATTACCGAATTCAAGGGAAAATTTTATATACAACAGTGAGCAACAAGTGATACATATACCTAACATAAATCAATAAGGCTTACATGATATTGAGGCTTATATGATTTCGACATCAATTTCTTGAGGTATTATTTCATTAATTGATAGAAAGGTCGATTTTTATATTTTAAAGAACCTAATATAGAAATAAAAATGCTAGTCAATTAGAGCACTGCCGACTGACAATTAATTCTTTGATTACAATTTTTTATGATATTTCACAATCTTTAAAACCCTTGATAATATTTATTGTGCATTACTGAAATTATGTACATCGGATTTATGCGTATCTAACAAAAAAATGCTATTAACGTGTTGTTCAAACATGTTTATAAAACGGTGATGATAATATAAATCATGAATGTTTTCGAAAGAGTTTTCGAAAACATGCAGAATAACTTGTTTTCCAGTTTAAATAGGGAGTACTTATGGTAAAATTTTACACATTTATTTATATAATTTTAATTTTAAATTATCGTTTTCATAAGAATTTTACTACACGAAATAAAAATAATTTATCTAAATCAAAAAAGTTAGAACAGAACCAGCTAAAACACTGTATAATGAAAATACATCAGTTTTGCAGGGAATTATTATAAATGTTATGCGTTTATGTATTTGCCAAATAGAAAGTACTTAATTTTTATTCCGATATACTAGCGCATTTCTATAAATTGGTCTTACAAACAAATATACTTATTATAACACTTAGTTCTCAAGCTATCGATGGCACTGAAATAGCGGATTTAATATTGCATAGAACTGTAAACATTTCAGCAGTCTAGTGAAGCAAAAGTATTTAGACATTTCAGATAAGTCTAGTGAAAACAGTAGAAGGTATAAACGTCGAGGAATATTAGTAAGTTCTAAAACAAGACGCTAAAAAAAATTCACAAAAACGTTAGTTCGAATTGTTAGTATAAATTTAATGCAGGATGATGATTAAGATCATACTTTACATAGCGTTTATGTTGAAAAAAATTTGTCTTGTTACAATTAGGGTTAAAAACACTTAAATAAAGCAAAATGAAATAAAAATTAAAAACATGAAAAATCCTGACTAAAACATTGAAGACAAATTATTTTTCTAATGCACTTATAAGTTATAAGCTTGTACCAGATAATCAAAGGAATCGAGTTGGACACACAATGTTGAGAATAATAATAACACTTATTTTAATCCGACAGCTGCCAGTGCCAGATACCATGGCCATCCAGATTTCCCGATCTAAATCCTTGCGATTTTTATTTATGCGTATCTAACAAAAAATGCTATTACTTAGGTACTTACACTTGAAACAACTCATTGCATGAAGTGGAAATAACTGATCGTAATCAATTAATGCAGAGGATTCAAGATGAAGCAAATCATATTAGAAATAATAGAATTTATACATGAAAGTTTAGTTCATTCTGTATCATTACAATAAACAAATATTTATTATGAAATATCACATTTTCTGTAATATGTACCTATAATATAATACACTATTTTACAAAATTTTTGAATTTTCAGGTAAACAGTATGTTTGTGTGTACAAAAGTTATCATTTATTTTTAATTAACTCAAGAAAAAACAGAATAAGTTTCAAATTGGTATCTGATGTGGTTAGTTTAAAATAATTTAATGAGGACGGTAATAAATTCAAAATAATTTAATAAGCTTATTTTATAACTGCAAATTCTAATTTATAGTTTCTTTGGCCCCAATAAATTCAATTTTTTAAACAAGTTGTATGGTTATTTGTAACTTTTAGTTTAATATTAAATTTATATTGACTGCGCTGTTGAGGATATTTAAAAATACATTCATCCTTGTTGAGTCACAATCCACCATAGGTCACTGTGTAGAGCGCTGAGCAGCCAACATTAGCAGCAGTTGTTCGTTTACTTCAAACTAATTTAAACATAAAACAAGCCTACGGTAGCTCACTTGTTTAGTCGAGACAGGTAAAACGCCTGGTACGGGCCATTTTTGATTTTACAGTTGATGCACAGAAGACTTATTGATTATAAATGGAATCTCCCCTTTTAACTTTGTTATTTTTTGAAGTAAAAAATATGTTTCACACAAAAGTTGTAGAACATTTTATGAATTTTATTACAAATATATTCAATAGTATACAGGGTGCCTCATAAAGGCAGGATAAACCAGTCTTATGTTTTTTAAATGGACACTTTTTACGTATTATGAAAGTCCTCATTTTCCTGACTTCAAGAATATATAATTTATTCACATTTACATACCTTAAACGCTGCTGATGAAAAAAACTGCAAACGGCATACATATGCATATGCAAATATAAAAATCGCTAACCCCTTGAAGCTATTTCTCAAAAAATGACTACTGGCAAATTTACAACCATTATTCGTATTTTGGTTAAGATTTTGAATTGTTTGGGCACATATTTTTAAAACTTTGTATTTAAGTTAGTTCCACAGAAAAAAGATCCGTTGCTGTTAGATCGGAAAATCTTTAAAGCCATGAAATTGAGCTAAATCTTATATATCAATCTGTTTGGGAAAATTTTTTGCAATAAGTTAAAATTTTGCCTAACTGTATCTACAGTTGCACCATCTTGCTGAAAATATTTTCAACCCCGAACCTTTGCAATTCTGGTCTAAAAAATTTTTCTAACATGAACTGGTAACGATTAACGTTCACAATAACCTTTTCATTAGTTTCTTCCCAAAATACGCTCTATTATTCGAAATTCTAAGTTAACATCGCATACCGTAACTTTTCAATCATGAAGCGGTTGACTAGTACCAATAATTTTGCTTATTAGTACACCCAGTTAAATGAAAATGTACTTCATCTGACATAAGCAACAATTTTAAAGCGTTTTCATCATTAAAAATGTTCAAAAATTGCCCACAGAAATTCATCAGTATTTTTAATTTTTGCACATTTTGTATGGGTGGCAATACACATCACAATGTAAAATTCTTAAACGAATCCTTTCTGAAATTGGCAACGACAATGACTGCCTATCGGCTGATCTCACTGGATTTTTTGAACTGCCTGTCTAACATGTTCAATATCTGCAGGTATTCCAACTGTGCGACTATCACCAGTAAATTTTGATAAAACACTTCTCCTATCATCAAAATCTGCCACCATTTTAAAATAGTTTTCATTGCAACATCTCTGTACGTTAAATTCCCGACAAAGCACCTCTGGGTTTATGCAAATGACAAAATAAAACTCTTCAGAGCGAAACTCATTGGTTTACAGGATAATTATCCACTATGCATGAAACTGCACACACTACTATTTAATTATGCCAAAATTACAACAACTAAAACATTACATTTTCCGAAGCACACTTAAAAATAAATTATACCTGTTGGATGCTGTATAAGTACATACGTAAATCCAAAAATTATGTAAATCGTCTTAAAGGGGGATGTCCCACTATATTAAAAGCTGGATTTCTTTTTATTGTATATGATTCTACACTATTTATGTAATCAGTGTCTATAAGCGGTTGGAGTTTTAAAATAATTTTAACTACAAAAAAAATTATAAAAGTTTGGATTAATTTAGAATTGCCGCCAGTTAATCAACCAATGAAATATTGCGCCCTGTGATATTGCCGAACCTCTGGTGCCATATTTTCTTTATTTAAGTGTTGCTTTGATAGCCGAAATCTATTCGAGAATATTTATGATTTTGATCGATTTCTTGAATTTGTACATAAATTTTTGTGTTATATCAAACATTTTCAATATTTATGTGAATGAATTTATAGTCTTATTGATAATTGAATAAGTAATCATCAACGCTTTCAAACAATACGTAAAACTGGCCATACTGCGATACCATCTTCGCTTTCACCAGCTGCTTGTGTTTGGCGCTAAATCTAGTCGGATGACGTCATTAGACTAAAATTTTACCCCTCTCCGAGGCGCAAAAAAATTCGAAAAAAATTCTGTGAGCTCATATTTATAAATACTATCGAATAAGCAAATAAAAGAAATATGTGGGAAATGCCCATTGTGAATATTTATTATATGTGTATTATAGAGAATGTTTTACCGAAGACGGACGAACCGGCGCAGGGTGATAGAGGATCTCAGTACGCATCGATTTGACTCCCAATTATCACTTTAGAAGTTATTTAGGTTTTTCGCGTATTTTTAACTAAACTTCGGTTTTGCCCACAAATTTCGTCATCCTGGCTTAACTATCAGTACTAGCGTCATTGTTTATGAACTTAGTCCAATATTGTGGAATGTAAAATAATAGAGGATGAAATATGTTACTGCAGGAGGAAATATTCTCTATTATTTTACATTCCTTGGGAACTTCACGCAAGTGGCTACAGTTGCCTCCGTGGCAATATTGTCTATCGCCCTGTAAACACGGGATCTTTCAATTGCAACCACAATTGGGCAGCTGACTGCCTGTCAGTAGTTGCCTTTGTCTCGTTGTTCTAAGTTGTGCCCATCCCTTCAACTTAGCTACACCATGCCGATGAAGGTCATAAATCTGACATACATGTGTCTACACATAACTGCATACTTTATGTAGGCCTCACCCATGACACCTTCTGATTTTTAATTAAAAAGTAGGATTTCCCCTTTTACAGTTTGCAAAAAATTAAAAAATTTTCGATATGATGTCATGCGGTTAGCTGAATGACATTTGTCTGGCTCATTATCAGTAAGGAAGTATTTAAGATAGTTACTAAAACGTTTTATTTTTCGCGGAATAATGTTTGTTTTAATAAAATTTTAAGATTTTTTTTTCCAAATAGTTTTGGTTCTAAGACAAAAATATTTCTCAGTGTAGTAGGTCCACTATTGGACTTCATTCATAAAGAAATTATGACGCTGGTATTAACAATTAAGCCAAAATGACGAAATTTGTGGGCAAAACCAAAGTTGCTAAAAATACACGAAAACCTAATTAACTCCTAAACTAACAAATTTAGCATAACACAAATGGTTGTAAAATCGATGAGTATTGAGATCCTCTATCACCCCGGGTCGGTTGGTCTGTCTTCAGTGAAACACCCTATATAAAATAAGGACAAAAGTACAACATGAATGTATCTGAGCGGTAAAAATACCAAAAATATGTACAATTACTCTAAATTTATTTAATTATGAATGTATTTATAGATGATTCATAGTAAACTTAGAAATGGTCAGCAAAATCATAAAACTGGACGATTTATGTGTATGTGGGATGTTTTTACTAACGAATAAGTTCGAATAATGCAAATAGCTAACATATTTCCGAATCTTATTAATCAGATAAGTAATATTTGATGTCTCATGGTACAACAGAGAATTAGAGACAATTGCAGTTTATTAATATTAATATATTGGTTGTTAATTCAATATATAAAGACACGATACTTGGTGTTTCAAAGTAATAAACACTGGCTGAAAAAAATGTGACAACAGTTTAATTTATGCTGAATTCCTATCCTTTTTAAGCTGCAACAATATAAAAATTAAATTGCAATTCGTATATTTAATTTTGCAATAGCTGATCAAAGTGATTTTCTTGGATGGTAATTCCGATATCATCTGGATGAAAGAATAAATTATTTCACAAGAATCCAGTGATCAAATCTAGGGAATGTCAGAGTCACAGAGCTGATTATTACTGTGAACCCTTATAACATCTGTTCTCCGTTGAAATAACTGAAGAAATGAATTTAAAGGCGATTTTTTATTCACAGGAAGAATTTGTGACGCAATAATTTGCAGCTTCTAACAATGCACATAGAAGTACTATGCATACAATTATTTTTGGTCATAGAAAACGCTTTATATAATTCATTGCGGCAATTCGTCATTTCTTTTTTTATGCTGGTAATAAGTTTGGTTCTATCTCATTCGATGTACCGCAGGTTAAATGATCATGTGGTGTGTTTGTTTTCCTATCCACGATGACCGATGAGTGAGATTATTTTCATTGAGACTATGATAAAGGTGCTCCTATATGGATATCACCTTTGTGAAAACATTTGTTGGCAGAAACACCTGTATTACTTGCCACTACCATTCGAGGGACCATACATAAAAAGGATGTCTGCCAATTCTTGATTGTTGCTATAACGAATCACATATGCAAAATTAATTCACAAAGCTCATAATATAATCCATATTTGCCAGATAATATTATGGTGTCTATGCGTTCTACTTGATTTTCCTGTATTTTTATATACTGTCTTAGCGTTGAATGAAGGAAGTTACGTGAAAGATACATTTTCACGTAACTATCTTTAATATTACACAGGTATTTTGGGTGCATCTTAAAATTTTGATGTTATGAACACAATAAAATTTTAACAGATACTAAAATTTTCGAATATCAGACGGTCCTTACAAAAATGTACTGTAGTCAATATAATAGAGTAGGTACAGAGTGGCAGCAAAAACAGGTGCAAAATACCTAAATTATTAAAATTTACAACTTACATTAATTAATATTAACAGGATCCCTCTGTACATGGTTAAGAGATAGAGGAAAAATGTATTTAAAGAATCTAAGAAACCAATGTTTCATACGACTTCAATCTCTCAGAATTAAATTTTCAGAAAAAGAGGAAAACTTGAGAATATTTTACAACCTGCCCTAACAACAACATCCAACATAGCCAAATACTATATATATTTAAAAAATGATATTAAAAAATTTTTTAAGCAGCAATTAATTAATTCATTATTTTTGTCATGGCGGGGAAACTAATAATAATAATAACAGTTTACTGCCTAACATATCAAAAATCCAATTACAGAACAAATATAAATAATTAATTTCATAGAAGTATGGCAACGCAAAACAAAAAATATACAATGGAGTAGTGTTATATGCCTTAACTTATAGAAGAATAATAATACCAAGCAATACATATATAGTATAATAATGTAATGTATTAAGTTACAAATAAAAAAAGAAAGCCAATATTAAAGTTTCATAATAGAAAAAAAAAAAATATAACATATATATATATATATATATATATATATATATATATATATATATATATATATATATATATATATATATATATATATATATATATATATATATTGTCATAATATTCATGGGTCATAAAAATTAAGTTGTTTAAAAGAGAGAAATAAGAACAATATTTAAGAAATCAGCTAAAATGGCAATTACTTTGAGCATTAATATCATGAAATGTAATAATACTGTTATTAAATTGGAATTGGAATTGGAATTGGTCAAATTTGAAATTTGTTGTTTCATATAACACTAAAATACTTAAAACGTAAAGAAATAACAAAATGTGTTGAGAGCCATGAGGCAAGAAATAAAAATATTAAATGAACATAGTTATTAGAATTTATAATGTTATAATATAGAAGTACATACCGTACAGATAATTAACAAAACATTGTAGTTAAAATAAACAAAAGTGAAAGTGATAAATTTGAGGAAGCATACGATCATCATAAGTTACTTGAAGTCAGTTTGGAAACCCTGAAATACAAATTTTCAGCTAGTATCGCACAATTTATTTAGTTATCCAGGGTAACTAGGAAAAACAAAGGAGGTTGTTGATGAATTTAGTGGAAAGAGATTGTTTTTTTTGGAGAGAGGAAATGACAAGAGATTAAAAACTGGTAAAATACAAGTATAGTAAATAAAATAAAGCTTTTATAAATAACGCGCATTATAAGAAGTTAAAAAAGAATAAATAAACAAGCAGAAGATAATTGGAAAAATTGGAAGAAGATTAAAAATTATAATAATTGAATGCAGAATTGATAAAGCAATCAAAATACCTATTGTTCAGTACTAAAAAGGTTAGTTTCTGGCTATTTAATTATTGTTTTAGAAAACCTTCGTTTGTGAAGAATTAAATACTTTAAAAGTGAATGTCAGATGGGGGTGAATTTAAGATAGAGAAAATAATAAGAAGTTTGGAGAGTACGGGAAGAGGAAAATCCCAACGGTGAGCGTAGGAGACAGAGTTAATGTTGCATGCAAACGAGTATTAGAAATATAAGGAACTTGGTATGTGATAAAACTCTATTTAAAACCGTGTCAAAACATTATTAAATGTAAGGAATCAGATTGTTAATTATTATTGTAAAAGTTGGAAATCATTATATGATCATTTGGTATTTACTCTTGGCCTAAATTTAATTTATAATGCCCCAGAACCGGCTCCTTTGAGATAAGTGTTTCATGTTCAAAGTACATTAATTTAAAATCCAGGTTAATTTATTAATTTGGTTGGCGCTCAGCACAATTAAATCGAGAAACTGAGTAAGTATAAAATAAAAATGAATTATCGGGAGTAAAATATCACAATATATATATATATATATATATATATATATATATATATATATATATATATATATATATATATATATACAGGGTGTTTCACTGAAGATGAACCAACCGGCGCAAATTTGTTAGTTTTGGATTTATTTAGGTTTACGTGTAGTATGTTTAGTTAAACTCCGGTTTTGCCAACAAAGTTCTTAATTTTTTTTGTCCAAACAATTTCAGTTCCAATAAAAATTCATTTTTCAGGATGATAGGCTCACTATTGGACTACGTTCATAAAAAAAATCGTGACGTTAGCACCAAAACTTATGTTATAATGACAAAATTTGTGTGCAAAAGCGGAGTTTAGCTAAAAATACACGAAAACCTAAATAACTCCTAAACTAACAAATTTCGCATGACATAAATGATCGTCAAATTGATGCGTATTGAGGTGCTCTATCATCCTGCGTCGTTAGTCCGTCCTCAGTGAAATACTCTGGATACTAAAAAACAATAAAAAAAAGTTTATGTACAAGAACTAATGTTGACTGTTAAACTGATTGCTAAATCTACTATTGGACGCATTAATAATTTCTGAAAGTGTGGTGCAATTGATATCGCATATAATATTCGAGATCTCATTAAAATTATTGTACCATTACATGTACAGAGGATTTAAGAAGTACACTATTTCTAGCCAATTCACAGTAAAAGGTGAGATTTTTGCGAGAAGTTATTCGAGGTACTTGAAATGAAAACATGCCTAAAAGCAACGACCAGTCAAGTTTTTTGTTAGATATATTAAATGACATTTGTCGACTATTTATTATACGTCGAATGACATAAAATTAAAGTTATTAAAAAAAAAGAAACTTTTGCTTTTAAATGTTTCAGATTTTCTAGTGTACGTAAATATTTAGCCGCATTTAAAAGGAGATGTTTATCAATGCACTAGTTTTCTGTTGACTGTAACTGTATCTGAAGTTCCTCACAATCATCTTAACTACTTATTTTTGCAAAAAGCTTCAGATCATCGGCAAATAACAATTTTTCATAGTTTACCAATGTAGTGATGTAATTCGTAAACAACAGAAAAAGTAATGGGCCAAGATTGGAACCTTGAGGTGATGTTATTATAAGTTGTTTAGATTCATATCCATTACATTACATTTTCTGTTATTAAATATGATTTGGACGAACAACTACTCAGCGGGCAAATACCTTGACCTGAATTGGATTATACCTTCAAATCATGATAGATCGGTAGCCAATATCATTTGTCAATTCCTAATCAGACATAGACCGGTTTCGAACTTATTAGTTCTCCTCAGTATGCCATAGATTATGGAACAGACAAATGATAGTGGCCAACCTGCTAGTCATATACTGACTAAGGTAAATTGAGTAGTGGTGAGAGGTATGTGAAACTTCTCATATGGTCCTAATGCTACTATCCGACCGACATCATAGTTGTCTCTGTGGCGGATAGCGACTTACGAAGGTACTTGCTTCGCAAGTCGCTATCCGCCACAGAGATTTATGATGTCGGTCGGATAGTAGCATTAGGACCATATGAGAAGTTTCACATACCTCTCATTATTACATTTTCTGTTGTTTAAATATGATCTAAAGAAATTCTTAAGGTGACAGCTAAACATGACCAAATTCAATTTTCCTAAAAGGATCTCATGGTCTACTTGATTGAAGGCCTTTGATAAATCACTGTGTATTACATCCACCTGTCCTTGAACATGAGGTACTTTCGATATATACTAATTTAAGATAGATCCGTTGGAGACAGTACATCGTTTTTCCATGAAGCCATGTTGATCTGGTGATAATAAGATTTTTACAGAAAGGTAGATGCGAGTATACAATGCTAACTTGAAGACCTTAGCAAATATTACAAAGACTGGCAATGGTTCCGTAATTGCTAATATCAGATGGGGATCCACTTTTAAAAATGGGACATAATCTACTTAATTTCCAAAAATCAGGAAATGTTTCTGTTTTGAGGGATAAGTTGTAAATCATAACAAGTGGTTGCGCCAACACGTCCACGGTCTCTTAAAAAAAAAGATGAAATATTGTCATGACCTGACGTCATTTTATTTTTAAGCCTCTTAGTAGCAGAGATAATTTCATACTCAGTTAAATTGTCAATATTAACGCTTTACACATTATTATAAAGACTATCTGTTTTTTTTTTATTAGAAGGAATGTGAACACTGATCAAAAAAATCATTAAAACCATTAACTGTGAAGTTGGCATTATCATACGTAATATCCTCATATAACACTAAAACTGGAATTCTAGTTGTATCATTTTTATTTTGTATATAAGACCAAGAATTTGAGGAATCAGCGGTTACTAAATTTAGTACATTATTTAGGTAATTTTTATAATCAGTACTTATTTGTTTTTATTACGGCTCTTAATCGTTTGAATTCTTGTAAAAAGTACATATTTTAATCTCTTTTTATATTTCATACGATATATGTTTTGTACAAAATGTTATTCTTCATTTAGTATATAATTTTATTTTTATATGTTGAAACACATTGACTCATAAAGGATATAAATAAACTAATCGTTAGCATTTTTTATATTTACGGAAAATTTATCTTTACTGACAGTAGAAACTTGACACTTGGTAGACACTGTTGTCTAGATGAATGCTTTCAATTATAACATTCTAGGCTATTCTACGTTAACTAGTTTTGTGTAACAATAGTATTTTTTTTCTTCCATGTCAGCTGCTATATTAAAAATTAAGTGAAATACGGTATTTTTTTATCTAACTGATGATGGAAAATCCTATAAGAAAAACAGAAGTTTACTATCATTACCATAAAACTAGTAGGCCTAGAGAGTTTCCAAATGTATGTTTATTTTATATTTAGGTACAATTATCACAAAAGAAACCTACTTCGAGCAGAGTACTTCAACTTTTTCCTAATTCAGCAAACTTTATATTTATTACCATTTTTTAGATCACAATGGTGAGCATTTAAGAAAGTTTCAACAACTAACATTACTAGTACTACTACTACTACTAATACTACGACTACTATTACTACTACTACTACTACTATTTTAAATTTGCTAAAGATTAACTTTTAAAGTTTAAATATATTCTGCTATATCAAAATAAAATATTAATCAAATAACGTAACATATCGTAACCGTCCATTTATTTTCACCTCATTAAATGAATAAACGATAATGGCGAAGGTGCCAATGTTTTTAAAAATCAAATCAATTTTGTCTTGTTTTAATAATTAGAAGTTTACTTATAATCTTGAAACATTTTATTTATTTAAGCAATGATGTATTATATATCTACTTTATTAAACAAAATGTAAAATGTTAAAAGAGTTAAAAGGAACAGAATTTAGAGTCCAGTGCATTTAGACATAAAATATATATCGTTTAACAGAAAAGACCAAGAAAGCTGCATTTTTTATGCACTGTAATTTAGTCATTCTAAACAACGTCTCAAAAGTCTCCGGTGATCTGTTCAATCCACAATTTTTTAGGATGCGTAAAAAGGTTAAAAAAGTGGATTTTCGCGAATATAATGGTAATAATAATAATAATAATAAATCTAATAAAGGGGTGCAAAGGACCGGCAGCCTCCTCGCAGTGCACCCTGGACAGACAGAGACAAGTTTGTCGTATAGACAAAGGAACCTCTGTCTGACAAAAGTTAGTCGTGGGGTATCAGGGCTAACCACCCTGATACCCCAAAGACTCTGGTCCCTGCTACACTCAGACGAAGGGCTCCTCACGATCGGCCCCAACCGGATGCGGGTCAGAGACAGGTCGGAGGAACCCCACCGGATGGTCTCAATGTTGACGACATACGCAATGGACAGAGACGTTTTAAGTGGACGAGACAACTAACGGATGACTTGCTGACCTGCTACGAGAGCAGCGAACTTGAGCGCACCGGATACATGGCGCAGTTACATGATGCCTGGTGTATCATGCACGCTTCTCTCAGCATCATCTGAAAGGTCAAGTATCCTTTTTGCTCAGGAAAGGTTACGTAAGGGAACCCCATCAGCTGGAAGAACTGCCAGCCGCAGTCCTACCATGGCAGTAAGCAGCTGATGGGAACATCCTATAGAGTTCACCTATGTAGACTTAAGGACGAGTGTTAGCCTTAACACCAGAGCTAACTTAAAGTCACAAGACCTTGCTAGAATGGGCGCGGTCATCGATGAGGAACTTCCAGAAGATGCAGACATCTAACAAATCAACTGTACCGTGTACAACACCACGAAGGAACTAGTCCCCTGTGAGAGGTCAAACAACACTTTACAAGGGGTCGAGAAGGCCAAGCGGCGCGTACAAAAAATTGAAGGCAAAATACAGATGGCCAGATAACACGCCTCTCGGATCCAGAGTGTGGTGGAATGCACGACAAGTAGTAGAGTTTACACTTCTAGAATCCGGTGCATAGCAGCTGGATTAACACGTCAACACCACACTCTAAATCTGACAGTGATGCTTACCATCAAGCAGCACTGTCTAGATGAGATCCGAGCGCCCATGGCTATAAAGAAAATGTTGAAGAGGCGGGTAAGGAGTATGGAGCAAAACAATTTGTTCCATACGAATCTTTCCCGCCTCTTTCAAGAGCCACAGCGTGTTGTCAATAATTCGCCGACTGTAGATGTCGAAACCTTCTGGAAGGGAATCTACGAAACGACGTGTACATTCAATAGCGACACTTCAGCAATTGCACACTTCGAGGCTCTGTGCCACAGACATCTTAAAGAGCCAGAAGAAGTGTGTCCGGCAATCAGTACGAAGGAATTCCAACATGCACTTGTTGGTATCAAAAACTTCGCTGTCCCGGGCCCAGACAGCAATAACAACTGGTGGTGGAAGAAATTTCCTTCAACTCACTACCGCTCGCGCAAGTTTTCAACTCACAGTGGAACGAGGGGCAGCAGATTTCCGACTGGTTCGCCGAGGGACGTACTGTGCTTATCCCCAAAAGGGGATTTTTCCGACCCAAAAAATTGTAGACCGATCATTTGCCTTAGTTCCTGTTACAAGATATTTACACGTATCTTGTATGCTAGGATACTGAGGTGTCTTGATCCGGCCTTCTGGCAGATACACGAACAGCGTGGGGCCAAGAAGGGCATGGCAGGTTGCAAGGACAGCCTGCGGATAGACAGCTGTATTTACACAGGCTTCTGTGCAATACAAGCAGAATTTATCGATGGCCTGGATTGATTACCGCAAGGCATTTGATACAACATCGCACGAGCTATTGTTGTACTTGCTCGAATGTTTTGCGGTACCAGCACCACTAGTGAGATGCATAGAACAGCTGTTGCCACTCTGGAAAACTCGCTTCACCATAATATCAGGTGGACAGTGAGTCACGACAGAGCAGGTGGCATTTAGGAGAGGAGTTTTCTAGGGTGACTCCCTGTGTCCTCTCCTCTTCTGCATCTCACCGCTGCCGTTGTCTGTTGGGCTCTCAAAGCCGGGTAATACAAATTTAATTTCAATAAAATTTTGACAGTGTGTTTCTTTCTGCCAAAAATGAAAATACAACACTTATAATTACGAAAGTGTCCTTTATTTTAATAGATTATACAATCAGCAACCGACTGGACCAAATTTGAAACAATTTTGTAAATGTACTAAAAATATAATATGAAGTAATGGAAAGAGTAGTAAAAATTATTTTTTTATTGGACATAGAAAACTGTAGAAATATGTAACATTAAAAATTAATGGTTGCCCAGAATTCAACCAAACATTTTTTACAGAAAGCCAATTTGATTATGTTATGTTGATTTTAACTAATAAAACTATACGGAAACAAATAAGTTCAGCAAACTGAAATAAAAATGAAACATACACAATCTTATTGTTTTAAAGCCTAGTAATAAATTTTAATAGCCAAATTATTTATGCAAGGAAAATTATTTTATTTTACACTATCCTATTAATACATGACAAATCTATTTATTTTTACCAACAATAGCTACGTAATATATTTATAATACAAGTTATTTATGTTGTATAAAACAGAGATATTAATCTGGCAACCCTTTTAACAGACATCACTAAATCTAGTCCACCAAATCAATAAAGCACTGATACGGAACATATTACGTTTTTTCTGCTTCCTTGTTACAAAAATCTCAAAGCGCTGCCAAACAGTCTTGAATATATACCACTTAGACGAGACTCATGTAAGGATATATTACATTTACCAGAATGAAAATAGAAATACCCATTAGAAGAGACCAAAGACGACATTGAATCTCAACTAAGACTAGTAATTTCTGAAAATAGACTGTTTATAACGCATAATAAAACACAGTTCACTAACTTGTTTCATTTATTCTCGTTTTGTCTAACAGTGGCATTCCATGACGATTATTTGAGTGGGTATAAAATTAAACAGAAATTTATTGTTTAGAAGCACATTAAAATTTTTCGTAAGTGCTTAGGTTAGGTACTATTTTACTAGAAAAACATCCCTTGTAGGATTATCAATTATTAATTTTTTTCTAGGAAAACCTAAGGTAAATTGCAGGTTACAAAATATTGTTTTAAAAGATTTAAAAATGAAAAAATCTTTTATTTTTTGTAATTAATAAATCTTTTGTTTATGAAGGGCTTGGGGAATGATTAGGTTTATATGAATACCTCATATTTTGCTTATTCACTATTTCACTAGAAATTATGCACCAGATAGTGCCAAATACTAATACTAATACTAATAGTTAAATCCTAATTCAAAAAATTTTTAGCAATCTGAATTCTATTCGGATAATAATGTGTATCGCCATATTGAATTATACGATTGAATTCTGTTAGACATTTGAAGAACGAACAAGTGCTGATTCTTTTGGATTTTGATTTTCAGCAATTAGATTTTCCTCGCTAATAGTTGAATGATTAGTTATTTAAAATTGATTGATCCCTTTCAATAAAAAATAGACATGTCTATTTACATTATACCTTGCCAGAGAGAATTAACCACATTTTAAGCCACGACGTACGTGAGGAGAACAATAAACAAACAAAAGAACCAGATATGCAAATTGTAAAGTGAGCGCATCTGGTTAAATCAGAGAGCTATATGAATTATAAAATTATGTTGGACAGTTAAATCTGTAGTATCTGTTGGAGCCATTTCCAGAACATAGTGAAAAATTACTTAGACTATCATTGATAGTCGAAGGAAAAGTCAGTTAGAAAATGGTATTGGACTACATCAACTCATATTACCATACCTCTCGTAATGCAGCGCCTTGGAGACATCAGCACATATTGTTATTCTGTGACATCAGTGCATCCGCGGCTGTGAAATTGTCATTAGTATTATTGCATGATATTATCTTGTGATTGCATTTTTGTGTTATTGTGCTTTTCGCAATTTATGCATTGGAAATTGTGCCCAAAAGCTTTGATAGTCAATTGAAAAATCCAGTTACTGGGAACTAAATTAAACTTTTCATCGGTAAGTGTTTACATCAATTTATAGGGTAAGTTAACTCGTGGCTTTGCCGGGATGAACTCGGTGGGTCTTCTATTTAATTCAATAAATAAAAATAAAAAAAATAATGCAATGAAAGTAGAGCTTAATAATGAAAAAATTTATTTAGCCCATAAATTTTACACCACCTCTGTAAAGGACTGAATGAGGCCTGCATTGCTTTTAATTGTAGAGGCTGCTTACCATCAATTTCAAGTTTGCTTCGAGAAAATAAAACTGTCATAAATACGCAGTGGCGGCTGGTGTGGTATTATTCAGTGTCATTAATATTTATTAGTCCCACTCTGGTAGTGCTAGACAACGTAAATACGCAATTTTGCTTGATTTATTTCGATATAAGCCAATCTAATTTCCGTATTCGAGAAGTTAAATTTCAAATTGCTTATGCTAAAATTTATTTAGGTTGGTTGTTTTATTTCAACTGCATAACGTGTAATAGATTTGTACACAAACAGATACAAAACAAAACTGGAAAATTTGCTTTAAGTAATGGAAATAAATTTTACACACATAGAATGTGTCATATTTTCCTTGATATACTATGGGTTTATATTAAGACTTATAGTTATATATATTAAAAAATTAATTGAAATTACGTTACAAGAAGGAAAATTAGGAAATAGTTTGCCGGGATCAGAAAGAAGCTACTGACGTTTCAATTTCTAACATTTATTTTAATCTTCAATATAACTTACTAAGACTAACTAAAACCCACAGAGTAAACAATTACAATCCAGGGTAATTTATTGTTACTACCAAATTCTTTTTTGCTCCAATAAAAAAGAAGCAAATCTAGGCAGTATGATGCAGTTTCATATAAAAAAGTTTTGTTAATTTTATAAATTTAAATCCATACACTAGAGTAAGGCATGTGATAAAGCTTTTGAGCAAAGCTTTAACAACAAACTTTTTTGGAACAGTATAGTTAACTTCAACGGGGTAGTATCATCAAATAATTCTAACAGCAAAAAAAATCAGAAACAGGAGTTTTTGAAGGTTACGATTAGCGAAAGTAGTACAAAGAAAAATGTGCAAATAGGCTTTGTTATATGCCTAATCTCACTAACAATAATCTTTTTGTTGGAGCATGTCATTAATAATTAAAATAAATAGAAATATTTAAAAAAATAATTTTTTAAAGTTCCAGTTTCTCTAAATAATAAAACGATTATACCAAAACTAACTCGTTGATAAACTGCTTTCAATAAAAGTGGGACATTAATCATTAATAAACAAACGCAAACATTAGGATAGTAGGTAGCAAATATCAATTTCACTAAGGAAATAGAAGCTAGAGGTGCCATCTACAACTTTCTCAGCTACTAGGGAGCGTAAAAATTGCAAATGGTATATCCCTTTTCACGAGTTATTCAGTTTTCTTAACCATATTTCGTGACTATAAATGTTTCTATCGTAGCTGCGGATTCAAATCCCAATACCTGCATTCACAGTATCTGTGGGAATCGTTGTATGTCCACGTTTTTCTAAGTGTATTCCCCTTTTAGACAGCTTTGGCTTTGGATTCGGTGGATGTCTAATTTCTGTGATGTTTATTTATTTTAGAACTCCAAAATTTTCAAATATAAAGTCAAGCAATGTCATATATGTGTTGCCGTTTTATTGTATTCTCATATTATCTTTAACAACGAGATTTACAATTACATTAAGAGATCAACAGTATAAAAAATTCGCTTGTATTGCCTCACAGTAGCCCCGTAATGAAGTTGAAACTATCTTTCAGCACTGACTCTGTAAATATTTGGTGTGGATTAAGAGAAAACTACTTTGTTGATCTCTGTTTCATTGACTGATAATTAACACCTGCTTCCTACAGGAAGTATTTAAATAATTAACCACCATTGTATGTGGTTACGCTATGATAGAGCATCGCCACGCCGTGCATAGCCAATGAGAATAAAAATATGTGAAATCTATGGCATAGCAGAGATAAACACTAACTAAAAATTATGAAATTTATTTACGAGTATATTCGTGTTAACCATCCCCTTGAGGAGTTTCAGATGAATGAATCATTTGTTAAGTGTAAGAAATTTTTCGTCTTAGTGTGACAATATTTTTGTAATTTCAATATTTTTTGGCTTCTAATACTAAGAATACTGTTATTTAATTCAATGCAATTCTTATTTTTAGATTGAGTAGTTGTTTTAATAGTTTCTATGATAAAATGTACTGGAAGTGTTATGTTTGATTCATTATCTACCTAAAATTTTTTTAACTAGCGCATTCAGACAAGAATGAGAGTATAAAATATTATTTTTCTCAGCAAATTTAAAATGTAATAGAATATCTTAAATACTGTGGTAATATACAAAATTTTAATGTTATCTGAATCAGTGCTTCAGATATTTTTTAAAAAAAGTGTTTTTCCACCCATTTAAAGCATGTAACTCCTTTAGGAAGCATTTAGGACTATAAATTTACAAGGAGAGATAAATAAATTAGGAGAGATAATGAAACTATAGGTATTTCAAATTAATTTTATAGCAAGAATTGGTAATAAATAAATTAAGACAGCTCTGGAAAATATAAAGTTCAATTTAGGAGTTGCTAATATTTATATTGTTTAAAAACAATATTTTGATACGTTTATGTTAGCTTAAATTTTTTTCAAGTATGTGTTATTTAGATAATAAATAACATCCTGGTTGAATGGAACTAACCAAAAAATACATTTTGATAGAAAGAAATGTATATTTTATATGGAATGAACATTTCTCTTCAACAATTCCGTTTTAAACAAACAAAAAATACCGAAAACAGAGTAATCAGTAAAAATTTTCTTAGAGGTATCGTAAAGAAGAAAATAGAGTTAAAATTGCTCATTTACTATCAATTTATTTAATTGTAGTGTTCTAAAAATATTATGCAAGGAATCCGTTTATTATATGTTAAATGCCTCCACTACCAAAAGTTTAAAATCTGTATTTGTTTCCGATATTTACTAGAAGGTAAATCTCGCGAACGCGAACATGCTGCCCTTAAAGGAAATGAATCATTTCTATTTAAAATTACCGCTAGCCATGTACTATCTAGAGGTTGTAAAAATAGACTCCTGCTTTGTTCATTTTCTTGTCCAGACAAGCCATAGCCTATTTTAAAACTATAGTATAGTATGCAGTGAATCTGTAAACTTACAACGAACGTAAAGTTATGTTGAAATTTTGCTCAAAGATTGAATACAATCAGTGTATCTGCAAAATTGCTATTTACTTAAATTGTAAAACTGTTCAACTGTTATTGCCCCTATAAGACAAATGTACTGTTGTATTGATAGTTGTGGGGATATGTTAGTATTTACCAATATATATATATATATATATATATATATATATATATATATATATATATATATATATATATATATATATATATATATATATATATATATATATATATATATATATATATATATATATATATATATATATATATATATATATATATATATATATATATATATATATATATATATATATATATATATATATATATATATATATATATATATATATATATATATATATATATATATATATATATATATATATATATATATATATATATATATATATATATATATATATTTATATATATATATATATATATATATGTTAAATTCGTTTTCCGGGTATACTCCCGCGTAGGTGATAGGCCCCGAGAGGGACCATGGTTGTCTGAACGACGTTTCGGCAGAATCTCATCTGCCTGTTAGAACCTGAAGATGGCAGATGAGATTCTGCCGAAACGTCGTTCAGACAACCACGGTCCCTCTCGGGGCCTATCACCTACGCGGAGTATACCCGGAAAACGAATTTAACATTCACCACCCGCGAAAACCTGAAAACCAACATATATAATATATATATATATATATATATATATATATATATATATATATATATATATATATATATATATATATATGATCATTAGTTAAGTAGTAGTTTTCAGTTTATCAATGGTTAACTATAAAAAAACTGTTTCACAACACATGGTTAACTCCAAAGCTTTAGTTAACTTGTAGTTAAGATACCTGTACAGTACGAGCAATCGGTATAGGGACATGCGAGATGAGAAGCTACATGAGGACGGAAAATGTCTAGCATATGATATCTTCCGTCTTCTACACTGCTTACTTTAAAGTGAGAAAGATAATTGTTGTTTTTGTCGGTACGCGACCGAGGCGGAGTTTCACTTACATTCTGTGATTTAGGCACTTAATTTTGTTACCGATTTGTTTAATATAATTATTTTGTATCTGTTCATTTGCTGGTATATTTTTGAAAATAATTTAAGAAGATTATCGTGTTGCAGTGAGCTGTGTAATATATGGTAAGTGTAATATTATAAGCAATAACTATTTTATATTTGTTTATTTGCTGGTGTATTTTTGAAAATAATTTAAGAACATTATTGTATTTAATGTAAAAATGTTACGACTGTGGGACATCTTAATATGTTTGTGAAAATGAAAGTGATAGTGATTACAGTGATAAAGAAAATCAAAGTTCATCAAGAAAAATCGGCTACATTTGAACGAGCAAGCGAAAAAAATTTGCTTTAATGTTTACAATAATCTTTTGAAGCGATGAGCTAATGACCCTAATTTGTATGATTTAGATCGTTCCCCATCCCACAATACACAAACCGGCATTAGTCAACCAAAACTCTGGACCCATCGTTAGCAAAACTTTTAAGAACTTTAGTTTACAACGCATATCAGAAAAATGAAATCCCAACTATTGCCGTGGTAAACAGAAAAATAAAAGAAATGGATTATCATGTAAAATATACCAGAAGAACTGAGAAAAATTGGATTTAAATATCAAATTATTAATAATCACATGGCGAGTATGGAATGCAGACCAATAGTGGATTGGCGAGATTCATATCTAAAAAAGATAAATGAACTCGAATGGGAAAATAGACCAATTTATTATCTAGATGAAACTTGGTATGAAACTCATGACACCGTAAGAAAAAGATGGACTGATGGATCTAGGAAATGTCAACCAATCTCATTATCCCCTAATAAATGGATTCGGTTGATTATATTACACTAAGGATTAGTTGATGGATGGGTTGATAATGCATTGAAACTGCGTAAAAAAAAATATGGAAGACTACGTGGATTATTACAGGAACATGGAGGGAGAAATATTTAAAAAATTGTTTGAAAATACCCTAATTCCAGAATTAAAACCGAATAGCATTATTGTTCTTGACAATGCGAAGTACCATTCGAGATAACTGTATAAAATTTCTAACAAGAGTGCTACTAAGCTGGAGATACAATTTTTTTTAATGGAACATGATCTCTATTATGAGGAAAATTATAATAAGGCACAACTCTTGGAAGTTCTGCAAACGAAAAATTGTGAGAAGTATATTATAGTCACTGTAGCGGAGAGATATAGCCACAAAGTGTTGAGATTACCGCCATATTTCTGTATTTTCAATCCGATTGAATTAATTTGGTATAAATTGAAGAAAAATGTCAGAAAAGGAAATACTTTTCGGGAATTTGATAAAAAAAGTCGTAGAGTTAATTCAAAATGAGGTGTCGAAAAATAACAAAGAAGATTGGGAAAAAGGAATTAGAAAAGTAATTACAATTGAGGATGATTATTTAAAAATTTGTGATGGTCATATAAATGGGGAAATAAATTTATTATAAATTTGAACGAGGATACTAGTTCATCAAAAAAATTAAGAAGAGGGTGAGAAGGGCGAGGATTCAGAGTAGGAAGCAATATGAGGTGAGGTAAAAGTGAAGTGATGTGAACTGAAGCAGTGCATTTTGTGATATTAATTGTATTATTTATTTCCGTTTTTGAGCTTTCGTAGTTCAGTGCTTGAGAAATATTCTTTTTCAGGATGTTAGTATTTATTAATATAATTTTTTTCATTTTGACAAAAATATGTCTTTCTGTTTTTATTATAGTAATAACTTTACTACAGGAATTTATTTTTAATTTATTTATTAAGAAAAATATTTTTATCTGTTACCATTTTTAGAGTATATCTTTTGTTTTTATTTTGTTTTTAAAGGTTTTTTGTAACTTTTTAAATAATTTCTTTATTACATACTAATATTCCATTCCAGGAGGTTAGGTACCTGGGAGTGACCCTAGATAGCAAACTGTCATGGGGGCCGCATATCGACAACGTCATCAAAAAGTCGACTGCGACCTTCTGGCAATTACGCCGAGCGGTAAGTAGGAACTGGGGCCTCAACCCACGGATCCTACACTGGCTGTACACGGCGGTCATCAGGCCTAGGCTCCAATATGGATCCGTGGTCTGGTGGCCGAGCGTGGACAGAGCGATTACGTCCCGAAAGCTGGCAAAAGTCCAGAGACTAGCCTGCCTAGGGATCACTGGCGCAATGAGGACGACACCGACAGTTGCTCTGCAGGTTCTGCTAGGCCTGCCAACGCTTCCCTCGTGGATAAAGAGGGAGGTTATGGCGGCCTATCTGAGAATGCGGGATTCTGGGAGCTCGCAGTGTTTAGGCAGAGCTGAAGGTCACGCAGCAATTGCTGGAATGACGGAGAGGGAAATCCCTCTCTCTGTCCTGAAGGTGAGAGAAGCGAAAGATCAGCTAAGGTTGGAAAGGAATTACACTCTCACTCTTCCTAGTAGGGAGGAGTGGAGTGAAGGAAGAATTGAGTTCCGCCCGGACTCTCTGGTGTGTTCCACAGACGGATCTCGGCTGGCCACTAGACCGTCTTCCGGGGCGGGAATATATCTGGAAGGCAAAGAAGTACAGGAGAGCTTTGCTCTAGGCTCATACACTACGGTCTTCCAGGCAGAGGTTTACGCCATCCTAGCGGTGGCAGGTAGGGCTGAGGTTAGGAATGGGGCGGAACAGATAATATACATCTGTTCCGACAGCCAGGCTGCTCTAAAGGCAGTGTGCTCCCCCAGGACGAGATCATTTCTCGTCCAGGAGTGTGGGGATGCTCTAGAAGAGCTGGCCAGGCATAAACAAGTGAGACTGGTATGGGTCCCGGGACACATGGGAGTTCCAGGCAACGAGAAGGCCGATGAATTGGCTAGACTCGGAGCCGAGGAACCCTCTCACGGGCCTGAGCCTATGTTAGGTATTTCAAGAAGGCAGGTCACAACGGCCCTCAATGAGTGGGCCCACGAGACACTGAGGACCAACAGGGCCTGCAGGCAAACCCGAGATTTTGTGACGAGGCCGAACAAATCGAGATCGGCCTGGTTGCTGGGACGGAGTCGTAAAACTCTGAATCTCTTAATCGGTGTTCTGACAGGCCACTGCAGACTTAGGAGGCATCTATCATTGATAGGTATTGAGGAAGACCCTACATGTCCAAGATGCAGGAGTGATGAAGAGACATCTTACCACTTCCTGGGATAATGTGAAGCGACACAGTATCTTCGGTTCTGAGGCGCTTCTAAGGGAGGAGATGAGCTCCCTCACAATGAGTGACATCCTGACCTTCATCAGGAGGTCGGAAAGATTCGATGAGGGAGCAAGAGAAGCACATGGCTGAGGGGACAGCTGGGGGTTGGTAAAAAGGGCCCGTCTGTGGCCTACTTGCCAGGCGTCAGCCTCCCCCACCATTACCATTACCATTACCAATATTCCATACCCATCCTTTCCTGGCAAGAAATGCTTATACCTCCTCGCAGTTCTTGCTGGGTAGTAACAATTTTTATTAAGCAAACTTAAATACTGGAACTACTGTGTGTGTAGTCAATACTTTAAATTCAATACTTTTATTTCAAGTTAATATTTTTTTCTACAATTGTTAAATTGTTGCTAACTAAACTGAGCACAAAAACCTACATTGAAAATGTAAACGAGCAATACAGATAAATCCGTCTCTGCGTTCTATAGCGTCTTACCCCGCAAGTCCCGTCACTATAGCGATTTCTCGTGCCTAGTGCATTGTTGCAATTTTAATAACACAGTATATTGATGGTGTAACGCATACATGTGGTAAGGGAATTTTGGGGCAAACATGACTTAAATACACTAAACATCAATTGAAAGTGTTTACAATAATTGTTTGCAATTATATTTTTGCCCAAAAATGCACTTACTATATATGTACGCAACGCCATCGATATGTATATTAACAAAGTTACAAAGAATAAATTTCAATGACTAAAACTTCTAAAACAATTTGTATTTTTTAGAACCCATGGTGGCAAAATACTTGTTTTAGAAGTCAGCATCTACCTACAAAAATTATCTGAATTTGTAAATATTATATTAAATATTGGGGTGTTAAAATTAGACCCACTGTGTACTTTCTATATAACACGAGCGAAAATATCAAGAGAGTTTGAATTTAACATTTTTTTTATTAACTTTAAAAAATAGTATACAAAGTTTGGTGCAAATGCATTTTCCATCTGTTGCTCTTTTCTATGGCTTATTACTTAGTTTATTTATTTCTTTGAAGATTTAATTTTTGCCACAGGTCCTAAGGATTTTATGAAATCTGTTTTTATTACTTTTAACGAGACAGTTTCTAATTTCTATAATAATTTATAATTCAGATACATTGCTTTTTGGCAACACTTGCGACATAAGCATTTATATAATTTATTTAATTTGGTGTAAAAACTTAATGAAACAATGAATAATGACATTTAATAGTTAACACTCATCGCCAAATATATAGTATGGGGTTGAAACCAATGCGAAGTATTTCTAGCACGTCTTGTTTTATTATTATCGTTACCTCAATAATTGTAGTAAACATCCTTATTTTAACCTTCTTGGGTTCTTCTTCAGTAGTATAGAAACAAAGAATGCCAGCCATAACTGTATCAATAATCTGACATATACACTTTACTTTTAAAAACTTATTCCACAAAGAACAAAATTTAACTGTGCATTTTCAAGATTAAGTTCAAATATATATGCATCAGTCACGTGGTACATATTTGATGGTGTTTATGTCTGTCTTTACACACAATATATAATATCAAATATATTTATTCCAATAATTAAAAACATACCCATGCTGCCATACTCCTTGTCAACGAGGATATAATTATTTATAATAAATAAGATTTTGAATTTTATAAAATGGTGTAATGCAACTATTATTTTTAGAGATATTCTTAGACTTGTGACGTTAGCTCGATGTTCGGGAATTGGGAACTGCCGAAAATATTTATACTAGGTCGTTTATTTTCCAATCACTAATATTTTCAAATAGATCCTTCGGTGATTTACCGCCATACGTATGTTCATTTATATACGTGATAATGATTCCCTAATGAATAAACTTATAATGTTTTGTTTGTATGAACTTAGCACCCCACTAAAAAATAAATGATATGATAAATTTTCCCCCTTCTCTATTTAAAGATACAAATTATCGAAATAAAAGTGTATGTGAGACAACTTTTTTCATAACTGTTTCAGGGATCTAGTTTTCTCTCCTTTAAACATTCAGAAAGTGTCATGAATTTCTCTTAAGTTAAACCATATAGACAATCTGATACTATAATTCCAAAAAAGTATTTTATTCGTATTAACAAATTTACCAGACAACTTCTTTTGAACAATAACCATGGAAATGTGATCATATATTATGATGATACGACTTAATTTTCAATTGTGTAAAATCGTTAGTGTTTTTTAGACGGGCACCTAAGTATTAAGAATAGTATCTCAGCTTTGAAAGTATTTAGGTCTCATGGAGCGTGAATAGTTTCTCTGAACTAAACCTGAAACCGTTTTTGGCTCTACGAGGAAAAAAATGAACCTGTAGATGTGTGATCTATTTTCGAGTATTCTTGAACATATGCAAATCTGGGTCTATTTGATTCGATTAGCCTCATTAGTCAGATAGAGATAATTAAATTACTAAGTAAACATCTTGGTATATAGCTTAATTATCTAATATGAAGATTGAGAGAGGAAAGAATACTAGAGTTGATGTCAAAGCGTATCATTTTTAAGAGTATCGACAATACGGGCTTTATATCGTTATAGCTCCTGTATTGCATTAAATAAATTAACTTTGTTTAAATTAAAATCAATTTTAAACATACAAATGTTACTATTACTATTTTATAATAAAACGAAGTAGGAAGTCTAGTTGATAGGTAAAGTATATACCGTGTGTAAAATGCCAAATATAGCCAAATGTTAACAAAGACCGATTGAACAAGCGAGATGGACATAACAGTGTAGGTGGCTAGCGGGGCACAGAGTGAGCTTGTACTTACGTTAGCTGGTTGTGTCATTCTATCTCATTTGATCCTAGTTCTCAGCCATCGTTTGTATTCTTTTTCTAACTGACCATATTTGGCGTTTTACATTTAAGCTACCAGTAAATAAATTATAGTTTAAAAAACTAAAAAAACACTCTTTAATAGCAAACCGAACTAAAAAGTAAAAATTATGAATGAAGTGATTGACAAAAAAATTCATTTTATTGTAAAAAGCATGGGGTGCTTGATATCAATTGTTATAAATATTTTATTGGTAGCTATTAATAAAAGTAGAGTTATCATAAAAATATAGTAAAAAGCACCCCACGCTTTTTTATAATAAAATGAATTTTTTTGTCAGTCACTTTATTCTTATTTTTTACATTTTAGTTCGGTTTGCCATTAAAGCATATTTTTTAGTTTTTTAAACTATGATTTATTTTTTTTATTTTTTAGTCATGAAACTAAAACAAATGTAATAGTCTTCAAGAATTTTTGTCGAAATTTTTTAATTAAAATTTTTTTCAAAATTTATTGATTTGAATTTATTTAGAAATTTTCTTTTCTTTTTCAAATTATTGTATTGCTATTGTTGAATTGCTGTATATTTTGACAAAACGAAAGAATTAAATACTTAAAAAAAAACATTCTTATCGTAAATTGGTAACTAGTTCATCTTGTATTTCAAGCATAGTATGAGTTACGGTATTCAATTAGTGGTTAACTTTCTGCGAACGTATCATGGATGCGATATTTTGGCGAATGCGCCGATCATACAACTTTGACATCTGCTTAAAAAATTTTTTAAAGAAATGCGTCGATACGCATTCAAATTATTGTATTGTTATCGGTCCTTAATACGTGTGCAAATTTTCAATTTAATCAGACGTCTTGAAGTTGGGGAAAATTACGTTGAAAGATTCCGTTATTTTGGCGAATGCGCCGATCACACAACTTTGACATCCGCTTAGAATTTTTTTTTAAGAAAAATGCGTCGATACGAATTCAAATTATTGTATTGTCATCGGTCCTTAATACGTGTGCAAATTTTCAATTTAATCAGACGTCTTGAAGTTGGTGAAAATACGTTGAAAGATTCCGTTACATAGATAGATACATACATAGATACATACAGGTGAAGTTAATATAAAGCATGTTAAAAAGGCAAAGCGGTAAATTAAAATTTATCATTGTTAAAATAAAATGGTAAGTAAATACATTGTCAAGGCCTTAAGCGGTGGACTCCTTCAAGAATATGACGGGCCGTAGTTAGCACATCATTTCTTTCTGAGAAGAACCTTAAATCATATTCTGAGATTGTATTAAATGCAGATTCAAGAGTTAAACGACAATAAATTTAAAACATGTTTCGACATATTGTGTTTTAATGTAATGAAAATACTGATATTACTGTTGTATCCGATAGAATATGCCAGAAATTTCTATAAAAGTTCGGAAAGGTAATTCCGAAATTAAAACCAAATAGCGTTATTATTCGTGACAATTAGAAGTACAATTCGAGACAACTGTATAAAATTCCTAACAAGAGTTCTACTAAACTGGAGTTGCAAATTTTTTTAATGGAACATGATCTCTATTATGAGGAAAATTATAATAAAGTATAACCCTTGAAAGTCCTGCATACGAAAAATTATGAGAAAAAGTATATTATAGACACTGTAGCGGAGAGATATGGACATAAAGTGTTGAAATTATAGCTATATTTCTGTATTTTCAACCCCAATTGAATTAATTTGGTGTAAATTGAAGAAAATTGTAAGAAAAGGTGTATTTTTCCGAAATTCGACCAAAAAGTCGTAGAGTTAATTCAAAATGAAGTGTCGAAAATCAACAAAGAAGATTGGGAAAAAAAATTAGGAAAGTAATTATAATTGAGAATGATTATTAAAAAAATGTCTGATTGTCACATAAATGGTGGAAATAAATTTATTATAAATTTGACCGAGGATAGTTCATCTGAAAATGAAGAAGAGAGTGAGAAGGGTGAGAATTCAGAGGAAAAAGCGATGTGAGGTGAGGTAAAGTGAAGTGATGTGAAGTGAAGAAGTGATATAAACTGTATTATTTACTTCCATTTTTTGTGCTTTGGTAGTTCAATGCTTGACAAATATTCTTTTTCAGGATGTTATTATTTATTAATATTATTCTTTTTTCATTTTGAGAAAAATACGTCTGTCTGTTTTTATTATAGTAATAACTTTACTTTTAGAATTTATTTTGAGTTTATTTAATGAGAAAAATATATTTTTCAGTTACTATTTTGGGAGTATATTTTTTTGTTTTTATGTTGTCTTTAAAGGTTTCGTGTTACTTTTTAAATAATTTCTTTATTCTATACTAATATTCCATACCCATCCTTTCCTGGCAAGCAATGCTCATACCTCCTCGCGGTTTGTACTGGGTAGTAACAATTTATATTAAGCGAACTTTAATACTACACTACAGTATGTGTAGTCAATACTTTAAGTTCAATACCTTTATTTCAAGTTAATACTTTTCTCTACAATTGTTAAATTGTACTAGCTAAACTGAGCACAAAAACATTGAAAAAGTATACAAGCGAGGAATACAGATAAATCCGCCTCTGAGTTCTGTAGCGTCTTACTCCGCACATCCCGTCTCTAAAGCGATTTCTTCTACTATACAAATTAAACCAAACTCAGTTAACTTTATCTCAAAATATATAACATAATATGTAGCTAATCTCTACTAAAAATAAAGACCATTTTTAATACCGTACCTTGAAATGTTTCATTAAAATTTTTAAATAATTAATTATCAGCGTCATTCGATACTGTCAATAATAATTCATGTCATATATTTTAATAATTTTTTCTTATTGACATTGACATATTTGTAACTAAATTAGACATTTCAAATGTCAAACTGTTAAATTTATCCTAACCCCATTTTATGAGGTCAAATGTGTAAAAAATTTCAGTTTACATCAGCTCTATTTAAGTAGTTGGAAAATATATTTTATTGGCTTGATAGAGTAGACATGATTTACAATCTTTCATCATGAATATATTTTTTTGTAAAAGTAAACACAAAAAAGATTGGGTCCGATGGACTTCCTTTCAGCTGACCAATTTTGCTCATCGAATTTATCATTGTCTTTAGCCTTTAGAACATGTGTACCAAATTTGAAAGCTATACCTCAAAAATTATGGCTGCTATGGCGATACTACAGATATGCAGACAGATTTCTTTTTCCATAGAGTTGTTTTTTCATTATAATTCGTCGAGATTCGTCCAGAAATGCAATAAAATTTTTTATTTTTTTCCCAAAATTGTACCTTTTTTCTTCTTTCATTCATTATGTAATTTCGTACATGTGGTAAATTTCATTGCTCTAGTGGCAGTAGTTTTTAAAAAAATTAGGAAAGACAATTTTTCTATACCATTTTTGGAGGAGCGTAGCTCCGTTAGGAAACATTTCCTGACCCCTGTTCATATGAACTTTTCTTCATATTTTTGGGTGTAGAACCACCCACCGAAATAATCGAACGTTATTTCCAGACACCCTGTATAATTAGGATCCATCAGTTACACGATATATATGACAATAATTGCACAACAAACATGCTACAACATATCCAAATAAAAGTTTAAATTTTTTATTAGATAGTAAGTGAAACTGATATGTATGATTTTTTTTATATAAGTTCAGCAGAACTAAAATATATGCAACACAACTACTCCGTGAAGGTTTATACATTAATAATACTTGTGAAATATATTTCGTTTCGTCAACACTAATGGTTTTTCTAATGGTTGCTTCAAAAGACAAATGAATATACTTTTTTCAAGAAAGTTGTAACGGATGTAATGCAGTATATTCACCTATGTAACTGTTCTGCCAGAAGTTCATTAAATACACGCGCTGTTTAACTTGGTGGAGAGAAAGATATGGTTCGTGCACAAGAATAATTTCATTTTCAATGTAATTATTTATTTTCATAATAAGCGGGATTAAGAAATATTTAATTTTTATGTAATTTAAAGTAAAGTTAAACTATGAATAAAACATGTGTAAACAATACGGAAATTAGAAATTTTCATTATTCTATAGTCCATATTTGATTTAATTGTTCTCGTGCTATACAGCAATAAATAAAACAAGAAAAATAAACATCCTCTTTTATTTGTTATAAGATTGCTTTTTTAGATAATATTAATATTTCGCAAAAAAACAGTAAATTGCCTTTAATAAGTACCGTTTAATTAGATATGTTAGCAAAATAATGGCCGTAAGCAAACACTTACTACTAGTACTGGTACTACTACTACACTCAACCGTAAATTTAACCGCACGGTAGGTTTTTTCAGGAAAATTTGTCACAATAAAACTTTTCTCTTTTCTACGGAAAACCTCAGAAATACACAAGAAACAGCAATCGAAACAAATTAAAGCGCTGTGTAAAACAAGTAAAACGCCGACGATAGAAAGATATCTAATAGGTAACAAAAAATTATTCTCGTGATACGTGAAAGTTCAAAAAACTCGAACATTATTTCTTCCATGTATTTACATGTATGTATCCGTGTATCCATCAATATACAGAGCGTTTTTGCAAATTTTCCATAAGAAAACCTAGTATCAGGTTAATTTTGCGGTTGAGTGCAATTTCTAAAGCTTTGAAAAACCGCAAACAATAGAAAATTTTACAAGTGAAGTATAATTAATGCAGTTGGTGACTGACTATGACAAAAATTCACATGAAAATGTCCGCTGTGCTTTAACAACAAATGAATACCACCAGCCGCCGAAAGAAGGCCCGCGCGGCAAAGGCGAATATTGCCGATAAGTCGCCAGCTTTCTGCGAAACCATAGACTAGGGGTATAATATATGAGCAGGTGCGGGTGTAAGCGATCATACAAATTTGCCATGCACTAATTTATTTTTTTAATTAGGCTTAATTGTGATTGGAATGCAGAATCACATTTGGAGAATTTTGAAGTACGCCAAATTTCATCCATATAAATTTCAGCTTCAACTCCACCACATATTCAAAGAGATGGACTGTCAAAAGCTAGTTGGACATTAATCCCATTTCGATGTTAGTTTGGACAGTTATAAACTATATGATCTCTGATATATTGGAAACTGTTAATAAGTATCAATTTTATTTCTTTAATAATTTTTTCGTGTTGAATTTGTGGTTTTCTCATAATAATATTATAGAAAAGAAGTATTTCTATAAATTGCAATATTTTGAAAAACCACAAGTTTTTTAATTAATTCCTTTAGAATTTGGCTTATATAAGAATAGTTTTCAAATTTAATATAGTATACCGATTTTTAGGCAAACGCATTTTCGCTTCTGTGATATTAATATTCACGATATTTACCTTGACATTGTTTGTTTTACCCCTTTCGTAGATAGACTCTGGAATTATTTTGAAAAAACTAAATCTACGCATCGATAGATCAACAGAAAACTCTTTTATATCTATTTATATCTATTTATATACAATATATGTCTTTAGTTTCAATATATTTTCTACATGTTCTAATAAAAGAATTTATCATAGGTTGAAGGAAGTTCCTTTTAGATCAATCGATGCATTTTCAGTTTTTAAAATTTACTCTTCTCTAGTTTGTACTGGAGAGAAATATACTACTTTCTTAAGGTGACCCTTAAGGTAATCCAAAGGAGGGAGATCCAGGGATCATGGCGGCAACTGTATTGAACCCATACCAGGGATGAATTCTTGATTATTATTAGTGTTGTCAAGGCGCCCAATCCACTTTAATGGATAGTTATTACCCAAACAATTTTAAACAATCCTATAATTATGTACTAGAGCGCCAGCGATTTGTATTCAGCTATTTGCTCGCAGATTGAGAGGAGCATCATCGAAATAATCATCTAAGTTAATTTCAAGAAAATTAGGCAAAAAAGGGCGAATTTAATCTAAACAATGTGGACCACAAACGTAATTCTATGAACTCCCATCCAATCATTTACGGTAAATTTGTTTTGAAAAGAATGGTAGAATTTTGTGAGGATTTTCATGATACCAGATATGCAAATTATGAATATTCTGAAGCATCCCAGCCCTGGGCTGCTTCATCGCGAATAAATTTCCTATAATTTTTACATAAAACTAAAGTATTCCCAAGCATTTATATCATTGAATTACAAATTAACTATTACATAAAAAAGGTTAAATCATTTTCTTAGAATTTTGGCAGAAAACGTATGCATTCAAACTATAGAATCTAAATTATTCATCTTGTAAAAGAACACACAGTATTCATTTAATATTTTAATACATTGACAAAACTGTACAAAATCTTAAAGCATTCTCCAGCCGAGAAGAGATAACATAAACAAACCGACGTAAACACGTAGGGTTGTAAGAGTTTTACTAAGAATAGAGTCAAAAGCTATAAACATAGTCATTATATCACTTCTCACCTATAGCATCTTAAGATTAATTTCGTGGGTAGAGTACAATTTAACGTTTAGCTGTCTCCGTCTAGCTTGCAGGCTTGGACAACGAACTCACTTACGGGAAATCATATAAGTACGATCGTGGTCACATCTCTGACAGCCCCAAGCGATACGCTTTGGTTCTAAGCAATCGGGTACGAAGAGAGTGTCCAGTTCTCCGTGGCAGAGTCGTGCCACATCTCTGACAACCCCAATCGTTACGCTTTGGTTCTAAGGAATCGTATACGAAGAGATTGTACGACTCTCTGTAATATAGTTGTGCTGTAGGTCAACTCTGACAGCCCCAAGCCTTACGCTTTGGTTCTACGGGGAAATAAGAGAGTGGCCCTGTCTCGGAGCTATAACTAGTATTGGGAGCCGCGCTTCATTAGCGTGAACTAGCCACCGATGCCGCCGTCGACATGGAGGCGAGTAACTCAGGCGTTACTCAAGAATCCGGGGGGGTGGGCCCCGCGGAGCTCACCGTGTATACCAGAATTGGTAAGGATGGCATTTAAATAATTATTATACTGCGTTGCCAATTTCTACGTACTCGAGCTCACTAAAAGTCATGATATTAATTCAATTTCTTTGTTCCGAGTGAAATGGCAACCTTAATCAAAGTACGATTCTATATGCTTGGGTTTGGCGGTTTTTAACAATATATGACCGGTGGTACCACATGATTTACAGATAGGGTTTTTCTGTTATAATGCATTGCTCGTTACATGTTAATTAATAATTAGTACAGTCGATATTAATTCCGATAGTAGTAGTTGGAACTTTCATTCATTTTTCAGGTTAGGTCAAAGTAAGATAATGTACAAAAGAATTAATGTCCAGTTGAATCTGCAATATCTGTCACTTTATCAAATTTTACTACCCCTATGGGGATTAGAGTGTAACGGCCATGTGGGTGCGGTCAGGCGCCGACAACAAAAAATCATGCAGTTCACCCCAACCGCTGAGTGCTCTGACCACGGACCTTGTCTCTCAACAGAGGGTCGGGGGCCAGATGACCAGTGTATATCGATTAATGATTTTTGGCTATCGCTCCCATAAGCGTGCCGTAATACAAGCGACGTCTACCAAACTCTTTAACAAATCTACGGGGTAGTTCGTTTCATGTTGGTTTAAACCTTGATTGGTGGTGGCATGCATTCGACACACCCAAAACAATACGGGCAGTTGCTCGTCATATGTCGGAGTTCCGCATATGCATCGAATCTTCGTTGGCCAGCGTCAGTTGTATTGATGGTACTGTTTTATGGCAGCACCAGCCCGAGAATTAAATAACAAGGCATGGTTGTCGGTATCTGCCTGGCTCATGTGACAGGGGACACTCTGGTGCCACATACAAGGGAAGTTTCTCTTGCACCCATATGTAGAGTTCTACATGTCATTTAAACTATGAAGCGGAAGTTTCCGCGCATGTAACCAGGTTCAACTAGCCAAATATCCATGGATTTCTTATAGACAGTTGTCTAAGCATAGAAATAAAAGGTGTGAAAACGTTATTTGAGTTTTCTTGAATTATTTCTACTTTCAGGTACAAAAGTGAATTCTTAATAAATCACTAATCATAAACCTAAAGCCAAACCTTATTGATACTAGTCACTCTTTAAAACATATATCAGTGCAGTGCAGATTAGTGGTCATATTAATTGGTAAAAATTCGGTAATCACATTAAAGCAAATTAAATCTCATAAATGAAATAAAGTAATACCAAACTTTATAAACGTACCTGTAAGATTACAATAACACAACAAATTTGGGGTCCTACCACTAAAACTAGACGATCGCGAAAAAGGCCAATTAATTAATTAAGCATTACCTGTCGCTTCACGACAGGTGAGACTTAGTAAAAGGGGAATAAATTAAATACAAAATAATCGAGGGAGGGTTAGGTTGTTACACTGGTGCCGTAACTAGGATAAAATAAATTAAATATACGATGGGGGGTTGGGCCGTCACACTGGTGCCGTGACCAGGATAACGTAAACTAAATATACGAGGGGGATTGGGCTGTCACAATTCACAATCCCTGCTTGTGTAAAGCATGATTCATCAGCCCATAAAATTTTATTTCAAAATTGTGGATTTTCATTAACCGAGTACAATATCCAATGACAAAGACGTAACCGGGATCGCCTGGACGTAAACCTTGAACGAGCTGAAGGCGAAAGGCCTTTCTATAGTCATTATAAAGTACTTTTACTACATTGGGAGATATAAATAAAGATTTTTAGCTGCCTTATGAGACCTTAATCTTCTATTATTATCAAATAATCTAAGAACTCTTACTCTATTTCTCGTGATCTACTAACCAATAAAATGGGCTATTTGGGATTGGCTCTCTGTCACTATTCATGCTATTTTTACACTTTGTGATTTCCAAACTTTCAAAAGCATCCAGATGTATTCGTTACATTCCTAATTAATCTTAAATTGCTAATATCTATTTAATGATTGTTCTCAAAAACACTAGACTTAGATGTTCTACCATATTTAAGATGGGCCATATACTCTTTGAATCTAGTTTGAATTGATGGTCCAGTTTAGCCAACATACTTTTGATTACAGTCCTTGCAGCTAATTTCGTAAATCCCTGACTGTTCGTTACTTCCAATTTTGTCTTTTGGATTGCTTAAAAGTTGTTGTAGTTTATTTCTCGATTAATAAACCACTATCATACCTATTTCTTTAAAAATATCACCAATAATACGGATGAATCGAGGATTGTATGGAAAGAGAACATCCAATTTCGGATGTTCTCTTTCATTTTGAAAGTTCGAGGAATTTCAAAGTGTCTCTAAATTTTCGTTTCCTAATTATTTTATCAATTAAACTTACAGAATACCCATTACTCGCAGCTATATCCTTAATCAATGCCTTTTCTTTTTCAAACCTTTCCTTATTGAGAGGGAAGCTTAATAGATGATGGATTAGAAAATTAAAATTCGCCATTTTGTGTTGGTGGTGAGAGTCCTTAGGGATATATCTTAAAGTACTGGTATCTTTTTTGTCAAATTCTAACTTATTTTCACTATTTCTAATTATTAATACATCTAAAAATGGTAGTTGTCCAGAGATATCAATTTTAAATGTAAATTTAACTGCATGAAACGACTGTTTAATTTAGAAACAAAGTTGTCAATATCAGCGCCTTTTGTACCAAACAATGCAAAAATATTATCCACATACTAAGCCAAACCCTGTTCATGAAGAGACTGGCAATGAATGTTGACAAAGAGTTACCCATTACTGTTCCTTCATGTTGTTCGACAAAATTATCGTTGAATCGGAAGCAATTTTGTTTTATATAGAGTTTAGTGACTTGAAGATATTCTTTTACATCTTGACTGAGATTGTCTAATTGGAGTAGATCCTTAAGGTAGTCCAATGTCTGTGGTATCAGAACACTTGAAAACAATGAACAAACGTCAAAAGAGATAAAAATTTCACTTTCTTGCAACTGAATATTTTTCACTTTATTAATAAAAAAGGCGGTCGAAAATTTACCTATAGCACCACCTAGTTTCTTTGTGATTAATTCCGATGATATGAAAAATAAAAGGTTGAAAAGGAAAAGGCATTGGTTAAGAATATAGCTACGAGTAATGGATATTCTGTAAGTTTAATTGATAAAATAATTAGAAAACGAAAATGTAGACACTTCAAAATCCCTAGTGGGTCACGGTTCACCGAAGATATAAATAGGATACATTGTTAGCATAAGTAAGTTTTAATTATCTCCAGATAATGCCAACTTGGTTGGTGAAACGCGCGTCGAGTGTAGTGTATGGTGTTTTGGTGTTTCGTGGAAAACTACGTCAGTGTTATATATGCATTGGATTGGTAAAAAAAATATCTGGGCAATAAATGGACAATTATTCTACTTGAAATAGGGTGAGGGACTATAAACTAAAATCGTGAATTTCTATATTATAATAGGTATAAGTAAAATCATGATTCAAATCCAACTCTGTAAAACAGTATTGAATCAATTCATATTAGAGCATTTGATAGAAATATTAAATAAAATATGATAGAAATAATATCATACGATATATTTTTATATATAATTGTTTCAGTTAATATAATTACATTCAATCATGTGGTAAGAAAGTTACATTATTTATAGATTTGAACAACTGCATCAAATCTTACTTTTGAAAATAAAAGTGGCAATACAAAACAAAGTCAAAGGATGTTGTTTTCGTATTTTCAGAACTTATTCATCGAATTTATATATCAAGGATAGATACGTTTTTATGAATTTTAATAAAACATCATTGAAATAAGTACCAGGAGTATTTAAAGACTTTGATAAGTAGAGTTGTGTTGTAAATTAGTTTGACAAAAATAGTATTGAATTGAGAACATAGGAACACTTGGTAAATCGACTTGGCTCTAGTAGATTTGTAGTTTTGTTGTTTTATTAATATAGAACAAAACTTGCTTCGGTTCTGAAGTGCTGAAAATTCTGGTACATAATTAATCATTAGTTTTATTGTTTCATTTATATTTGTGTTAATAAAGAGGTTACAAGTAAAATTTGCTTTTAGTGTCAAGTTAAATTATACTATATTAATAAGAATTCTCCTGAAAAATATTTGTTTATGCCGTTAAATAACATTTATAACATATTACTTCTAAACAACACCACTGAAAAAAATATATCTTTATATCAACCAAAATTTTCATAGATAACACAAAATGAAATAGTTAACTCAATTACATTAAAAAATAAATGCATTTCCTTAAATTCATTTAATGCACATTTTCTTTCGGAGGTTTAAAGCAAATGAGTAGTATCCACAAAATTTAAAATATGGATTAATAGTAAAAATTCTCCCTTATAATAAATTATTCTAATTCTCCTATATCTCATATAACTTATTCCAAGGAAAATTACAAGTATATCTTGAAAATAAAACCAACGAAAATTTAACTCGTAAGTTTCCACATTTTTTTAACCATGAATTTAAAATTTTATTGACGTTCTGTTGATCAAAGTTTTTTTTTAAATAATTCTGTAGTCATATTCTTAGCCCAATAATAGGCATATAAAAAGGAAGAAGTTTTCGAATATTACTTTTAAATGGTTTTACAATATTTATATTTTATTTGTAAACTAGGCAAAAATGGAAACGTAGAAAAACGTAAAAAATAGAATAATATAAGATATAATTCTATTGTAAATAATAACTATATCTTAAATGTTATTTTTGCTGAGCATGATGTAAACATAGTACGAAAAACAATCCCATCACTATGCAACATTTGACCACTGTACAGGGTGGACCAAATTAGATGGGATTTGGGGTTTTCTCTAAAACTATGGCAGATAGACAAAAACCAATATAGGTGTCCTGAGCTCGATTTTCGAGAAACAAACAAAGGCGCAAACCGCGATCGTCTCTCTTTTTTCGACTACCGAGCTACAGAGAGTTTTTGAAAATTGGCATTTTTGGATGACTTCTATATCTCAATTACCACGTGTCGAATCGAAAATTGAGTAACACATTCTTAAGGCACTTCTTTAAGTAGAATCCGTTGCTGATAAGAGGAAAATTATGAATGCCTCATTTTTCGAGATATAGACATAACTTGTGTTTTTTTTAATAGAACACCCTGTAAATTATTGCATTGATCGATCACAACTTAAACAACATTTCTTATAACATAAAATAATTTTGCCAAAAATAGGAAAAACTAAACTACAATAAATGTTCGAATTGTCTTCGATTGACATCTATGCATTTTTGACACCGTCTCCTTACAGCATTTGTTGCATTTCTAATCATGACAAGAGTTATTGTCCGAAACGCAGCTAATGTTTTGTTTTCCAATTCTTCCATGTTATTAGAACGTTCTCTATATATAATATGTTGTAAATAACCCCAAAGCCAAAACTCGGCAGGGGTTATATCGGGAGATCTAACTGGCCACAAAATAGGGCCATTATTTCCTAAAAATTTAACAATATCTAAACTACTATGTTGTTTAATAATGTACAGTTAGCTAAATTAATTGTTAGTTATCAATTTAGTTAACTTAACTAACTAGACATTGATAAACTAGTCCTGAGTAATATATAGATTCCTATCCTCCCCAAATTGAGCATTTAATTTCGTGTTTCATTTGACGAATGACCTGGGGCGCCATATTGTTCGTAATATAATCTTTTAAATTGTCTTACAGGCATATTGTCTATAAAGGGCTCTATTTTTTGTCGTAGAATGATAATATAAGTTTCGGTATTCAAATTACCGTGAATAAATGAGGACATATTATTTGGTATCCAATAAATCCACACCATACACCAAATCCAAATTGTCCTTGACGATTAACGTAGCGGTTACGTGCAGTTTTCATGAGTCCATTAGTGATTATTATGCCGATTAAAAATTCCAGCACTGCTTATATGGGCCTCGACTGTCCATACAATTGTTCCTTTAAATCCTGACACTTAATTGCACTGACGCAAGAACCACTGGCAAAAATCAAGACGCCTTTGAAAGTCGTTTGGGTGTAGATGGTGACTAATCCTAATTTTGTAGGGTTTGAATTTATTTTTTATTTTTAAAGTAACGCAAGGCAGTTGTTTTTGGGATACCTAAAATTGTCTGTATTTCGCGAGACGATATATTTTCTCTTACAATTTCTAAATGAATATTTTCGACAGCTTCTCTACCTGCTTTATTATATATTTTTGCTCGAGGTTTTAAATGATCCAAACTCTTTTAAATTTTGTTGTAGGCTTTTGAATATTTTTATGTCTGGCTGTTTCTTTTCTGGATATCTAAAAATATTGTTTAGGCGGCACTTTTCGCACAAAGTTTTGCTGTCTATAACTTACGTATTAAAATAAAGCTCGAAAGCTAAATTTGAATCTTCTCCGTATCTATAAAACACTTAATCATATCATATTTTTCATAATTAATAAATTGAACCATTTTTACCAATGCTCACTCACAATTAACTCACAAATTAGTTTTTGACATTTACGAATATTTCGATTTTCTTTTTTCTTACCATGGCCTTCTCAATAAATATTAGAAATATGATAAATATGCATAGATGTCATTGGAAGACAATTCGAACATTTATTATAGGTAGTTGATTTTTTCCTATTTTTGGCAACTATTTTATATTATAAGAAGTGTTGTTGTTAATAGTTTTTCATGGCCTCCTCAAAAATATATTTAATTTTTCGAAAATTAACCACTTTTTTTAGAGATAAATGTCACATTTATGATATATCGTTGGAAAGCTAATTTAAGTTGTGATCGAATGATGAAATAATTTAAAAAACGCAAGTTATGTCTATATCTCGAAAACTGAGGCATGCATAATTTTCTTCTTATCAGCAACAGATTCTACTTAAAAAAAGTGCCTTAAGAATGTGTTACTTGATTTTCGATTCGACACGTGGTAATTGAGATATAAAGGTCATCCAAAAATGCCAATTTTCCAAAAACGCTCTGTAGCACGGTAGTCGAAAAAGATAGACGATCGCGGTTTACGCCATTGTTTATTTCTCGAAAGACGAGCTCAGGACACCTATATTAGTTTTTGTCTATCTGCCATAGTTTTAGAGAAAACCCCAAATCCCATCTAATTTGGTCCACCATGTACAACTCAAAACCAGATACAAAGTAATATTGAGTAAGTAATAAAAATAATCACAATTTATTGCATAAAATAGCCAATGCACGTAATAGCTAATTTAATGCATAAGAAGCTAAAGAGTAACAAAGTTTTTCTCTTATATTTTTTGTTCGTAACCTCATATATTTGTATGTGTCTAACAAATATGTTGCTATTATAAGTAATCTAAACAATATTATATATATTGAAAGTTTGATATTCATGGTGTTGTAATGGAAATCATTTCCCTTATTTGACAAAAAAATTCTAATGCATGTTGTTCTGTATATTGTAACGGTCTACTTATTTGGGCTACCCTGTAGCAAGTGTCTTTTGTGCCACTCAGTATCACTCTTCAATTTATCAGACCTGAAGGTATGCAGCCAGTAATACTTTTGGTTTTACTTTTGGTTTTGGCGTTTTTACTTACTTATTAGTTATTCTTATCCAGCTTTGGGACTAGAATAATTCCTTTAAATAATAGGTGGAACTTGTATGGGACTTTACAACAATAAAAAAGAAAAGATTAAATTGTATTTATTTAAGGATTAAAATTTAAATTCAAATCTGTTAGTAACTTTTATCCAAGTAGTGGTATGCTGCAATTTTTTGTTTAAAAGAAAATAAAAAAGACGAAATTCCTTCTTTTTTGGTACGAAGCAGCAGCCATGCTGAACAGAAATTGAATTTGGCTACTTTTATATTTTTAATAAGAGCCTAAAGAAGATCTAAGGTATTTATGTAATTAATTTTGGTATTCAAGTTTCATAATAAACTCTCAGTACATAATTTTAAGCTAAAAACTGTTTTTAGGCTCGTCACCTCGTACTCTTGAATGCTCGTAACCTCGTATTCTTATATGCTCGTACCTTTGTACGTATTACATTTACTGCTCTGAGTTCCTAGAGCTACGTAATTAGTCAACCCAAGTCCACCATTATTTGATAGCGTGCAGCTGGCCCGGTGAAGAATATAATAGTCAACTTATATGTTTTATTCCAGTCTAAGGCCATATAATTTGTCAGCCAGAGAGTTCACTTTGATTTTGGTAGTGTATTCAGCTAGCAAGTTAGTAGTTCAGCGAAATCTGTAAGTACGCTTTATTTTTACCACTTCCATTCCAACAAGGAGTACGTAATATGCAGAAGCACTTACCAAAGCTTGGTTCGATTGATTTCATTTGGTAAAAATAGCAATTTAACAGCTCCTGTGCATATCTAATATTTACTTCCTAATTCAATGAATTGTTAGCGATTTTACACCTGCATTGTTAATTAAGCTGGTATTGTATTTCTTGTAAGAAATTTAGTTTTAATGAAATAAATAAACATCACTTGGTCTTCTTGCCTGCGATATATTATGTGACTCGAGAAACAGCTGTTTCTTGATTATTTACTCAGGTAGCTAAAATAAAGAAAAACATATCAATGCTTATCTTTTATGAAGACAGGTAATAGCTACTTACCACCTTATATTACAAAGTAGTAAACGTAGGTAATATTTATTATAAATTATACAGTGAATTTTAATCTTCAAAGCTAATTGGTTATTAAGGAAAGTAATAGATGTGTTGATACTATGCATTTTGCCCATGCTTTGTTTAATCTAAGCTAGGTTAGGACACAGCCTACCGTAGGCTTGGTTAGGCTGTTTTGGCTGTCAAATGAATAGGGCGCTTACGCAAATGTTCAGCATACTCAAAGTTTATTAGCCATAAAGACTGGTGGTCAAGGAACCAATTTACCTTCTCTGTGTTTAATAATTGTTACTTCATTTGTTTATATTGGTACTGTTTGTTAACGTCACATATACTCCATCTTGTTATCCCTTTGAGGATATATTGTAGTTTTTTGTATATAGATTTACTAACCTTTTTTTTTTTTTTTTAACTAACAATCATTTATATTTACATACATTTTAAAGTTTACATTATTTATATTTAACTTGATTTTTTTACCAAGTAAATGTTTGATCATCAATTAACTTTTGATTTCTTTATTTTGCCTCCTTCTTTTTGTCAATTTAAAAATTGGCTGGCGCCCAGGGTAGTTTACCTATTGTGTCCTGACTACTAAAAAATCAGAATACTAATTAAATGCCCTTACCCACCTCGCTCCCGACTATAAAAGCTGCCGTGCTCGGGTGACGCTCTGTTTAACAACTAAGGGCGTCGCAATATTTAAGGTACGAAACAGTTCTAAATTAATGCCAAATATAAAAATTAAAGGGTGAAGTGAGTGCCACACCTACACTTCAGAGAATCTAAAGAAAATTTTTCAGTTATTAGTATTATTGAAATTATTTTCATGGCTAACTATATTATTACTAAAATATATGCATTAGCGTAAAACAAAATTTGTTCTATTTGCAAAACAAAACGTGGAATATTAGAATTCAATATTGGATTATAGCCAATTAAAAGTTTAAGGCAGGTCCGTAACTACTAATTTCCGTTTAAGAATACAATTGAAAATATATAGTATACCTTAAAACCTATCTTCCTATTTCATCCACTACACTACCTTCATTGTTTGCACTTGAAGCCTTGAAATTTCAAAGGGGCTAAGTGTCAAAAACTGCTTATTAAGATATTTAAAAGAAACCTCTTAAAACACTTACACGTCGGTTATATCATCTAGAATTGAGCACAAAAAGTACAAAGCAAAATTTGTGGCACATGGACCCATTGTTTTCGCTTCTACTTAGCACCTTTCTACGCGATAAACTCAATTTCAATCAAAATGGCACTTAGCCACTTTGCTATTTCAACGTTTCAATTGTTCACAGCAATGAATTTGTATCATATCCACACTTTTATCAAATGTTCAAACCAAATATACAAAATTACTTTAGTTTGGTAACAAGTTGTAAAACATGATAATGCCATAAATTTCACAAAGTTCATAAGCGATTCAATAGTGAGTACGAATGTGAGGTTCAATTACTTCATAATCCAATTATATTAAATGGCAATCATTAATTTGCATGTAAAGAGAATATAGCTGAGTATGCCAGACATGAAACAACTTAATCACACTTGTCAAATTTAATTACCAACATAACACAGTTAACTGAAAAGAAATAATACAATCCTAATGATGATAAGTTTCGGTCGTGGTCGTAGAAGTCACAAGGAAGTTTTTAATTTATTTAAAAAATCGCTTGTCTGTATAGATTAATAAATCTGTTTAACACTTAGATTGTGAAGCAATTCACATCCAGTATAATTTATTGCCAAACATTTGTATACTTCACTTATTTTCATATGTTCGTAAGAAAAGTAAAATTCTACATACAAACCTATAGGAAAAGTTATGTGATTTTATTATTTAAAAATACCGATGATTATATTTAGTGTCTCTCGATAATTTGACTCCTGATAGAACTATCGTTGTACATTTAAGTAAAACTATTTATTGCCTTCTATTATTTGTCACAGACGATTAGTTTTGATTGAATCTAGAAAATTCAACTTCTGTTAATAATATTCTATTATAGTTCACTTTTAAAAACTAAGTTTTCTTCAACATAGAAACATAGGTGAATTCCCTTAAACAATAAAAATATTTGTAAGTGTTCCGGATCCGTGTTTATCCTTTGTAAGTATATATCTTAAAATTACCACTTATTTCGTATGACGTGATGCTTGCATTTTTAATTTGTTTTCATTTCATAAAATATACATACTTTGTTGTGGTTTGTACTTTATTTCGTTTTCCGTGTTCAGTATTTTTTTGTAATCATCAGTTTTCATCTTTTTTGAATTAATTAATTATAAAACTGACGAATGCGGAAGTTCTAGAGTTTTGTACTGAGCATTTGACTAATACACTCCTTTAAATCGGCTGTATTTAATCATAATAAACAATACGACATTTAACAAACTTATGATTTACCTGCTCGGTAGAATAGTTCGCTAGAGCATGCGATGGCAAGTGTGACTAGATATCTTTCCATTGTCCTTCCATTAAAATGTCATGTCATGTGGCTATTTCAATCTTCCAATCAATCCATGCGACAACAAGTTGTTAGAAAAACCTTCCTGGGTTTCCTGTAAACCCACCTTTAGAATAAAGCTATTGTGTCCAAACTAATTGTAGCTTTTAGCGGCTGTTGGTCACATAGTCAATATAACCGACGTAAGTCAAACCATTTTAAAAAAGTGCCAAAAAAAAAATTTGGTTTTCTTTAACTTTGAATGGCCATAACTCTGGAGGGAAGCATTTTCGTTCATAGAAACTTTTTTCTTTAAAACCGTCCAAGGAATCCCCTCCTTTCGACATCACTTAGGAAACACCCTGTATGTTTTCCTAGTCTAATAAAATTCAATTATTTATTAAAAATAAAAATCCACTGAGAATTCTAAAATTTGGTGTAAACCCAGACGGTTATATTTAAAACCGAATATCCCTAGTGAATATAAAAACAACCTAATTGGTAAGCAATAATAATAATATTTGCAATTTACTCTAAAAGAGTGATGTCGATAAATTAGTTGTCTATTGTAAATAAAAATAAGTTTTATATGGTACACATTTTGTTGTACGAAGCATTTTTGGGTCATTGATCGAAATATAAAAAATTACGTAACTAATTATATCCTTCAACAGCGTTAGCATAGAAATTAAAAATAAAATAATTCAAAGATTCTATTTGCTTATTTGCATATCCCTTTTCCACTTTAAAGATGAAAGGTGTAGCAGAAAATTTCGTGTTGTACCTGTCAGGCTGCTGTATAATATATTTTCTTCCCGGGGAGTTTATTTTTATATTAATATATTACACGACGCTTCATCAAACAGAAGTTACATTTACAGTCTCGTAGAAATATTTGAATAAGAAACTAAGAAAAGAGAAACAAATTTTCATAAAGATAAAACAGTCTCTCTCTATTATGTAAAATACTTAGTAATTTTTTTTTAAGTGTAATATGTCTTACAGTATAATGGAAGTCTGTTGTGTAATGGTCTTAAAATATCTTAATGAAGATATTTGAGAATTTGTAAATCAACGGATACTATTTGGATCCGTAAAAGTAAAAACTAAAAAAAAAAACTGTTATACATTCTATGACAATCTGTTGTGTTTTATTAAATAATATCTTTATATTTATTTTTTAATTAAGCAAATATAAATAGTACAGCTAATTAAACATACGATACTAGATCGCTGCATTCAAGAACAGAGAAACTGAAAATAATAATAAATATTCGTGGAAATGAATAAAAGAGGTATCTTTCGCACAAAATTCTTTATTGATGCATCGATTAAAATTATGTGAGAAAGAGACCTCTTTTATTTCCAATAAGAACATGTCACATGGGATTGACCTTTCGACAATAAATATTGTTATTATTATGAATTATGGCACTCTCAGTAGCCTCTGGGGGAACTTTACACTTGAACCAGAAAGACAATTGTGACTTGCAAACTTTGCAAACTACCAAAGCATTGAATTGAAAAACAAAACTGGTAACACTACAGATTACCTACTTTTATTTACTTAATTACTAAATTAATTCGTAAATAAATTATTTTGCTATAAATATCACTCATTCTTATAGAAAATACTACTCAAGCTGCCTCAATCTTTGCTCTGTATCGCTCTCTGGACTAAGTGAACTCCAAATCAATAGTGCCTCCATCTAAAAGTGGATTAATTTGCTTACTTGTAGCTGCTTATTCTTAAAAAAATCTAAAACATTCTAGACCCTTCTTGAATACCATGTTCTGGAAACTTACGAGCAATTCTTTTTAAACAGTCTCTCTTAATTGATCATGAAACTAGAATCAAGTCCCTATATGACCTGTTGTGGCATAACGTTCTTACTATTATTGTTACTGTCCTAAGTGCCTCAACGCAAATGATTATTTTTATAACAAAATACAGATCAATCCAAATTTGGGAAAGTATGGACTTACACATTTCTTTACTTAAATAAATTATAAATCTGATTTTAACCGTTGCTCAATGGAAACTGATTTATCGATTTACCAATAAAGAAACATTGAAGGTATTGTTGATTTTCAACCAAAAATAGGGAAGTAGGAGAACTGATGTTATGAACTACATTTTATTCCCTCCGTATAAAGGGTTATATATTTTTCATTTCACGAGTCGTGAATTTTCTGTAATTAAATTATGTGTAGCGTCCCTTAAATTTAACAATCAAATGAAATTTCAAAAGTTTAAAAAAATTGTAATAATATTAAAATATGGATCCCAACAGAAACATATTTTATAATATTTTTAGGCGTAATATATTTTCTGCGTAGTATACCGTAGATTATACGTCTACTTATAAATAAAATGGAATGGCTAGCTCCTTAGAAAATCGCAGGTAGTGAGTTATTTTCACATAATCAATAAAAAAAGTTTAATTGATAAAGAACGCAAAAGATGTACTACAACTAAAACGACTTTTTAAAAATAATAATTATTTGGCAACTGTAGTCGCTGTATTTGTACACCAAATACTAGTTGTCAACACATTATTAAAATCAATTTTAATTCTAAAGCTATAAATGAAATTACACAATAAAACTTCTTTATATTTCTTGTATTTCTATCAATTTATATTTATAAATATAAAAAATGATCTAGAAGGGTTCGATGAATACAATAAGACTAAGAATAAAAAAATGTTAAATATCAAAAATAACACCCTTTACATAGATATGTTTCTACTATTAATGTTTAAAATATATATAAAAACGTATACCTACATATCAACCGCATGCAGTAAAAATACTTCATATGTTTTTAGAAACATAAATGCGGAAAATATTCATGGTCAACTTAATAATATTTTGGCAGCAATGAAACAAAACACTAGTTGTACTATATTATAAAACGAGGTATACCTACTTTATGCAAAATAAGACTATGATTTGTTTCAAATTTAAATATATTATACATAGGTAGGTACTAATTGTACCATAATAATGGAAGGAAACAATACAATTTCTTTACTGAGGCACTAATGGTAACCAAACTCGGATTACGAGTGTGTAGTGAAATGGAATTTTCGTTGGTTTGTAATTCTAATTCGTCAGTTGCCAGCTTATCATTGAATTTGTATTAAATGAAATCAATGTATTTTTAAAAAAGTTTAAAAGTTAATGCTCAATAAAGATAAAACACAACATATTTTTAAATAGTTTAATATAATAATATAAAAGACATGGAGCGTGAAGTACTATGCTAAATAAAGTATTAGATATAATTGCAGATATTCTTTTCATAAAATGTTGTCAAAAAGAGGTAAATTTCATTGCTGATAATTTGTGCAATAATTAAAACTAATTTAATAAAAAATTAATTCAGCGTTAACTTTGAATATGTTTGTATGTATAATGTAAATTAATTTGTTATTTGTTCTACAAATCATATAATCAGCGCCGGTCCTAGCCTTTGATCAGGGTAAAGCGAGATTGTTTTTCGGCGCCCTTTGGTTGACGCTTTCACTTCACGTTAATTCTACTTCGGTTTTATGTTAAATAAATAATAATTCCAAAATTTTCAAAAATCAACTTTTATTGCAAATATCAACACTTATTGAATTTAAATTAAATTAAGTAGCTCTACTCTAATTAGTCTACTTCTGCTTCTTTAACACTCAGAAAGATTTTACTGCTGTATAATTAAATTATTATTTGGTGTTAATTTCAATCAGTCACTATATAATAAAATCTGTTACCTATGTAGGTATTTCAATAACATAATTAAAAGAACACATAATATTATATTTCATTATATCGATCTAGATTAAAATTAAATTATTTTTCGCGTTTGGCTTTTTGGCGCCCCCTTGCCATCTGGCGCCTAGAGCGACCGCTCCTCTCGCTCTACCCCAGGGCCGGCGCTGAATATAATCCGTTGAGGTTTCGTATTTTATCAAATTATAACGTTAAAATATATTATAGCATAGCCTAACCAAAAGTATAAATTCAATGTACGACTATAATATCTTTTATGGAAGTTATTCTTTAACCACTATTCTTGTTGCTCTGTATCTATTGCAAATATGATTTAGTCCAAAAAAATATTTCGAAAAAATTATGTCAATAAAATTAAAAATTATTAACGACTTGATTCCATTTTAGTCTTTGACTTCAGAAAAGCGTTACCTACAAAAAATATAAAATTATTAACAAACTTTCTGTTTTACTTTGTAATTGAAAGTTGTTAATATCTTTAGAGAATTATTATTTTACACGGCAAATATATTATATAGCAAACGGCAATGTATCTAATATTTTGCAATATTGTTTGGATAAGTACTTTAAAATACATATATAATTTAATAAAAAAATAGTATGGCCGTCATACATTTTTACATTAAGAAAAACCTCGTAAGGTTAAACGGTTGGCTGACACCCAATTATATTTGCCAAAAAAATTGTCTAAAAATTCCTTCAAGTGCAATAAAACGTGGGTTAATTTTGGTTATTTTGTCTCTGTGAAATGCACATTTTTAGTTTGTTCGTTATCCCAAATAAATCGATTTACCTAGCAATTTGAGGTAGGTCGTACCTCTATTTATTTGAGTGCAGATTTTTAAGGAATATTAAAATTGCAACATTAAAATAATTATGGATATGTCAGTTTATTTTTATTATGGCTATCATAAATATTGTGAGAAGCACCTTGACTTGGATTTGTTTTTATAGAAAAGTCCACGAACTTTAAAACGGATTATAAATAAAATAAAAATCGTTTTCATTCACAGTCGTATTGATACAGGTTTTAAAAATAATCTGGCTGGTGTTATTTAAGTTTTATAGACACTAGACGCTCTCTATCGGTGAAAAGATTAGCAAGCGATTTGTAGATTTCTGAAAGCGTCTAGTAAAAATTCTCTTAAATTAGGCATTTACATATAGATGGACAATTTTATTGAATGCTGCATTATGAACCATATAAATAAGTGGTATTTTCAGTTTTACGAAAGACAAATACTACATTATCTTTGTGAATCCTTAACATTAACTACCGTGAAAATACCTGAGTCTCTGCTTTCTTTGTTTCAAGTTCTGTTGATAAAAAGTTGTACCTACGGTTTCTCCATTACATACAGAATGTTCAAAAATTAAAGGAACAAAATAGAGGATCCTAAAATTTTCAGTATATTGGATTCGTTTACTCCTGATTTTCAAATTAGAATTTCTAAAGTAAGTTTTAAATATTGAAATAATGAATCCAAATATATTCGGAATAACTTGTGGAGGAGAAATTAAAAGAATTAAGCTAGTTGTGAACGATGATGATAACACACCAATAAGAAATAACGAAAAAAATCAGAAGAAAATAGACATAAGGGAAAAGGTGACATATAAATTTAATAAATCATTCTGAAAATGAATTTAAAAAACCATGGACAGCTATTAATATAGTGGGAGAGGGGGCTAACAACAATATATGTACCTACTTATATGCATAAAACCCTAACCAATTTTCATGTAACAAATGTCAACCTCAAAACCATCGTATGCAAAATACATAATACATATCACTATACTCGGTATCTCGAATTCTATGATAGCTAGAAACTTGATTTAAAAACAATACATAAGTAAACTAGACGAAAAAGTAACCGGAAATTATTTTCCAATATACAGGGTGAGCCAAGACGATTCTACACAGTCAAGTAACAATTTTTTAAATGAATTGCCATGTATATCAGGACATTTTTTGAAACCTCTTTGTGGCCTCCTTTCGCTCCTGTATTATTATTGACTTTCTCCCAACCACTTGGAAGTGATAATTTTTTTGTTGAAATTATACTATTTACACTTGTATATTAAAAATACCACTACAATCATAACTATCGATTTAAAAAAATATATGTTAGTACCAGTTATGAGACATCTGTGTGATGACACTCAGCCATTCTCACTTCCTAAAAGTATACAGGCTGGATTTTTAAATTTACAACTTTTTGAACTGAATTTTCTCAATTTATTAAAATGGAACGCCCTGTATATTTTTGGACAATGTGATGTAGGATTAAAAAACGATAATTTTTTGTACGTAAATTCCTATGACTATTTGTGACCATTTTAAATTTATTGAACAATAACTGCAAAATTCAGCAATAAAAATTAAAAATGAGGGATTTTTTCAAATAATTCAATAGAAGGCATTATAATAAGCGTGTCACATAATGCCTATAAAAACATCACACCAACAATTAAACATTTAAAGGAAAGGATAATAAATGCTTTTAGAAGTATTACTCCGGCAATTTTATTAACAGTAGAAACCTAATTCCAAAGACGCATAGAAATATGTGTCAATCAAAATGGGCAACATGTGGAGAGCATTTTTTATGATATCTTCTTTTGAATTACAAAAAAAATATATTTTTAATTTTTATTGCTGAATTTTGCAGTTATTGTTCAATAAACCAAAAATGATTACAAATAGTCATAGATGTACATACAAAAAATTTTCGTTTTTCAATTATACATCAATTCGACCAAAAATATATAGGGTGTTCCATTTGAAAATATTGAGAAAAATTCAGTTCAAATAGTTGTATATTTAAAAATTATTTTTGGCCATCCTGTATACTTCTAGGAAGTAAAACTGGCTGAGTGTCATCACACAGATGTCTTATGATTGGTACTAACATATTTTTTCATAAAATCGATAATTGTCACTGTAATGATTCTTTTAATATACACGTTTAAGTAAATGGCAAAATTTCAACAACAAAAAATCATTACATCCAAGTGGTTGGGAGAAAGTCAATAATAATACAGGAGTAGAACGAGGCCACTAATAGATTTCAAATGTTCTGATATACATGGCATTCCATTTAAAAAAATGTTAGTTGACCCTGTAGAATCGTCTTGGCTCACCCTGTATATTCGAAAATAATTTCCGGTTATAGACTTTTTTGTCTAGTTTATTTAGTTTATTTATGTTTTTAAATCAAGTTTCTAGTTATCATAGAACTCGACATATCGAAGTCGGACGCACTATTGCCCAACCCTGTATATACCGGGTGCCTACGATATTACTAGCCAGCCTATAACTTTCTTGTAAAAAGATATCAATTTCAATTTGGGATGTTGTATGGTTGAATACGGTGCACAGTTTGATTGCTTCAATATCTGATTTTCATTTCCAGTTTAACCGAAAAAAAGTATAAAATTTGTTATTTTTAATAGGACACCCTGCATATTATTCGAAATTTAGATTGCCCCGGAAATTGTAGGTTCAAAACATGTAGCATACCCTATATCTAAAATTTGATAAAGTCATAACAATTTCATTTCCGGCTGAACCGGAAGTACTACGAAGTGATTTTCAGGCTCAAATTACTTCGATATTTTTAATGGAACACCCTGTATTGAACCTTAAATTTACATTCTACTAACTTTTCTGGATATTTTTTTTCTGGTGTCCCCTGTCTGCACCTAATAGTTTATGAGATATCGGCGACTGAATGTTCACCTGCACTAATATGTCACACATCTGCACGAAGCAGAAAAATAAAAGTATCAAAAGTGAAACACTAAAAGTAATAGGTAGGTATAATTTATTTTAACCATAATTTAAATGTTCAAAATGTACACTGTTGACTTCTCGGCAAGAATTAATCCTTTCTTTAAATTTCCGAAGAACGTTTTCCATCTGAATTGGAGTAATAGAATTTATTACTTGCGTAATTCTATTTCTAAGGTCTCCTATGTTATGTGGTTGTGTCTTATACACCTTTTGCTTGATATGGGCCCAGTAAAAAAATCTAAAGGTGTAAGGTCTGGAGATCTCGCCAGCCACCGTATAAGACCATCCAATCCAGCGATTATTAAAAGTTTCATTTAAATAGTCGGTGACTTCTCAGGCGTTATGGGGCGGTGCACCATCTTGCTGATAGAAGACATGTTCATGCTGCACAGGTAAAACTTCAATAAAATTTTGAATTTCATTCTGTAGAAAATGTAGGTACCGGGCCCCGTTTAAAGGTCCATCAAAAAATATTGGTCCTACAATGCGTGTTCCTATAACGCCCAGCCAAACGCTGATGCCGAATCTTTCTTGGAAAGCCCCTCCTCTAAATAGATGGTTATTTTCAGTTGCCCAATATCTCGTATTGTTCCTGTTAAACATTCCCATGTTGGTAAATCGAGATTCGTCCGAAAATAAAATGCATGATTTTATATTTAGCTGCCGACGCTCAATTTCTAGATACCAATTGCAAAAATTCAATCTTCGTTGATAATCTCTCTCGTAAAGATGCTGATGGATTTGGTACTTAAAAAATTTGTACTTATGTTTATGTAAAATCTTTCTAACACTTTCAGGAGATATCCCGATACCACTGGCAATTTGCCTTGTAGATCTTGTTGGATCAATCTCAACACAGACCAGCATGTTTATCTTTGCCTCCTTATTTACAATAAATGTGTTCTCATGTTCATTATCATTTTCCCTTTTTAAATGTTTTTCCAACCATGGAAAATATTGTGCACAAGGTTGGTCGCGTTCTGGATAACGTCGACCATACAATGCTCTGGCTTCCCGTCGGTTTTTTTCTTACCTCACCATATACTAATAACATATCAATTTGATGCTCGCGCCTAAACACAGCCATTTTTAACAACCAGATAACACTTAAACACTTACTAAAAGGTAAATCAAGAATAAAACGCAAAAATTAAAAGTCGAGAGAAACTTTCAAATAATGCAACAGTACTGTCAAAATCTAAATGAAAATCGATAAATAGTTCTTTTGTATTACACAGCCCTCTTGAATCAAAGTTATCTTTAAACATCATTTTTTATTGTGTAGCCTTTGTGACAGTGCAGGTGAACATTCAGTCGCCGATATCTCATAAACTATTAGGTTTAGACAGGGGACACCAGTAACAAAAATATCCAGAAAGGTTAGTAGAATGTAAATTTAAGGTTCAATACAGGGTGTTCCATTAATAATATCGAAGTAATTTGAGCCTGAAAATCACTTTTCGTAGTACTTCCGGTTCAGCCGGAAATGAAATTTTTATGACTATCAAATTTTACTCACCAAAAAACTTAAATAACCGTAACAGATTTGTTCCTACATTCATTTGTTTTATGTGAAAATGAAATAATTTATGATTGATATAACATTTTCAACCGCCATTTTCTCGAAAACTGTCAAAGATAGATATAGGGTATGCTACATGTGTTGGACCGACAATTTCCGGGGGCAATCTAAATTTAGAATAATATACAGGGTATTCCATTAAAATTAACAAATTTTATACTGTTTTCGGTTAAACCGGAAATGAAAATCAGATCTTGAAGCAATCAAACTATGCACCATATTCAACCATACAATATCACAAAATTTGAAATCGATATCTTTTTTTTACAAGAAAGTTATTGGCTGGCTAGTAATCGTAGGCACCCGGTATATACCGGGTGAAAGCGAGATTAGTCTCGTTCCAATTTCTCGGTTGATTTTAGAAATACAATTTTGATATTTTGGCATATCATTTGTGACACAAAAAGCCACATTTTGCACTTATTAAGTGAAAAATATCATTTAGGGTCCAACCGGAAGTTGCAACAACTTTTGATTTTTAAATATATATATATATATATACATATGTATATACATATACATATATATATATATATATATATATATATATATATATATATACCGGGTGAGTCACGAATTGCGCTCGCCCCGATATTTCCTACAATATTTGGAATAGAAAATTGAAATTTCGAGGGCTTATTATACGACTAAAATGCCATCTTTTCAATAAAAAATCAAGATTGCATCCTTTAATACGGTTTCATTAAATAACTAAAGAATAGCATCTACAGAAATCCAATAATTTCAAAGTAAATAACTACCGAAACTAAACGTTTTATACATCAAGTGAAAGGTTAATATTTTGGGATTTGTTGGTGCAAGTAAAAAAAATTTGATTACCGTTTACAAAAAATGAATAAAATCCATTTGATTCTTATGTTTTTTCCAAAAATTTTTTTTCAATTGAAAATAGTGATTTTTGCATGAAATAAACTTTTATTGAAATGTGACAATAAGAATGAAGGCGATACATCATATTCAAGGTCTACTGGGTATATTTTTTGAAAACACAGTCTTACAGTTGCCAAGTTGGCTTTTTCGCTTTTTCGAATTGGTGACGCCATTTTGAAAACAATTACCTACTTGTGATATAAATATCCAAAACTATATACAGATTGCTATTTAAAAATCAAAAGTTGTTGCTACTTACGGCTGGACCGGAAGTAGCAACTTAATAAGTGCAAAATGTGGTTTTCTCTGTCGCAAAGTTCTAACCAATTTTCATGTAATAAATATAAATTTCAAAAATATCACTAAAGATAAAATGAAATATACTATATTGATTGAAAACTATTTAAGAGTAAATATAGTTCACAAAGTGAGCAAATGGATAAAATAATTTTCTGAATCACAAGTACAGATTTTCCTTCTTCCCATGAAACCAAAAATTGTTAAACTAACATTAATTTTGCACGAGATTGTACAAGAACAGGACGCCTGGAACAAAAATAACAAAACTTTTGCACACTAAAGGCCGGTATATATACCTCCTAAGAAAGTTTATGGAACAGATAAAAAAAAAAAAAAAATTAAATCAGTAAAATAATAGTTATTATTTTTACATAACTGTTATGTGAATATACTTCGCTGTAATCCAGGTTTTTGCAAAAGTAGAGACGAAATAATTAAATAAATCTGTTTGGTAATTAACAGCCACTCTGCCAGAAAATGGATATGCCGGGCCCTTATCATGTAAATTATCACTTTAACTTCATTGGAAAAAATTAGAAATTAAAAAAAGAGGCGTTTATTAACATTCGTTACTATGATTTAAGAAAAAAAATATTTCTAAAAAAATCTACAAAAGTTAGTAGGTACATATTGAAATGTACCGTACCTAGGTCATTTCATCTATTTCAAATTTTACCTATTTATTACCAAAATTAATTACTTTATTATTTCTGAATTAAGATCATTAAACGTTAATTATTATTTCATTACAAAAGAACCAGAATATAAATCGTATTATATTAGAAATCTCAGGGTTAAATAACATTTCATTTTAGGAGCAAAAGTGAACGTTTAAACGCACCATTTTAGCCAGTTATCAATATGTTAATGTAAACATAGAAATTCCAGTGCACTACGCATACGTGACTGCAGTTCTGTGTGTGGAAACAGTTAGAAATGCATCAACATTTCAAGGGAAAATCGACTTTAAAGGTCGTGACGTCAAGGGATACAATTTATATAAAACGCTGGTCCCGGCAGGACTCGAGGTGATTGCTTGTCGATCATCCAGCTCGGGATTAATTCCGAGTTAGCCTTTACGGTTTTTATCAGCTCAAGATTAATTTCTCTGGGTTAGCTGGAGGATTTATCCTTACAGTTTACAACGAGAGAAGACACGGTGCATTTATTTTTCAAAGTCAATGAAGTACAACTATTCCGGTATGCACAACTCGGGGCGACGAATTGAGGAAATAGGGGGAGATAATGGGGACGAATCACTAGGTAAAGGTTAGGCTATCTAACAGGGTTTCAGTATTTTAGTTTATTCCAAATTCTCAATGATTAAAGTAATCTTTCATAAGTTTAAATACCGTAAAATAATATGTTTAGTTGAATCTCTGAAAATTAGAATTTTATTTTATAAGATTCAATACGACTTTATGTTTTGGTTCTCTGACAAAGGTAAATAAACTACATACTGTGGTACCAAGAAAACATTTTAGTAGATAGGAAAGTTAATTAGGGTAACTTTTCAGTTTTAATTATTTTATTCATTTTAACTTAACTCGCTGGGTCGGGTTTGCTAAATAAAATATGTGCAATCGGTTATTCGGTCAATAACCTGTACTTTAAAATAGGTCAGCTGTCTATTATCGACACCATATTTTGAGTCCGTCTCCGACCACCCTTCGGCGTTGTTTGTTGTGGTTATTTTGTGTCAATGCACACTATGACCGGTGCAGGCCACGCCGCGGGGAGGCCGGCTGTTTTAATTTACAAGGATTTCGGCCGTCAGTTCATAACTTCGCTGTACTTGTTATTATGTATAATCAATTGATTAAGGTATTACTCTAGATTTGTTGGGGTTGCCTGTTTCTTGACTGTTTAACTGCGCCAATTGGTAGAGAGCACTTCGTCATATTTGTGTGATGTTCTTCTAGTCAAAACTTCGAAACAGTTGGGTTACATGTGTGATTCTAAGAAACCTCGAAGTTGCCATGTTCGCGAGTCATGCAGGGATATGAATTTACGCTGACTTCAGACTCCGACAGTCAAATTTAGGCGGACATTTCTGTCACTTAACATTGTTTGTTTTGCACATGTTTTGTATTGGCGAGTCTGGCACAGGTATTGATGTAATTACATCACAGCATTGCTTTGTGTCTCTTCAGGACCTACACAAGTTTTCCAGGCTATTTGCCACATCAATTATTATATTCGACTATAAAACAGTGGTTATTTTCCACTAACTTTGTATTTTCATTATCAGGCGATTGCCACGACACTTGTTATTATATAATGCAACATATCAGAGAATTTCTCGCACCAATAAATGTATAAAACATATATTTGTTTTCTTCTTACATATTTTCAAAACGTTACCTAACATACAGGGTGAGATTAGCCTCACTCGACTTCACAAACTCAGTGCTCTAAAATAAACAGCAAAGCCATAAAATCAATAATAAAAACGGTTTTCTCAACAAGGCAATAGTGGCTTGGTCTCACCAACAATAGTGCATAAAAGATTCCTCCTAAGATGAAATAATTACTAGGAAACTATGAGAGTGTTCTAAAGGTATAAGTATCAAGTGTTAAATTTAATTCACAAAGTAACCAATAGCTAGTATTATCAAACTTTATATAAAAGAACCTGGGTAAACCATGAACGGGGTAGAACATAAATTGGGGAAATAATAATTTGAGGTTACTACACACACAACGTAATTTGGGTCCTAATTTATAGAAAAATAGACGATCATTTAAATGGCCAAAAGTATTGTTTGTCTTTCCGTAAAAAGAAGGATAAATAATACAAAGGGGGAGGGGGTTGGGGTGATTCAATATTATAAATCAGCAAGCCACATTAGTATCCAGGCAGCAGCCTTGGTTTCAATATAATTAAAAATATAGCGGATTTGTCGAAAAATCAAAATATTAACTAATTTTATAGCAATTCGAACAATATGCAAGTTAAATGGTATCAATTGTTTTATTATATGTATATTATATATATATATATATATATATATATATATATATATATATATATATATATATATATATATATATACAATATATATATATATATATATATATATATATATATATATATATATATATATATATATATATATATATATATATATATATATATATACAACTAAGTTTGAACTTGAAGTTCAAACTTAGTTGTAAACCGAAAAAACATCGTCGGTTAGTATAAAACAGTAAAAAGTGATGTGCTCGCTATACGCACAAATTATTAATTAAGTAACATTATTGTACGTTAAACTATAAAGTGCCACATCAGATTATTTTTTCGTTTAAGTCATTGCATTGAAAAAAGGTGGAAAACAGCCACTGAAACGTTTGTAAAATGTGTTTATGAATAAATAAACAATTTAGATTTTCATTCATATCATTAAAGAACCAAAATCCCAAGAACACAATTGCTATAAATATATATATATATATATATATATATATATATATATATATATATATATATATATATATATATATATATATATATATATATATATATATATATATATATATATATATATATATATATATATATATATATATATATATATATATATATATATATATATATATATATATATATATATATATATATATATATATATATATATATATATATATATATATATATATATATATATATATATATATATATATATATATGTTGAATTCGTTTTCCGGGTATACTCCCGCGTAGGTGATAGGCCCCGAGAGGGACCGTGGTTGTCTGAACGACGTTTCGGCAGAATCTCATCTGCCATCTTCAGGTTCTAACAGATAACTGCTTACTGCGGCTTCTGGTTACTCGAATTGAAAATCCTATCACCTACGCGGTAGTATACCCGGAAAACGAATTCAACATTCATCACCCGCAAAAAACCTGAAAAACAACATATATATATATATATATATATATATATATATATATATATATATATATATATATATATATATATATATATATATACATATATATATATATATATATATATATATATATATATATATATATATATATATATATTATTGAAATCTTGTTAAAAAATTAAAAAAAAACGCTTCCTTGTGCTATATTTCTAATGTTACAGAATTTGAGGGAAAATTAAAATATTTATTATTTCGCTAAGTATAGTTCATAAAATGTAACTGCAATTTTGCGGTTGATAATACTTTATACAGCGTACTTTGTAAATATAACAAACATAATTAGTAATGTTTAACAGAGCAAATACATTTTTTATTTCTTTTAAATTAGATTATCACGAAGTAACTAAAAACATCAATTTTTGAAAAGCTTTAATCACGTAGAGAAGTAATTTACTGTAACTGAATTTTCACCGTAAACATTCTTTACACACTTAAACACATTTTTATAAACTGAGTGAAAATGATCTCTATAGAGATAATTTGGGATATTTTTTGAATAATTTCCAACGAATCGTTTCCATATAAATATTACCTAGGAACCGAAACAATTGTATTTCAATTGTGCGAAATCATATTTTTTATTGGATTTATGTGAACATTTAAACTTTTAACCTAGAGAACTTGTTTCCTCTGCATAGTTTTACACATGATGTAAAAATATGTGTTGGAGTACTTCTAATATTTCACTTCTTCTGCTGTATTATTAAATTATTATAAAACACTAAAATATGTAGAATAAATGAACGAAGTCGTCACTTTCACATATGTTTTTTGTCAGGTTAAAATATTCTGGTGCTGTCTGGCTGAATCGTATCTGACATGCCAAAAATTGATTTTTATTATATTGCATTACTGACTAGTAATTGTACACTGCCAAATTAAAAAATAAAACGGGTAATAAAAGAGAAAATCAACAAATTAATGCTAACATTTTCTTAAAAATTAAAATTAAAAAAATGTCATAACTTTATAAAAAATCAATAATTTCGAAAACCAAACAAAACGGGGTGATAATTTTTCCTTCTGATTACGAAAAAAAAAAAATAGTGCAAATATTTTACTAATGGTCTAGAAGTAATCTGAGGTGGCAGCGCCTTTTTTGTAACTTTTTTTTCCCTTTTTTTTTCAATGTATTTTCTGCAAAACTTCTTCATTCAGTACTGATAGGCCTGTCTTAAAAAAATGCTTGGGTTCCATGCTCAAATACTAAGATATGGCATAACCTAAATTCACCACCCGCCACTGCTACACATGCAGCCATTTTGAATTATAGCTGCCATCTTGGGTTCCCATCACATTGAACGATGCCTCCCCATCTTATAAACATAAGCTACATTCTTACCAATGGTGATATTCTTATCAGAATTTGCAGTTTATCAATGATTTCTATTGTGTAGCAACTCCACTATATGTTTCATCATGACAACATTTCGACATAGGGAGTTAGGATATCTTCCCAGAGATGGATTTTTTTTAATTTAATATTTTATTCTGAAAAACGTGTAATATAGTAATAAAATAAATTGTAATTTTTGACAGTGTATTACCGCATCAATTAATTAATTTTTTATTGCGTGTAAAACCAGAACCGAATAGCGGTGTTAACCGTCGAGAATTATACCGTATGGGGACCGTAAGAATGGTAAATGGGGAAAACCAGATGTGTAGAACAAGGACAGATTGCTCTCATATCATACGCATGTTAGAAAAGTACAGAGGCTGATAGTAAATGATGAAATTTGAATTAGTGGTAACAGGAATCCATAAACAAAAGCTGGCGATATTCTTACCCACCGTGTTTGTTCATGCTTTCGACGTTCAGTGAAGCTGTAATCTTCTTGACTTTATGCGTTTATAGATTAACTCTATATTAATAACAATAAATATTTTATATATTTTATTATATATCAATATATATAAAAAATGTCAATTATAATATTTCCTCTTCAAAAATCTTTTTGTTATTCCTTTTTTTCTTCTGTTTTTTCCCTTTTCCATGGATACCTCCAATAACTTTTCCTCAGCTTCTGCCCTCAGCGAGGTAAGTAAAAGTAAGTGAGTTGCTACACACACTCCCCCGTTAAAAAAAAAGAAAAATCAATCGACTAAATTGTCGATAGCAAAACGCACTCTTTTAATAGGGACAGGCGGAACATCGCTCTCGTCAACTAACAAAAACGCGGGTTTGACCCTGTCAATGCTGACAGTCACCACTTTAGTCCCATTAATAAAAGTGAACAATTTATCTGTACGGGACAAAACTTTAAATGGACCCTCGTACAAAGGAGATAAAGTAGGTTTGAAACGTTCCCTGCGGACAAAAATGTAGTCACAGGTCAATACGTCAGAACTGACAAATGACTTTTTACTACCGTGGCGAAAAGGAGAAAACGACGTCAAATTACTAAAATAAGTACGCAATTTGTCGATAAAATAAGGCAAATCTGGGCAATTATATGATTTAATGAAAAACTCGCCAGGTAGTCGCAAAGTTTGACCAAACACAAGTTCGGCTGAAGAGCATTGCAAATCATCCTTGGGGATAGACCTAAAAGCCAACAATACAACAGGAAGTTCATCCACCCAATGTGACGTGTTAGCTCTAGCAATCAACGCAGTTTTAAGAGTTCTATGGAACCTTTCCACCATACCATTACTCTGGGGATGATATGTGGTGGTACGTATTCTATGGAACCCCAGAAACTTCGCAAATTCACTGAATAATTTCGATTCAAATTGGACGCCTTGATCACTAGTGACAAATAATGGCACGCCAAAACGACAAACAAAATTTTGAAATAAAGTGCGTGCTACGGTCTCCGCCGTGATATCGGAGAGAGGATAAGCCTCCGGCCATCGGGTAAACCGTTCGATCACAGTCAGTATGTAAGAATAACCCCTGGAAGGGGGTAATGGTCCTACCAAATCTATGTGAATGTGATCGAAACGCCCCTTAGGCACAGTAAACTGACCGACCGGACTTTTTGTATGACGGTTGACTTTAGCAGTCTGACAGCTGACGCAAGTTTTTGCCCACAAGTTGCAATCTGAATTCATCCTGGGCCAGAAATACTTACTTGCAACCAATTTCCTAGTAGCCTTTATGCCAGGATGAGACAACCCATGAAATACATCGAATATCGTCCGCCGATAAACACTTGGAACATAAGGGCGCAGTTTTGGCCGAGAAACATCGCACCAAATAAACTCATCCAAATCAGGAATTTTAATCTTTTTAAAATCGAACTTCGATACGGAATCCAATGACCGACCCGACAACAAAAAAGCCAGCTCAGAATCATCCTCTTGAGCTTTGCTCAATAACCGTAGGTTAAAACCACCACCAGAAAAAGGGGAACTTTCAGCTTGTAACGGAAAAATACTATGTTCTAGGGAAGATGTATCATATACACGCGACAAAGTGTCTGCGATGATATTATCCTTACCTCTAATATGCCGGATTTCGCACGAAAATTGAGCAATATACTCCAAATGTCGTATTTGCCGAGGAGACCTTTCAGCCTGAATGAACAATGCATTAACTAAAGGCTTATGGTCGGTAAAACAAATAAAACCACGACCCTCAAGTAAATATTTAAAATGCTTTATAGCGGAATACAAAGATAATAGTTCCTTGTCAAATGTTGAATATTTTGTTTGAGCTGTAGTAAGTTTACGTGAAAAGAATGCTAAGGGGGTAAGTACCTGTTTGCTGTCACGTTGCTCTAAAACCGCTCCCATAGAGACATTGGAACAATCAACTGTAAGCGACAAGAGTATATCATCACTACAAGGATGAGCTAAAATTGTCGCATCAGCTATCGCACCTTTAGCTAACAAGAAACTATTCAGACAGTCGGCAGGCCAATCATCTATTAACTTAATGTTATCATGTAACAGGCGAGTACTCAAAGAATGCAAAGGAACTAAAATTTCAGCGAAATTAGGTACGAAACGATGATAAAAGTTCACCATACCTATAAAACGCTGAAGTTGCTTAACTGTTATTGGTAAAGGAAAATTATTAATAATATCTATCCGTTCACTAGATGGTAAAATGCCAGATGAAGAGATATGATGTCCCAAAAATGTCAAACTGTCAACGCCTAAAATGCATTTAGATGGCTTAATATTTATACCATATTTGTCTAACCTTTCGAGAACCATCCTCAAGTGTTGCAAATGCTCTAAACTTGATTTACTTGCTACTAAAATGTCGTCTAAATAGACGAAAACGAACGATAAACCAGAAAGAACTTCGTTCATGAACCTCTGGAAAGTCTGACCAGCATTTCGTAAACCGAAAGGCATTCGTGAAAACTCGAATAAACCAAAAGGGGTAGTTATAGCTGTCTTAAATATGTCACTTTCCACAACGGGTATTTGATGGTACGCTCGTACCAAATCAATCTTGGAAAAAATAGAACAACCGTACAACTGGGAGTTAAAATCATGTATATGAGGCAAGGGATACCTGTCAGGAACGGTAACCATGTTCAACTGTCGGTAATCTCCGCAAGGACGCCAGTCATTGGGCTCTTTCTTAGCTACCATATGAAGCGGCGAAGAGACGGAAGAAGACGAAGGTTTACATATACCTAAGTTCATCATAAGGTTGAATTCACTTTGAGCCAATTTGAACTTAACATTGTCCAATCTACGTGGGCGCGAAAAAGGCAAATGACCTTCCGTAATAATATGATGCACAACTGAATGCTTTACAGGTAAATTGTAATTCGGTGAACTTATTAAACTAGGGAACTGAAAAATTAATTTGTTGTACTCGTTCGTTACAGGAAACAATTTAGGGGAGTCTAACGGGCCGTTTTTTAGGAAGCAATTTATTGATAAACTAGTCGTATTATCAATTAAACGTGCATTCTTCAAATCTACCACTAATCCAAAATGGGATAAAAAATCAGCCCCAATGATGGGCACATCAATGTCAGCTATATTAAAAACAAATGGAAAAATTCTGCGTAAATTCAAGTTCACTCTTAACAACTTTTTTCCATATGTATGTATAATAGAACCATTAGCTGCAGTCAAAACAATATCCGGATTTTTCTTGAAATTTACAAAAAGATTGCGAGGTACAACGGACAAATCAGCTCCAGTATCTATCAAAAAACGCAAATTATTTGATCGATCATAGATAAAAAGTCGACGCTTACTGTCAGAAATGCTAACGTCAGACGTCAAAGTATCGGCAACTACTAGTCATTTCCTATCACTAGAGACAGTGTTACGTGGTTCTTTATTGTGAGTGCACCAGGTCCCACCACAACGAAAAGCTTTATCCTTGTAGAGTTGATGCCAGTAACAAACAGTGTTATTTCTGGGATCAAAAATATTACGTGCATTACTACGGTTCGGGGAACGAGAACTGGAATTGTTCCGACGCTTGCAATTGCTACAAAATGAATTGGAAATCATCGAACCAGAACCCAATGAAGTAACTTTGGATTGAATAGCATGTAGCTGCGAACCAAAAGCTTCTTGTTGTCGCAAGACCTGATCTAAAGCGCTTTCAAAGGTAGTCGAAAAATTCTTAAATGTCTTTAATAAATCTGACACCGAAGGTATGGGTTCCACGCCTAAAAGGGATACCGGAGAACTTCCAATCGGACCTTGAGAACATGTAGATGCAACCATCGAGTTTTGACACGACTCCCAAATACGATCTGCAATATCTATTATATCCTTAATATCCGTCTTACCAGAGGCGGTAATGGCAATAAAAATAGTTTTAGGTAAGCGTCTTTTCCATAATTTGACAAGCAACTCTTGGCTAACCATATGGGAGCCTCCTACCACGCTCAACATAGACCGATAAAAATCGGATGGTTTGAGGTCTCCCATTTGTGAACCTGAGAGCAAGTCATCCAAACGTTTCTCCTCACTGGACGTTAAGCGAGAAATTAATATATTTTTTAAATTAACATACAAATTCCCTTCAGGAGGGTTAGCTATAATGTCATAAACGTTATTAATAATTTCCAAAGGCAAACTAGCGACTACCTGGTCATATTTCCTTCGATCGTTGGTAATACGAGCTACGGCAAATTGGGATTCTACTTGAGCAAACCAAATCTCCGGCTTCGAGACCCAAAATGGTGGAAGTTTGACGGTCGTGACATATTGATCGTAAGTCGTAATTACGGGAGTATCAACTAAATTTTCGCCGATGGGCTGTGCCATCGCTAATTAGTCAATCGATTGATTATTCTTTCGTTCCAACAAGGTAAACGCTAACACAACTCACTCACCGTAACAGCAGCAAAAACTTGTCCCATTGACGTTCTCCAGTAATAACGACAGTATACTGCAAAATTCCTTGGAATCGTCCCTTGGGCAAACCAAAACAGCAGAAAGTCAGCTCAATCCAGATCACGTCGGGGTCACCAATATATAGATTAACTCTATATTAATAACAATAAATATTTTATATATTTTATTATATATCAATATATATAAAAAATGTCAATTATAATATTTCCTCTTCAAAAATCTTTTTGTTATTCCTTTTTTTCTTCTGTTTTTTCCCTTTTCCATGGATACCTCCAATAACTTTTCCTCAGCTTCTGCCCTCAGCGAGGTAAGTAAAAGTAAGTGAGTTGCTACACGTTCGTTAATAATAAGAATTGTAAAAATGCCTATTTACTTATTAGCCTCTGGTCTCTGTCCTTTTCCAACGTATGATAATGAGAGCAATCTGTCCTTGTTCTACACATTTGGGTTTTCCCATTTACCATGCTTACAGTCCCCATACGGTATTGGCACCAATGAAGGCAGAGAATTAGATATGTATGTAGTGTCAAGAGGCCAATATTGTTTGCGTCCCTAGGCGAATACCTGTTATTGTCCTTCTATTTAGTTTACATCTTTACTCTATGCAGTTTGTAATTTGTTCAGTTTGAAAACATTCTAGTTAGCGATCTGTTGTGTGTACGGCGAGTATAGGCGTTTTTTATTTTTTTCTATATTTTCTGTTTAGTGTAGTGCATTAGTGGTCGTAAGAAATAGCAAGGCCGTCCGCGTCCTCAGAAATTGTATTGTGTTGTGTGTTGTTACGCAAAGTGTAGGAGGTTGGACTGACATATGTTAATCCAGCCCAATCATTACTAAATCCGCTGTGTCGTCGAAAAAATACCACATGTTGATTGATGGAGACAAACAAAGACAGTGAAACAGGGAAAAGCTGTTATGTAAAGAAATTTACAAGTTAAATACTGTTTACTCTACTATTTGTCCCTGTTTTACAGTCTACTCCTGTTATTTACATTATGACATCTAAATTCCCTATATCTAGCAACACTGTTATGCCCTAGGGTGGAAAAATGCTATTTCATTCCCGGTTATTAGAGCCAAAAGCAACACTTTAACTCGGTCATGCAAACATTTATAAAAAATGATAAAATATAAATTATATTTTCTTCTCAAATGTGTAATTATCAAAAATAAATTAATAAAAGAAAGAACTGGCCAATATATTATAATAGCGGACCCGACCGGTGCAAACACAAATTGAATTATTGTCCTGAACATGCACCTCATATGAACAATAAAGAATAAAAATATATTTTTACACTTCCTCGCGTAAAATACTATATTTGAAACCTAAAGATAGAGTGTAAGTGCGTCCTATCATTATATCAGCTACGCAACACTGACGATGAACAATTGTTCCAAAACATTGATACATGCTGATCCGTCGTTGTTCAATTTTCTCATATTTCTCATATGAACTGAATAATTTCATACCTGGTTTCTTGTTTATTATTCATGGAATATAATAATAGGACGAAAAGCAGCAGGATCTTTTTTTTATTTTAACCAGTTCTTAAAAAGTTGTCTTAAATTTTATCGTTTTAAAGCTACGCTGATTTAAAAACCTTGTATTTCTATTATGTACATTAAATGAAATAATTTAATATGTTTATATTTTATTTTTCATAGTCTATATATGTATTTGAGAATACATTTATTTAAACTCGAATCTTTCTTTAGAAAAACTGCTATCTACTAAGTATCTCCAAACATTTGATTACAATTTACTAAAAGAAGATGGTGGCATTATTATAATATAACTTTGCATTATTCTGTTTTCCGTCAAATAAATACTTTGTTACAACCACAAAATATACCTAACTTATCGAGCTTGTACGATTCTAAAACATGACAGTAAATCCCATAAAATTTAGAAAGTGAAATTTAGTTAAGTGCTTAGCGTAACACGTTTACGTACATATATATTTTAGCGAAGTACCTTGTCTTTTCAATTTCTGCAAGAATGTAAACTTGAAAAAATTATTTGGCTTGATATCAAAGAATTCGCTAACTTTATATCGAAACCCACTTTCCCAAAAATGTCATGGTTGGGATGAGAGGATATAATTAATGTTGAAATACATTTTCGAATATAAGGTCAAAACTACAATTTAAATAGATGGTGATGTAAATAAGACAATGCTGTGATTAAATACAACAGTAGTAACATATAAAATCTAGCATTTCTTTTGCAGACTTAACATATGGAAATATAAACTTATAGTTAATTTCAATTGTGTGCGGAGGCAATGTAAAATGGCGCCAAAAATTAGTTCAAGGTGCGATACTGGTTTTGACAATAAATCTAATTTTGTCTTTATAAAATATTGTTGGTACAAAGTATAATAAAATACAATTAAAATCTAATATTGCAAAAACATATTAACACAAAAGTCAAAGACTAAGACCTAAGAGGAGCATCATCTCACGAAGGATAGTTCTGTTATGATAAACTTATGATACACATTGGTGTGCCACGTCAGTACAAGGAGATCGAGGGAGTTAGTTATCTATCTACCATAACCCTTAAAACCCTGAGGAAAATAGAACTCAGGAAAAGGAAAAAACGTGTAACAATGAATTCCATAACTTTATTGTTCATGGTTGAAATAGTGACTGGTAAAATGCCATACGACACATACGGTGCTTCAGGGAAAAGGTCAGTTGCATCGTCGAGTAGGAAATTAGTCTCTTGTGTTGTAGGTATCAGTAACTCAACTTCATTCAAGCAATCGCTGTTAATAAAAAAGCTGAGGTATCCAAATACGATAACATCCTAGAAAAGTAAGTGAACTCGTAAAAACTGATATTGAATCGATTTTAAAATGTCCAGTAAAGGTTTACGTCCAGATGCGCTACTTAAGTAGACCAAAACACTACTTTCATATTTAAGATTTAATTTTGAACTCAATACCAAATTTTTTATTACAACAATTCTTCCAACAATGGTAACCTTGTGTTTCAAATGACCCACAATTAAAAATTTCAATTAAAAAAGTGGTACAGATCCAATTTTGACCTCAAATCAAAATCGGTGGTTAATTACTGTATCGTTTGTTAGAGAACCACGACCAAAATGGGAAAAATAATCATAAAAATCGATTTTTAAATGCAAGCAGCATCATTTGTTTTAAAAACCCAACAAATAATCGTCTCAATTCGGCACAGTGCGCTTGGTTTCGCTAGTTTATTTTAGATACCTGATATCGCCTCAGTTTCTCAACTTAACTGATTAAAGATAACAGTGTAATCAGGCTCGTGCAGTACATAAGGACAAAGTCGTGCGGTGCACGACGGCACTGAGGCATCGGAGGCACCAAAAGGCGTCAAAAGTAAAAAAAATAATATAGCTATATTATCAAATATCAAATAAAATGTGTAATGATAGAAAAAAAAAACAAAAAAGGAATTTCAATCTATTGTATTTCATTCAGTTACTTATTTTTTACCAGTACCTTTCCCATGTATCAGCGTTATGAAAATTGGGGGCGAAATATGTTAAAATGCACAAGGGCACCAAAAGAGCTAGGCGCGGGCCTGAGTGTAATCAAGGAGTTTAGGAGTTTTGCTGGCCATTTGTAAGGGAAACTGCCTCTCCAAAAATCATTAGGAAAGGATGTTGCTAAGAAACAAATAATATACTTTTAATACAACTTCCTATATGCATATTTCATTATCAAGAAGAAAATGGCTGTGTTATAGCACCTGAGTTTATTGACGAATTTATGTCTTGCTTACCATCGAAAGGTTTATATCTTACTGTTTTCCTATTCTGTCACGAAGAGTCCAAATCACTGGATTTATTGTATTCCAGAAGTTCCAAGAAGTTTCAGCCTTATTTGAAATATATCAAACAGCTAAAGAAATTTTATGAGGAAATATTTATTTGATCTTGATACTGGAGAAAGCTAATCACACAATTTTTAGTCATGGTTACAAAATTTAGCATCTTTGCTATTTAACAATGTGTTTTTTCTATTGTCATAATTACTTCCTCACTCCTCAAAGTGATGATGGTATGTATTCGTGAGAAACATTCTGAAAATTTTTATTGCATTTCTGGACGAATCTCGACGAATTATGACGACACAAAATTTCAGACAGAAAAATTTTCTATATGTGTCTATTGTCTGTCTGGTTCGCGATAGCAGCTACAGTTTTTGAGATAAACCTTTCAAATTTGGTATACACATTCTAGAGGTCAAGAAAGAGATTGAGTTCGTTGATGAGCAAAATTGGTCCCCTGGAACGGGGTCTACCGAGCCCCAACATTTCTATTTCTAACTTTACAAAAAAATTTATTCGTGATGAAAGATTATAAACCAGATCTGTTATACAAACCCATTATAATATTGTGTTCAAATGTTTAAATAAAGCTATAAATTAAAATGTTGTAAACATTTTGGCAACACCATAAAAGTTGAATTTTGGATACACTTCTTAAAATTTAAAATGTCTAAAAAAAATATTAGCGACATTCCACCAATGTGACTTTTTTGAAATGTCAAAAATTACATTTATTAAAAAACTCCACCACACATCGAGTTTTACTACGGGGAGGAAGTTCTGATCCCCAGGTAATTGGCAGCGGTTTTTTAATTTAAGGTAGACAAAATGCAAAATAGTAGTTTTTTTTTTCATAATTTATGTCTTTTTAGTACTAGTAAAAACGATTTAAAAAAAAGTAAATTTTTTCTTCTACTTTATAAAAGGAAAATTATTGATATTTGACAGAAATATAACAAAAACTTCACCAAGAGGTGTTGTTAAAACGTTGGATATTTGGCTAAACTCAATTTAAAAAATTAAACCAGACGTTTTTTTACTTTCTTATACCTAATATAAGGAAGTACAGTAATCGTGATTTTTTTCGACCTCGAGATTTTAATTGATTTATACGTTTTGCATCCTCCTCAATCCATTCTGACTATTTTCCGAATGAAGTCAGTCGGTGCGCGCGTGTGTGTGTGTGTGTGTGTGTGTGTGTGCATGTGTGCATACGTGCGTGCGTGCATGCGTGTGTACCTGCGTGTGTGTATCCGCGAGACTTCCCAAATTTGGTAGTTAAGATTGTCAACAACATTTTAGGTAACACATTAAATTTGGTTGATGTGGTACCACCAGAAGAGACAATGAATGAATGAAGCAAGAAAGGTATAATTTCGGGAAAAAAATTAAAAATTTGTATTGCATTTCTGGACGAATTTCGACGAATTATAATGAAAAAAACATAACTCTGTCGAAAAAGTCTGTCTGCATATAGTATCGCGATAGCAGCCACAGTTTTTGAGATAAAGCTTTCAAATTTGGTACACATGTTCTAAAGGCCAAAGACGATGATAAATTAGCAAAGTTGGTCAGCTGAAAGGAGATGCACGGGACCCAAACATTTTTGTATTTGACTCCAAAAAAATATATTCTTGATGAAAGATTATAAATCAGGTCTACTATATCAAGCCAATGAAATATATTTACTAAATACTTAAATAAAGCTGAAGTAAACTAAAATTTTTTACACATTTGACTTGATAAAATGGGGTTAGGATAAATTTAGCAGTTTGACATTTGAAATGGGTAATTCAGTTACAAAAATGGCAATGCCAATAAGAAGAAATTATTAAAATATATGAATTATTATTGACAGTATCGAATGACGCTGATAATTAATTATTTAAAAATTTTAATGAATCATTTTAAGGTACGCTATTAAAATTTAATTCAGGTAAGTGAGGAACTAAATAGAATGATTTTTTTAGATCAGGATGATATATACTAGTGTAAGAAAGTTATGTGCTGGCTACATCAGACATTTTTATTTATTCAAAATGGATTTTTTTGAACATATTGGTTTTCTCAAACAATCGCCTCAACTGATGCGACAAATGTGACTCTGAATTTCAAATTTAGTTTGAGTCAAACTAGATTTATATTTGAGCTGAAAAGGCCAAATGATATGTGTTTTGATAGAACATGACGATAACATTTAGTTGTATATTGAGATTATTATTATTAATAGTCCATATAATTGACATACATCAAGGTACGTAATGAAAACGATTAATATTGATTAAATGTTATAAATAATAAAGAATTTCAAATTTCATATATTTATTTAACACTTGACGTTTCATCATTTTAATGTCCCAAAAAACTATTTCAAAATACATGGTTTTTAATACCCGCTTTTATTAATTTGTAACGTATGAAACTGGTTGTTGCGTACACTGTTCTGTGCAACCATAAATTAGTGGGGAGTGGCTTAATAATTTCTGTTCATTAAACACGGTATAGTAATTCATGGTAAATGCATCTAGCTCTCATAGGTCCAGTTACATATACTTCAAGTGACCGGAGGCAACAGGTATACATGTATTTGTAGCGATGGGGGACTAAGGTTATTATTGAAACAGGATAGCTCAATGGTATTAAAGTGATATATCACTATAATACTCTTTGACCTAGCCTTTTTCAATAATAAGCTAGCTCTTAATACTGAATTTAGTAGAGCTGGCAGAAATGTGCGGCATGACATAGGCGTGCGCATCATAATAAATGTAATAAAAGAAATTAACTAGTAACAAAAGCAATAAACTGTTACAATTTAATAACAATGTATGCACAACTTACCCTCTTAACTAGCTTAATGAACTAGCTGGTTTGTCACAAACTGGAGAAGATCTGTAAAAACTTTGCAGCATCAGGTATATTTCTATGGTTGTCTCCGTGAGTGATGTTCACTGTGGTGAAAAAATATGCTTATATTTTGAAAACGACTATTCGATATCTATTGATCTAACACAGGCACACTTTAAATAGTCTTTGAACGCATTTAACCATCAGAAATTTGTCTTAATCTGGTAAAACCGGTGTTTTGCTTGAACACATGTGCAAACTTTTCTTTGACGCGCTTATTTTTTGCGTCACCTGTAGCAGTCGATTTACTTTATCCACTATTTGCAGTGATTCCGCTAACGAAAACGCACTGTCTTGAAGTTTTTAAGGCGTCATGTAATCTTGTAAATAGTTTTTAAAGCTGTTTCAATGGAAATGTCTTCGAATTTTGTACGGCTTTCCTTAATAGCTTGTAACGAAGTGATTATTTTCTAGAATTAAATTATGTAACTAGGTGCTATTTATCTGATTCAAAAGATATTTTAAACATTGTAGTACTGCGCCCTTAATAGTGGTATTGCCAGTTGCTCATTAATAATAGTATAATTGTTATTTATAAGATAGGTAGTATTGATCCGTTTGTGTCAACATTCCAAATATGCCTAGCTGCAGACAGTACGTGAATCGCGAAATGCGAATCGCGCATATTGTCCCCGGCACTCCTGTGCCCGCGCAAAGGGAAGGACCCCGAGACTGGAAACAAACAAATCAGTTTCCGTCTGGCCGCTCACCGGAGAACCAGGCCGACCAGCACAGTAAGTAATCTTGTGAGTATAAGGATATAGGTATGTAAATTTAATTCGGAATTTTTCTGTAAAAGGTGACGTAGTTGCAATATTCCGCGCATGATTGTCGCGTCCTCCTACTTCTGCTTTTGGCAGTGTTTAGTAGCTTGAGGATTTTTCAGACAAATCAGTTCCCGCCTGGCCGCCGACCGAAGCACCACGCCGACTAGCACAGTAAGTAATCTCGTGAGTATAGAGGTATATAGGTATTGCAATTTAAGTGCGAATTTTTCTAAGTCCGTAAAAGGTGACGTAGTCGCAATATTCCGCGCATGACTACCGCGCCCTCCTACTTCTGCTTTTGGCAGTGTTTAGTAGCTTGAGGATTTTTCAGACAAGTTAGTTTCCGTCTAGCTGCTGACTGAAGAACCACGCCGACCAGCACAGTAAGTAATCTCGTTGTGAGTATAAAGGTATAGGTATTTAAATTTAATTCGGGATTTTTCTAAGTACGTAAAAGGTGACGTATTGCCATATTCCGCGCATGACTACCGCGTCTCCTCCTACTTCTGCTTTTGGCAGAGTTTAGTAGCTTGAGGATTTTTCAGAGCGTCCAGGACAGTACGTTGCTGCCTCCAGTACCGACCAGACGTGCCGACATCGACCGCTCCAGAGAGGAAGCAGCCCAGGATACGGAAGTAGGTATCAAGGTTTGATAAATAAAGGTTTGGTAAATAACAAGTATTATTTGGCTGGAGTGTATTTTCCGGACATTGTTTAACGTTTGTAAAGCGCGACCCCCGCCCGTGGTTTCCGCGAGCGAAAAGACGTATCCGCCTCCTACCCTTCCGTCCGAGTGTAGAACGGGAGAGCGGCTGAATGTTGGAACCATAACCGCGTTAACCGCGTATTCTCCAGGCCACCTGAGCACGTCATATTCTGCAGGGTGACTTGGAGATACTATTATTTGTGACCGCGTGTCCTCCAGGCTACCTGAGCACGTCATATTCTGCAGGGTGACTTGGAGGTACTAGATTCGGCATATCATAAGTCCGGAACCATCCATCAGCCAAGCCATAGTAAATAACCGCCATAGATAGTCATAGTCATAGTGTGCTTGTACTGGCGCTTGCTTCCCCTCCTGGTATCCGTCCGCCGTCTGCTTATATTCGACTCATTATTGCTGGTCACCTTTTTCACTGTTTAGTCCCGTATTACCGCGTCGCACCGCTTGTACGCCCTCTTACTGTCTCCGCTCGCCTATCATAAATACCGTTTGTAGAATAAGTTGTAAATATGAAGATGTATATATAGTGTAAATAGTAATTAGTGTGTAGAATAAATGTAAATATATTGGATGAAATTCGTTTCATTTACTGTAGTGTGTAAGTTACCTTTTCCCGACCCCTGGCTTATCCGTTTCTTCACTGTAGTTGCCTCGGCCTCTATCGTCCCGCCGATAGAGTAAAGTGGTGTTTCTGCACTCTAAGCAGAAACTGGCGCCCGAGATATCCATACCGTGAGCACCGCCATAGTGTTGGGCGTCAAAGTGACACTTCTGATCTTGTGTAGAACCACGAAGTACGTCACAAGCTATAGCCTTGTCAGGATTGAATTATAGTATCACAGCTTTTATTTCTTTTAAATATTCAGCATAATAAAAAGCTGCCTTCAACCATGTTCCCCAACCTGTAAGAATTGGCTATGGTGGTTCCGAGATACCGGGACACTTGCTGTGAAATGCGCGAAGATGTTTAGGAGATTTAAGAAACACTTTTTTTGTACTTGCTATTAATGCATCTACCTCTGGAAAATCTTGTCGAATATTTTCTGTCACAAGGTGTAAAGCATGCACGTTACACGTAACATGTACCAACCTACAATCGTGTTCTTGAAGATAACGGCCTACCAAACGCATTGTCGCGACACCATCGGTCACAAACATCAACACTTTACTTTTTGACAGGTCCAATTTTTCTAACGTCTCCAGCACCACTCGCGTAATTGTTTTGCCAGTACACTCAGTCTCTTGCTACCTAGTAACAGTGGAAATGTCGGTTTAAGGGGGTTCAGTACACGTACTATAACAGTTCAATATATTTTGTTTTACAATCTATTGTCTCGTCAACACATAACCACAGCCGATTTTTACACGTTGGGAAACATTATTGAAGGCAACATTTTGTTATGCTGAATATTTAAAACAAATAAACGCTGCGATACTGCAATTTAATCCTGACGAGGCTGCAGCTATTAAGGAAAGCCAGACAAAATTCGAAAATATTTCCGTTGAAACAGCTTTAAAAGCTATTCACAAGAACTATAAAAGATTACATGACGCCATGAAAAATTTACAAAAAGTGCGTTCTCGTTAGGGGAGCCACTGCAAATAGTGGACGAAGTAAATCTACTGCTACAAAAATTGAGTGCGTTAGAGAATAATTCGCACGTGTGTTAAAACATAACATGATCCGTTAAATTCATTCAAAAACTATTTTAATTATGTCTGTATTACATCAATAGATGTCGATCGGTCATTCTCAAAATATAAGCATATTTTCCACCACAGCGAACATCACTCATAGAGACAACCATAGAAACATACCTGATGCTGCAAAATTTTTACAGATTTTCTCCAGTTTGTGATAAACAAGCTAGTTCATTAAGCTAGCTAAGCGGGTAAGTTGTGCATGCGTTGTTATAAATTGTAACAGTTTATTGTTTTTGTCATTAGTTAATATCTTTTATTACGCCTATTATGATGCGTACGCCTATGTTCCGCCGCACGACTTGCCAGGTTTACTCATAAGCAATCTAAGTTATTTAACTAATGTACCTATTGTCATAGACAAACCGTTTATATGCAGCAGTCAGCTGACACTTCAGATTGATACAGAAATTCAACTCCAGCATGTATGCTGTAAAGCAGATATAACCCAAATTCATAAAGTAAAATGGAACTGTGCCGTTTTAAATATGAACAAAATTCTTAGATCTAACAAAAGTTATGGTGGTTATAAAAAAAAACAATTGTTAAACAGACATTTACGGTACAGGGTTATCACACGAAGATGTTCCGGGTCAAAACTCTTGTATTTTTCACTTTAGCAGAAGAAGTTTTATACAAAAGTTGTAAGATGTGTTTTAAGCACTTTAAAAATGTATTTTCAAAAAACAATTGAGCATCGCACATATAAATGTAATTTATGTTTTTTAAATACTATATTTTTCGCTTTCTGAAATCTACGTTTTCCTAGGATTCCAATGATATGTATATATTGTATCTTTGCTCCAACTGTTTGTACAATATTGATTTTTCGATAAATAAAAAAAATTCGGATAAGAATTAAATTTACCATGGGAAATATATATTTTAAGTTTAGTAAACAGTATTAAATTTAAAAAATGTTTTTCTGTTAAAAGTATCCATTTCTCATTACAATTTCGATGCTTTTGATACTGTGTAGATATGCAAAGTTCAATATTTGTGGTAGTATCGCGTTAGCTAGGAAAAAACAATGTAATACTACGATATTCGGTTATTACTGATTGTTACCTGTCAAAATAAGTATCAGTCGGTTGCAGTCTGTTGGAAGAAATGGAACAAGTCGCTGGCCGGCAAATAGTCCTGATTTGACACCTCTCGACACATTTCACTGGGGCTATTTAAAAAATGAGGTGTATAATGAACGATCGGCAAATTTAAGCGAACAAGAAAAATTTACAATGTAATCGAAATAATGAGCGAAATTGATAATCAAAATATAATCAATTGTCTGAGTAATTTAGAGCGGAGATACTGTCTTTGTTTGGAACATGGTGAACGAAACTTTGAGCAGTTTTTGTAAATATAAATTATATCGACATTAAGTTTTTAGAGATTAATAAAAAGAGTATATTAATTTATCAGTTAGCTGTTTTTAATCATGGCTAACACGATTTGGAATAATAACTCTAAGTAAAAAAATTTGTATTGAAAGCAGTATACTGTGCAAATAGTTGGAGCAAAAAGATAATACAGATATATCATTAGAATCGTAATAAATCGTAGATTTCAGAATTCGAAAAATATACAGTCTTCTATTTTAAAAAAAACATGTATCTATAACTTCTATACGCGAAGCTCAATTGTTTTTTGAAAATATATTTTTAAAGCGCTTTACAAACATTACAACTTTTATATAAAACGTTTTTTTTTCCTTAAGTGAAAAATAAAAAAGAGTTATGACCCCGGACATGTTCGTTTGATAATCCTATACAAGGTGGGCAAATTTCGATGTTTATATAGGGTAACTCGGTAACTGTAAGCGATACAAAAAAATGGAAGACACTTTCCTGATTTCTTTTTTTTTTTTAGACAAATTCACTGGCGTAAACAAAAATTTGCTATCATCTTTTGTTTTCAAGTTATAAACAAAAGTTTGATTTTTCGATTTTTAGACACATGTGAATATCTTGGTTGCTTGTAAAATGAAAAAAGAAACTTTTACAGTCTTCAGGCACTTTTTTCTGTATAATGCAGTGGCGTCGAGAAAATTTATGAAAAAGGTGTAATTTCGAGTTATAGCATAAAGTTGTATTTTTTTTAATGGGAATCATAGTTGGTTATGGTTTAGTTAAAAAGGAAGTTTTTTTCTCTTTCGAACTTCATATCAAATGTGGGGTCGCTTTTAATGTGAAAGTATTTAATAGCGAAATAATCTTTTAATAGATTACTTTTTTCGTTTTTTTTTATAATCATATTTAGTCAGGCGTGTGTCATCTATGACAGTGTTTATCCGTTTGTCAGTAAATTGCATTTTAATAATTTTGTTTCCTTCATAATTACAACCCATTTAATCGTAAAAGTGAGGATGTCTGATGAAAATTACGGGAAATATGATATGCTAGAATGCTTTATTCAAAGTAATAACAATTGTGACATTGCATCCGAAATATATTTCAATCGCTATCCAGAAAGAAGACAACCTATTAAAGCTATTTTTAAGAGATTAAAAGCAAATGTCATTAACTGTTGGTACCTCAATAAGCCAAGACCAAAAAACTACAACATTGAAGATGCTGAAGAAACTTCTATAACTGTAATTGGAATGGCGGTTGCAAATCCTTCAATTTCAAGTTGTCAAATTGAAGCTGATTCTGACATTTCAAGACGTCGAGCTTTGGGTAATTTGAAGACACACAAATTCAGGCCTTATACAATAATGAAACAACATTACCTGCAACCAACTGATCTTCAACGACGACTTGAGTTTTGCATATGGTAGAGTCAAAATAGTCAACAAGATCCATTTTTCTCTAGAAATGTAGTTTGGACAGATGAAGCCTACATTATAAGTGCAGGAATTTTTAACAGGCATAACGAGCACTATTGGTCTAATATGAACCCTCACCGTACCGTTGACCTGCGATCTCAGGGATGCTTTGGTTTTAGTGTTTGTTCTACTCTACGTGGCAATCGTATTTTAACATATCACATATATCAAGAATATATCTTAATGGCCAACGGTACTACGAAATCTTAAACCGGAAAATTATTGAGGAATTTATGGACAATCCAAGAAATCAGTCTTCCAACAAGATGGTGCACCACCTCATAATATCAGGACCGTTTCAGAATTAAATACTAATTTTGGAAATAGCTGTATGGGCAGTAACGGACCAGTGATGTTGCCACCACGATCACCAGACTTAGCGCCACTGGATTTTTTCTTTTGGGGCCACATTAAAGACAAATTATACAAGAAAACCAGTACCGACATAAATAAACTCAGACAAAATTTTATAGACTGTGTGAATTCCAAATCTTCATATTTATAATACAGTTCAGAGTGTTATGAAGAGGTGTAATTTTATCAAACATAACAGTGATCAGTTTGAACATTTACTTTAATTTGAATTTTTATTTTGTAATTGTAATGTATTATAAAATTAGATATAAATATCTGATTTTTTGGTCTTGGCTTGTTGAAGGACCCACAGTCAATGAGTTTTTCTTTTAACCTCTTAGAAATAGCTTAATTATGTTGTCTTCTTTCTGGATAGCGATTGAAATATATTTCGGATGCAATATCACAATTGTTATTATATTGAATAAAGCATTTTAGCATATCATATTTCTCGTAATTTTTGTAAGACATCTTCCCTTTTACGAATAAATGGGGTGTAATTATGACGGAAACAAAATTATTAAATGCAATTTACTGACAAACGGATAAACACTTTCATAGATGACACACGCCTACTTGGAATAAATATAAAAAACGCAAAAAGTAATCTACTAAAATATTATTGCGCTATTAAATACTACAAATCAAAAGCGACCCCATGTTTGATATATAGTTTGAAAGAGAAAAAAAAATTCCTTTTTAACTAAACGATAACCAATTACGATTCCCATTTAAAAAATACAACTTTATGCCATAACTCGAAATTGCGCCTTTTTTTATTTTCTCGACGCCACTGTATTATACAGAAAAAAGTGCCTCAAGAATGTAAAAGTTGTTTTTCTATAACTTTACAAACAATCAACATGTTAGATACGAAAAATCGAACTTTCGTTTATAACTCGAAAACAAAGACGATAGCAAATTTTGTCTCAAACAAAGAGATCGAGAATGTGTCTTCCATTTTTTTGTATCTCTCACAGTTATCGAGTTACCCTATACAAACATCGAAATTTGCCCACCCTGTACATAAATATGACCCTATTAGATATTTATACTTGATGATTCATTAACAATTGGAAATATCGCGATTGGAAATACAAGAGACCAAAATATGACAATTGAGCCCAACATGCCTTATACAAATGTTACTGATTTAAGAGATTCAGGATGTTCAATGTTAGAATTTTATTTTGAAATTTCTCAATCATTCTGAGAGTTTTCATAGTATCAACTTGAAAATTAGCAGCTTTACGTTTTTTTTTTTCTTGGCATGATAAATAAGAATTTGCAACTAATTTTAACGTTGCTCATGGAAGCCACTAGTATCTATTGCTTTGATAAATCGATGCATTTTTTTTTGCCTTTAGAATTATGGGAAAAATGAATCGAAAATCTGAAAGAGTGTCCTTCTTTACATAAAAAAGTGCCTTGTTATATAGATTTTCTTAAAAAAAATCTATATATACATTTATGCTCGGCGACTTTGGGCCCCCGTATCTCGACAACGGCTGATCGGATCGACCTCAAATTTGGGATCTATTCGAATCTCGAGATTTCCAGAAACTTTCCGTCTGTCCGGAACTCCGGAATTCCGGAACTCCGAAACTTTTCTTTGAAATGCGATAACTGTCCCAAATATTGACCGATCGACTTCAAACTTTTACCAGGGGTAGACCTCTAAGGGCTACATATGCCTATTGTTTTGGAGCCGGTTTCGAAAACGCGAAGTGGGGCAAAACGGCCTAAAAGCCATTTTTATTTCTTTTTTTTTTTTTGAAATGCGATATCTGTTCAAAATATTGACCGATCAACTTAAAATTTGCAACAGGGGTAGACCTTTACGGTATACATATGCCTGTTGATTTTAAGCCGGTTCCGAAAACGGGAAGTGGGCAAAAAAAATTTTGTTTTTTTTTTTGGAAATGCAATAAATGCCCCAAATATTGACCGAATTGGTACAAATATAGGCATATTAGCACAATACTCAATAAAATGGATCACAAGGAACCGATTCCGACTATTCACGAACCGCTCCGATCATTCCCGAAGGCGTTATAAGCACTTTTAATAGCGTTTTAAGAAATTAAAAAGGGCAAACAAGTTTCAAGGGTGTTAACAGCCACCGAGGCTACAGATTTAACCGCAAAACCCGAACTGGACCCTAACCTTTCCGAAGTTACCCGAAGATACCCGAGGTCAAGCGAGGCATGTGGGGTATCATTTTCAATAAAACCGAACATAAGGAAGCAATTTCGAGCATTCCCGAACTGCTCCGATCATTCCCGAATGCGTTTTAGGCAAGTTTAACAACGATTGCAGGAACCGAAAAACAAATTCAATTTCCGATTGAGTTGACACGTACCCAGGCCGCACTTTTAACCGAAAAAACCGAACTCGGTCCGAAGATATCCGAAGTCACCCGAAGTTACCCTTGCGTGATCCAGGCTTGTGGGGTATCGATTTCGAGGTAATCGGACCCAAGGAATCGATTGGAATCATTCTGGGACCGATCCGATGTACTTTGTCCGTCTTTTGAAAATCTATATGGCATCTTCACCGCAGCGGTGAATGTACCTCACTTGTTTAATTTCTATATCTACATTTTCGAGAAATTTGTTATTAGACGTTTTAATGCATTTCGTTCTTATGCAATTTTTAATTCTTAAAATGCAAAGTGTGACGGGTAAATCATAAATAATTAATACAAATAGCAAAGATACACGAAAGCATGCAAACATAATGACAGCAGTCAAGTGAATAAGTCAACTTTGTATTTTAAGGATTAAAAATTGCATAAAAATTAAATGCATTGAAACATTTAAGAGGAAATATTTCGAAAAAGAATAGAGATATCGACATTATACAAGAGTCACCATTTTATGTAAAGAAGAATACTGGTTCAGATTTTCAGTTCATTTCGCCCATAATTCTACAGGTAAAAAGAATTGCCTTGATTTATCAAAGCAGTAGAATATAACTAGCACCATCTATGAGCCACGTTAAAGTTAGTTGCAAATTTTTATTTGTCATGCCAAAAAACGTAATGCTGCCAATATTGAAGTTAATAGTACGAAAACTTTCAAAGTTATTGACAAATTTCAAAATAAAGTTCTAACATTAAACCAGCAGCATTTGTAATAAGACATGTTGAGCTTAATCGTCATATTTTGTTCTCTAGTATCTTCAGTTTCGAGATTTTCTATTCTTAATGAATCACCCTGTATATACATACAATATGTTTTACACTCCAACAATTATTTTAACATAATTTTTTGTGGCCGATAAGAAGCCCATTTTGTCATTCGAATAAGAACCTTTCAGATTAAAGCAAATATCTCTGTGATCAAAAGAAGATCGAATTTTCGAGAAGTCATATTAGCGTTGAGGATGGAGCAAAACGTTATTTAGAACAGAGTTGCGTAAAGGAGAGTTGTGAGTTAAAGGACAGAATAGAAAGCGTCAATGCAATATCAGCCGAGATGCGTTTTAGAGTTTACCGAAATTTGAGGTAAAGATTGCAGGACTATTTGGACCGAAATTTGAGATATCTCGATGTGAAATGTGAAATCCGTATATAGTCTAAGCAACAGCGTGCAAATTCGACGATGAAATGTTACCATCTGCCATGCCAGTTGGTAATCATAGATACCAAATGAGTACCATACTTTTTCTCTTTTGAAATTTTTGGTATGGCGGCCCGATACGGGGGGAAACATTTTTTTTAATCGAATGGTTACCGATATTTGTCCGTATAGGTGTTAGTATATGTACTCCACATACCCCAATTACGCTGGCAGACAAAACTTCCGGTCGGTGCGCGGAAACCGGAAATCGAAAAATAAAAAATAGTTATCTGACTAAACCTAGCGCAAAATGTTTGTTTTGGTGTGTACAGTATTGTACTATAGTGGCAGATATTTCTATCGGTCGGTTTTTGAGCAATTCGATATCAAAGTGGCGAAAAATTTATCAACATTTTAAACGTTGATAAGAAATAGTTATAATTTAAAAAAACGTCTGCTCAGCCAGCTTATGGTCACAAGGCACTAAAAAAATCCTAACCTTGGCTGGCAGACATTTTTGCCAAATTTAGCCCCCCAAACCACCCCTTAAAGGGTTAAAAAGAATTTCAGTTTTTCGTATCTGCACTTTCTTCTTATAAATATTAAAAAACGTCCTTTGGATATGTTATTACAGTAGAAAATACGAAAAATTTTAGTTTTTTTAATCCTGTAAGGGGGTGGTTTGGGAGGTTAAATTTGGAAAAAATGTCTACCAGCCAAGGTTAGGGTTCTTTAGTGCCTTGTCAACCATAAACTGGCTGGGCAGACGTTTTGTTTGATTTTAACCATTTTTTATCAACATTTCAAATTTAAATCCATTTTTCGCCATTTTGATGGCAAATTGCTCAAAGACCGACCGATATGCCACTATAGCATAGTACTGTACACACCAAAACAAATAATTTGCGTTATGTTTGGTCGGGTAACTAGAAAAAATTTTGTTTTTCAATTTTCGATTACTGCGCGTCGACCAGAAGTTTTGTCTGCCAACGTAATTGGGGTATGTGGAGTACATATACTAACTACCTGTGCGGACAAATATCGGTAACCATTCTATTAAATAAAAAATCCCCCCCCCTCCGTATCGGCCGACATACCAAAAATGTTCAAAAGAGAAAATAGTAGGGTATTCATATGGTCTCTTTGATTACCGACTGACAGACGGTAACCTATCATCGTCGCTATAGCTTAGACTAACATGTCCTATTTAATTATTGGTCAATAATATTTATTTAAAGCATAACATGAGTGATCAATAATTTTACAAAAGGGAAGTCCGTTATGAAACTCCCAGTGTAGTAATTAATGCTAGCTAATGAGCAATAACTCGCACATTTAATGTTCCTTCATATTTTGACATGTGACGGTTATTTGAAATTAATTTAAATAATTTGGAATAAAACTGCCAATTATTTCTGACGTTTTACTATAATTCTGTATACTGTATACATACACCCTAAAACTTGTATGTATGTTAACATACTAACTGTTCCTCAGTGGTTAACATATTTTAACAAGTGAGGTATATTCACCGCTGCGGTGAAGATGCCATATAGATTTTCAAAAGACGGACAAAGTACATCGGATCGGTTCCAGAATGATTCCAATCGATTCCTTGGGTCCGATTACCTAGAAAACGATACCCCACAAGCCTTGCCCGCCCAAGGGTAACTTAGGGTGACTTCGGATATCTTCGGAACGAGTTAGGATTTTTCGGTTAAAAGTGCTGTCAGGGTACGTGTCAACTCCCTCGGAACTTACATTTGTTTTTCGATGCCTGCAAACGTTGTTAAAATTGCCTAAAACGCGTTCGGGAATGATCGGAGCGGTTCGGGAATGCTCTAAATCGCTTCATCGTGTTCGGTTTTATTGAAAATGATATCCCACGTGCCTCGCTTGCCCTCGGGAAGCTTCGGGTAACTTAGGAAAGGTTCGGGTCTAGTTCGGGTTTTGCGATAAAAACTGTAGCCTCGGTGGCTGTTGGCACCCTTGAAACTTGCTTTCACTTTTTAATTTATTAAAACGCTATTGAAAGTGCTTATAACGAAAATGATCGGAGCGGTTCGTGATCAGTCGTAGTGATTCCAATCGATTCCGTGGGTTCAATTACCTCGAAATCGATACCCCATAAGCCTGGATCGCGCAAGGGTAACTTCGGCCTGGGTACGTGTCAACTCCCTGGGAAATTGAATTCGTTTTTCGGTTCCTGCAATCATTGTTAAACTTGCCTAAAACGCATTCGGGAATGATCGGAGCGGTTCGGGAATGCTCGGACTCGGTTCCTCGTATTCGGTTTTATTAAAAATGATACTCCGCAAGCCCCGTTTGCCTTCGGGTATCTTCGGGTGACTTCGGAAAGGTTTGGGTCCAGTTCGTGTTTTGCGGTTAAAACTGTAGCCTCGGTGGCTGTTAACACCCTTGAAACTCGTTTGCCCTTTTTAATTTCTTAAAACGATATTAAAAGTGCTTATAACGCCTTCGGGAATGATCGGATCGGTTCGTGAATAGTCGGAATCGGTTCCTTGTGATACATTTTATTAAGTCTTATGCTAATATGCCTATGTTTGTATCAATTCGGTCAATATTTGGAGCATTTATTGCATTTCAAAAAAAAAAACAGAATTTTTAATTTTTTTTGCCCCACTTCCCGTTTTCGGAACCGGCTTAAAATCAATAGGCATATGTATACCGTAAAGGTCTACCCCTGTTGAAAATTTCAAGTCGATCGGTCAATATTTTGAACAGATATCGCATTTCAAAAAAAAAAAGAAATAAAAATGGCTTTTAGGCCGTTTTGCCCCACTTCGCGTTTTCGAAACCGGCTCCAAAACAATAGGCATATGTAGCCCTTAGAGGTCCACCCCTGTTCCAAATTTGAAGTCGATCGGTTAATATTTAGGACAGTTATCGCATTTCAAAGGAAGGTAAAAAAAATTGGTTGTTAGGCCGTTTTTGCCCCACTTTCCGTTTTCGGAACCGGCTCAAAATCAATACGCATATGTAGACCATGGAGGTCTACCTCTGGTAAAAATTTGAAATCGATCGGTCAATATTTGGGACAGTTATCGCATTTCAAAGAAAAGTTTCCGTACTACCGGACTTCCGGAAATCTCGAGATTCGGATAGATCCCAAATTTGAGGTCGATCCGATCAGCCGTTCTCGAGATACGGGGGCCCAAAGTCGCCGAGCATAAATGTATATATAGATTTTTTTAAGAAAATCTATATAACGAGCATAAATGTATATATAGATTTTTTTAAGAAAATCTATATAACAAGTGGTGCAGGTTTAGTCACTGCTTACTGTGAAATTATACGAGTATTTAGTTTTAAAAATTATTCTCAAGAAGTGGTTTGTGCTCCGCTATAAACTGTACAGTTTCCTCCTATTTACTTTACAATATGTTACAAATTTACCATATTTTTCTGCGACTTAAAAATGGTTAAAAATGTTTGTAAAAAACATGTTTTTTAACCAAAGTAACTGTGCATATAGAATGAATGGTGCCCGATTGCCACCATATTAAATCTTTATTTATTCTTTTCTTACAAAAATAAAGTTTAGTACATTGAAGGTCAAAACGTCATAAAGTAAAATTAGTGCGTTTCAAATTGAATCTGTTTACTGATTTTCATTACGACCTGCAATGTTTTATTTTTCGTAATTGCGCCATTCATATAATTCTATGGACATTGCTAATAGTTTATATTTCGCTCTAGTTTTCTCCAAATAGAACACTTGCAGTAACACTGTTTTGTGTAAATTGTGTATACGCACACAATTTTTAAAGAATTCACTGATTTTGCTTACCTAATATCTAATCGGAGGATAACTATTCAAAATAATTCTTTGTGTCCCACGTGTCACACCAAATTGAAATTGATCGGTTTTATATAATTAGTTTAAACATTTAATGGCTCCGTGGTCTAGAGGTAACGTACTTGCCTCGAAACCTCGGGGTCCCGGGTTCGATTCCCGGTCGAGGAACTAGGATTTTTCTGTGAGAGAGATTAATCGTAGTATACTCGGATATTGGGTGTGTGTCCATTGTCTCTAAATGTGTAGCCCTCTCCCACACAAAGTCATTTCAGACCTTCAGGGATAAAGGGGGTTGTAATTTCATGTGGTGTTATTATTATTATTATTATTATCTACGAGTGTTCTATTGGAAAAGACTAAAGCGAATTATAATAAATGGAATAAACGACTTAACTGAAGGAAGTTCGTTCCATATTATAGAGCGCAGTCTTTTCCAAATACAAAAAAAACCCACCCTCCCAAAAAATAACCCCATCAAAAGCAATCCAGGACACACAAACCACCCAGTTTAAGTACCTAAGCGAAATCACGGAATTCTTTAAAAATTGTACGCGCATACACAAAGCAGTGCTAAACTACTCTACTACAAGTGTTCTATTTGGAAAATACTACGTTTATACCACAAAGTAGTGGCTCACCCCTATAACTTTTTATTTTTGAACATATCGAAATAAAACTAAGGAGGTCTAGAACCTTTCAGAAAACTGCATTTTTTTACATATGAAATAATTTTACACCACTTCCAGTTTGGCCGGAAATTACCCTAACTTTTGATTTGTGATGATTTTTATAAATTTCTGACCAGTTGTTATTTTTTTTATAAGTAATTATAATTATTATAAATTTTGATGTAGACTGCTATGAAATAAAAAACGTACCTCATCATTTCAGTTTCTACGGAAAAAATAATTATGCATAGTTACTATTATTAATCATTTTGTAGGCGTTTTAAAGCAGGTAATTTAGTTTTTTTGAAATAATTTCTTTTTTTAGGTGTTTCTTTGTGCCCATTAAATTGCATTTTTTTACGAATTTATTGATACCCCCTATGCTTGGGTTTTATGGACATTTATTTAAAAAATCTGTAAAAACAGATTGTACTTGTAGTATTTTAAATCTACAATTATTATTATACGGCCATCCAAAAATTTCAATGTTACCTTTGCATTTTAAAGAAAAAAAAGTAAGTATGTTTATTATTATTTAAAATTCAAAATCAAAACTTTATAAACTTTGTAACAAACTTAAATCAAAATTAAAATATTTACAATTAACAAAAATTACAAGTATTATTCAAAGTGGCTTCCCTTATGAGCTATACATTATCTTGCTCGATGTTCTGTTTCTCGCATGAGGTTTTCAAATATGTCAGGTATTATAGTATTGAATGCGGCTCTTATTCTATTTTCTAGATTCTCTAGACTTATTCTATTTTCTAGATTCTCTAGTGTTAAAACTGGTATCCCATACACTTTATCCTTGAGATATCCCCATAATTAAAAATCCAAACAGGTTAAGTCCGGGGACCTGGCAGGCTAGCTTATGGGATCATTGGTTTGCTATCACTTGTTCGCCATACGTCTCAGTGAGATGGGTTAAAACAATTCTGTTATTGTGCGGAGGAGCACCATCTTGTTGAAAATATGAGTTTCTAAATTAAACTAATTGTAGCTCCACAACTTCATCCCATATTTAATTTTGTAGAAATTCGAAGTATCTTTCACCCCTTAATATTCCTAGGAACAAAATAGACCCAACTATGTGGTGTCCATGAATTCCAGCCCATACATTTATACCAAAACGTTCTTGAAAATTATTGGTTCTGATTAATCGCTGATTTTCTTGTGACCAGTATCTAATGTTCTGTCGATTAAACATTCCATTATTCGTGAATCTAGATTCATCTGTGAATAACGAATTTTCTAAAAATCTGTTATCTTATTCACATTTATTGCGTAACCACTCACAGTATTGTACCCTTCGTTCATTATCACCTTCATAAAGATGCTGGTGTAAGTTGTTTTTGAAAGAATGATAATTGTGTTTTTTTACTATGCGTCTTACAGTTTCCTTATTTGAACCCAATCGCTCTGCGATTTGTCTTGCAGAAGCAGTGTGATCATAGTTTACTATGGCTATCACATTAATTTCAATTTCCTCATTTACTACGACCGTTGGGTTGTGCACCTTTGGTTCCCGCCGCATTTTCCTTTCCAGCTACTTAAAATAATGTCGGGATGGATGTATTCTTTCCGGAAATCTTGCACTATAAATTTTGTGTGCACACTTTCTATTTTTACGACATTCCCCGTAAATAAGAAGAATGTCAACTTTTTCATTATTTGTATACACCATTGTAACAATTAATAAACTGTCATATCAATACTTTTGTTTCATAAAACCCAAAGGTAACTTGGTGCGATTTTTTTTTTTTGATAGCCGTATAATAGTAGATTTAAAATACTACAAGTACAAGCATCAATCGCTTCGTAAAAAAAATGCAATTTAATGGACACAAGGTGCCACCACTGTCCCATTTGAAAAAAAGAATTATTTCCAAAAATGACAAGGTACGTTTTTTTTTTATTTCATAGCATCTATATCAACATTTATAATTGTTTATAAAAAAAATAACAACTGATTAGAAATTTACAAAAATCACCACACGTGTTCAAAAATTGATCCTGAATCCAAAAATGCAATAATATACAGGGTGTTCTATTTGAAAATCAAAAGTTAGGGTCATTTCCGGCGAAACCGGAAGTGGTGTAAAATTACTTCATATGTCAAAAAATGCAGTATTCTGAATGGCTTTAGACCCCGTAGTTTCATTTCGATATGTTCAAAAATAAAAAAGTTATAGGGGTGAGCGACTACTTTGTGGCACCCGTATAATAAAAAACGAACATCCTTCACATCAGCTGTAAGCTATTCATGTAAATATTGCTTTTATAAGTGAATAAGTCATACTGTAAAATATGATACTTATATCCTATAATAAAGATGATTATTATTATTATTTAAATGACAAACTTTTGTCATGATCTCGGATAATTTACAGCAAATTATTTTAAACTGATTTAACTTCATTTTAATTATACATGGAAAGTAAATGAAAGAGCATACCTTTCTTTAAGACAAAAACTTCACATTTATTAAGAAAAGATGCGTAACAAGTTCATTAATCTATATCTATATTCGGCCTAATAGTTGTACTAATCTTTGTTGGCAAATACGTAAAGATCAGTGCCAAGAATCATTGTTTCCTAAACACAGCCAAAAGTACTTTAGTACTTTAGAATTGCTTACATTCTACAATATACAAATTCATATTAACATAAGAAGTGTTCTAACAATATTTTTATACTTTACATTCACAATCGAGACTACGAGTCCAAGTTTTTTTAAACCTAGCGATTTTGTAAATTTAAACTTCTCTAATACCATATATTTAACGAAGTGAATATTGGTATGTCGCATATTGCGATGTGATCCCCTTTACCAATAGTAGTAGACATGTTTCGTTTTTCTATGAACTCATCGGTACTACAGGCTCAAGAAAGGGATAACATCGCAATGGTCCGTTTGACCAATATTCGTTGAAATTTCTTCAGCTTGTTGTACCGATGAGTTCATCGTAGAATGAAACGTCTACTACTATTAGTAAAATGGATCACATCTCAATACGCAATATACCAATATTCTCCTCGTTATATATTTGGTTGTATTACTTTATTGTACATGTCCGCTGACTTCCTCCTAGTCAAAGAACCCTAGCTTGCCATTTATGACATGCTAAATACATTACTATCTAATACCATACTAATTTTATAATTTGGTAGAATTACCGCCGACACCGCTATATTGGCAAGATGGCGCACAAAAATAATTACTTACAGTATATCATTTGTTATGCAAAAGTACAAAAGTAGTTATCAAATTTGGAAAGGACCATTTTGTATATCAATGATGTCTTATATTTTTTCATAAAACGAATAGTTTTGAAGCAAATACATGCTGAAATGAAAAAAAATGCATTTGGATATAAGAGACCTCTACAAAAGTGAACATGTTTTTCTCATTTCAACGACACTCCATAAAGCAGAGTAAATGATGTGTTTTTATTAACACGCTTTTATTAGCTTCACCTGTATGTTTGCTTGTTTGTTTGTTTGCTTGTTTGCTTGTTTGTTTGTAACCGACTCTTTGGACTCGATTTTAACCCACTTTAAACGGACAGATTTAATTGAAACTTTGTACACTTATTAAGAACCGGTAACAATACAATAATTTGATAAGTTTATATCATTATCCTGATCAGGATCGCCAATCCTTTCCTCACGTATCCCTGCGTGAAAGCAAAGGCTTAATATGTCAGTAGATTCCATAATTGTTAATTAGCCCGGTGGTCGAGTGGGTTAAGGCAGTCGTCGCGAAACGACAGACTCCTCCGGCGTGAGTTCGAACCTCACGACTGAAATAAAAATTTTTTTTTTTTTTTCAGAAATATCTGTTGGATCGTAATATGTTATAATATCAGCATCAATAAGCAATATAAATATAGTTTAAAACAACTAAAAAACACGCTTTCATAGCACATCAAACTAAAAAGTTAAAAATAAATATAGTTTAAAAAAAACTAAAAAACACGCTTTTAAAGCACATCAAACTAAAAAGTGAAAAATAATTATTAATATAAACTGAAAATAATAATGAACGAAAAATACTAGTATTATTGTGAAAAAAGCGTGGGGTGCTTTGTGCAATATTTTTCGTATATCGAGCACCCCACGCTTTTTTCACAATAATACTAGTATTTTTCGTTCATTATTATTTTCAGTTTATATTAATAATTATTTTTCACTTTTTTAGTTTGATGTGCTTTAAAAGCGTGTTTTTTAGTTTTTTTAAACTATATTTATGTAGTATCCCCTGTAGACCTAATACACAGTAACATATCCAATGCATTCCTCTTCACTTTGGGGTTGTGGAGAGGCCAAGCTAGGTGGGATCAACGATAGAAGTTTTTGAATCAGTGCCGCTATTTTCTGGATAAAGTGACTCAATCAGAATTTCAGAGCGTCATTTTCCTCCGTATTGGAGGGTGTCTCCTATACTTTTTTGAATGGCTGACAATTGCAAAAAAAAAACACAAATGATGGAATCTTTAAACCTGTCTATGCATGCTGCTCTACATCATTCCTGCATTTGCAAGATATGAATTAAAGCAGCACTTCGAGAATATGGCCCTTGAATTTTATTAATAGAGTAAGACCCGTTTTACTCCTTCGCTATTCACATTCTTCTGGAGTTTTCTTCATACTGTACCACCATTGGACTTGGTGATAAAACGTTAGCAAATGATGACGTGTAGCTGCAATTAAAAACTGACCACAGACTAAGATTTTAACTCAGACAAATCGAAGTATTAATTTTTCAAAACGGCTTCTAATTCAGATCTATTTAATTGATAGAGTATAAATTTGTCCAATGTACATAAATGAAAGAGCTACATGAAGTGAATACAGTATCTAAAAAAAGTACAGTTTATACAATATCACTACAAAAAGTGAACTGTTACTAAAGTGGACTACAGTGTTAAGTATTTCGTTATTATTTTTGGAAATGATCATTTTATATGAAAATGTTATTAAAGCAGAAATGGTTTTTAAAATTCTTCCCATCTGCATTTGAAGTTTGAAAATAATTCATATCTATTTCCTGACACAATTCAGGGATGTAACTGAAAATTATGTCACAAATTTAAGAGCAAATTCTGTGCACCTAATGCCGACAAGATCCAATTTACCTCTAATCAAAAATTTTTCCTTAAAAATCGTTCAGCCCCGGTGATGTTTATTATATATTATTCCAATAAACTGAATATTTCTTAAAAACTAAAGTATGCAAGAAAAGAGCAAGGGTAAAAAAATGAATAGGAAATTTCCATTCAAATTAGTTAATTTAGTTATCACAGGCATACATATAAAAGTGGAGGAATCTATAGTCACATGAGCTAATTTGAGAGAAACTGATCATAATGATAATTGTTAAAGTACTGATTTCCTGCTACTATTATTATCATTTAGCACATTTCGTAAAAATGAGAGTCTACAAATATTCATGAGTACGGCAATTACCTATTTTTTTTATTTTCAACTTTTAATTTCTTCAATTCATTAAGGCAGATTTGAATAGGGTTATATTACATAGCCATTATTTGGTGTTCAGAATCTAATGTATGACATACGTTTTGTTGCACCCAGTATATTCACGTGTCTTTAATATCACCAGTTAATAAGATTAGTTTGCTCATAGTTTTAAATCACACACAGATCCTTATCCAATTTGGTGTTAAAAACGAAGCGAAAGGTTGCCAAAGCATTTTATTATTTCTTTATTTAAAACTAAAGTCTACCTACTATTTTCGACACTAATTAATAATTCTAAGAAGACTGTAATATTGTTAAACTATACAAAGTTCACTTCCTAAATTACCTATAATTTTAGTCATAGTATTCTGGTCTGATTTTTGCAGAATTTCTAGTATTATATATTTAAACCTCTGCTTAAATATTAACTGTCTAATAACTTCCTCAATATTAAATCAATTTAAAATGGTTTAACCCAATAGAGTAATACTGTAAAATAACTACCTACAAAATGTTTTGATTCTTGAATGAAAATTTGTTTGATTTATGCAATCAACATAAAACTATGACGCAAAGTCGCAATATAATCTGAGAATACATTAGAGGATGTTGTTCGGAAGTGTGTTAAAATGAACTGCTACATGAACACGTTTTACTGGGAAATGTACAGAAATAGAGTCTGCTCTCCACTCCAGCACCCATAATCTTGCGGTAAGAGCCGCTCCAATGCTTGGTCGACACTATCACGTCAGAAAAACAGCTGTTCAGCACTCTACTAATTTAACTTTTATTCAATTATTCAGAGTCTAGCTTTGATTTACATTTTATAGCTTTTTCAATTGCCTACCTCATTATTGTAAATTATACCGGGCATCTAGAAATGCCATCAGCAAATGGTAATTATGTAAATTTTTCGACAAAAGTCAAGTTCAATGATAATTTTATGAAGCATGGTTAACACTGACAGAGAATAGAGTTGATTTTTCAAGTGATGTAACAGTTGGAAACTGATGAAAACACCAAATCAATTGGGGGTGAATTTATTAATTAACTATTAGAAGAATTTCATGTGACGACTCCGCAGTGTGAAAACTCGTTCCACTGATGAAACGGAACTTAGTACGGGTCCGACATATCTATTCGAAATATACTATATGTACGTATAGTATCATGTGATATATATATGCATGTTCCTTTACATGCAGCCCTCAGCGCTAAAAGATTGCAATCCAAGAAATTCAAACCAGGATATTTGGTTGGACATCTGAATATTCTGAATGATGTTCAGTTAGTCTCAATCAACAAACCTTCTGACACAATGCCAGTGTGACTGAAATTTATGCGGATATTTGAAGTGGGAATAACTGATCGCCAATATGGAGCTCTGGAGGACACCAATTTGAAAACGGATCCCTTATCTGGTATATAGATGGATCAAAGATGTAGATAGAAATTGGGGTAGGAGTATATGGGCCCAGATGTAGGCATTAGGCCAAACTCCGTCCACCTTTTAGGTGAATATTCACGCCATAGAAATCTGCTCTCATAATTCATTAGAAGAGACAAACGAAAAGCACGACAGACAGTCAGGCAGCACTTAATGCTTCAAGTTTCTTTACTTGTAAGTCTAACATAGCCTGGGAATGTCTACAAACAGTAAAACAACTGGCAAGGAACAACAAGGTTAGCTTGATGTGGGTGCCAGGGTATGAAGAAATATAAGGGAATGAGATTGCTGATAATCTTACCTGGGAAAGTGGAGGATTATCATTCATCTGATAAGAACCGTTTTGTGGAATATCTAAAACCACATAACAGACAAGGTCAAAAAAGGGGAAATGGAATATAAATCCTCCTACTGGAAGTTAATTCCAGGTCAAAGACAAGCAAGGAAGTTTATAAACCCTCTCAAAAGATAGCTAGACAGCTACTCGATCTCAACAAACCAGAGTTAAGGATACTAACAAGCCTTCTCACTGATCATTGCCCACTAAGATACCATCAAAAAAAAATGGGCAAAGCTGAAAGCGACACATGTCGCTTCTGTACAGATAAAGTGGAAACCACGTAAGATATACTTTGTTCATGCAAAATCCTAATCCACCAACGCCTACGACATTTGGAGCAGATTATCCACAACTTCTGCCGAAGTTTAAACCCTAGGAAAATTGTAGGCCTCTTTGGAAGCCTAGAAATTGATGGGTACACATAGACATAAGGGTTATCACAAGAAATCTTTTAGGTCGAAATGAAGGCGGGCCATTAGGGCTTAACAACCCGCTAGCAATCTAATTTAATTTATTGTGATAATGAAGAGAGGATCCACCAATAAATTTTAGATTCATAGTAGAAGTACTTCGTACAGTTCTAACCTTTGATTTTGTGTTACTATCTCCAATTCATTAAATAAGGAAAAGGGAGACAATATATCTCAAAAAACTATTTACAAAAATAAAATAACAAAAATAGGAAACACAAGAAAATAACATATAAGTACCCTAATAGTATAACAGGAAAATTGATTTCACTATTTGAAATTTTTTTCTCGAGTTGTGGTAGTTAGTTGAAAACAATAACTAATATCCTTAAATTATAATCCTGGAAACACATCTCTATGCTCTATAAGCAAAACTCATTTATATCAATTTACGCCAAAATTTTCAATTTCCAGTGAGCCATCTCATGCATCTAAAATGCGCATACGTCTTTATAACACACCATCAGACCAGATTCTATTAATCTAAGTGATTAATACGAAGAAGGATTCTTTTACCATTTTCTTCAAAAATTTTATTTATTACAAAATTATCAAATTGTAATTTAAACATATTTCATCGTTTGCAAAATATCAACACTAAAAGTATCAAAAGCGTAAAGATTTGCATCATTCTTATACGTGCTGATTCTTATACAGAGTGGGGCAATAGTGCGTATCTTACCTCAATATTTAAAAGACCTATCACTAAACATAGGACAAAATACGTTGAATATTAACGAAGGAGCATTTCCACATTTTCCTGTAGATTATAGATATATTCTTGATAGATGGTCACAAAGGTTCTAGAAAATGATCAGCTAAATAATGTGTGAGCTAATTCTAATTGTAGCTGATAAAATTAATCAAACATTGAAGATCATTTATTTACTTAGGAGAAGTGGGTATATCCTTCTCTATAATGTATTTTCCAATTAGGATAAGAAAAAATTTAGAAAAAACTAGCGTTGAATAAAATGATACAAACGTTGATCTTCACAGTTTAGATATCATTAATATCTAATTTCTCACGAATATTTAAGAAAAAAAGATAACATAAAAGATAAAAATGCATTATTTTGTCTATTTTGTCCATTCTGTCTGTATGTGAAATCACTTCGCGAAAGAAATTATGGTACAAATGAAATGGGTTCGATACATCAATCATTTCAATCATTATTTGAAATAATTTGCCGCAATAACTATAGAGTTTTTGGCGAATGCGCCATTTCAAATCATCTAAATCAATCCAATTAATATATTGAATTTATTTTGTACTCCTTACTTCTAACGTTGAAAGTGAATTATAATGTCCAGCACGAATTCATTAACACTTCTCATTGTTAAGGATTAACTGTTACTGGGCGAACTGGCAATAAAAACGGCGAGCCCCGTAAAGACACTTTCCGGGTGCGTTGCGTACAACATTTTTTCTGCAACCATTTTTCCTACACTTAAAATACTTTTTAACTTGAAATCTTTTGTAAACAAAATTCATAGTCTGACGCTGTTGTCTAATGTGCTTAGTTAGGTGGCTACCCTATTTCTGTTAACCAAAAGTGACATAGGGAATTGGTAAAGACTTTACTGATCTCTTATGTCACTTTCCGGGCTAGACCAATAAAGATTTCCACTCAGAAAAGTTACCAAATACATAACAACGCACTATTCCTGAAGATGCCGTCTGCCTAGCCAATTTTTACGTCCACTAACACACTACACTAAACAGAAAACATCGAATAAATAAAAAATGTCTTTATACTCGCCGTACATTCGAGTGCAAGCAGTGAGCGAGTGCAGACGTGTATACGGAAGTATAGTGCACTGTGATCTACCCGAAGTGATATCCGAAGTTAAGCAACGGTCGGCGCAGTCGGAGCTAACGAAAGTTAAGCAACGGTTGGCGCGGTCGAGCTGAAATATTAGTTGCCTTTTTCAAGGCTCTAATATATAATTTGAGAAATATTAGTCGTCTTTTTCAAGACTCTAATATAAATATATAAATAAAGTCTCCCGCCTGGAGACACTTATTATCTACTGTGTTTATTAACCATACCTTATATTTTCAGCATTTCTATTTCAGATAGAAGTAAACGTACCCAGGAGGAGGGTATGCCGAGACGTGAAGACGACGAGACCTCGCAGAGTGGAAGCTCCAGGGCTTCCTCCCCCTGCGACATGATGGACATCGAGGATACGGAGAAGCTGCGCCTCATTGCAGAGAACAAGGCACTGAGGGCGCAAATTGAAAAGATGGGCCAGAGGATGGCTCAAATGCAGTCTAAGATGGATCGGCAGCATGAGGAGCTCCTGAAAGCCATTCAGGGGGGCCCAAGTTGGACCGGCCAAAAATGTGACAAAAAAGAGACGCAAGGAGGCAATGGACTCCGATGAAGAGGTGCCCAAGCAGGCCCGCACACAGGAGACACGGGCCCCCGTGGTCACCACTGGCCAAGAAGAGAGCGCAAGCCGACAACAGGACCGGAGTCCAGGACCGGCCACTGCAGAAAATGCGACACCCAAGATCCCACCGGTAATCCTTAGGAAAAAGGAAACGTGGACAGTCGTAAGCAGACGTTTGAAGGAGGCGAGCGTCAACTTCAAGAAGGCCCGCGTAGTAGGTGAAGGTATCTCCATTGAGCCTACAACAAGTGAGGACTACAGGAAGATAACAAGGATGTTCACGCAAGAAAAGAGGGAGTACCACACCTACGCGCTCCCAGACGAGAGGCTCCTCAGAGTAGTGATAAGAGGTATCCCGAGCGGTGTAAGCTGCGAAGAGGTGAAATCGGATCTAGAGGAACAAGGTTTCTCTCCGAGCTCCGTCCAGCGGATGACATCGCGGAGGACCAAGCTGGAGATTCCGCTGGTACTTGTGCAAGTACCACTGGACCAGGAGAAGATCCTAGAAGTCACGAGGTGCTGCTACCTAGTAGTCCGCACGGAGAGACAGAGGGCGCAACAGAGCGTCACCCAGTGTCACCGATGCCAGCGCTTCGGCCACGCACAAGGTAGGTGCACCGCACAGGCCAAGTGCGTGAAGTGCGGTGAGGCTCATAGATCCGCGGACTGCAAAAAGAAGCAGGACGTCCCAGCGAGGTGTGCCAACTGTCAGGGAGCGCACCCGGCCAGCTACAAAGGATGCCCCAAGTATCCTAAGAAGCCCGCGGGCCCCCCAAAGAAGCAGGCTCCAAGGACGCAGCAGCCACCGAGAGAGGCACAAAGACCCGCCACCAACGGGCTGAGCTACGCAAGGGTAGCTCAGGGTAAAGCAGGGCCGAACGCCGGCCCTGCAAAACAACAACGGGCACCCGTGGAGGCCAAAAACCTCACCGCGGTGCTCCAACAGATGCAACAAATGTGCTCAGCAATGAGCGCATTTTTTGCACAAATGCCAGTACTTACTAATTTGTAATGTCTTTTCAGATGAAGCCGAACTTCCTGCAGATCGCCTCATGGAACGTTAACGGGCTACAAGGAAGAAAACTTGAAGTGGAGGAACTCCTAGCCCGGTACGACATAGACGTGTTGGCACTACAGGAAACGAAGATGACGCCGCTGAAGCCAGCCAACTTCCCTGGCTACCATGTCTACAGGAAGGACTACGCTGGACGAAGGCCGATGAGAGGAGTAGCCCTGCTGGTAAAGAAGTCGATCGACCACCATCCAATCGTGCTGCCGGACATGGAAAACCTAGAAGCCACCGCCGTTGTAGTGTCAACGGCACGAAATGGCGACATCCAAGTGGTATCCTGTTATCAGCCGCCCCGAAGCCGGATCCTGGACACGGACCTGGATGCAATATTCCAGGACCGGACTCAGGTGCTTGCCATAGGGGACCTGAACGCCAAGTCACAGGAATGGAACAGCAGAGTCACCAACACTCAAGGACGAGATCTGCTGAGGTTCCTGGGACGACACGCTGGCAACATGCACGCACTAGGACCGGACGAGCCGACGCACGACAATGGGATCCACCGACCGGACGTGCTGGACATCGCTATAATGAAGGAGATGACCCTCAATGCGGAAATCTCTACCAGGACGGAAGGTTCCACCGAGCATAACCCGATCTTCTTGGACCTAGGAGAGAAGGATCATGTGGACACTGGGACCTTTGTCAAAAGGAGGACAGACTGGGAATTGTTTCGTGCAGCGCTGCAAAGGAACATTGCACATATTCCCAGGATTGAATCCGAGGAAGATGTGGAGAGGGCCATCACCTCCCTGGAAAACCAGATTCAGGAAGCGATGGAGGAAAGCACCACAGAGACGGAGACCAGAAGGGCACCAGCGCCGATGGCAAACCTCACGGAGGACCTCAGGCAGCTGATTCGGGATAGACGAAGGACGAAGAAAAGGGCCCAAAGGACTAGACTCCCTGAGGACAGGCACGCGTATAACACGCTGAACAGGAGAGTCAAAGCTGCCCTCCAGGAACACCGTCAAGAAGGATGGCAGCGTCACCTGGAATCGCTGGACCCACAGGACAGGAGCATCTGGAACACCCAGCGTGCTCTGCGGAACAGGCCGAAACCGATGTCCCCAATCCACGGAGAGAATGGGATTGTCTACACTCGCCAGGAAAAAGCCGAAGCATTCGCGGACAGCTTGGAACTGCAGTGTAGGGAAAACCAACTCGATGATGAGGACGAGGACTGGGTTGAGGACGTGGAACGCAGAGTGCGTCGGATGCTCCGCCTGCCAGACGATGATCACATCCGTCCGACCACTCCAGAGGAGGTCAAGGAGATTCTAAGGAACTTGAAGCCGAGGAAAGCTCCAGGATGTGACAAGATCGGAAACATCGCCCTCAAGAAGCTACCCAGGAAAGGGGTGGCAGCCCTGGTGAACATCACCAATGGGATCTTGAGGCTCAGATACTTCCCGGACAGGTGGAAGAAGGCTGACGTCATAGTCATCCCGAAACCAGGTAAGGAACTACTCTTTCCCTCCTCTTACAGGCCCATCAGCCTACTCTCAGCTGTGAGCAAGGTAGCCGAGCGCGTCATCTTGAGAAGAATAGAAGAAGAAACCGAAGAGCTCAAAATCATCCCGGATGAACAGTTCGCGTACAGGACAGGACATAGTACGGAACTCCAAGTGCTCAGAATCACCGAAGAAGTCACCAAAGGTTTCAACCAAAGACAGGTCACGGCGGCACTACTCCTGGATGTTGCGAAGGCTTTCGACAGGGTCTGGCACGATGGTCTACTAGCTAAAATGATGAGTATGGGTTATCCCATTGCACTTGTCAAACTAGTTAGATCATACCTGCACGGGAGACAGATGCGCGTGAAGATCAGGGACTGTGTGTCCACGTATCGACCGATGGAAGCCGGAGTCCCCCAAGGCTCTGTGCTGTCCCCCCATCTGTTCGCTGTCTTCACCTCTGATCTCCCAAGGGCCGAAGGCACCGCCATGGCACTCTACGCGGACGACACGGCCATCACGGCCAGATCCTGGAGAGCGAGAACAGCCACCAGAAGACTCCAAGAGGCAGCTTCTCTTCTGGAAGAATGGTGCATCAAGTGGAAAGTCGCAGTCAACGCGGAGAAAAGCCAGACGATTCTCTTCAGGAAAGGACGCAAGGAAACCCCCACAGGACACGTTTCCATGTTCGGAGAAGACATCCAATGGCACGATTCCGTCAAGTACCTTGGCGTAATCATGGACAAAGGCCTGACATGGAGACAGAACACCGAAGCCATCGTGGTAAAGGCCAAGCGGACGAGAGCTCTCATCTACCCAATGGTAGGGAACCAGAGCAGGCTCAGTCTGAGGAACAAGCTTCTGCTAGTCAAAGCACTCATCAGACCACAGCTGACCTACGCCTCCGTAGCATGGGGATACCAAGCGAAGACCTATCTGAAGAAGATCCAAGCCGTGGAAAACGTGGCCATCAGGACAGCGGTGGGCGCACCATGGTACGTTAGAAACGCTGACATCTTCAGGGACCTGGAGTACACACCAGTCACCGAAATCATCCGGGATAGAGCGAAGAAACTGTACACCTTAGCTGAGGAGCACAGGAACCCGCTGATCAGGGAGGCCACCTCCTATGACCCGGCCGACGCACCGAGGCACAAGAGGCCGAAGGTGCAGTTACTGGACAACGGGTAAGTATTACTAATCCTTTCCTTACAGATGGACCAACCCACGGAAAAGACATGACGCAACCAACCACCTTCCCACAAACCTTGCGGGCGCCGGTCAGTAAACCGACCAGCCCCCGTTGTCCCCCTGGCTCCGTGAAGGACGAAAGTGCTAAGAAAGCACTTAGGCCTTCACCTCCTAGAGCTACACAGTTCATCCTCACCTTGTCCGATGATCCAGATGACAATGTGTCAATTGACACTTTGTGTACTGGCAGTCAATCCCAAGTCACAGAATATCCGCACAGTCCCTGACAGACCGATGACTACCCCCGGGGGGTGACAAGCTGGCGAAGAAAGAAGACGAAGACAGAAGAGCGCCAGAAGAGGCCCTAGCCAGCAGGGTTCATCAGCCAGGACCCAGGGAGGTTGGCCGAAATCTTCGGCATCGCTCACATTTGTGAGTGGGGCCGTTCGTAAAGTAAGCTAACCCGCCCTGCACGAGGCCGGTCCAGGTCTACAGCGATGACTAGGGTAAAAAGGCAATAGTCCTGCCTGGCCCTAGCATCCGAGACCGTCATCAAGCCAAATGGATATTGGCGCGCGCTCGCCGTACACACAACAGCTCTCACACTGAAATTCCCCCAATTAAAAAAAATTCTCAAAATTTTTAAAAAAAAAAAACCCCCCCCCTTTTAAAATATTTTTTCCCCCCGGCCCCCCCCGGAAAAAAAAAAAAAAAAAAAAAAAAAAAAAAAAAATTTTTTTTAGTACACTGTCAAAAATTACAACTTAATTTATTATTAGATTTAAACGCGTCTTTGGATGACAACCGAATTCTTTATGTCTACCATGACAGATACAAGACATTTTATATAATGTATACAAAGACATGGTACAAACGAAATTTGTTGAAATTGGACAGAATCGGGTTAGGAAATTAAGTCATAGACTCCGTTGTAAAATTACGCTTTCTTATTTTTTAAAACTAATGGTATTAATAGTAGTACATACATCTCAAAAAAAATCCAAGCTAAACAAATTTTAACAAGAAGCTTTAAGAAAAACTCTTAGAAATGTTATTTTTTATATGGCTGTTTCAGGAACATGCTAGATTTTGTTTTTAAAAGAGGAGCAGTGATATTTTATAGGAAAAATTAACTTATTGAAATTGAATAGGGCCAGACTGTAGATTTGGGAGTCAGTCCAATAAAAAAAAACCGCTGCCAATTACTTGGGGATCAGAACTTCCTCGCCGTAGTAAAACTCGACGTGTGGTGGACTTTATATTGAAAGTAATTTTTGACGTTTCAAAAAAGTCACATTGGTGGAATGTCACTACTTATTTTGGACGTTTCAAAAAAGTCACATTTTTTGATGTTTCAAAAAAGTCACAATTTGACGTTTCAAAAAAATCACTTTGGTGGAATGTTGTTAATATTTCTTTAGACATTGGGACCGATTTTGCTCATCAACGAATTCAATCTCTTCCTTGACCTCTAGAATGTGTGTACCAAATTTGAAAGCTTTATCTCAAAAATTGTAGCTGTTATCGCGAACCACACAGACAGACACACAGACAGAAAATTTTCTCTGTCTGAAATTTTGTGTATTGTCATAATTCGTCGAGATTCGTTCAGAAATGCAATAAAAATTTTCAAAATTGTTTTCACGAATACACAACTTCCTCACATTGAGGGGTGAGGAAGTAATATATAAACCAATAGAAAGGGTTCTTATGTAATAATTCAATATGAGGTATGGTAGCCGAGTTAAGAAAACGCTAATAACTATTAATTTGGTATCGAAGGTTGACTTGAGAAGCGGGTAAGAAAATAAACCAAAGCAAGAAAAATAACGTCAATTTAATGTAATTAATTTGCAGAATTAAAAATTGCCAGCGCTTAACGATCGGGTACCATACGCTTGCTCATTATGATTATGGTGTAAATGGATATTTTCAACTATGCGTGCGTCGCATAGGTATGGAAATAATTAGACCAAAAATTAGTGGTAAATTTGTAAGAAAATTTCTCGGATATACCGAGTTTTATTTTAAAATGCGCGCAGATTTGAACTATGCTTGTAATCATACAGGTGAACCATATTGAAGGTATGGCGTCATCAGTATAGGACACATAGTACATTTATCGTTATTTGGTATAAGCATATCTCTTGCGAATCCATTCACACCAGGTTTGGTATATTTATCGCTAATGAAATTCAGAAAAAAATATGCTTAGGATAATGTGTATAGGAGCACGTAATGATGTTGCAGATGCTACATCACTAATAAAACATCATTAATAAAAATTTAAACAAACTGAAGAATTTTTATTATCAAATTTATAATTGTTGGTACACTCGGAAAGGCGTGAAATTAATTCTTGTTGCAACAAACCAGCTACTCGGTGCGGCAGTCAGTTTACATTACATTTATATTAACTGGGTGGGTTCTTGACAGATAAGATTAGCAATCATTTTAATACTGAATTCTATTATGTCAAACAGAATACAAACTTTATCTGCAACTCTCCAAACACTGCAGGAACCGCCCAGTGCTCCAAATATTTTTATATGGGATCTGGCCTACACTCATGTCATCTTCACGCTGATCACACCCCCAAACCAATGGAATTTCCAAAAAAAAAGAACCTTCGTATTTACTGACAGTTGTTGCTTCTCAAAATCATCTTCATAAACATCGCTTGCTTGGCACAGAATGCACAATAAACAAAACAAGTAAAATAGTAAACAAGTAAACCCTATAGGCGTGTATTCTACACAACCTCCTTATTAAAAAGAACAAAAAGGATGAATTCCTAATTGGAGTTTTAATACATGCGTAACGAACGCTATTTACAAAATTTAGGACACATAGGGTTTCAAGTTGTATACATTATTGATACCCATTGACGAACCATCAGAGTCGTTCATAACTTCATACGAATTAGGTCCTTGCTTAGAAATAATCCTGCAAAGACCTGTATATAAGAGAAAAAAGTGTATTTATTTCTTCATTTATTGTTGAAGATTGATAGTGGGCGCGTGCCAACACTTTGTCCCCTACATTATAAATAATTATGTTCAATATTTGCTATCTGACGTAATCTGAACAATTTCTACTCATACTTTTTTTTAGTCGTCTAAATTATTTGGCCTGTTAACGTAGACCTTACTCTTTAGATAATCCTACAAGACGTAATATAAATCAGTAAGGTTGGGAGACCTAGCAGGCCTCTCAATTGTTCTTCTTCATTCAATCTACCTCTGAGGGGAAAATTTCATCCAAATATGTTACTATAACTCGGAAATAATACGACACAGCTCCGCTTTGCTGAGACAAGTCACCTCAAGAACAATTTGGATGTTCCTCATAAGGATATAAATTTCTTAACAGAGAAACTAGATCTCTTAAAAACTAAATAGGCTTCTCCAGTCAATGCGCCCTCGATAGAGAATCGTCCTAATATCGTTTGTGAACAACTTCTGCTGAAACATTTATTTTTTTGTGGATTTACCCACACTAGTCCAATATCTAGAGTATTGGTGACTTGCATGTCCATGTAAATGAAACGTAACTTCCTCAGAAAAAAAAACATGTTTTTTTTTCATTATGATTGAATCGTTCCCTCATTATCTCGCAAAATTCGACCCTGAGGTTAAAATTATCTTCCATTACTTTCTGAGCCAAACATACTTTATAGAGGTATCATTTTCCTTTCTTAAGAAATCTAACCATTATACAATGGTGTACCGCATTATTTATACCAATTTTTTTTACGAAACAATGTACATTTTCTTGAACTTGCAGAATATATTTTTAAGTATCTAAATATTTTTAACAGGTTGTTTTGAAAACAATTTGAATTGAAATAGTAACTACTCACAAGTATTACATTTAGCGAAACTACAAAAATTATTAGATGCATTCAAAACGTTTCGGTAACAAAGAATACTGAACAAACTGTTTGTAATTACAACATATTAACATATTAAATATTTTGCATATCCCCCGTGTTCTTCTGCACATAAAGCGAAACGCTTTCCCTCATTTGTCGTACTTTTTGGAGAATGTTCCCTCTAAGACTTTTACAGGTGTCAAAAATCAAAAAATTCGATATCATTGAAAGGCGACTTATATACGATATTCTTAACAGTACCTCAGAGAAAGAAATCCAATGGAGTAATATCAGGCGATCTCGGTGGCTACTGAATAGGACTACGGGTGGCCACCTATCTACCTTGAAAATGCTCATTAATATGTTTCGCAACAAGTCTAGAATTATGGGCAGGTGCTCCATCTTTGTTCTACTGCCTCTAGTAGAATTTTTTATTTATTTTGCAAAAATTCATGATATCTGACTGCTGTTAAAGAATAATTAAAGATATATGGTAAAATGAGATGCGTGCCAACCTTTTCACAACACACATTTACTCTAAAGTGCCCAATTTTGTATTAGATTTATAATATGAGGATTCACATCAGTCGTTGTTTATTATTATTAAAAATTAAGCCACAAAATAGTGTCTTCTTTGTAGATCAGCAGGAGACAACATCTGTAAGTGGTGAATTTTGTAATCATGAAATTTTACATCCTATAAAATTCATTGTACTGAGCCCTATGAAAGGTTTGTTTGAACTTGGGTTTTTCTGATGAAATTGGCGGTGTCTTGTTGGAATAAATTTATTACCTCTACAATTAATGCGAACAGATTTCCTATTTGGCTTATGTTTACATATCTTGAATGCATCTTCATTATTTCGAAGGATAATTTCTAAATTTTTAAAGGTTTTGCTATCAGGAAGTTCATGTACCAGGATATGTAACATGATATATCCGCTTGACAAAAGTTGCATTTTTTTTACTGCTTCTCCATATATTAAATGCATGTCGGTTTTGTGATTGTGATTCATCATTTTTCAATTATTTTATAACTTTTTCACAATAATAGGGACTGCCCGTAGTTTGACAAATAACTTAAACTTTGACAGTTATAGTTAAGTATATTTCTATATCAGGGTCACCTTAATATTTGTTTAAGAATCTATTATAAAAACGCATAAATTCAAGATGCAATAAAAACCCTTTACGAGTTATAGCTCATAAATTATTAGAAATACATGTGCATAAAAATTACTTAAAATAAAAATATTTTTCGAAAGCCTGAGAAAAAAGTTGGGTGTTGACGGGAAAAATATCGTCGCGACGCCTAGTGTTGATGCGATGAAACTTTACAATTAAGGTCAATTGTAAATTTGCGTCTAAGTTACTTTTGAAGGACGGTAATAATGTGTGTATAACAACTACAATTTCTGAGAGATTAGGTTTGAGAAGACTCGAATTTGGATCCTGTACCGCCCAAATTTTTTTAAAATAAAAAATCGACCCATCTGAAATTTTTTCTTACAAATGTGCCACTATTTTTTTTAACGAATTTTTCCATACTTTAATATTTATCTCTTAATTTAAGTATTTAAAATATATTTTCTTTAATCTAAATGAAATTTTATTTTAATGTTTTAATCAAAATTTTGATTTAAATAATTATTAGAAACAATAATTGTATGTAATGCTACTAAAGTTCGTATTTTTATAAAAAATATATTCGCTTGAGAATTCTAGCCAAGAAAATTGCTTTGATTTTTATCGAATATATATATCGTATATATTTTTCAGAAAATTTACATAAGAAATTTCATATAAGTATGTTTAAACAAACACAATTGTGAACATGGTTTCAGCTACTAGTATAGTAGTATTTAAAAAGTTTATACGTAGTAAACGAAAATGATTTATATTCTGAAATGAATAAAATTATATACACGCAAGTAAATCGTTTTAATTTTTATGTAACAGGTTTTATAAACAAACTATACATGTCCAATAAAAATGCCGAAATTCTGACATTTGTTTCTTTAATATTCGATTTGAATCTTGAGCACAATTTGCATAATATAAGGTTTTGCAATATTTGAAAACACAATTAGAAGGAATACATACAAATTACTTTTTCTTATCTCTTATAATCTTATATGATTTCAAGTTCATTTATTAAACAGATGCTATGTATAAACTGCAAATAATATGTTTGAAATAAAGAATATGTGTTAAAAATATAAAAGATATTTGGCAGGCATTTGTATTTGTTTCAGTCGATATAACAGAGAAAAAACACAAAGTTTTAAGACAAACATTAGCTATAAAATTGATTTAAAAAAATCAAATTGTACTTTTATTGCACGATATAAATCTGTTCGTACATTACTAATTTGACTATGTATATATTTCCATGATGGATTTATTGTTTTAAAAACGATAATAGTTTTTGTGCGATAAAATAATTTATAAATCTAAACCTCCAAAGCTCAATACGATTTCAGGTTATGCAAAAGATTTTTTATTAATACGAATATAGTTTGTCATATTTAAAACTTCCGAACCTACAAATTTGTTATTTTTAACTATTTAAATCTTAAAAATTTATTGGACATTAAGTTTCCGTATTGTATTATAAAATTTGTAACAAATGTAAGTTTGTGAGCACAAAAAAAACCTTTTATTGTACAATAATTATTACTTAATAAACATAAGGCTCTATTCACATTATAGGTATGGCCATGTCCCCATCACGTCCTGTCACAATCCCAATCCAATTCCAATTTTCCAATTTAAAACATTTATTCATTATTTAAATACATGGTATAAACTTAACCAAGGTACACAGAAAATCACATACATATTCACAACAAATATAAAATATAAAAATATAAAGTACAAGTCATAAACATATGTCACAATCCCAGTGTATACTCACTTGTTGATCTCGAGTCGCTCAGTTCATATCTGAACGCGATAGAATGTGTACGTTTTCCGTCTGCATTTTACTAAACTTCAATGAAAAATAGAGAGTAAATTTTCTAATATGGATCTAGCTATGATAGCAATTGCGCTGGACGAAAATAAAGAATAGGATAGAGGGGAAAATAAACCTAAAAACTGGGAGTGTTAAAAATACGAAACGGAATACACCTAGAGTGTTTGACAAGGTTACTCAAATTGAAAGTTTTGGTAACTTTGGCAAGGACCCCTATGTTTCAGTAAGAAAAATTGCTTCTTCAATGAATGTTTTTGTTGGTGCGTTGCACAAAACCTTGAAACTGCACAAATTTCATCCATATAAAATGGTTGTGTTTTATATTTTATATTTATACTAGCGGACCCGACAGACGTTGTCCTGCCGGATCCAATGTAAAATATTCCAAGATCCACAACAATTAAATAATTAATTAAATAAACATTTTCCAGTGGACTGAATTGTGAATCTAAACCATTCCCGAATCCACTGGAACACACACAAAAAATTTCATCAAAATCGGTCCAGCCGTTTAGGAGGAATTTAGTCACATACACACGGACAGAAGAATTATATATATAATGATAACATTAGAACATAGTATCAATGCAGTCAAACAATTACATGATAAGATTTAATACACATGTAAATATAAAATAACAAAATATATAAGACAAATATAGAGCAATATTAGGACTTTTTACAATGATATTACATACAATATGACCTGAGTAAATGCTAATCTCTGATGTGGTATCTGTATATCGTTATAATTGCTAGTGTTCATGGGTTCACTCTCCCTTGTAGATTCGCTTAAATTTTCCTTTCTGTGAATTAGATTACAGCAAATTATCTCTGATGGTAACATTAATATATTAAATGATATTGGACAATTTTTTGGCTGTTACAGTAAAATTTATTTCTTCAATAAAAAACAAAAAAAAGACTTTCTTTCCTATTTTTATTTTTAGAGGACTTTCAGCCAAGTGCATGGACAATTTATCCTACGTCTTGTCCGAGTTATCGGACTTTTTCAAGGTTAAAAGCTAAAAATAATGGTTTTACATAAGCCGTAAATTAGATTAGTGATAGAATACATATCCAAAAAAGTATTTTCTTACCTAATATAAATTTCCTATTTTAATTTCATTATATGAGCTGGTTTTATTTTGTTTTTCTTTTTATTGGGTAAGTATGTAATGTACGTGTAGTTCGAAGAGTTAGGCAGACAATGATCGGTATTTGGTGTCAGCGTTGATGTGTTTCTTTTTAAGAGCAGGTAATTATAACCACTGATAATATACTTATATTGAAGGTCCGAATGACAAAGTTATTGTAAACATTCTCATGACACTGGAAGGCCGTTGAGAAGAGGTTTCGCAGTTAGTGCATATACAGGATGTTTAAAAATTGTTACTATTGAATAAGATTGCGATATATGCTACTTCGATTTTCGATATCTGTTTGATAATTTACTGTTTTTTTGTTGTGTAGTATTTCGGCCATTTCCAAAAACATACGTTTTTCGGTATTTCTTTCTTTATGCAGTATAGTTGTATCCGGGAAGTTAAAATTGTGTAAATTATTTATGGTGTACATGCACCGAACTACGAACTATCAAAATTTCTATCAAATATCTTAATAAATGTAATAGGAAAAACTATTTATAGCTTGAAAGACTTCTGGGAGTTAAAAAAAATTATTGATGAAATCAACATACCGGAAAACTATATATTAATCTCTCTTGATATTACATGACTACATACAAATATACCAATAGACTTGACAATATAAGACATACAAAATAAATGGAATGATATCAAACAATTTACAAGCATAAAGGAAAAGGAATTTATCTCTACCATAAAATTTTATTAAATTCAACATACTTCTCGTTCAATAAAACCTTTTATAAACAAACAGAAGGACTAGCTATGGGCCAACCACTATCAGCAGTGTGTGCAAATTTGACTCTGGAATATTTATAAAACCAACCGATACCGACACTTTCAAATAAAATTGCATTTTATAAACGATACGTAGACGATTGTCTACTATGCGTTAATAAAAATGAAATATATTACATATTACAGAAATTCAATGAACAACGCAGGAAAAAAATACACATTAGAAATAGAAAATGAAAATAAAATAAACGTCTTAGATCTGACACTAATTAGATCTGTCAGTAGAATTAAAACCAATTGGTACCAAAAAAGTATCATTTCGGGACGCTATACCAACTTCCAATCAAAAACTAGTAATAAATACAAAATTACCGTTATAAATGGCCTCGTGGGCAGGGCCATTTTACTATCAGTTAAACTGTTCCACAGAGCAAACATAATTAAAATTAAAAACATTCTTTTAAATAACTTCTACCTGCCACCTTTCATAAATAAGTATATTCAAAAGAGAATACATATAAAAAATAACAAAAACAATAAGAATCAAGTTGACATAGATTTATAACCTAACTGCTTAGGACCCATAGTTAACAACACAAACCAGGACAAAAATTAAAACAATCCAAATAAAAACAAAATATACATATCGGCACCATATATACCACAAGTAGTATTAGAAAAAGTTCTTAAAGACTTAGGTAAATATAATATACAATTAACACACAGAAATGATAATAGCATACAAAATAAATTATAATCAGATAGAAAAATTAAATCAAACCCATGTTATTTATAAAATTGATTGCTCAGATTGTGATAGGTGTCACATTGGACAAACCCAACCATATTTAAGTAAATGTACAAATCAACATAAATTATCAATTAGAAATTCCATAGCAACTCCTAATTCATGCAGCACAGCATTAACTGAACACGGCGTAAATAATTTACACAATTTTAACCTCCCGGATACAACTAATACCAAAAAACGTATGTTTTTGGAAATGTCCGAAATACAAAACAACAAAAAACCAGTAAATTATCAAACAGATATAGAAAATCTAAGTAGCATATATCGCAATCTAATTCAATAGTAGCATTTTTTACACATCCTATATATGCACTAACTGCGAAACCTCTTCTCAGCGGCTTTCCAATGTCATGAGTATGTTTAGAATAACTCTGTCATTCGGACCTTCAATATAAGTATGCTATCAGTGGTTATAATCACCTGCTCTTAAAAAGAAACACATCAATGACGACACCAAATACTGATCATTCTGTGCCTAACTTTTCGAACTACATGTACATTACATACCTAGCCAATAAAAATACTTTTTTGGATATGTATTCTGTCACTAATCTAATTTACGGCTTTTAGCCTTGAAAAAGTTCGAGAACTTGGATGAAACGTAGGATAAATTATTGTCCATGCACTTGGCTGAAAGTCCTCTAAAAATAAAAATAGGAAAGAAAGTTGTTTTCTGTTTTTTGTTGAAGAAATAAATTAATATATTAAATTTAATAAACCATGGTTTACAACTTTCAAGTTGATTCAGATCTTCTAAGGCTCGTTACTATTTTCTGAATAATAATGATGTTTTGAATTTGGTTGGATGTACTCCAGTTTATCAAACCATATGTCATTGAACTGTGAAACAGTGTATGATATGTAATAAGTGCATTATCTATATTAGCCCTATTTTTAATTTGTCTAATTGCGTAAACTCTTCTTGACAATTTTGTTGACAAATTTTTGATGTTTGAATGCCAAGTTAATCTACTCTCTAGTCAGGCCCAAGATTTTACACTGTCTAGATATTTATTCTGGTAGAAAAGAGTAATGTGTATATTTTATTAGTGTTTAAGCATAACTTGTTTCCATTCAACCAGTCAGATACTTTATTTATGATGTCAGTTTTCGAGTCAGCAACATTGCTGCCAGTATCTTTCAGCTGTTTTGAAAGAGTAGTGTCTTCTGCAAGAAGTATCGTTAAAACTTACATAACTTTGGGTAAATCATTTACGTATATTAGAAATAGCAACGCTTCCAAAATACTACCATGTGGAACACCGTGCAATATTTATTTATTTATTTATTTATTTATTTATTTATTTATTTATTTATTTTATTTATTTATTTATTTATTTATTTATTTATTTATTTATTTATTTATTTATTTAAAGTATTCAACAGGCAATAGCCCTATTACAGAATACAAAAGCTACAATAATTGAACATAATTTAGAATATAGAGTTTGAATTAATCAATATTATACATATAGATATACATATCGATTATGCCTTACATTATAATTAATTAGTGTTGTAAAATCTCAGGTAGGCCCCCATAAATCTCCCAGAACCTCGTAAACTTTACTACTATGTAGTTTTAAAATCTCCGAATCTCCAGGAAATTCATGGAAACCCTCCGGAAACTCAACAACATTATAATAAATCGTTTAGTACATTTTTTAAAGCATTTAAAGAAATGGCAAATATATCACAATTATTTTGAATTGAATTAAATATACTACATATATTATATAAAGGGGAGTTTAATTGATAATTTGTATTTGCACGTTTTAAAAAAAAAGTTCTAAATGTTCTTGTAGGATGAACAGGCACATTCAGATAGAATAATGATAGGAATGTGGAATCATCTATTTTACCATGCATTAATTTATGTAAATAAATAATAAAGTTAATTTTCCTCCGTTTCTCAAGTGTATGAAGACCATATCTTTCTAAAAGTTCAATTTTGGGTGTAGTTACATCATAGATACCAGTTTCCTTAAAATACAAGAATCTTAAGACCCTGTTTTGTATTTTCTCTATTTCATAAATGTGATTCTGATAAAAAGGATTCCACATCATAGCACAGTACTCCAATTGAGTTCTCACAAGAGTTATGTAAAGCAGTTTTATACATGATATATTTGTAAACTTTTTGGTGTTACGAACAATAAAACCATACATTTTAGTAGCTTTGCTTGTAATGGATAAGATATGACTATTAAAATTAAGTTTAGAGTCAAACGTAACACCCAAGTCCCTCATGGTTTCGACCCTAGTCAGTGTTGTACCATTCATATTATAGTCATATATAAGAGGATCAATTTTTCGAGAAAAAGACATTATATGACATTTATCTATGTTGAAAAATAATTTATTTTTAGAAGACCAATTATGAATTTCATTTATATCATTTTGAAGTTCAAGACAGTCGGCAATTTTTCCAATTCTGGCATAAATTTTTAAATCATCTGCAAAGAGTAAATATTTCGACGATTGTATTATTTCAGTTAAACTATTGATGTACATAAGGAACAACAAAGGCCCAAGGTTGGAACCCTGCGGGACTCCAGATATAGCGTAAAAATATTCTGAGGAAAATCCATTTACATATACTTTTTTGTTTTCGATTTTGTAAATATGATTCAATAAGTTTTAGAAAATTATCATGAAAACCAAATTCATTTTTAAGTTTACAGATGAGAAGACTATGTGGTACTGCGTCGAAAGCTTTTTGAAAGTCAGTGTAGACAACATCTACCTGACTTCTGTCATTTAGGGCATCTGATATAAACTGAGTGACGTTAATTAGATTACTAGAAGTAGATCTATTTCTCATGAAACCATGCTGATAGACTGATATTTGATTATTTACCGAGCTATAAATGACTTGGTACAATACATACTCATATAATTTAGCAGGGACTGAAAGTATGGAAATTGGCCTAAAATTAACAATATTATTTTTATCTCCTTTCTTATATACAGGGCATATTCTAACTTCTTTCCAAATGTCAGGGAATGTGTTAGTTTTTAAACTCAAATTAAATAAATATTTCAGTGGATAAATGAAGAAGTCGATACAGCCCTTGATAATGTAAGACGGCAGTTTATCAGGTCCCACAGATTTATTTACCTTTAATTTCTTCACAGCATCACGTATGTCTTTATCTGTTACAGCTATTACATTTATCTGCTCTATAAATGGATTCATTTCTATGTGTGAATCATCACTGTTTAAATTAACATTGTAAACACTAATAAAATGTGAGGCATATGCATTCGCAATTCCTTCTCCATTCTTGTATTCAATGCCGTCTAGATACATAACACTTGGTATTGATACAGATCCTTTTTTTATTGTTTATATATTGCCAGAATGTTTTAGGATCATCCCTAATGTCATGTTGTATTTTATTTAAGTAGTCTTTGTATGAGTTATCGATATCAATTTTTAACTTACTTCTTAAATTAATATATTCATTTTTAAGCTCGATAGACCCCGTTGCTTGATATCTTTTGCGAATTTTATCCTTATTTTTTAAGTCTTTAATAATTTGTCTGTTGAACCATGCAGGATATTTTTTGCATTTTCTAACTTTTGGTACACAAATTTCAAAGACATTATAAATAATTTCATAAAAATACTCAACTGCTGCATTGACATCAGTGATGTTTTCCAATCCAGACCAATTAGTATCCACAAATAATCTATACATGAGATTAAAGTTCGCTTTTTTAAAGTTATAATAGTTCTCAATTACTGAGGGTAATTGTTTGAGCTTATGATTTTGTACGTTTACTTCAATGTACAAAGTTGGATGATGTGCATCCTCATTTACTAAACTAAATGTGCCTCGACTAACCCTACAATTTAAATTTGATATAACAAGATCTAATAAATGTTCAAAATTGTTTAATATTTGATTATGTTGTAGGCAATCAAAAAAGTTTAAAAAATTAATCAATTCTCTTACATATGTATCTATTAAATCATTTCTATAGTATTTAATTAAATTTGTGGTATTGAAATCCCCTAAAATCACATAATTGTTCTTATATAAAAATGGTAAATTTTCCAAAAAAACTGTAAAGATTTTCTACAGTAGCAATTGTACCTTGAGGATCTATATACAGTACAAATACAAAAATATGATTAAACTCACTCTCAGTAATTTTTACGCACAATATGTCTATAAATTGATCCCTAAAATCCAAAGCTATTTCATGGCATTTATAACTATTCTTTACACCTAGTAGTACTCCTCCACCTCTAGACTTCATACTGGTTTCAAAACATCTATCTTTTCGGAAGATCAGAAATTCTTCTGGAAATATCTCATTATCATAGACACCATCTTTTAGCCAACTTTCGGTTATAGCTACAACGTCATATTCTTCCATAGTAGCACAAATGCTATTGAAAAATAAATCCAATTTTGAGTTTAATCCTCTAACATTTTGGTAAATAATTGCCAAATTTCTTTCTTTTAATTTATATCCTTTTACATTAAGGGGATCTGTGATTTTTTGAAATAATTGCTATTCGTTGTGTAATGTATAATCAACATTGATTTTGAGTTGGTTAATTAATGTTGTGTATGTTGGGCAATTAATATCAAAACTGGAATGTTTTGTATTTAGTTGAAGATTGAACTTGGTATTGGAAACTTGACAGTTAATACACTTAAGGGTAGAGCTTTCAGGGTAGTCTTTAGTTTTATGGCAACATGTTGCTAAGGTTATCGTCATAATACACACAATGATACCGGTTTGATAAGTAAGAAGACATTAGTTCAAATCCTATTAAACCATAAAATTCCAACTTATTCAATAAGATTTCTTTGGAGATACCATCAAATGCCTTGCTCATATCGAGAAAAAGGACCAATGTTGAGTTGTAATTTTCAAATCCCTCACTTATAAGTACTAGCACAGCTTTTGACAGATTTCTACCCTTCTTGTATCCAAATTGCTTGTCTGTAAAAATATTGTTAAATTCGAAACTATCCTTAAGGCTCTAATTTTTTCAAATATTTTGCTAAAATAGGAAGCAACGCAATTGGCCTATAATTGGATAGATCCTCAGTATAACCTAAAATTTGGGAGAACGATAAAATTTAACAAAAATATATGTGTCTGGCTTGACTAATCACCCTCTAGATAAAAGAAACAATATTTAAAAAATCTATTTACGACGGTCGATCATTTAATGAATTTGGCTCGATCACAAAAACCGCATCAAAATTAACCATCTCATTTCAAAAATACAGGAATTCAAATATGATCAATAATTTGGCAATATTAGCTTCAATTGTGCACCAGTTTAGTTGAAATTTAATAATCTAAATCTAATCTTAGGAGAACAGTTTTTTTTAATTTACCCTATAAAAAGTCAAGTACATCTATTTATGGCATTTTCAACGATGTGTAATTATTTAAAATTTTCTAGTAAGAGTGAGGGGTGTAAAAGTAGGAGGAGGCATCACAACAACAAAAGTACTAATGGAAGACTCTTTCTATTTTTAATGGCTCCTGATAATTGAAGCATGAAAGTTTTGACTGAGAGCCTTGTTTTTAAAATTCTCTTTTAGACACTCCAATTATTATGGCAAATTTTAGTTTGGGTGCATGTAAAGTTAAAAACAATCTAAGAAGTAAAATTATATTCTGGTATTTTTTTAGGGTTTTTATAAATACATTAAAATCACTGTATTAATGCTTTTTCTACTCGGCCCTATGTTTTAAATCGACTTATTAATCTAAAATTAACGCTACCAAAAATAGATTTCTAAATTTAGACGCCTTTAATATTTCTAATTACCAACTTCTATCTTTGGCTTTTGATACAAATACAAAATATATCTTTTAGTGTCATGTCTTGTTAGCCAACATTATATTGTGGTAAAAATATATCCTACCTACTATAACATAGTACTAACTATTCTATCTCTTACGATAAGTATTCAACCACAATATATATATGTTATATATATATATATATATATATATATATATATATATATATATATATATATATATATATATATATATATATATATATATATATATATATATATATATATATATATATGTGGAGTAGACACGTTGTTAGTGCTGCTGCTCGTTACTAAGAAATTCGATGAACGAATTAATTTACTGGAAGAGGAAAAAGAAAAAATAAAAACTTAATTAACAACCCTACAGGAAACCAATAATATTCTTCTTACGAACCAGGACAGATTTGAAAAATATTTAAGAAGGAAAAAGCTTAGGTTCTATGGTATAGTGAAAAATAAGTCTGAGAATACAACAATGGTACTGTTAGAAATTATGGATAAGAAAATGAAAATTAATGTTAATCCCTATGAAATAGAAAGTTGCTATCGAATTGGTAATGCTGAAAATAATAAGAATCGTCCTATTCTGATTAAATTTAAAGATTTGGAAGTTAAGAACAAAGTATTTGGACATAAAAAATATTTGAAAGGTTCGGGAATTGTATCTAAGGAGGATTTAACTATGAAACAATTTAAATTATTTAAGAGGGCTATTGAAAAAATTGGCAGTAATGGGAAAGTTTAGACACTTCATAGAAACATATTTGCCCAACGCATGAATGAAGATTCTATTGTGAGAATCTATAATGAAGATGGTTTAAATCGATTGTAAAATATTATATAAAGTATATTATTTACTTCTCTATTTACTCAGAACTAATTTCATTTAATATATATTCTCATGAGTAATGTTCATTTAAACAAAATTATTTATATTTTTAATAAACTATATGCATATTCTGAATTTATGTATTCCATATTTTTACCTATGATTGTATATTATGATTAATTTGTACATGTCGGAAACAGTGTAGTAGAAACAGCAGTACCTACCTACAAGAAGATATAAGTTCTTTGTTTAATTTCAACTTAGACTAGTTGACACTACTGTGAATGTTCTATTTTAAGACAGCTTGATAATTTTCTTTTTTAAACACGTACATTTTTTTCTCCCTATGCATTTACATATTAGTTATTTAGTTTTTTCCTTTTTTTATTTACCTACATAATAGACACAGTGTATAGAGATTTTACTATTGATTAACTTGGGTGCATAGTAAATACAATACAATTGCCACTTCTCTTTGTAAAAATCAATATGAAAATTGGGCACCAGAATATAAGATCCGTATTTACGGGCTTCGACGATTTTAAAAATATCATTAAAAATTATGATTTTGATGTAATTATATTATCGGAAACATGGTTAACCAGTGATTCTATTGCTGTAAGTATTCCTGGATATCGTATTTTTAGAAATGATAGGATAGGAAGAGGAGGTGGAGTGGCAGCCTATGTAAAAGTTGATCTTTTTTGTGAAATAATTAATTTAGATTTCATTGTAAATGATGAACTAGAATTTTTATTTATAAATTTAAAAGTTAAATCAGTAAATATTGCTATAGGGGTATTTTACAAGCCTCCAAACACTAATATTCATCAGTTTATTAACGATTTTGATAATATTTTTTTTATTTTTTGTCCAACTGTTGACGAGGTTATTTGCGTGGGGGATTTTAATGTAGATTTCTTTAATATTAATAATCCTTTAAGTAGTTGCTTTGATTCATATAATTTAACTCAGATATTAGATGAACCAACAAGAATTTCCAACCGCTCTAGTACACTTCTCGATCCAATTTGCGTAACGAATAAAAATATTGTTACTTCATATGGTACTATAAGCGCTGATAATATATCGGATCACAGATTTGTGTTTTGTGATTTATCTATAAAAAAAACCAAAATGAACCTAAATTTGTAGAATACCGTTGTTTCAACAATTTTAACTTTAATTCTTTTTTAGAGGATATGCAAGAACTACCTTGGCATAATATTATTATGGAACATATTATTGACAATAAAATAAATATTTTTAATAATTTAATTTCAACACTTTTTGATAAGCACGCTACTATAAAAAAGTTAGAGTTACTAAACCCAAGGCACCTTGGCTAACACCTGATTTAAAAAATTTTATGAAGCAAAGAGATTTAGCCTTGCAAAAATTCAAACGAACACAATTGGATAATGATTGGATTGAATATAAAATATTGCGTAATTTTACTCTTTCAGTGGTATGAAAAGCAAAGAAAAAATACTTAAATTCCCTTTGTGATGAGAAAAATCCTCGTAGGTTTTGGTCAACCTTAAAAGAATTCAATATTCGTTCAAGCAATAATTGTTATAATATTCCCCAAGAAATATCAGATCCTAATGAAATTAATAACTTTTTTACATCGTTTCTGCAAAATGTTAATGATAAAAGTGATAGTAAAATTCGTTTCTATAATAATAATTATTACAACAATGATAATAAGTTTAGTTTTAAGCTAGCGTCAGTTGAAGAAGTCAATCTAATTTGAAACAATTTGAAATCTAATGCTTATAGCGTTGATGGAATATCACTAATTATGCTTAAATACTGTAGTGCCTTTGTTGACAAATATATACCTAACGCATATAATTAATTGTAGCATTGAAAGAAGTTATTTTCCTAATTTATGGAAGCAACATATAGGTAAACCACTTGCAAAATGCTTAGATCCTAAAACATTTTCAGATTTAAGGATTTTAGTATACTTCCTACAGTTTCTAAAATTTTTAAAATAATTTTACATAATCAGATTTACTTCTACATACTTGCTTGTGATATACTTCCTCATTGTCAGAACGGATTCAGAAAATATTTTTGTACTGCCACAGCTTTGTCTGTAACAACTAATGGCATTATAAAAGGATATGATAATAAATTAGAAAGTGTGTTGGGTTTATTAGACTTTTCGAAAGCTTTTGACACTATAAGCCATGATGTTATTTGCAGTAAATTAAAATATTACGATTTTGATTTTCAATCTTGTAAGTTAATAAATATTTATTTAACTGGTAGGTCGCAAAGAGTATTTTGTATTGATACATACTCTTCTGTTTTGGATATTCTATCTGGAGTTCCTCAGGGTTCCATATTGGGACCGTTATTGTTTATAATCTACACCGCAGATATTTTAAAAGCTATAGAAGATTGTACTGTGCAGGCATACGCTGATGATACGTAAGTATATATTCATTTCAATCATGATGATTTTCTTCACGCAACTGATCTTGTCAATGCGGACTTACAAAAAATTGAACAAGTTTCTGAAGAACATAACTTAAATCTTAATTCTTCTAAATCGTGTGTTATGATCTTTGGTAATAGAAATAATGTCAAGTTTCTTAAAGATAATATACATAGATATCAAGATAGATGGTGTTTCTTTACCCATTGTAGATTCTGCAAAAACCTGGGTTTAGTTATTAATGATGATTTTCGTTTTGGAGGCCATGTAAAAAAAACGTTATAAAAATCCTTTATGTCTCTTAAACTTATTTTTTTCTAATCATCACTTGCTAAATTTTAAATTAAAAAAAATCTTTGAGAGTCACTCGTATTATCCAACTTCAATTATTGTGACTTTATATACGGACCTTGTTTAGATTTAGTTAGGGTAAATCGCATTCAAAAAGTGCAAAATTCCTATACTCGATTAATTTTTAACGTATGATCATATGAGAAACTATGATCATATTTCCCAAGCTATTAATGATTTAAGTTGGTTAAATATGCAAAAATCGTAGGTTGCATCATTTGGGTGTTTTCGTAATTAATTTAATAAATGAGCCACAATCCTCTTCCTCACTCAAAAATATGTTGACCTTCAGATCACAGGTTCACTCAGTTAATTTGCGAAATGTGCAAAGATTGACTATGCCACATCATCATACAGCCCTGTTTAAAAAGAGTTTTATGTTTAATGCAATTAAATTATATAATTCTTTATCTACCAATTTATTGGAGATGAATTCTAAACAATTTAAAAATAGTTTCAAAAAATATCTTCTGAACATCCAAGTAAGTCAATAATAACACTAAAAATAAGTAGAAGATGAACCACAGATGCTGTATACATAAATAATATAATTTCTATTATATGTATGTAATATTGAGGTTACAACCTCTAAAAATAATTAATTTCGTCTCTAATTATAAAAATAGATTTCGTAAAATCAATCAATAAGTATACATACATAGATAACATCGTAAATGCGTTGTTATTTTCCGTTCTATAAAACAAAATGAATTACTTTGCGAAAATAACACATACTGTCTTAATTTTCCAGTGTGTTGATAAATAATTTGGCAATCACAATGAGCTAATTTGGGAAACTCGATTTTGGCGCGTTTATACGCAAAGTTAATAAAAAAAACCGTATTATAAATTGACCAATTTATAATTCTGTTCTAATTCCATCAAAAAATTTAAACTCGACAACTTTTACACTGGCAATTTGAATGATTTTAGTTGTCAATGAGGACGTTCTAGATTGTTTATATGTTGCTTTATTATGTACATCTAGAGTTCTTGCAAAATTAATTCAACTTATGTTTTATTTTTGCCAGTAAGCCACATAAAAAGTTATTTTTAACACTTCGATATGTTAGAGAGTTAATTTCAATTCACAGTATATCTACAATACGAGAGACAAAGACAGAAAACGAAATAGTCATGCGGAAAAAAGAATATAACTTTTTCTATTATTGAATCAGGGATAGTATTGTATAGGATCATTCCTTATATATTAACACCTCCTCTGTAGGCTTTATTTAAGGACTTATCGAAAAATGTTAGAAACAAAAGTTTTATGGATTTCTCTCAATATTCATAATTTGCAATCAGAAAAAAACAAACGACTATTCAAAATGCAAAATCTTTGCATAACCTAAATTTTTTTTTAAATGAAACACCCTATATATTATTCAAAATTTGAGGAGAGAATATTTTTCTGAGAACAAATATGTATACTTTGTATATGTTTGTTCTAAGCATTTTAGATATTAGAACTTAAATACATTATATTTACCACAGACCTCATATGCTATGCCTATGATATTTACAATAATTCTAGTAGCCATTGATAGATATTTCACACAGAAAATGACTGACATGCACCCTTATCCACCCCCTTAATACATACCAAAGCCAGCCTCAACACTCAACAGACATTCTAAATTTTTGAAGTATTTTAAGTAGGTTCTTTCGTAGTTTTTTCCTGTGAACCAGATGACAACGACTTTTTAAATTCTGTATTTTTTAATCATTATAAGTCTTTGACAAGAATATCTCTAACGCGTTGTAATGTTACAGGAAAGCGCCACCTCCACCATAACAGCAAAAAGGGCAAATTCCACATCCTGGGCCAAAACACAGGCCAGCTGTGAAGGACACACCTACCGCGAGGCGGGACTGTTGCTGCAGCGGTTGCATGATCTGTACCTAGATTTGTATTTTTCGGTAAACCTTGACGTGATGTATATGTATGATTTATTTAATATATTTTATATATTGTACAATAATATATATTTGCCCTACTACAAGCAGAGACATATTTGTCGTATAAACAGAGGAATCTCTGTCTGACTAATGTCGGCCGTGGGGTATCAGGGTTAACCACCCTGATACCCCAAAAACTCTGGTTCCAAATAACAGAGGATAGGCCGCTCACAATCGACCTCAGTCGGACGGAGGTAAGCGACAGATGGGAGAGGCCTTATCAGACGGTCAAAACGATGACGACACTGCAACTGTACATGGACATTTTAAGTGGACGATGGAACTAAGGGACGACTTGCTGACCTGCTACGAAAGCAGTGAACCTAAGTGCAAAGGATACATGCCGCGATTACATGATGCCTGGTGTATCATGCATCCAGAATACCGCACCTTCTCTCAACTACAATTGAGAGACCAAGTATCCTTCTTGTGCAGGATAGGTTACATAAGGTTACCAGAAGATGAAGACATCTGGCAGATTAACTGTGCCATTTACAACACCGCGAAGCAACTCGTTCCCAGCTAGACGTCAAACACTTCAAATGGGGTCGAGAATGCTAAGGGGCGTGTAAAATAGATCAAGGACAAGATACAGTCGGCCAGATAACACGCTTCTCGGATCCAGAGTTTGATGGAGAACATGACAAGCGGTAGAGTTTTTACTACCAAAATCCGGCACATAGCAGCCGTATTAAAACGTCAGCACCATACTCTAAATCTGACAGTGATGCTTACCATCAAGCAGCACTGTCTAGATAGGATCCGAGCGCTCATGGCTATAAAGAAAACGTTGAAGAGGCAGGTGAGGTGTATGGAACAAAACAATTTGTTTGGAAGGGAATCTACAAAACGACACGTCCATTCAATAGCGACACTCCAGCAATTGCACACTTCGAGGCTCTGTGCCACAGACATCTTAAAGAGCCAGATGAATTCTGCACGGCAATCAGGACGGAGGAAGTCCAACAAGCACTTGTTGGTACCAAGAACTTCGCTGCCCCGTGCTCAGACGGCATTAACAACTGATGGTGGAAGAAATTTCCACTCACCGCCGTCTGGCGCGAGTTTGCAACTCATGATGTGTACCCGCGATAACTCAAAAAATACTAATGGGAGACTTCCCAAATCTGACAGTTAAGATTTTCAACATTTTAGGTGACACATTAAATTTGGTGAACGCGGTACCACCAGAAGAGATACAATGATTGAAAGAAAAAAAAGTACAATTTCGGGAAAAAATTTTTAAAACAATTATTATTGCATTTCTGGACGAATTTCGACGAATTATAATGAAAAAACACAATTTTATGAAAAAAATCTATTCGGAAGTGTGTAGTATCGTGATGGCAGCCACAGTTTTTGAGGTAAAGCTTTCAAACTTGGTGCACATGTTCTAAAGGCCAAAGACAATGAAAAAATTCGGTAATAAGCAAAATTTGCCAGATAAAAGAAGGTCTACGGGACCCAAACTTGTTTGTATTTGCTTTTGCAAAAAAATATATTCATGATAAAAGATTATAAACCATGTCTACTATATTAAGCCATAAAATATATTTTCCAAGAATTTAAATAAACCTGATGTAAACTGAAATTTTTTACACATTTGACTTCAAAAAATGGGGTTATGATAAATTTAACAGACATTTGAAATGTCTAATTTAGTTACAAAAATGTCAATGTCAATAAGAAGAAATTATTAAAATATATGACATGAATTATTATTGACAGTATCGAATAACGCTGATAGTTATTTATTTAAAGATTTTAATGTTTCATTAAAATCTTCAAGGTAATCTATTAAAATTTAATTTAAGGAAGAATTAAATAGAATGAGTTTTTTAAATCGGGATGATATAAGAAAGTTATGTGCTGACAACATCAGATATTTTTACTTTCTTATACCTAATATAAGGAAGTAAGTATAGTAATCGTGATTCTTTTCGACCTCAAGATTTTGATTGATATATAACCCTCCTGAATCCATTCTGACTATTTTCCGAATGATGTCTATCGGTGCGTGTGTGTGGATGTCTGTGTGTGTGTATGTGTGTATCCTCGATAACTCAAAAAATACTAATGGGAGACTTCCCAAATTTGGCAGTTAAGATTTTTCAACAATAATTTATGTGACACATTAAATTTGGTGAATGTGGTACCACAAGATGAGACATAATGAATGGTACAATTTTGGGGAAAAAAAACTAACAAATTTTATTGCATTTCTGGACGAATCTCGACTAATTATAATGAAAAAACATAACTTTATGGAAAAAGTCTGTCGGCATGTCTGAGCATAGCGATAGCGGCCACAGTTTTTGAGATAAAGCTTTTAAATTTGGTACACATGATCTAAAGGCCAAAGACAATGATAAATTTGGTGATGAGCAAAATTAGCCAGCTGAAAGGAGGTCCACAAGTCCCAAACTTTTTGTATTTGTCTTTACAAAAAAATATATTCTTGATGAAAGATTATAAATCATGTCTACAATATCAAGCAAATAAAATATATTTTCCAAGTATTTAAATAAAGCTGATGTAAACTGAAATATTTTACATATTTGTCCTCATAAAATGGGGTTAGGATAAATTTAACAGTTTGACATTTGAAAGGTCTAATTTAGTTACAAAAATAACAATAACAATAAGAAGAAATTTTTAAAATATATGACATAATTATTATTGACAGTATCGATTGACGCTGATAATTAACTGTTTAAAAATTTTAATGAAACATTTCATGGTACGCTATTAAAATTTAATTGAGGCAAGTGAAGAATTAAATAGAATGATTTTCTTAGATCAGGATGATATATACCGGTATAAAAAAGTTATGTGCTGGCCACATCAGATGTTTTCAAAAATGTATTGGAAAAAAAATGGTGAATTATCGACGTATGGCATTTTTCGCAACTTTGTCGGTGTTTTTATAAACAGAAATCCTGCCAGTTGGTTTTACTTGTGATTCCAATGCAGCATTTTCCTTGTATTCCCGGATTCTATACACACTTGTATTGGAAACACCTATGAGTATAATAATTATGACGTATTATGTATTATGTTATAACTTATCAATTAATTCTCAAAATTTGCAGTAGTAAACAACGTACCTAATAAGTATATTAAATAAAGAATTTTTACAATAAATATCTGGTTGATTTGTTTTAAAATACTTCATCAAGTTCAAAATGCACTGCGTCACCTGAACATATCAGTGGCGGTTACTGGTGGATTTAGGTTACGCCATATATCAGTATTAAAGCATGGAACCCAAGCAACATTTGAAGGTACGACTGTCAGTACTGATGAAGAAGTTTTTCAGAAAAAAAAATCAAAAAAAAATTTAAAACAAATTGAGAAAAAAGTTATAAAATGCGCTGCCGCCCCAGATTACTTCTAGACCATTAGTAAAATATTTGCAAACAATTTTTTTTTTCGTAATTAGAAGTAAAATTTATCATCCCGTTTTTCTTTGTTTTCGAAAATTTTGATTTTTTATAAAGTTATGACATTTTAAAATATACACAATGAAGATCTTAAATTTCAAAATGTCGTAACTTTACAAAAAATCAAAATTTTCGAAAACCAAAAAAAAAACGGGGTGATCAATTTTCCTTCTGATTACGAAAAAAAAAAATAGTTTGCAAATATTTTACAAATGATCTAGAAGTAATCTGGGTTGGCTGCGCATTTTTGTAACTTTTTTTCTTAATTTTTTTTTTCAATTTTCTTTTCTGAAAAACTTCCTCATTCAGTACTGATAGTTGTGCCTTAAACTATTTTCTAAATTCTATGCTCCAATATTGAGATATGGCATAGCCTAAATCCACCAGCCGCCAGTGGAATATATGAGACTGCGTTTTAAATGTACTGAAAATTATTTGTGTCCCATTTCACAAAAATCTGTATAGTGTCTATTCTTAATAGACCTCTGGTGATTCTAACGTTATTTTTTTTAATTTAATTTTAACAAATTTGCTTTGTACCACAACTAACATATACGTATTATTCATCAATGCGTTGTCACCCTCAAATTTACTCAATTTACGAAAAAATTAACTGTGTATTAGCTTTTCTCTAATTCTGTTCATTTATTTTTAATTTCCAATAGTTCAGATTCATCTTTTTGAGGTTAATTGTATAGACTATTTGACTTATATACAAGTTGAGACTGTCCTTGTTTTAAACTTTATTACCACATATTTTTGTTTTTAAGTATTACATTAATAGACAATAACTTAAGTCTTCTTAAGAAACTATATATTCTATTATTCTTACTATCTTATTCTTCAATTAAACGAATAAACTCTGAGCGGGAAGTTCAAGGGTTGACCAGTTAGCAGATTTTTTTTAATTCTGTAAAAGTAGGTAACATGTTTCTAGACAACGATTATTTAATTCAACCATTAAATCTTAAGCGGATAGTTCAAGGGTTGACCCTTGCCGAATTGTTTGCTCAGTTCTTCCGCGTTGTACCGTTCACCATGTATAATTGGCACCAAACCAACAACAGAATACACTCCTTATTTAGCAATTTCCTGTATTTCTATTTTACAAATATGTTGGCACGAATAACATTTTTATGATTTTCGTTTTATGTTGGGACATTTTTCACATAATTTATCATATCTATTGATTAAAGCTGTTGCCAAATAAACTAATATATGTATTTCTTTTCGCACAAATTCAATACTTCAATTTCATATAAATATTTTTTAAACTTATTAGATCCAATAGATGCTTCCACCTTAATCGCCGGGTTCAAAATGTATTTTTATTGCAACGCTAAAAACAAATTTTGATTTTTGCTACATTTTTTATAAATTTTCTGTTGGAACATAATAATATAATAGTTAAACCTAATCTATCATAATTATTAAAGCCTTAAATCTAAAAAAAATTTAGAGAATTTAGCAATAAAAAACATTAATTTTTCAAAATTTATAATCAGGAAGTAACCAACAGATTTCTTACTTTTTAATCTTGTAAAAAACTAAATATGTGCAAAATTTGTTTTAGTTATTTGTAAGTTTGAAATCATATAAATAAAATATCATAAAACTCTAGAAGTTAGTATATATACCAATACATGTTAAAAGCATGATTCGACATCTTATTTATACTTCACTGAAAATTAAACATTTATATCTTCCATTAAACAGCTAAATAAAATAAACACAACATATGTTAGATCTTTTTTTAATTTAGTAAGTTGTAACCCTAAAAATAATTTAAAAAATATGTTATACTCTTTATATTAAATTGCCTTGGAAGAAGCTGACTTAGTATCAAGCAGTACAAAATATTATTTTATTATAATATATAACAAAACTACATTATACTTAAATACCTGATTTCTGAAACTAAAATAATTCCTGTGACCGTAGATCCTGAAAAACTTTGTTAGGGAGATATTACTATTTAAGGAATTTGTATTTCGGTCATAAATAATTTATAGAAGTTTTAGATTTCAAAGGTCTCTATTTATTAGGATAAAAGCATGTATTGTTCAAGTTGAAAGAAAAAATTCGGAGGGTGACGTCCACCATTTTTTTTATAACTTTCTTAATGATTTTTTGGCCTTATTATAAACCATAAACATTATTTTATTAACAAAATAAGGGCAATACTTCACAACAAGTAACTTTGTATTGGTGTATGGTTTGAAAAACATTGTTTTGGGGACTGTAAATTGTTTTGCAACAAACTGTTGGGATTTACATGACTTTTTAACTTAGTATGTGGAAAATTAAAGAAAAAAAAAAAGGTTTTCTTCATTCCATAATACGTATAGCCAGTGCTTTTAATAACTGTTAAACAAAAAAGTCCAAGAAAGCTGCATTTTCTACACTTTCGTTTCGTCGTTCTAAATAACATCTCAAAAGTCCCCGGTGATCCGTTGTACTTAAAATTTTTTATGGTGCATAAGAGGGTTAAAAAGGTTTTTTCGCGAATATCTCCGGTTTTTTTTCAAATTTTAGGAATATGAATGTTAATAAGACCGAAAGGTTAGAGAATTATCTACAAAAAAGGTTCTTACTCGTTTTGTCATACATGTTATAGTTTTCGATAAAAATTAATGTAAAAGTTATGACTCAAGTAAATTAATCGATTTTACTACCCACTGATATTATAAACTTATATTTTAAAAATAAATTTCCCAAAAAAAATTTGGTAGATATCACCAGTCAGTCTTAAAGGTAAGTAAACGGGCACTAATAAAGTATTAATCACAATTCTAGGATGAAGGTTAAACTGAATAACTGCTGATGCCCGCCCTGAACAATTGATTGCATAAATAAATTTTCATATGTTTATTTTTAAACCATGGTAGTTTACATTTTATAGTTATACCATGTTAAGAGGCTTCTGGAAAGCTCTCAGCATGAAGAATAGAATGGAAATAACAACTAAATTAACAGTTAAATAAACAACAATGTATATGGCCCTCGCCGGACACCCCATCCGTTGCCGACCAAGCATCCCCGCGTATGGCGATGACGAGGCAGTTGTTACGTTGGGCGTAGCGGGGCCGGTCCAAATTTAAAAATTTAAATTGAATAATATAATTATTGAACAGTAATCAACTACGCATGCAAAACCATGTACTTCTTTCTTCAGCTCACCGAATTTGAATTTTTGTCAGTTCTTTAAAAAAGTACGTAACCAACGTTATGAATGTAAATAAAGGATGACTGGGATGAATAATACAAAGAATTCCTGCTAGACGAAAATGTCAATGACGAAGGAGAAATCGTATATTCCGCACCGTGCTAATATGTCGTTAACACATTATTTTACAATTATTTTTCATAATAAAACTACTAAAATATTAAAACAGACTTGATTTATGTTTATGCTGGTCTCAACTGACATTCCAACAAGTAACCGTTCTGTAATTGCCGGGTCACGTCGCGTCGTGCGTTAGGATACCAACGTAACCTGATAATAACCTAATACGAGTACATAATTTAAGGAACTTGGGTTCTTAACCCAGTTTATGTTTGCGTAAAAATAATAGACTCATAAACCAAGCACAGGCGATCATATAATTATAAGAAAAACTAATCAAAACGAAAAAGCAGACTAATATACATATAACACGAAAATTGTGAAATATAGACAAATAGTAAGTAGATAATAATAATCAGAGTAAGGAGGAAGAAATCATTTATTTCGAGTAGAATATTTTTATGTCATTAAGACTGTAATTAAATATATCATTCATTATGTCAGTGTGGTCACGGATTTATTGCAATTATTACAGAGTGAGTATAGAGGAAAATGTTTCAGAATATTTCTAGGCTTCGGAAGATAAGACGTTATATTTTCCCTAGAGGTTACTCTGGACACAAAGAAGTTTACCTTGGATAATAATGCATGACAATTCGTTAAATTATGAATAATTTCTTCAAAAACTATTTGAGAAGAATATTTGTGCCTGTTTTCAACACTAACTTATTACTGAATGTTAAGTAACTCCTGTTGAAGGAAACCAATAAGTGGATAAATACCATCCAATTTAAAGCTAAGAAATTAAAAAAATCGACAGTGAACTGATTCAAAGTTATTGATATTGTGCATTGTAATGAGAGAACCACACAAGAGAAGCGTACCTACTCAAAGTTAGATCCGATGAACGTAAAATTAAGTAATTTAGTTGTATTCTTTTTTTTTTTTTTCGATTGTATTAAAAAGTGAAGTTTTTTGGTTGAGATATCTGGACGAAAAGATCACTATTTTATTATAGGTATTATTTTCTATTGTGGAAACTAGGCGACTATTTTTCCCCGCCGAAAAGTACTATTCGTCCTAGGGCGAAAAGTACTTTCCTAAACAATTATGAACAAAATAATGGATACCATAAACAAATCAAACAAATTATCATGATATTCTTATTATTTGTGTCAAAGCGACATGAAATCGATTACGATCAGAATCTTCAATTAAAATAAATATAATAAATAAAAATTTATTATTTTCTTCTTACAATGGAATAAAAAATAGTGACACACAGACGAAAATTTTTTTCGTACTCGTACGGTTGCCGAACTGGGCTTCGCCTTGTCTTGCAATTTTCCGCAGTCAAACGAAAAACTGCATTTTTCATCCTAGTGTAAAAAAATAACTATTATATTGGCGAAATCTAAATAATTACATACAGTGAATTCATGTGTCTTACCAGTTTCAAGGACAATGGCATTGTCATATGAGATAAAAAGAAAGTTTACTATTAAAGTTTACGCCTAGATCTCGAAAAGTTGTCGAGTTAAGATAGCATTGTCAAGATTGATATCAAAATTCAGCATTTAAAGACAGTTTATTTTTCTGACACCAGACGTTTATATTATCTAAATTTTCCTGAAGACGTAGACAATCACTAAAACTATTGACACCAGCATAAATCTTAAGTCGTCGGCATAAAGGAGAAAATTTACATCTAAAGCATTTACAATATCAATAATACAAATCATGAATAACAAGAGCCCAAGGATGGATCCTTGTGGAACACCAGATGTTGTCAGATATTCGAAATACTTAAACCCGTTAAATATGACATATCCGTCCTGTCCTGTAAATATTTAAATAAATTTATTAAAAAAATTCGATAAACCAAACCGTCTGTCGAATGTCTTCGAAAAATCTATGTAAATACGTCTATTTAAGTTTGCCTGACAATAGAATCAGCTATAAACTGCCTGACAAAATCTAAATTTGACATAATACAACTGCCCTTCATACATCCCTGTTGGGAGGTAGATATTTTATTGGAGACATGAAATAATAACCATATAATAAAATCTCAGAGGCCTTACAGAAGATGCATATAATAGAAATCGGTCGAAAGTTACTAATATCGAATTCATCACCCTTCTTATATACAGAACATACTTTTAACCGTTTTTATAATTCAGTTAGCTAGACACATGTTAAAAATAATGTGTAAGGGTACACCAGCGCAGATGCACAGACCTTTAATAGAAATTGTACTCCATTATTGGCTATCGATCTATCATGATTTGAAGGTGTAATCCAATGCAGGTCGGGGTATTTGCCAGCTGAGTAGTTGTTTCGTTCAAATCATATTTAATTACTCCATTAGAGTCGGTTGTCATTTTTGGTTTGATTTTTTTTTTTTTAGGACAAGTACCTCATTCACATCAAAGTCACGTAAATACATAGTTGAAATGAAACTATGTTCATTTCTTAGCTTATTTACAAAGCTAGGTACAGGTGTATAGGATTTACAAAAGAAGTCAGCGTAAGAATTTTAAGGATATCGGTCGAAGCACAGAGCTCTTGATCGTTGTAGTATATTTAATTCGCGATATTGAACGATCTTTTCTTATTACTTATAAAAGACCCAAATTTTCTCAAATCATTATTCATATCTCGATTTATATTTTCCTAGGCTGTTCTAGTGAAATCTTTATATTATGTATTAATATCAGGAGATTGTACTACTTGCGGTATTTAATTTAATAAAAAATCTGATTTTATTTTAGGTTTCAAAATTTTGAAATCAATAATAAGTTCCTGATCATCTCCACTTCTTTTGTAAGCACACCCGTGTTTTGCTTTTAATTTTATATTTTTTACTATTTAAGAGTTGTACCAAGGAAGATATTTTATCTTGGTATTATTATTAGCAATACATTTGGGGACACAAAGATCAAAAACATCACGAAGTTTATCGTAAAAGTAACTGGTGGCATCCTATAAATTAGAGGAAGTTTCGAGAATGATTAGCAAATTATGAAGAAAATAAAAATTGACTTTCAAAAATAAAAAGTACATTAAAGTCAAGAGGTACAAATATTTATATGTATTTTTAATGCACCCATTCTATTTATACTAAATGTATTGTGGTATACCCGACTTTTTCCGAATAATAAACATATTATTGTTGATGCATTTAAAGGAAATTCTTGAATAATAAAATCTATGAAATATTGAACTATTTATGAAAGTACCAATTTTAACTTTTCACTTTTATGAGTCGCAACTGATATTTATGAAGATTGACTTAGTAGATACCTAACTTTCTTATGATATATTGTACTTGTCTCTTTATCATGTACATATGTTGCAAACATTTATTATTATTTTCATGGGCATCAGCAGGGTCAGTTCCTAGACCCCAAAAAATGGGGGGCCCAAGAAATATATTTATAATAATTATTTTCTCAACATTTTTTTTACACAACACCAGACTTGTGATACATTTTTGTAATCAGAAAAATAATCACTTTCAGAAAATATCAAAAACTACCCCTATTGCCATTAAAAAATAGTGACCTTGACTCCATATCTTTTGCAGGTAACAGTGATACAAATTTCAAAATGACGTCATAATAATGTGAAGAAATGTACCTAATTTATACCCTCAAAGAGCCTATCCACATACTTGCCGCACACTATACAGGGCGTTTCAGAAAACATAGCCAAATTTTAAATGATTTTTTAACAAAAAATAAGTCGAAAACTTCTTACCTTGCTTCGTTTGATACAGGGTGTCGAAAATTAAAAAAAAAAAAAGATTTTTCTAAAAAATGCTTAGAATATTGATTTTGGCACGTTAGTATCATATAAATAGGCGTTTTAAGTATAAACAGTTTTTTTTTATTTCACCAATAGTGTGTGTGTAAGATCGACATACAAAACATTTTTATAGAAAAATATGATACGACACTGTTTTTTATTTAGTTTAATAACTCCTAAGATATTGCTCATTAAAACTTCATAAAATGTATCCGTTATGTTTCTTCCGCACGAAGTACTGTTTTGGAGAAAAATTGAAAAGATAAGTTACTGCTTAATTTTTATTAATTATGGAATGCTATGAATTAAACAAAATTTACAAGTCACTGTTACGAGTTGTCTAATTTATGTGACGTGTTTTGTGTTTTTCTTTTGTTTAATAATATATAAATATAAAAGCTAGTTTAACATACGAAATAAGGAGATGAAACCTCACCCCTGACCCCTATTGCCAACACCCATAAATACTTTTCAGACTTACAAACTATATTTCATAATATTGTTATCTTTTTTTAAAAGTCAGTGATACAGTAGTTTCCCATCAAATTTTTTGGCATACATTGTATTCCGTGTGTTTTCATATTGAACACTACAAAATAAGGATGTAGCGTTAGTGAGCATGGTATACATGGCTGCCACTATGGCAAATTCACGACAATCAGTCAAATTTTGTATCTAGATCTAGGAAACTGTACGAGCTTCCCTATGTAGTAAAATGAAAACACGGTATTAAATTACTATAAAAAAACATATTTACAAAATTTCGTTAATTTGATCAACATGTTTTGGAGATGATTCGGCTCATTTAAAATACCTAGTTTAAATAAATTATTGCATTTTCATCTTTGTTAAAACATAAATATACAGATGTCTTTTATTTGTCTCAACTATGAAAGTCATGTGCTTTTATTTTACGTTTAAATATTTTATTTATTTCCATAAAATATCAGAAGAACCTATAATTAACAAAAATTATTATTAGGCATTAGTTTGAAGCGATATCTTTATTATTTCTTTTTTTTTCTGTAGGAAAATAACTTAAAACTTAAAGTATTTTCATAAGAATAGTAGTTCTTCTAGGCATAGTTTCCATAAACCAGTTGATGAAATCATCACATTGATAAAATTCTGATGTTTGAAAATTAGATAGTAAATAAACCATTGAAAAAGTAACTTTCTTAAAAAAATAAACTTGACTACTGTAGTAAATAACAAAATTCCAAAATTGCTCCGAGGACACAGATTTTACTTTTTGCATACAGAAAAAAATCTATTCAAACGGGACTATCTTGAAATATTTGAAGTTTTGCACGCTTTAATTTCGCTCCGTGTATCATTTTGATGGTAGAAACAATGAACACAATGATTACTAATTTAACAATATTATAAAAACTGAAAACGGAGTGAAAATCAATTAATTAATTCGGAAGTTGTTTATGAGGTTTTGAATTTTAATCATATTTTCCAATTTTGAATCAATTGTTGAGCAGTTTATTATAGTTTATCAATGTTGAAGAAAAAACTTGGAACTAAATTAAATAAAAACAATTTACCTACTTTTTACTACTGAAATAAAAAAAAGAACGATGTACTGGCTTGCATTGTTGCATGGTTTAATTTCATTAAAATCATGTAACACTGGATATGAAAAATGAATAAACTAAATACATCATTCTACATACTATCATTCTGTAATATAGTAATAATAATACAGCATATTCCTTAACCGATTCCTTTATTTTATAAAAAATTAAATACTTTTTAAAGATATTGCTTTTTATGTTTTTATCAACAATTGAAATAAAGACATCTATACAAGTGGAGAGATTTTTTTTGATTTGAAGTGCTGAAAAATTCGACCATCGTGTTATTGAGTGTTAGTCGACTAAATATACCGCTTCCATAAGACTGAATTTAACAATCAAACGTCTTTGAAGGTTCATGTTGTATCCAGACAAAACAAGGAAAGGTAAGAAAAAGAAACTAATAGCAGTGATACCAGTGCCCATCTATGTCATTCACAGATGTGCTCGAATTGCTCAGATACTATAAGAACTCTAATTCAGATATCATTAATGGTAGTAATCGGGCAAAATTAATGCATCTGAAACACTTTTTTAACACATCTAGCTAGCAGGAGACTATTTTCCCGAATCTGCATGCTGAAATTGTTGAAGAAAATTTGTAATGAATGTATGAATGTATGTCCGCCTATAAATAGAGCCATTCACAGATGCATAACATCATTAAATTGTAGTTTTACCATATATATAATTTTCCTTCCAATATAATTGTTACAATGACTTGTTCAAAAGTAAAATATAATTGTAAAATAACGTAGGTACCAAGTCTTACAGTAGATATGTCTTTGAGCAGTTAAAATTAATGGAGAACGGGGAAATAGGCAGTCTAATTTTTTTCTGCTCCAGAGCAGAGCAATTATTGATATTCGAGGTAGTTCCACTAACTATATTACCTAAATAAAAACTTGCAGATTTTTTTATTGAATCAATTATTGTATTACATATTCTAAACTGAAGCCGTATTGAAATGAATCCTAAATAATCAACTATATACTACATATTGTCCATTTTTGTTATTAGGTTTCATCTAATTAAAAATATTTGTTCACATCTTTGCCTTTCCCAAACATTTTACGATTGTTATTATTCTTTAAAATGACTAGCATTTACAATGGAAAACGAAATAAAATAGCTTTGTCTGAATTAAACATTAGCAAATCCTATAAATAATTCAGCGGTTCTTTCACTTGTAAATACATTAACTGTTTTAAATAATGGAAACATTTTTATGAAATCTCAAGTAGGCATCTGAAATGAAAGTCTAAAATTAGTAGGAGTATCACCATCTATTGGCCGATTTATAAAAAATCCTCCTCTAAACTTAAATACATGGACAGTGAATATTTATTTCTATACAAATAAAAAAATATATATTTTTTTGTGTGGTACACAAGATACATTATTTTCATCTTATGCTTGTCAAACATCTATTGAATTCTACAACAGTCATCGTGTTCTTTACAAAGGAAACTTATTTTAAGGGATCAGAGTTATACACGTTTTCTACATCCCACATGTTAGGCTATTAATAATCAAAATTGTGTTATGTTTTCTCAATGCAATCATTAGCGCTTTATTTTATGATATAAAACAAAATACTTATTTAATTTTAAATCAAATGTGCCCGTAGTAACATCGAAACTATTACAAAATTAGTTTGTTTATTAGTCGAACTTTAAATAGAATTAATTTTCAGCAGTTAAAATTTATGTTTGAGTAACTAGCCATACAAATTTACACGATTCTATTTTTGTCCAATCCGTCACTCTCATCTACTACTGCTAAACAATACTGACGTTGACATACCATTATTGTCAACAAAAATACAAAAGGTCTAAAGACTAAAACTATATTCATTGATACAAAGGTGGGAAACATTTTATTTTTAAATTCTCGTGGAAATTATATAAAAATAATCATATAAAGTTGCTTACTTGGTGCCTTTTAAAACGCCTAAAAATTACTAATTTAACTATAAGTATTTGGTGGTTATTGACAGTAAGTTTTCTTTTACTCAAAAAAACTTAATATATAAAAATTCGAAATACACAATACAATTTTTATCTTCAGAACTTTAGTGTGCGTCAATAAACTAGGAATTACGGTGTTTTATTTTAGTTTTTAGCACATACTTTAGTGATGAGTAGACAGGAAAATAATACAAATTTTTCTATTTGCTATCATGGCATAATTATCCAATTTAACAAATAGCACGTGAGCGCCTTGTGTGTTACATAAAGTCAATAAATTATCCACTTACTTCCTCTATGTTGAGCTTGGTCCGGACGATCTTACGTCGGACCGTCTGCTCGTAGGTTTCCTCTATTGTTTCAGCCATTCTTCACGCAAATTCTTCACTAAAATCTCACACGATAAGGGACACACCGGCTACTGCCGTTGCTTCGGTTTCGACCTAGTCGCTATGCTAACGCGTTGAAGACTAAAGTAACTCGGAGCTAAATTTACTTTTCTTCGTCGGACGGAAGTTTAACTATACCATGTCCTACTATATTTTCATTAGTCTAGCGACGACAGTGTGCATAATGACATGACTGAAAAAAAATACTAAAGTCTAGTAATATTCTTTGTCAATGAACCGATATATAAACAAGTCTAGATTGATTGATTATGATTATATAGTGTTAATATGAAGTGCCGATGATTAATATGAAGTTATTATTTTTAATTCTCTAGTCCCAAGCTGTCAAGGTATATTATTTGGAACAATAGCTTTTTGTGAAAACGCTTTTTGCTCAAAAATATATATTTGTGTAATATATAATTCACATTCATAGAAATTAAAAATATATACACACAAAAATGATTAGGCAACATCTATTATATATATGCAAATCAAGTGCTTCAAGGCACTGTAGCTTTTGCTGTTCATGCAGGTAGAATCAATTAATTCTCATATTTATTTTACACTTGCTACTACTTTTAAATATCGCACCTGTTAACGTATTTCTCTCTTACATTTACATTGCCGATATAATATTTTGTATACAAATTTTTGGTGATTTAAGACCGACTAGTGAATGAAATGCGTAGGAGTAAGCTCCCCAAAGATAAACAAACAAACTTCAAACTAGCCGTAAATTAAATTTTTCACGTAAGGATACATTTCCAGAGTTTTCAAATTCAGTGTTTTTGTATAAAAAACATATTTCACTCATTTATTTCAACGGTAAGCGCTACTGTGAATTATTTCGAATCATAGAACACGACTAGTGTTCTATTTGTTTCTTCATTATCAATTTGTTTGTTTTAATTAATTATTATTTACTTTCTGCGAATATAAAATTACTTGCCTGTTATAGTATAGGTACAAAAAAAAAAAAAACAATCAATTCATATTTAAGATGTATATTTTTATATAAATTGTCATAAAGTAATTAATTAATAATAATTTAATAACTACACCTTTGTTAAATCATGTAGCAACATTCTGTTTATCGTTTTCTTGTTATTATTTAATTCAATATTAAATTAGACAATAATGTTAAATGAAATTTATATGTATGTTATTTAATATTATCATAAATAATTAAGGTATAAAACATTTAATGACGAATCTTCATTCCTTTTAATATAAAGATAAAAATTATCAATTTTTTATACGTATACTGAAATGTGAAATCTAGATTTACCAAAAAAATATATGTTAAAAAATAATGCAAATAAAAAACAAAATAGTTTGAAAAAATGTGTTTATACAGGGTGATTCAATTTGAGTACTGAATCTTTTAACAGTCGATAGATCTCGACAAAATAAGGTTATTTTGTGGCATAAGCTTATTTTTGTGGGACACCTTCGTATGTAAACAATTCGTGGGTAATGTGCATGTGTCTAGGTCTAATGCACTGTTTCAATTTATATAAAAAAAATATTCTATTTCTCTCTTTCTCCACTTCTACCAATATTCATACGGTTGAGTTTTAAATTTCGATATATTTGAAACGCAATAAAGTTTATTTGTCTGCTTTTATTAAACTACACCTAAAAACAAAAACGTATAACCAAAAAGGACGGAACGCTCATATATATATATATATATATATATATATATATATATATATATATATATATATATATATATATATATATATATATATATACGGATTATCTACGGATTGTCTACGGCTAGCGCCGTCTCTCCTTACCCAGCTTCCAGTTTCTTCTGTCATAGCATATATTCTCCTCTAAATTTCTTAATTCCATCGCTTGATTAACGTCCTCTCCCCAACTTCTTCTCGACCTTCCTCTCTTTCTTCTCGATGGTGGTACCCACTCTAATATTTTTCTTGGCATTCTTTCCTCATACATTCTCTTTGCATGTCCGAACCATGTCAATTGTTTCCTTGTTCCCAATTTCCTCCGATATATCTCTCTCGAAGTTCATATCCCTTCTAATGACTTCATTTCTTACTTTTTCGAGTCTGGATCGTCTGCAGCTTCTTCTGAGAAAGTCCATTTCTGTTGACATTAATTTTTTTCTATTGTTTTGGCTTAGATTCCACACTTCTGCGCCATATGTTATAACACTCTGGACAATGGTTTTGTAAATACGCATTTTCGTTTCTCTCCTGATGTCCTTTTCCCATAAAACTGAATTTTATACTCCAATAGTTTTTCTGCCTTTGTTTATTCTTTCTTGGACCTCATCCATACTCGATCCTTGTTTGTTGAAGAGCACTCCTAAGTATTTACATTTTTCGACACCTTTCATCGTTCCTTTATCCAAAGGTAAGTTGTTACATTCGTGGTTTCCTGTAATCAAGTAATCGCATTTATTTAAGTTCATCGTGAGTCCGGCCTTTTCATACTCTTCTTGTAGCTTTCTAACCATATAGCTCAAGTCTTCTTCATCCTCCGCAATTACTACTTGGTCATCAGCAAAATAGAGACTATAAAGGGTGTCGTCCCCTACGTGGACTCCCATGCTCTTACACTTACGCGTCCACCCTGTTAGGGCTTGGTCCAAATAGATTTTAAATAAGGTAGGAGATAAGCAACACCCTTGTCTCAATCCCTTGGTTGTGTAAAGAGACTCAGTTACTGATGTACCAATTTTAACTGCAGCAGAGTTATCTTTATAATAGAATTGGGTGGCCCGGATTAAGGCAGGTGGTATATTCAGTTTTTCCACTTCTCTCCCCAACTGTGATAATGGGACATTGTCATATGCTTTTTCCAGGTCAATAAGAGCTATATGTGTTTCTTTATTTCGTTGAGTCCGCTTTTCTAATGCTATTTTAAGAGTAAAAAGGTTTTCAACGATGTGATGTAAAAATGAAAAACGAACATTTTTTGTAAGTACTTCCCTATGGCTAATTGCATCCGTTTTCATTTCATTGAGCATTAAGTACAAAATTCACAATTAAACTTAAAAAAATAGAGGTTTCTTGAAATAATTCATTAGAAAAAAATTATAATAAGTGCTCCACATGTTACCCCTTTTGATTAACACACGTCTCTATGTGCTTTTGAAATGAGGTTTCTACTGTTCCTAAAATTGCCGGTGGGATAGATCTAAAAGAAGTTATTATCCTTTCCTTCAAATTTTGTACTGTTGTTGGTGTGTCTTTATAAACAATTTCCTTCACGTATCTCCATAAAAATAAATCCATTTTTATAAGGTCTGGGGATCTAGCAGGCCATTTAGTGGGTCCATTTCTTCCAATCCATTGAAATGGGTAGGTATTATCTAAGTGGTCTCTAACTGCATTTAAATAATGTGGTGGAGCACCACATCCTATTTCGAATCCTTTTAGGAAGATTCACCAATAATTGTGGCAGATACTTTTCCCGAAAATGAAGATAAATAGCTCCTGTCAATGTACCATCAAAGAAATGTGGCTCTATTACATGTACCATCTGTGCTGGTTTCAACTTGCCTAAAAAAGTGAAGATTTTCCGAAGCATAATAATGGAAATTGTGCCAATTAACAAATTCATTTTTATGAAAAGTTGCCTCATCAGTGAATAAAACATAACTGAAGAAGCTGACATCTTGCATTTTATCTCTGGCCCAATTACAAAACTGTAGACGCTTTTGAAAATCGTCATCAGATAGTTCCTAGTGCATTTGAATATGATATGCATGAAACTTATTTATTTTTAAGATTCGACCAACAGACTTATTGCTACTAATGGGCTCATTTCTCTCTGACTAATATGGGGATTCTCAACCATTGCCAGCACCACAATAAACTCATTTTCTTCATTCACAACGCGTTTTATTCTTTCACTTATTTTATATTCGACATTTCCAGTTTCCACAAATCTATCGAGAAGGTTTTGGAAGCTGCTGACATCAGGAATCCTTCTTTCAGGATACTTTTGCTTATAAATTCTATTGGCAATTTATATCTGACTCGTCCAAAACAAAAGTCATGTCTACATGTTCCGCTTTATTAAAATTCATTTTGTTAAACTTGAAATATTTTAAATTTAATGCAAATGATATCTGACGACTGATAAATGCGATAAATGTTCATTTGTACAAGACAATTTATACTAAACTGAGGTTTTATTGCTTGTGGAATAACGAAAATAGCAAAAAAATTTACAAAAAAAACCATTACAGTAACGAACCAGTTAAATACTATTTACCCACTTCAATGGATTGGAATAAATAGTCCCACTAAATTGCCTCATTTCAAAAGCGCATAGAGACGTGTGTCAATCAAAATGGGCAACATATGGAGCACTTATTATAATTTTTTAGAATCCATGATTTATTTTGAAACTTTTATGGCACTTGGTGTTCGATAGCATAATAAATGTCGTCGATAAAAGAAATAAACCGATATAAACTGAAACATCAAAAACGGTGAAGATTTGGAACTGAGTCTCATTAGTAAACTACCATTATTTTAACTTATTCTATTGATTTTTAAAATTTTGCAGAAAAAAATCTCACCCAGTAGGTATAGTACTTTATTTCCTCTACTTATCAGTCTTATCCCAGATAAGTATAAGACGCATTATCTGTAAACAACTACATTCGAAACTGCCAAAATGAATACTAGATTATAGAAAGGTAATGTGTACATTGTTCATTACCCAACATCACATAACATGCCATTTAAATTTTGTCTAAGACATTTTTTTTTAAGAACTAATAACCTACCAAAATTTGAAACATTTTCCTATGATATGATGATTTAGCAACCAGTTGAATTTTCTTAAATTTAGTGCCTTAATAAGGGCAAAATGGGGGGCTGAATTTTATTTTATGAGTAATACCCGATTTCGACAGAAGTCACAATATGGGGATTGTAAACTCTTACGAAGAAGGGGTATATATGTCAGTGTCAGTTTCCATTATACAAATGTATCCTACCTAAGACTTCTAATGGTTAAGTTTGTACCAATGAAAGTAGTGAATTTAAGTGTCTCCCCTTGAAAATAAAAATTTTGTTCAGTTTAATCAAAATGGTATTAACCTAAATGGACTGTTTTGTGTGGCAGGGTAGCCTACATAAAACATAATAAATATATTTGAGAACCATTCTAAGCATCAACCTCTTTATTTCCCGATAGTAAGAGTACTTCTGGACTTATATTCATTACTTCATTGTAACAAAACAAAATTATTAGAATGATTTAGTTCTTTGCTTTTAAGATAAAATTATAAATTATGTATATGTATAACCAAGTCGTCATAAGAATTTGTAAATATTTATACATGGAAAATATTGTATTGCGAATTTATCTATTTATTTACAATGTAAAATTTGACCATGTCATTCATCACTCCCTTTCAGCTTTGATCTCTAAAAAAAGTTTTGAAAAATGTTTCATGTTAGTTACTTTAAAAACACGAGAGCTTTGGCCGATGAACAAATTAGAGATATACTAAAAATATGTGTCAATAACTTCCGGTCCAATAAAAGTTTGAACTGAAATATTTCAAATACATTATTATACAGTGGAGGATATAGAGCCGCCGCCCCCCAGATCCCGCGGAGTGGGGTGGCTACCACTAAGCGAGGCCCCAATCATAGATACACGTAGACTAAAAAATATTTGTGTATATTGTTGCATAAATTGAAAAGAATTTTATAATTTTTATAATACATTCATTAAATAATAATTAGATTTCATTGTAACATTTTAAGAAAATATTCAATGTTTTTATACAGAAACTATTATTTACAAATACTGCAAATCATTTGCTGTGTAAAGTGCCTACAGATACACGTAGGTGTACGTCTTAAGAGTCAAGGGACCGCTCTGGCGTTTACGCCGCCTCGGACAAAAAACAAATTGCCGCTCCTTTTAAAGTTATTTTTTCTTAATAAAAGATGGTTTTAATTTGCAATAAAAACGTATATTTAAAAAGAAAGAAATATTAAAACTTAACATTTGGTACAAAACAGTATAAATTAAAATAAAATAGAGTTGCAGTACCTATAGATACCTAGTTGTTATATTTTAAAAATATTTACTTAGTTTTACACATACAGGGTCCAATTTTACCGCTATTATGATTTAATATTTTCTCTCACATACCTAAAACCTAAATAGAAAACAAAGGTAGATACATAGAACCACAGTAATACATTGTTTGTTTGAGTTATAATCAGAAGAATATTTTTCTGAAAATTTTCAGTTTTCTTAGCGGGAAGTTAAAAAGTTTTAAATGGCGGTCCCCTGTATACACTTAATTAAAATTGGTTTTTAAAACCTACTGCTTGTGTAAAATATTATTGAATTTAGATTTTCTTAAAAAATCCAGGGCAACTACTATTCGCTATTTGGGCGGAGGCGCCGTGATTACGTGACCCTTGAGAATGGGAAATTGCTGCCTTTGGATTGGCAAATAAGATCATTTTCGTACTTGGTTTTGGGAATTGCGCTGTTTATCATAGGTGTATAGTAGATGGTTAAATCAAAAATCCTAAATTACTTATTAGTAGTAGTAGGCGTGAATTCTGATTAGAGCGTTCTTTGGTCTAGGGCAGAGCTGACTAGTAGTTAACTACAATTGTAGTTAACTACAATTTAACTACTAACTACAAGTACTTATAAGGTAGTTGTGAATACACTAGTATTTTTTGAGTACCCGCTACTCAAACTACTTTTTAAAAGTAGTTAAACTACTAAAGTAGTTGCAATTAGCTCAATTTGTATTATTTCCTTAACTTAACCCCCCACCTACAATAATAAACTTTCAGGGGACGTTATCACCACGTTATTTAACTTTAAAGAAAAGTGAAGAGAAAATTTTAACAGTTAAGTTTAAGTTAACCTGGCGAGTGGCGACGAAGGCGTACAAACGTAGCCCTAAGAATATTAAATAATAATTAAATGAATTAAAGAGGTTGCAAATGGCAACAATGTGTAAAAATGAACTGTAGATGTAGGGTAGGCTAGGCTGTGTGTTGGGTTATTTGCACACCGACACACCAACGTAGAAAAGAATTTTGGGGCATTTTGTCACGTCGCATATTGACTGGCTAGGCTGGCAGTATTGGCATTCATTATACAAATTATAAGTACAGTTTAGACTTTGCGGTTATATAACATGACAAAAAAGGCCTTCAATGTCTTAAGTACACAAGTTCTAATGACCTAATTTGTGCTGTGCAACTGCAAGTGTAAAAAAGTGTACCTACAAAAAGTAGTTGTAAATGTAGTTAAAAGACACGTAGTTAAACTACTTTCTCAATCAAAGTACTCGAGTACTTTTCAACTTTAATAGCATTTACCATGAGTACTCAGTAGTTAGTAGTTAACTACTTTTTCAAAAGTAGTTTATGCAGCTCTGGTCTAGGGGAAGCTATCATTCGTACTGCGTATTGGAAATGTATGGATGATTTGCCGACGCTGACCCCTGGATATACACGTGCTTGGCACAGTACTTACACAGTTGAAAATATGATGTAACATTTTACACCAAATTGACATCTCCCGGGGTACATATAGGAACACGCCAATTAGGTGTATCCTAGATATCAATGATACGAGGTAAAATTTTACCGTTATTTATGCATAAAATGTTTACACCTTTGAATTGTAAAATTATACGTTATTTTTGATTAATTTGTACACTTTATAATTATTAAAAATGTAAAACGCATATATTCTAAATGGTAATATTCTTGAAAGATGGAAAATACATTAATTTTAAACAAATTTCTGCAAAAATGTGAAAATATTATATATTTTATTAAAGGTAAATGCCGCATTTCAGATAACTTAGTTAATTGTACACTATATGGAGTGCAAGATGCGTTTTGACATTTGAACTAAAAATCTGTAGAATGGAATAACTAGATATATTTAAGCCATTCTTTTTTCCTTAATAGATTATTTTTTTAATTTCTACCCTACCCTTTTTAATCAAAAATGGTTTTCTTATTGTTTTCTGAGTACAATGGTAAATATCAGCCCGAAAATTATTAAACGCTCAATACAAAGTGTTTATACACGTGCCGACCAATGTCAGATTGTTATTGGGGGACATTTTGAGGAAATACATTAAATGTTATTTTTTTTTTTTGGCATTAGGCCATTAGCCATACAGCCAGACACAACATGGTGATATAGAGTTCTACCTACGTCTAACCTATACAAAAAGAAAGAGAAACAAATTTATATTTGAAGACAGACGAGGGAAAAAACAAGGACACACGCTTGTCGTCCTGGGGTCTATCAGGACATTGTTTTTATTATAACAAACAGTTTTAGAGGACCACTTTAGTATAAAGGTTTAAAGACACAGTGAAACAACAAAGGATACAAAACTAACCTATGCTGAATACTTTTCAAAGTCACATTTCTGTTTCAACTAAAAAACTGATAACGCAGTCAAACACTGTTTTACTATTGAGACTAAGTAGAGAAAGTATATTAAACGGAGACTGAATATTGCAATTCATAAGATTGTTATACAATTTGTTGCTAGTTGCTTTGTAAATGTTAATGGTTGTTTAAAATTATATTATGAATATTGTGCTGTGAGCTGCAGTTGTAGAACATAAAGAAAAACAGAAAAATGAGAACATATTGCATAAGTCATAACTCTCAAGAGTAAATGAAGAAGTTTTACAAAAAAAATTTCGATTGAAATTTGCGGAAAAAGTTGAAAGTCAACTATTATTTTTTAAACAATTTGTGAAATATTTGCAAAATATGTTTTTTTAGAATCAGGTGGAAAATGTATTGACAGATTTAAAATTTCATCAAAAATTATTGCTTTTCTATAAATTTATACAGTTTTGAAATTTTATTTTAGAATGGAAATGGGGCGAAAACTGCATTCGCTGAAACCGCAAGTCAGGTCGTTATGGAACATAACGAAGTGTCTTAAAAATACGACGCGTCATTCCAGCCCTGTTGAAAAATAATGGAAACGGCCGCCAAACGACGCACTACGACACGGGCAAAAAGCCAACCATTTAAGCCAACCAATTTGAAAATACACACAACCAAATTACCCAAATAATGAAGATCATGACTGCGTCGAAAATACAATTTTGCAGATATAAGGTCATAGATTCCAATTTCCTATGACGCGACAACAAGTTCTAGCAACCATGACCACGCCCGCGGAGTTAAAAAAAGCTTATCAGGACTTGCAAACAAGGAAGCGCCGGGACTGGACAGTATCGATCATAAGCTACTTAAGAATCTGTCGAAAAAGGGTAACTTACTCACATCGCCAATGGCATTCTGCGTCTGCAACACTGGCCTAGCCAATGGAAGAGTGCGCTGGTGTGTCCTTTCTTGAAGCAAAACAAAAATCCAAGGACGACTTCTAGTTATCGTTTAATATCTTTACTATCGGCGATATCTCAGCTGGTTGAAAATATTGTCCTGAAGCGCTAAACACCGCCCAGGACGATCTTAATATCAACGACGATTTTCATTCAGTTAGGTTTCAAGAAGGGATTCAGCACGATTCAACAGATAGATCGTCAGGATCGTCAATGAGTACAATCTCGACAAGAGCACCGCCATGGTGCTCTTAGGTATTGAGAAAGTATTCGATACTGTCTGGTTGCCCGGTATCATATATAAACTACACCGGTATGACTTTTCAGGCAACCGATACACTCTTACTTGCACGGCCGAAAGCTGCAAGTAAGAGTGAACAAAACTCTATCAATACAGAGGGACATGACAGCCGGCGTTCCGCAGGCGTCGGTCCTTGCGCCAAAATTATATAACATAATATACTTGTCCGACTTTAGGCATTTCCCGAACACTAGCTTGCGATGTACTCCGACGATACCGCCATGTACTGCCACAGCCATTATGTTCAGGTTACTTGGCAGTTGTTTAAGGGCCCGCAAGGTACGGTCGTCGGCGTACTATGCCAAGTGGAAAGTGATGGTGAACATCGCCAAGTCGGAGGCTATTGTTATCATTAGAAAATTTACTATTAATAAAAATATTACACCCATTTCGATGCCGTGTAGCCAAATTGAGACGAAACAGGATATGAAATATTTCAGGCGCAACTTAAGGACTTTATTTCAGTAAGCATGTAAATGAGACAGAACGCAAAAATCTATGCCCTGTGCAGGGGGGAATAGCAGACTAAACAGGGATAATAAAAAATTGCTTTATATGATGAGAGTGCCGCGATCGCGACGACGTTACACAAATTGCAACTACTAGAAAACCAATTTCTACTCCTCATAAGTAACTTAACACGATATACCCGCATAAGGGAACTACGAGAACTTTGCAACGACACTGTACCCATAGTGGATTATATCAGAAACATCTCTCAAAGATTTTACGAATTTAAACTCTGACAGTCCGCCAACCGCCAACATCACACAAATAATGGAGCATAAGGCGCATTTTCTCATTAAACACAAATTATCATACCATACGTTACCAATTTTTAGGCAACCCCTTTAGATACGCCCCTCCCATAAAAAAAGGAAGGACACGTCTCGATATAAAAGGGGCATCAAAATTCAAAAACTTTTCACCTTTCTCTTCTTTTCTTTTTGTTCATTTTTGTTGTCTAAATTCCCCTCAAAATTTTATTTCAAATTATAAAATAACCAGTAAATTGAGCTGGACATTCCCGCTCCCCCAATTTGGTATCGTTTTAAAGCGAGTTTTTTTTACTGTGACCTAACAACTGCCCTGTCGCCACCAAACGCGGGGTTGCTAAGTCGGCAACGGACGGGGTGTTCGGCGAGGGCTTATTACATTGTTGTTTATTTAATTGTTAATAAATCTGTTTTGATTTGATTCTGAAAAAAAATATTTTGCAAATATTTTATAAATTGTTTAAAATATAATAGGCGAGACTTACTTTGTTTCGCAAATTTCAATCGCAATTTTTTTGCAAAACTTCCTCATTTACTCTTGATAGTTCTGCCTTAAAGTATCGCCTGGGTCTCATGCTCCAATACTAAGATATGACATAGTCTAAATGTCACCAGCCGCCACTCCTTCACATATTTGACGCATTCGCAAAAACTTAAAATCATACTTCTCGTGGTGTATAATATACGAAAATGTGGTATTTAAGGTTGTTTCAAATCCAAAAAATTGTGAAGTTTACTCATTAAATGAATGTGCTTTTTACAATATTGGATGGTGTTTAATTTTACACTAAAATGTGTAAATCTTTACATCAATTTTACAATATTTTCAGTGAAAAATGAGAATAATGTTTAATTTTAAACTATGTAAATTTGGAATTGATATCTCGTCTCGGTTGTAGCAGGACAGCGATCTCGTTGATAAGAGGAAACAGCACAATGAACTAGTGCTAGTGTTAGCACTAGGTTTTCGACGTTAAGCAGCTGGTCGTCGAGCGGTAGCGAAAGAAATTCGGAAGTATCATGAAATCTCACAGTCGTCCTCGTGGTGGAAATAAGCTGACGGGCAGACTCGTAAATGTGTTTAGCCAACACCACCTATTTAGGGGTGGTGTTGGTTTGGCACTATTATTGTGTCATCAGTTTAAGAAAGTCTCATGAAAGCAGTCAGACTGGCAGCGAACGGGATGTCTCGGGAAACTTTACAATCACTGATGGTAAGTATCCGACTACAATATAGACACTTTTTATTACAGTATTGATAAAGCAGAGACAGAAAATTTAGAATATGCAATCTAATGTATTTGTGCTTGAAACAAAGTTTTATTTTGAGATTGTTCACTGATTGTCAAAGCACTAACAGTAATGTAGATTTAATTCCTTAATCTAAGCTCATCTGAAAGTCCATAGATGAGAAAGAATAAAACAGATGCATTTTGCTTGCAAATAGTGTTACCATCCGTTCTCTTTTCCCCGGACACCATCCTCTTTTTTAGGGCGTCCGGGGACATCGGGGGAGATTTTTGTCTGTGTCCGTTGTTAATAAAAGGTCCAGTGTTTCATAAAATTAAATCTGCTGTAATGCTTTTTTACTGAAATAAATTAACATCAATAGCAACTGCAACTCTTCTTAGTCGTCTTTCCCAACCTTTAAGGTTCATGTGATAATTTATTAGTAAGTAGGTATATTTTTTGTAAATTAATCCGCTTTTATTACATATTTTAAGTACATAGTATTATGATTTTTTTTATTTCCTCCGTTGGTTTTGTAATAAGTATTTTCACATTTTAAGATATTTTCGAGGAGATTTTAGTTTATTTATTTATATATGAAAATTCAAGTCTTATATTTTACCTCATGTTTTAAAATATTTTTATTAATGTTGATTTCTTAAAGTGCATTGGTTTCGCAATATTTGTATACGTTTTTTAATATCAAATTTAAAATATATTTGTAAACCTTTCATAAAAGTATTTGAAGAAAATTTTTCACTATTTATTTGTTTTTGCATACGCCCGGGGTCGAGAGCAAAATGTCCGGGGTTTTAGACATTCACGTTCTAGATTTAAAAATTTTGAGCTAGCAACCCTATTCGCAAATAATGACACACAACACTCTCACACGCTACTAACATTACTATCTGAATGAATACTACTGACTTCAACTTCGTACTGAGTGACTATACTTTCTTCAATCAGAGTTGGTACAAAATTTTATATATTTACTACATCGAACTGAAAACTAATCTCGTCTTGGCGCATTCTGTAACAAGGGGTTTAAAATATTACATAAAACATAAAATAACAATTATTTTGCATGATAGCATTGATAACAATTTTAATATGAATCTGACTATTATATTGAAATTTAAATTTGTTAATGGAGATAAAATTTTACAATAGAACACATGGAACAATTTTTGACGGTTAACTGTTTTCAGCATATGTAGTTTTCGCTTTTTGCCATTGTTAAGGTTTGCTTTGATTTCGTTTATTTCTAAATTTAATCTTTCTTAAAAATCTGGTATACCCTTTCTTAAAAATCTGAAATACTTAATCTCATTTCAATCAGTCATACAATTAATCAAAATGGAATTTATTGCCCGAAAGAATACAAATTCCTGTTGAAAAGTTGAAAAAAATGATAATAAATAGGTAAGAAAAAAGACAAACATATAGTGCAATATACGTATACACATATGCACAGGGTCATCATGCAAAAATGTCCTTTTTTGGAACAACTTCATTATTTTTTATGTGACCTTTATTAATTAATTTTGTTAGCAGAATCCAAATTTTGAATCAAAAAAACAATTTCGCATCGCGTTTAAGGAATATGACATCTTACTTTGTTTTTTAAATAGAACACTCTGTATATATTAAAATAATTCAATTTCAATTCAATTTTAATTTTGAGGATTGATTGAAATTTGGGATACCCTATGTACTATAGGTAATAGGTATCCTATGTACTATAGGTATAATAAGCAGCACTTTTTGACATAGAAGTGATTTTTTTTTCACTTCCGGTTTCGCCGGAAGTGACACTAACTTTCGATTTTTAAATAGAACACCCTGTATGTTATTGCATTTTTGAATTCTGCATAATTTTTTGATTCCAACGATACCAAATAAGTGACATTTCAAACGTCAATATTTTTTATAATATAATTTTTAGTTTTCCATTTAAGTGTGCCATGACGGTTCCAATTTATTCTAAATGATCCGTGTAATGCTAAAAAAATCGAAATCCCGTCAAGAATACTAAATTACGTAATTTATGAGCAAATAAAGTTCATCAAAATAGTTTTTAGGGAAAAACTCAATTTTTTCAAATGGAACCATATTAGTACCATGGTACCATTTATTAGTTTAATAAGGAATTTATTCATATGTCGTATTAAAATGTGCGATAAATACAATCAAAATTACAGTTAAAAGAAAATAAGAAAATAAAATTTTGATCTAACTAAATGTTAAGAAGTAACTAAGGTGGCTTTGAAAACAATGAAATATTTAGCTTGTCAAACATTTGTTGGTTTACCGGTGTTTTTATTGTGTCTTTAAAAATTGTTTAAAATTCTTGTTAATTGTGTTCAAAATGCCGCAAATTTATACAAGAGATGAAAAAGTGGGCATGTTAATTATTTATGGGGAATGTAGAAAAAATGCCGTTGTGGCTAGACACCTTTATGCCGAACGATATTCTGATAGACAATGTCCAGCGAGAAATTATTTTAATTGTCTTGAAAATCAATTCCGAAGTGAGCCCAAAGAAAATTTCATTCTTGACGAAGGAACGGAAATTAATGTTTTGGCTCGAGTAGAAGTTGATAAAACTGTTTCTTTAAGGTAAACTGGGTTTGAATTGAAAATCAGTCACCAAACAGTAAGCCGAGTTTTGCACAAATACCACTATAAATCTTTTAAATACCAATTGCACCAGCACTTGTACGAAAATGAATACGAATGTAGGATGGAATATTGCAACTGGATTTTGCAGAATAACGTGCAGCCAAACAATGATTTTTTGGGAATGATTTTATTTTCGGACGAGTCTAGGTTTACAAATTTGGGATTATTTAACCGACAAAATACAAAACATTAGTCACAAGAAAATCAAAATTTATTACGGGAGGGTAACTTTCAAGTGCGGTTTGGTTTCAATGTTTGGCTTGGAATAATCGGTAGTAGAATCATTGGTCCAATAATATCTGAAAGACCCCTATCTGGTGCCAGATACTTGGTATTTTTGCAAAATGAAATTAAGGACAGTTTAGCTAAATACCTTTCCATTTACGACAGGGAATGTATTTCCAACAAGATGGCGCTCGTCTCCATAATTCAAGGATAGTAATTGATTACCTTCAACGAAGATTCGGAGAAAACGTAATTTCGACGAATGGTCCTGTGAGGTGGTCTCCAAGGTCACCTGATTTAACACCCATTGATTTCTTTGTTTGGGGTCATTTAAAAAACGTTGTCTATGAAACCGCCGTTACAACCCGTGAAGACCTGGTGCTACGAGTAAGACGCGCAATTAATAGCACAACGGCTCAGCAATTGGTGAACGTTCCTCGAGAAACAGCTATGCGAGTTCAGAAGTGCATTGACGTTAATGGACAGCAATTTGAACAACTGTTGTAATGTTTTTTGTTCATTTTTTGTATTCCAAAGCCACCTCATGTATAACGAGGTAATTAGAACAAAATTGTATTTTCTTATTTTTTTTAGCTATAATTTTGTTTGTATTTATCGCACATTTTAATACGATATATGAATAAATTCCTTATTAATTGTACTGATAAATGCTACCACGGTACCAATATGGTTCCATTTGAAAAAAATGAGTTTTTTTCCCAAAAAATCATTTTGATGAACTTTATTTGCTCATAAATCACGTAATTTAGTATTTTTGATGGGATTTCGATTTCTCTAGCATTACACGGGTCATTTAGAATTAATCGAAACCATCATGGCACACTTAAATCGAAAACTAAAAATTATGTTATAAAAAATGTTGACGTTTGAAATGTCACTTATTTGGTATCGTTGAATTTAGAAAATTATGCAGACCTCAAAAATGCAATAATCTACAAAGTGTTCCATTTAAAAATTGAAGTTAGTGTCACATCCGGCGAAACCGGAACGGAAAAAAAATCACTTGTATGTGAAATAGTGCTGCTTATTATGTATATAAGATATCCCAAATTTCAATCAATTATCTTTAAAAAAAGGGGGATGAACCATGATCCTGTTACACCCGGTATATTATGTTACCTCAAAAAGTTTTTGAGGTATTTGGATTTTGGTATTAAAATATCGTTAATAATTTTGTTAAACGTCGTCGTTGCCTTTGAAAACAAAATAGCTGCATTTCTGAAATAAAGATGCTCGTTAAAGTAATGTTCTTCGAAAATTGGTTAATTCTTCGTCTTCTTTTCAAAGGCAACTACATTTAACAGAATCATTAACGATATTTTAATACCAAAATCCAAATATCTCAAAAAACTTTTTGAGATAACATTACACATGTTGATATTTTTTAAATCAGAAAAATTAGGAGAATCAAAATATTTTAAAATATATAGGGTGTTCAATTTAAAAACAGTAAAATGTTATATTTCTTAAACAGAATGCACAACTGTTTTTTTTTATTCAAAAGTTCGATTCTGGGAAAAAATTCCTTAATGAAGGTCTACACCTTTTTGGTAACATCAAAAATAACCAAGTTATTTCAAAAAACGACATTTTCGCATGATGACCCTGTACATATACATGTATATTATTTAAATTAAAATATATCTTCAAAGTAATCTTGTAAATTATAATAGGGTTTAACAATAAGTAGGTACATTATTTACTGCAATTCTGATATCTCCACTGGAGATTATAATATAATTCGGTAAGTGATTAAACAATTTAAGATCATTAGTAGACAATGTTGGATTTAATTTCATTTGTTACAATATCTTTTTTATTTGAAATAACAAATATTCACTAGATAAAATGGTCTACAGAAAAAAATTCTTTTTAGAAAATTTGTTTTTTTTTTGCTTAAATTTGTTTGCTGCTTAAGTAATGCTTTTCTTGGATAAATCTGGCTTACTTTAAGTGCTTGTTTGCTTTTTTATTTATGCTCTTTTATCTTGTCTTTATTTATAACAACTTTAGAGCAAAATTGTTACTAAGGTTTCGTATTAAGCAAAATAAAAACAATACTATGTAATATTTTATACAACACAATAAACATGTTGGTTCTTAATGAACTTTCTCAATTCTTAAATTAACATGTTGAACGATATAAATGGCATTTTATAAACTTCTTATGGAGTTATTAATTTAACTAGTTAAAAAAAAGCCTATAATTTTCACTGAAAACGTTCCAAAAAAAATTTTTTACCACAATTCTTAACTGTTATCAATTTTTTATACTTATATTAAATATTCAAAAATTGGCATAAAAAAATTAATTTTTCTACGAAACTTCACAGATTCGAAAATCGCTATATACTAAATTAACATTAAATTTGTTTGTTAAACAAGTTTCGTGGATACAATTATTGATACAATTGTATCCAAGGAAACTATCTACCGAACAAATTTAATAGAGATGGAAAGATCGGTCCTTAGGACCAGTTTTTCCATCTCCCATTAAATTAATTCGGTTGATAAGTTCCTTGAATACGATTTTATCAATAATAATTGTATCCATGTTTACGTGATACATAAATTTAATGGGAGATGGAAAAACTGACCCTTATTAATATATAATATTTTAAACAAATCAGTCATTTTTGATGAAAATGATTTCTATTAGGTAAAGTTGCCTTTTTCTTACTGTGTGTATGATAAATAAATCATGGGAAAATAATTTTTAGAACAAAATATAATAGGCAGTATTTAACTCTTCCGATCCATCTAAACTTTAAAATGTTGCATTTTGTTAGATTTTAAATTCTTAAAGTTTACTAAAAATTTGTAAAATTTGGATAGTTTATTTATTAATTTAAAACATAATTTTTCATGAAGTTTTTCTATATCGGATGAAATGATATCGAACCAGAAAGATATCAGTTTCTTCAAAGTAGGCAGATTTATCTGAAATTTACATTTACAAATTGGTATAACTACAGAAAACTATAGTGGCATAACTATTTTACTCATGTTAACTTTATTTTATTATATAAAAATTAGGTAGATCAAAACCACGGAGACTGAACCTGTGGATATAAATTTTAAATTTCCTTTTTTTTATTTACAATTTTCCTGGCAATATTTCTGGAACTTACTACATATCTAGAGCGCAGTGTATGAGGCGAGAAATTAAAAGAAATATTGTACATGCATATGTAAACGACTACATAGATATTAATAATGACAATTTGGTTTTAATTAAGTTTCAGTTATCCTAAATTGGCCTGTATGGTTCAATACTGTTTAAAATTAATGTTACAAAAAAAAAAAGATCTAGTCAGAAAGCTAGGGACGAGCATATGGAGAGAGCAGTTCATTTATGTCTATAGTTGGTTGCGAAGATGGATGATTAGAATTAACGTGCGTCGCGTCGGTTAAAAAAATATTTTCGTAATTGTGGTTTGTGGTATTATTGTTCGAGCGGGGTTGAGATTCTAAATAGTAGATTTTTGCCTCTAAGTAGGTACGCCTTCTAGATTTCATCTTTCTCTGATGATGGTGAATTATACATTTTAAATAAAATTTACAAGATGTGGTGTATTAACCTGCTTAAATCAATAAAATTGTGATGTAATTGTTCACAAAGTGACACACTTGGCAATGTCTTTTCTTTTTACTATGCGTAGGTAGGTGCTCGTTGATAATTTTATATCAAATTTTTTATCACGATGACCTGAAAATGCTAAACCACCAGCCAATTTAAACAAATGTAAATCTTATTCACATGTACTTAAAATCAGAATAACCTACTTTTAAAACATAACTTAAAAAAATATGAAAATCTAATGTAATGTAAACGTATGTAACAGGACAAAAAAATCGTTTGAGACAGCTTTATTAATTTTTATATATTATTCCATTTATTGTATCTAGCCAATTAGAAAACTCGATTTTGTCTTGTTTTTTTCTTTAATAAATGACTGTTTTCTATATTATGATTAGATATGAATTTTCTCAACCGACTAAAGCGACCGTTTTTACTAATACAATGAAACTACAGCGCTTATAAATAATTATTGTAACAGGAAGTAAATATTGGTGTTTGAATTTATTTACCAACTTTTTTTTGTTAATGGTTATATTTAAACTGTTCCTATTAATTTTCTAATTTTTTATTTCAACGTTTCTAATAATTGTCAAAAATTTAAAACAAAATAGAAGAGGAAAATGGTTTTTAAACGTATTGATACTAGGCCGCTGATTAGTGACCACAAGGGGCCCTAAAGATCTCTTTAAATTTTATACAATTTGATATAAAATTATTTGTATTTTACTTTTTTTGTGCGAAATTTTATTCATCAAGTATCCTCTAATTACTTCCTCATCCCTCAAAGTGAGGAAGTTATGTATTCGTGAAAAAAAATTTTGAAAATTTTTATTGCATTTCTGGACGAATCTCGACGAATTATGTTACGCAAAATTTCAGACAAAACAAATTTTCTGTCTGTGTGTCTGTCTGTCTGTGGTTCGTGATAGCAGCTACAGTTTTTGGGATAAAGTTTTCAAATTTGGTACACACATTTTAGAACTCAAGGAAGAGATTGAATTCGTTGATGAGCAAAATCGGCCCCAATTTTTGATACTTAAAAAAATGTGACTTTTGAAACGTCAAAGTGACTTTTTTGAAACGTTAAAATGTGACTTTTTTTGAAACGTAAAAAAATGTGACTTTTTTGCAACGTCAAAGTGACTTTTTTTGAAACGTGGAACTGTGACTTTTTTTGAAACGTTAAAAAATGTGACGTTTTTGAAACGTCAAAAATTACTTTTATTATAAACTCCACCACACGTCGAGTTTTACTACGATGAGGAAGTTCTGATACCCAAATAATTGGCAGCGGTTTTTTATAATTATTAAGGTCGCATATAAATCAAACATTGCGCATTTTTACTTCCTTATACCTAATATAAGTAAGTATAGTAATCGTGATTTTTTTCGATCTCGAGATTTTCATTGATATAAACTGAAATATTTTACACATTTGGCCTCATAAAATGGGGTTAGTATAAATTTAACAGTTTGACGTCTAATTTAGTTACAAAAATGTCAATGTCAACAACAAAAAATTATTAAAATATATGACATGAATTATTATTGACAGTATCGAATGACGCTGATAATCAATTAATCAGGATGATATATACTGGTATAAGAAAGTTATGTGCTGGCCATATCAGATATTTTTTAATAAATTTTCAAATTATCTCTTTTACAAACGTAAAAACTAGTGACTCGACATTAAGTCCTGGTTCTGAATTGTTCTAGCGGTGTTTTTCCGTCTGCTCAATAATCATAACGGCACGTAAATAAATTATTATTTTAATTATTTATTTTTATGCCACTCATTATGTATTTATTTTTATTTTAAGGCTAAAATAACCAGCCTGAAGGAGTGGATAGTCCACTTAAAATTGCATTTTATCAGTGTTTACGCTGTTTTTATCCACTGGACCGCACCACAGGTTAGGATTCCTTTAAACACCGACCCCAGCCTTGCCCAATGGTGGGGATGCTATGCTGGATCTGAGCGTGGACCGTCCAGATGAAAATCTTTAATATGTAATGTAGAAATAAATAATTTTTGATTTTTTTGTTGCTTACTTCCAGCCAGACAGCTGCAGCAGCGGTCCTGGTTCAAAATCGGGCAGGGATAAGTAGATGAGATGATGGATGAGAAGACCTGCCATGCTCCTGTCCCGTTATCTTTTGAAGTAAATGTAAATGTAAATATAACGTATAGATTTATTTACTTGTTTCTTTGTTTATGTTAGTTTTGTTGTATTGACATTTTGTTCCATTCTAGTGAAATTTAGGTTAGGTAAATACTATTAAAATACAACTGATTAGGTACAATAAAATATGTTGTCTTTCTCTTCGGCGAAATACTAAATCCCAAATTAAATTATTTTATAACTATTGGTACAATTTTAACTTATCTAAGGCTATTTCATTGTATAATATATAAATATAAAAATACATAAAATATTCTAACAATGGTGTTTAGATTACAATATTAACATCGCCACGGCGATAGGCTCGCCTTACGGTGGGTGGGTCCTCCGTGGCTGGACGATGTTGATGTCCTATTGCTTTAGGTGCCCTTTGTTCGTTTCCTGTTTTACCACTCTCTCTTGTATCATATAAAGCATAATAGATGGATACTAAGAAGCTTTTGAAAATTATACGCGTAAGAAATAAAAAAAAGGGATAGGTATCGTCAATGCATGCAGGAAAAGCTACGAAAAACCTGCTTTGAAAAATGCGGTCTGAAGAGTATCTGTAAACCTGGACTAGAGAGAGAAGAGTGGTATCAGAGTAAAGTTAGGGGATTGGGGGTGGTTATAGGATATGTGGAGGGTGGGCAGGTAGCGTGAGTTAGTCATTTTCTGTTTGTCTTATTGTTAGTTATTGTCGAAGTAAAGCGGAAAATTTTCATGAAGTAGTCGATGTGTGTGAACTTATCCGTGGTAGTTTCTGATGTCTGTAATGTGGCTCGTGAGTACTGAATGTTGTAAATTGTTAGTCGATCAGAAATTTCGTCGCAGTTTCGATTATATAGTCGCGTATGTATGGTATGTCTGCTGCCCTATATAATTGTTCTGTGTTTATGTTTCTGTTTGAGTTTGTAAGAAGACGAAGGAGTTTATTTTACGTCGTCTGGAGACGCGCATACTGGGTGTTGGACATCCCGTTCCAGACGACGCAACCGTAGGTTAAGATTAGACGTATGACAGTTTTATATATTAAAAGTTTGTTTTTAATATCAAGCACGGATTTTCTGTTAACAAGTGGATAAAGTTTATGTAGTGCCATATAGGCCTTGTTAACAGTTTCGGTAATATGAGGGTTTAAAGCCAACTCTTCGGTTCAAACTTATACCTACATAGATATTTAACTACCTTCGTCTCCTCGATAGTTTTGTCATTTATTGTAAGTGGTGTAAATGTCCGAATGTTAGTAAATTTCTTAGTAAAAGTAATTATTTCAGTCTTTGTCTCGCTGACAGTAATCTTCCAGTCCTTATAACACTTGAGCAAATTTATTAAGTGATAGCGCAATTTAGTTGTGGCAGTTTGTGCATAAAAGGACTGGGAGTAAATCGTTATATCGTCGGCGTACATTATTGTTTGGGTGAAGGGATGTGTGGAAAGGTCGACGAGGTAAAGGTTACATAAAACAGGAGAAAGCACCGTCCCCTGGCGCACACCTGCCCGGATTTGGAAATGTTCTGAGAGGGTGTTGTTAACACGAACTGCAAACGTTCTATGCTGTAGATAAGAGTTAAGTAATGAAGCAAAGTAAGCCGGCAATTATGTGTTCTGCAGTTTGTGCAGGAGACCTCCATGTCAAACCGTGTCGAATGCCTTCTGGATGTCCAGGAGCAGCATTTTTGTACAGTGTTTTCTGTTGAAGCTTTCGATAACGTCGTGCACGATTCCGCACAGCGACAACGTGGTATTGTGCCCCCCTCTAAAGCCGAATTGGGTTTTAGGTATTAACTTATTTTTGTTTATTATTTTGTTAAGATTTTACAGAATGATTTTTTCGGCCAACTTCTCTAACGTATTGAGAAGGGAAATGAGCCGATAACTTGCACCAAGTGTTGGATCTTTTCCAGGCTTTGGAATGGCACAATAATCGAGGTTTTCCACGCTGCAGGAATATATTGCAGCCGGATCGACGAATTAATGATATGGGTAATTTGGACTAAAGTTTTGCGTGGTAGTTTTTTATATAATAAGTTGGGAATTGTATCAGGACCGGGAGCTTTAAATTAGGTAGGGTTTTGAGGATGAAATTAAGGGCTGTGGAGGAGGTTATGAGTTTGGAAAGTTTACGTGGCGGAATATGGACGTAAGGAGGGATATCGGGAATTTTTGCATCGATATCAACCTGGTGCTCCGTGACATTAGGTGGAGAATTGTAAGTTTGAAAAAGGTAGCCAGCCATGGTGTCGAGGATCTGTGTGTTGTCCCGCTTGAGTATTTTGGACATGGTCGAGAGAGAATTATCTTTCATCGTTAGCTTGGCTAACTTTTCATTCCATTGTGCATTCCTGTATTGAGTTAATTTATTCTTGACCGTGTCCTGTAGATCTCTTAGCCTTCTCTTGTCTATTCTGCGTTTATTGCGCTGCCAATTACGGTGGATTTTATTTTTAAACTTTATGAGATTTTCAATATCTTGAGGGATTTTTTTCTGCAGTTGGGTCAACTTTTACTAACTTTACTGATTTACTACGAGCTTTACATATATTTTCAGTTAATATTTTTATTTCATCATCTAATTGATTGTTTGAGTTGATTATCGTGAACTCGTTTAATAAATTTTTAAATTTGGCCCAGTTTGCTGCAGGGTTGGGTTGTTTTAAAACAAACGTTTTAAAACATGTTTAAAACATTTAAAAAAACACATGCGTTTTAAAACACTGTTTTAAAACATTTGTTTAAAACACTGTTTTTTTTCAATGCAGTTTTAAAACAAAAAAAATATTTTAATAAGTAAACCCAGCAGAGAATTTTTACTCATAATTTATATTTCTCAACGAAAACGATATATATAAGACACATAAAAGAAACTAAAAGTAAAAGTAGGTAGGTAACATAAATTTTCTATTATTCATTTCTATTAAAGTGCTGAAATACTGCCACCAGTTTAGAACATTTTCCGATCCCAATGGTTCGATTCCATCCTGGAGCAAGTTAGAAATTTTATTTGTAATTTGTTTCGGACTAAGATGGGAGAGGGAATTGTCGATGCCTTAGATGTAGTTCAGACTTCACAATAAACGGTAGGGCCTTGTTTCTCTTTACCCAAAACAAAATCCCAGGATTTTCTGCGGGTTACTTTGGTGACTTGAGAGGCGGTTAAGAAAACATTTTTAAATAAATTTAAAATAAAAGTAAAAAAATTACTGTTATCAAACGGTTACTATAGTGTGGAGGAATTTTTAAACAGCTAGTATTTTGTATTTTTCTTTTTTAACTTTTTAACATTTTAACATATTATTGTAAATTATGTATATTATCATATACATAATATCTTAACAGAAATGACTAAGAATGATTTGTTAAACAATATTAATTTATGAATTTTAGTATATACATATATATAGTATAGTCCTAGAGACAGGAATGAGTTATGTGTGATATCTTGTCATATTACACATATCACATATTATTTTAATTCTCATTTTTATATTGGTCATTTTGTAAATCTCGTGTTTTTTGTTAACTTATTCATATCTTTCTCTTATAATAGGTATGTTCTTTCTGAGATCTCAGCTAATCTAAGTTGTTTTCCGGTTACAATGCATAAATAAAAGCATAATTTCATTTGATGTAGCCACCGTAACCTTACTACTTAGATTAACTGAGATCTCAGTTAGAAAAAACGCACCTGTTGACATATCTAATATCATGTAATATGATCTTACATATGAACAAATTGATTGATTGATTAGTAATACACAGAAATACGAAAAAGTTTAAATGAGTAAATTGTATATGTACCCTACTTTAATCGTTTTACATATTGAATTTGTGATATTATGATATAAAAATGCCTCGATTAAGAGTTCAGTTAACTAAAGTACTTAGACTGAAACACGTCAGTCCTCATTGAAAAAAATCGCTACCATACACAATACGTCGTTAGCCTCTATAGATAGAGCCATTCATCATCATTGGAAAACAGAGAACACGAATAACACAATAACAATAATAATTCTTACTGCTGAATTTTTACCAGTCAGTTTTAAAACAATGTTTAAAACGTTTTATTTGTTTTAAAACACTGTTTTTTTTTCAAGAAAAAAACTGTTTTAAAACAATAAAAACTGTTTTAAATTAAAAAAACTGTTTTTTTTGTTTTTTTTAAAAAAACATTTTTTTTCCCAACCCTGGTTTGCTGTTTTATAGTTATAAATTTTGCGAGTAAGTTTATTGCGGTGGACGTCGAGTAGGCTAAAAGTCAAAGGATTGTGGTCAGAACTTAATTCCTGGCGAGACACCGGGTTGATATCGTGCGGATAATTTTTATTAAGGATAATATCGATGTAGGTTGAGGTGGAATTATTGTCAGGATAGTGGGTAGAGGTATTCGTCGATATGGCGGCAATACCATCCCTTAGTGCACAGTCCTGCACGACGGTACCGTTAACGTTGCCACGCCTGTTCCTCCACCCGCCATAAAAGAACTAAATAGAATGCTACGGGCCGTTTCAGAGTCAATGCAGGCAATTACTGTCCTCAAGGACAGCAAAGAATGTACTACCGAGATACAGAATTATCAATTAATTGCCTGCTGTGGAACTGCAAGGGTCTCACTAACAAGACGAAAGAATTATGTGACTACATGACAACAAATGACATAGACATAGCCCTATTGACGGATACAAACCTCAAGACACAACATAATTTTAAACTTAAAAATTTTTCTTGTTACAGATCCGATAGAGCTGGGCGGAGAGGGGAAGGCGTGGCTATCTTAGGTTTAGAATGACGTCCCTCATATCCCGACCCTGCCCTCAAACACCAACATTGAAAACATCAGCATTAAACTTGACGGCCACCTACAACCTGCCCCGGAACAGGATAACTGAACAGGACCTGAATATCCTACTCAATCAACATAAAACTATTTTAGCAGGGAACCTAAATGCCAAACATGCCATCTGGAGGAACAGGCGTTGCAACGCTTACGGTACCGTAGTGCAGGCGGACTATTCACTCTGGGAAGGTATTGTTCACGTATCGACGAATACCCCTACCCCACTATCTTGACAATAATAACACCCCAACCTACATCGATATTATCCTTAATAAAAATTATCCGCATATCAACCCGGTATCTCGCCAAGAATTAAGTTCTGACCACAATCCTGTGACCTTTAGCCTACTCGACGTTCACCGCAATAAACTTAGCAAAATTTATAACTATAAAGCAACAAACTGGGCCAAATTTAAAAATCTATTAAACGAGTACACGACAATTAACTCAAAAAATCAATTAGATGATGATAAAAATATTAACTGAAAATATATGTATAGCTCGTAATAAAGTTAGTAAAAGTTGACCCAACTGCAGAAAAAATCCCTCAAGATATTAAAAATCTCATAAAGTTTAAAAATAAAATCCACCGTAATTGGCAGCGCAACAAACGCAGTATAGACAAGAGAAGGCTATAGGATCTACAGAACACGGTCAAAAATAAATTAACGCAACAAAGGAATGCACAATGGAGTGAAAAGGTAGCCAAGCTAACGATGAAAGATAATTCTCTCTGGACCATTCCAAAATGCTCAAGTGGGACAACACACAGATCCCCGACACCATGGATGGCTACCTTTATCAAACTTACAATTCTCCACCTAGTGTCACGGAGCACCAGGTTGATATCGATGCAAAAAATTCCCGATATCCCTCCTTACGTCCCTATTCCGCCACGTAGACTTTCCAAACTGAGAACCTACCCCACAGCCCTTAATTCGATACTCAAAACATTACCTAATCTAAAGCTCCCAGTCCTCATACAATTCCCAACCTGTTATATAAAAAACTCCGACGCAAAACTTTAGTCCAAATTACTCATATCATTAATTCGTCGATCCGGCTGCAATATTTTCCTGCAGCGTGGAAAACCTCGATTATTGTGCCCTTCCTAAAGCCTGGAAAAGATCTAACACTTGGTGCTAGTTATCGGCCCATTTCTCTTCTCAATACGTTAGGGAAATTGGCCGAAAAAAATCATTCTGCTAAATCTTAACAAAATAGTAAACAAAAATAAGTTAATACCTATCCCCCAATTCGGCTTTAGAGGGGGCACAATACCACGTTATCGCTGTGCGGAGCCGTGCACGAAGTCATCGAAGGCTTCAAACAAAAACATTGTACAAAAATGCTGCTCCTGGACATTCAAAAGGCATTCGACACGGTCTGGCATGGAGGTCTCCTCCACAAATTGCAACACACATAAATTACCGGCTTACTTTGTTTCATTACTTAAGTCTTATCTACAGCATAGAACGTTTGCAGTACGTATTAACAACAACCTCTCAGAACATTTTCAAATCCGGGCAGGTGTGCCCCAGGGCACGGTGCTTTCTCCTGTTTTATTTAACCTTTACCTCGCCGACCTTCCCACACATCCCCTCACCCAGACAATAATGTACGCCGACGATACAACGATCTACTCCCAGTCCTTCTATGCACAAACTGCCACAACTAAATTGCGCTATCACTTAATAAATCTGCTCAAATATTATAAGGACTGGAAGATTACTATCAACGAGACAAAGACTGAAACAATTACTTTTACTAAGAAATTTACTAACATTTAGACATTTACACCACTTACAATAAATAACAAAACTATCGAGGAGACGAAGGTAGTTAAATATCTATGTAGGTATAAATTTGAACCGAAGAGTTAACTTTAAACCCTCATATTACCAAAACTGTTAACAAGGCCTATATGGCACTACATAAACTTTATCCACTTGTTAACAGAAAATCCGTGCTTGATTTTAAAAATAAACTTTTAATATATAAAACTATCATACGTCTAATCTTAACCTACGGTTGCGTCATCTGGAACAGGATGTCCAATACCCAGTATGCGCATCTCCAGACGACGCAAAATAAACTCCTTCGTCTTCTTACGAACTCAAACCGAAACATAAACACAGAACAATTACATAGGGCAGCAGACATACCATACGTACGCGCCTATATAATAGAAGCTGCGACGAAATTTCTGACTAACAATTTACAACATTCAGTACTCACGAACCACATTAGAGACATTAAAAACTACCACGGATATCACACACTTTGACTACTTCACGAAAATTTGCCACTTTACTTCGACAATAACTAACAGTAAGACAAACAGAAAATGACTGACTCACACTTCCTACCTACACTGAGGGAAGATTTTTGCAGTGACAGCCAAAAATCGAGCTACAGTAGCAAAAAAACTCTATTTGAATAGGCGCCAGCCAAGAATTTTGCTGGGGCAGTAAAACTCGTTTTGCTAAAGTTACTTTTACTACGACAGTTAAGTTACTTTATAAAATATTTTTCATCTAACCACCAAAAATAAGCTTTACTGTTATAGTAAAGTAATATTAGTGTAGTAAACTGACATATATCACTAGTATGTAAACAACCTGGCTACCGTAACACCAGTTCTTTTTTATCCTGGCAAAGATTGTTACTGCCGCTTAATATCTTTATTACTATTGCAGTTGATCTCTTTTCTGTTGCAGTAAAGATATTTATTAGCTCAAGTAAAGTATCTGGCTACGATAGAGTTAGTTCTTTTCACTTACAGCAACTTTTTTTTACCTCTCCATAATTTTTCTGGTATTGTAGCAAAGAGTTTTGCTACCATTGCGAGGTTTTTTATTACTGTAGTTAATTACTTTTTTTATTATAGCATATACGCCTTCCTAATTTAGTAAAAAATTAGCCTGTCGCAGAAAATAGATTCTGTCATGTCAAAAAGTTTTAGATCAGTCACAGTAGAATTTCTTAATTAGAAAAGAAAGGTGATTTTGCTATTATTAAAAAGCATATCTGCTGTGGGAATAAATATTTTTTGCTGAAAAATCGACATGGAGGCGCGTGTAGCTCAAAATGTTTATCTGTTTATGAAATTTTTTCGGATAGAAATACATATATTTAATGTTTTACAAGGAAAATAATTTTGTTATAAAGATATTTATTTTTTATCAATTAATGTTTATCTTTGCCAATTTTCTTAATTATCATACACACAATTTTTTTTAAAAATTATTTTTCCTCGAACAAATTTCAAAATTTATAGATATACATTTTTTCCAGAGCAATTTTTATGCCATCATGTACGATGACATAAAATGCTTCTTTCTCTAAAAAAATTTCCTTCGAATAAATTCATGTTTTCCTAAATTTTTACATTTTTCGAGAAAAAAATATTTTTTTTAAAAAAATTGCTTGTATCATATTATGAAAATTGACAATTACAAATTAATAATAATTGATGATAAACTAAATAAACATTATAACAAAACTATTTCTTAAATTTATTTGTATCCGAGAAAATATCATAAACAAACATTTATGAGCCACCTCCTGTATAGTTTTCAGCAAAAAAATATTTATTCCTAAAATAACATTAAATGCACATTCCTGTCTAATTAAAAAAATCTACTATTAGTGATCTAAAATTTTCAGACGCAAACAATTCTGACACCAATATTTCACTACAGATGTATGAATTTTTTTGTTTGTAATTTAAATTAGGTTTTAAAAATTTTTATGTATTTGAGCAAATCAAACAAATGAACCCAGTGAGGAGTTACCTTAGATACCAGCAAATTCACGTATTACAAAAAACTTCATCAACTGCTTCCAGTTGACACACTTGTTCATTTTGCTGTCATCGTTTTCACCATTGTTGAATTTTGTATCTCCCTCACTGGGTTCATATGTTTATAAAAATGGAAAATAAATGTTAGCCATAATGACTAGATAAGTAGTTCACCTTTAGATAATATGAAGAACTTTCTTTTTTTAAGAAAATGTTTTTTTTTACAAACAAGACGATATTAATGAATAATCAAAATTAAACTTCCTAAACATGAAACTGCAAGCAAAAAACTGGTGTACCCTGGAATGCACTGAAAACAATGGTCAAGGATTTGGCATAAATGAATAAAACAATAAAAAAAAATAAACATTTATTTTGATAATAAATTAACAGCCTTTTCTATAAAAGTAAAAAAGTTAGGAAACAGAAAATAAACGGAACTTAAAATCAGTCGTCTTTTTGCCCTGGCAATTTTTAAGACTGCTTTGAAATCTCATCAGTTATTCGCAAAAATCAAACAAATGCATAACTCAGGGATCCATCTTGGATACCAACAAAAGTTATGTGTCCAAATTATCACGTTTGCCTATATTTTCTGTCATCAGTTACATATTGGTAAATTTTGTAGCTTCCCTGAGTCATTCGTCTGTTTTTTGCGAATAAGCTAGTCTTTCCTGAGGAAGCTGCAGCATCTCACCTCCAGGAAACATTACAATCAAGATATTAAACAGCAATGCTCTTTAAATTAGTTTAGTATTTGTCGAGGTATTTGTATTTGAATTTAACTTTTTTTAACTATTTTTTTTTATAAGATCAGCTGATTGTCACCAAATATAAATAAGTTCCTAAATTGCAGTTGTCACTGCTTCTATATATCCATTCCAGAAAATAGGTACTTAAGTAGATTTACCTATGCCAATAAAAATAAACCAGTTACGATATATCCCCGTATGCATGGGGTTTACGAAAGGACAAAATAGGTAGGTACCTACTAATATTTTTAACTTTTCTAGGAAAAGTCATTCTTTATAAAAAAACTTGCTTCTTTAAAAAAATATCACTTACGTTGAGAAATTTTAGATTTTTTATAAAGGGTGCTCAAAAATTATAAAAATATAAAATTAGGTTAAGAGTAAATCTCTAATTTTTAGAGTAAAATATGAAATAAAAAAAGTTGTTTAATATTTAGTAAGCACCCCATATAAATACAAATTTTTCTTTGAATATTTGTGAAATACTAGAGGTAATAAGAGCGTAATCATATTCCTAAACCGTCCTTATCATATATTCATTAATATTTTTTCCACTACTCTAGATAGTGAGTAGGTATTTTGGAATGAAAAAAAAATTGGAAAATTATATAATATGTAATCCGGTAAGAAAGGATAAAATGCATATCAGCTCTAATACAACATGTTTAAAATTGTGATTTAATTTTCAATTTACAAAAAACAATATAATATTAATTTAAAATTTTGAACTCTGATTGCCCATATCATGTTTGAAACAACTTTTTGATTTAACATTTCACGTCAAAATAAAAAAATAGTTTATTATTAAAAACTCTAACTTAAATGTTGTCAAAGCAAAAATTTTTATATACATGACAATTTTCTGAAAAAAAACGAAGGTTTTGACATTTTAATCTCTCAGAACTCCATTTGCAGACATATTGTAGGTACTTATATTGCGAAGAAAATTGTTAAACTAATGAATCCAGCGTAAAACAATGATCGAATAGATTAGAAAGCAGTAGATGAGATGTCAAATTTTTTATTTTAAAGTAGAATTATTTTTAATTTTAATCAATAATCATTAATAATACACCATTAAAAAAATGCAAAGGAGAGAACAAGATCGTTTTGTAAACAAAAAAGTTCATCTCGCTAAGCCACGCACGCACCTGCGTAATCTGGGCTCTTTATGTAAGTTAAGATCTGTCATTAATTTTGTTAGTATGAAGGGGCCGATATATGATAGAATTGATGTCGCGGTTTAAAAAACCAGTAGCAAAAAAACGACTTACCAAAGTCTTCTGTGGTTTATTTATAACACAAAAAAATAATGGTTAGATATGTTTTTAAGTCATTAAGTCTTTCAATCTCACTTCGTATCATAACATAAATAATACATACTATTTGAATGCACGACGCCACAAGGTTTACCCTTTAAATCCTAGCGAAAAATGGCAGGAAAGAAGCAACAAACCCAACTTTCGATGTTCGACGCGTGGGTCGAAGCTGCCCGATTGAGCCCGATTGGTATTGTGATGACGTAACTCAACACAAAACTTTGCTGTTCTGGAAAAATTTTTATCTATCACAGTAAACTTTTCTTTATATTTTTTTCTTTTTAATGGTAGCTAAATGCTTTAGTGTTCTAGTAAAGAAAATAATAAAGGCTGAAAAGTACTTTTTAAGGGCTAATAAAAACACGCAGTAAAGTGGTTTTATCTGATGTAGTGGACAGACACTTCTAATCTAAATAAAATTATTGCTACACCAGTTAAAAAAATCTTAGCAAAGAATTCTTTGCTGGGGCTTTTCTCAGTGTACCCTCCACATATCCTATTACCACCCCCTAACCCCTAACTTTATTCTGATACCACTTTTCTCTCTCTAGTCCAGATTTACAGATACTCTTCAGACCGCATTTTCTAAAGCAGGTTTTTCGTAGCTTTTCCTGCATGCATTGACGATACCTATCCTTTTTATTATTTCCCATGCTTATAATTTTCAAAAGCTTCTTAGTATCCATCTATAATGGTCTATATGTTACAGGAGAGAGCCGTAAAACAGGAAACGAACAAAGGACACCTAGAGCAATAGGACATCAACATCGTCCAGCCACGGAGGACCCACCCACCGTAAAGCGGGACTATCGCCGTGCCGGTGTTAATATTGTAATCTAAACATTATTGTTTTAATATGTTATGTATTTTTATATTTATATATTATACAATTAAATATCCCTAGATAAGTTAGAATTGTACCAATAGTCAATAGAATAATTTAATTTGGAATTTGGTATTTCGCCGAAGAGGAAGACAACATATTTTATTGTAGAATGTAACAAAATGTCAGTATAACAAAACTAACATAAGCAAAGAAACAAGTAAATAAATCTATACATTATATTTACATTTACATCTCCTTCAACAGATAACGGGACAGAAGCATGGCAGGTCCTCTCATCCACTACGTCATCTACTTATCCCTGCCAGATTTTGAACCAGGACCGCTGCTGCAGCAGTCTGGCTGGAAGTACGAAACAAAAAAAATCTAAAATTATTTATTTCTACATTACATATTAAGCATACATGATTCGCCATGAAGCTGAAGCGTGTGCTGTTTTTGTATTCGCCGCTTTTCACTTTCCACAATGCAGGGAATCCGGGAAACTCAAAAAAAACAGAAATTTTGAAAAAATCTTTAAAAGTTATATATGTTAAATATGTATGTAAAGCATAAACTGAGAAAACCAAAGTCCTTATAACTCGTGAAGGGATGTAGATAGTGAAAAAATAAATGGAAAAACACCCTTTCATGTCTCCTGCCGACTCTGGTAGCCTACTATCCTGTGCAAAAGTTTCAGTCCCTTTGGACGAAAAACAATTTTTTTTTTTTTTTTAAATTCTTTAAAAAATCGAATAAATCTTTGTTCGCTGGCCTCAGGCGCTGTAATTACTAGTTGCACCTCTGTTATAAAGACATTTGATTAGTTCCAATGGTAGAGGTTTTAACTACCTAATGCCCTGCTGGTTCCTAAATTTTTGTTTATAGATAGAATACCTTCAGCCTTCTTCGAGTAAGTGTTGACAATAAATTATCAACTCTGGATATTACGGAATTCACTAAAAAATTACAAGGTATATTGTGGCATACATACATAAACATATTTACGCACTGACACATGATCTACAGTCAATATTGGTTTTGGCTTCATCAATACCTAAATTCCGAGCTCTATTCATCACTCATTTTCAATACAAAATGCAAAATATCTCAACTCCTATGGGAGAAACGTTCGCATGGATTTTCACAATGGTTTATAAAATAAAACTTTTGTATTTAACGATGTTTGAGCTTGTGTAGCAATAATAGTTAGTGGCCGATCTTTTTAACTAATTTAACTTTACAAAAGGTTTGGTTTGCAACATCCGTTTACTACATAGTAACAGTGGAGGCATACTCTGAATAGCTTCGTCAACACAAATCCACACGTACTGATTTTTCGCGTCCTCTGTGATAGTCAACATAGTTAATTATCAGTATTTCTTTTTATCTTCGCACCAGCTACATATCTACGCACTGTGATATTTGTAGATAAACTGAATTGAACAGAGAATACGGTCTAGGTTTTGCTCCGCACGTACAGCTATTTTCCTTACTTATGGGAAAGACAGGCCGATTGGAAAGCTAGCCGGTCCCAGGATTCACTATGATTTACGAAAATTGTCCAGAGTCTAATCATGATTCATAACATCATCCTATCTCGCTACATACATTAGTATTATCTATGCAATCAGCTTGGTGGTGTGAAGGACAGTGGCAAGTTCAATTCGACCAAGTCAAGCAGGATGGGGATGATGGATGAGCGAACCTACTTCCCAGTCAACCTAACTTGTAGTAGTTTATAACTAGATGAGATTCAAAAAAGAATCTTGTTTTATAACAAAATGTTGTCCTTCTTTCGTATTTGTGCCCACTATTTTTTAACATGTTCATTGTGTGGTAATGTTTCTTCTTTGTTACGTAAGAGTCATATAGGTAAGTGAAACAGCATTTACATAATATTGATAAAATAATATTTTATAAATCATATGAAACAGATTTATAATATTTATGTTAATTTATGTTATCAGTGCTAAGTAAGGGGTTCCATATTCGATGCATATTAAGGTTCTGTTAATATTACGTAAAATGTAAAATGTAATAGGTTCGTATAATTTACAAAAATTGTGATGTTCTGCAAATACTGGTGTTTTATCATAATTCCATAAGGATTAATATACCTTTTTTATAAAATTTATATTTTTTATAAAAAAATAATGATATATAATAATGATAAATATTATATGCATGCTTTTTGGAACACAATACATTTGTGCATATCGTACTTGACCATTAACTTAACCTAAAACAACAGTATATTTTTAGCAGTCTGTCAGTTTCTGTTTTCTTTAACTGCTATTAGTTTTTATGTGTGTTTAACATTTGTTTAATTCATTTAAATCTACTTTATATGCCTAGAAATAGATATTTAGATTTATCCTATAGACAAAAACGCAGAAAAATTTTTGATGCTGTTGAACAGGTTGAGGCTATTGTTGCACGAATTACTTAATATATTAATAAATTCATGTATCGTTGTCAATAAATAAAAAACAGTTTCATGTATAGATGACACTGGTAGTATTACTGGAAACTACAGTTGAAATAATTCCTCTCCACACACTGTTTGCAATGAATAATGAATAAATCCACTTAAAAATAGCGAGATACCATCTTCTTTAAATGAAACAACCGTACTTTACAAAATATGTTACGGAACATAGTGCTGAAAATAACGTAAAATGTAAAAATACATTACAGAATGATTTAAGAATGTGAACAAATAATATTTACCAAATCATTCCGCAGTCAATGACATTGCAAATTTTAATGGCAAACTTGCCTGAGATGCGATTACCTAAGGATGCTCAAACCCTCTTGAATAGGTACCCCAAGAGTTATTTTTGGGCATAACAATAATTAATAATTCTTAATTGTGAATTCACCTAATTTATTTTTGACCAACCCTACCTCGCTAAAAGTATTTAGGTTTGGAAATAACTAAATCTGTGATCTGTGCTTGGCCTACAGCTATATTCCGGCATCTGCTGCCGTCATCTTCTTGATCTGAGCTTCTTGGCATATACTTTCATAACGAAAAGTAAATCTTTAAAATGTTCCTTAAATGCTTCCTTAAAATCGCCTTTAAATTTGAAAAATTGATATTTTAAGCAGTGTTGAGATCCTACCATGGATGGTGTATGTTGAAATTGTGAAGAAAAAACAAATTTTATTTCTATTAAATTATTAAAATTTTAATATTTCATTTCATTTGTTTTGTATAAGCATTATGCAAGTTTACAGTAAAAATGCCTCTATCAGTATAATTTCACCCCTTCCTCCGGCAAATGTGTATGTCTACGATTTTCAATGCTGTAGAATATGTGCTCCATTTTATTTTGTAATCATAATCAAAGTGAAACCACACCCATTTTACGCACACAGGATTAAAACAAGTCACTATGTCGTATATATAATATAAACAGCTTTATATATGTAAAAATAAAACTTTGATGGACCTAGATACACAACTGTTATCGGACTAATTTACAAAAAGCTTATAATACATTTACAACAGATACGATTGTGTTTTATAAATATTTGATAACAGTAAAGTAACAAAGTTATAAAGATAGCATATAGCCATAAGAGTTTTTAGTGCTGACATTAGTCAGAGGTGGTACACTGCATGGACTCTACATCTGACATAATTGTTACTTATTGGGGAACGTGTATTATCTAATGATTATATAATAGATACAGGACTTGGTTGACTAGGTTGTGTCACCATCATTCTATAGAGATGTAAAAGTGTGGGTTCTGTGTATGTGCAATGTACTCAAGTAAAAGATCCGTACTCTACGACAAAGTGGAGGTTTAACAAACATTTGTGCTTATACAAGCACTGATGATACCTCCTGGCATCAGTGATTGGCATTGATGATGGAAATAGGCCAGTGATTAAAAAAGAAAAGTATGAAAATGAGTATTTGTATTTAAAATATAAGTAATTTTAATAAAAAGAAATGAAAAAAGTAAAAGGAAAATTAAAATATGTAATTTTGAAACTTTGTCAGTATTTTATGGCCACAACTTTGCACATATTGTTTTTATAATAGGTAAATGTCCATTATTTGACAGGACATTTTACTAGACATGTTAAGAAAAATAAAAGCATGGACACTAAAAATTTCTTAAACTAAATTTGCAATAAAGCAATGTAATTTTGAAATTAACATATTTATTTTTTAATTGGAAACAAATGATAAAATGGCACAAGAAATTAAAAGTTATAAGTATATACTGTATAAAAAATGTATTGTGGAATTTGTACAATATGATTAAAAAACTATTGTTTCAGTTGTATCATAATATAATCAATTTATTGTAAAAAAAAATATTGTAGAATAATTTAAGTTTTACAACAAAAGAAATTTCTGTAAAATCATCCAAAAATAGGTAAGTATTCTTATTCGAAAAACGTATTTTAACTACAGGAGCGTTTTAGGAGTTAATATGTCCAAATTGTTCTTTCAACTGTTCGGGTCGAAAAACTCCATTTTCCGTAATAATTCCTGCAATAAGTGTAGCAGGGGTTACATCAAAGGCTGGGTTCCAACAAGCTATCCCTAAAACAAATTTAACTCCTGTATCAACTGCATTTTTTTAAATCCCAAATGTGCGAAGATTTTTTAAATTTTAATTTCCGTAATTCAAAAATATCCCACTCCACAAAAATATCAGTATTTTCATAAGTGCTTAACCGAACTAGGACTGGTAATTTACAAAGAACAAATATATTACGTTAAAACAAAAATGTAAATTATATGTTACATTATTTTTTTTTTAATTTTCGCCATTTTGTTCTTTATTGAATTGGTTTTACAAAGCATTTTCAGTACTCTTGTAGTTGCAATTTGAATCCAAGATTGAGAAATTCGGTAAAAAATCTAAAAAATACGATCACGTTTGTTTTTTATACAGGGTGCTCAAAAATTACAGAAACTTGACATGCTCTTAAGAGTAAACTGACCTTATTATTTTGGAACAAAATGTCAAATAAACAAGTGGTTCAAATTTTATATCCACCCAAAATCCGAAATTTCAATTGAATATTATTATTCTTGTAAATTACAAGTTATAACGTATGTTTTTGAAACATACCTTCCTATGAGGTACCTTTTCATTGTCAGCTATTTTATAAATTCAGAATTGTTTATCTAATACTTACATACAATAAACCAAATATAAAAGGTGGCACAAACTGACTAACGGTATTTACTAAAATTTCAAACTTCATAAACATTCCAATATTGAATTGAAATTTAGGATTTTGACTGGCTATAAAATTTTAAAATTTTTTACTTAACGTTTTGTTCCAAAATTAAAGATAAGGCCAATCTACTCTTAAAAGAATTTTTGTAATTTTTGAGATCCCTGTATAAAAAAACATAAAGTTTCTCAACGTGAAGCGTATATTTTAGAAAAGCAAAAACTTATGTAGAATAACTTTTTCTCAAAAAGTTGAATATTTTTGCAATTTCACCTCTTGTAAACGCCATCATACACCCATAAATTTCAGGTAGTCACCCAACTGTACATATATTTTAGGTATTTTGAGGTTATAATATAATATTCCGGTTCTTAAATTAAACACATATAAAATTCATTATCACACAACGTAAACAGTATTTGTTGATGGTATATACCTACTTAATTTATTTACAAGATAAATAAACGTACCCTTGGCAGCAATTCTGTGTTCCCCAACATGGGTCATTTCTCTATCGGGACGTTCCTCAATTACAATATGATCACCACTAGGTATCGTCATGTCTATAGAAGTAAAGGGCGCTGCAATATAAAATGGTACGCCATGATGTTTCGCTAGGACGGCAATCTGATAAGTTCCGATTTTATTTGCAGTATCTCCATTCGCAGCAACCTGAAAAAATTGCAATAACATATTTTCCATGGACTGTTTTTTGTTTCATTGTTGTAATTGAATTCGCAAGATTAGACTTTTCAAATACATTTATCAATAACAAATAGAACTCCCAAGAGCATTAAATTCAACATGTTTGCTGGATATATTAAAATGATTTTCTCTATGTAATTACATTTTTGTAAACGCCAGTGGGTTCAAATCCAGGCCGGAACAAGTCGATGAGTTATAGAGGACAAACAGATCTGCATATTTTAAAAAGGATGTATAACTGTGGATTTCATGTATCTGCTATGTGAACATGTTAAATAAAAGACAAGCATGAGTCACCATATTTCAAAAAGGATGCATGACTGTGGGTTCCCTGTATTTATTATGTTGAGCATTTTGTAAACTCCTATTTAAGAGAAACTGGAGATTCGGCCAAATGTTCAGGTTTTCACATATTGATGAGCTTATCACCTGGTGATGGTAAAGGGCCTTGGTGGTGAAAACATACTGATGTTAAATAAGTGACAAAAACAAATATACTACAAACAAAAGTTATACAAGTTAAAAATTCCGACACTAGTTTATATAACACCCAGTATACCGTTTTTACTATTTCACTTTGATTCATGAGGACAGTACAAAAATTATAAAAGATGTAAGAGCAAAATTTTACATCAGAAATGAGCTTTCTATCGCCAATATTTAAAAGATTGGAAAAAAAAAAATTAGAAATGGTAAATTACACTAACACAAACTCTAAAAAAAATTTATTTTCATAATACTTGGTATGGGAGGGGGGGGTATGCAGGACGCTTAACCAACGTTACAAAAACTGATATACTTTAGATCCTTTGTTAATTTTTTTTTTTTTTTTGGAAAAAATGCGATTTTAAATCAATCTTAATCGACTTTACCATACAAAAATAATTAATGGCAAAAAAAAATCATTTGAGAAGCTTTCATTTATCTAACAGGACATGTTGTATATAAGGTGGATATGTAGTATATTATAATAATTTAATCTAGAAATCTTGCAATAAAAAATGTAATAGACTGAAAATTGTTGAGTTCTGAAATTACATTCGAAGGTTGAGCCACAATGTACCATGAGGATTAAGAAGATTAAAGTTTGATTTATGAATCGCATAATCCACAATCCATGTGTATCTCGTGGAAAGATAAAATATATAATATTTACGAATCAAAATTCCATTGCTGATGTCTACGGATTATTCAATTATTAAAAATAAACAAATTTTCTGCACTGAAATGTTTCAGAAATATTTTATTAAAACTCTACACGTTTCATGCGGAATCAGTTCATGATAAAATCTAGGAAATGACAATTAGAATGTCACCTTAATCTTACAAGATCTTTTAATGTCTACATCACCCTTTTCAACAATTTTATAAAGATCCACAATCCACTATACGCCTTTAATGTTTGCTCTTACCAATATTTTTTCTCTTTTCTTGTTTCCACATTTTACCCAGAATCAGTCAACACCATTAGGAAGGAACACTGCTTTGCATTTAGTCTCCCTTATTAAATAAATAAATAAACACCACAGAAAATTACAGAAATTAGACAACTGCTGAATCCAAGGCCGAAGCTGCACGGGCAAGGGTTATACTTATGAAAAAAACGTGGACACACAACCATTCTCACTGATATTGCCAGTATCGGTGGCGGGATTCGAATCCGCAGGACGATGGAGATATTATCTAGTCATACTTGCCATCGTGTGCTCTGACCAACTACTCCACCAAACCGGTCTCTTGTAACTCTACTATAAACAGTCATAGGGAATTTGGATGTCATGACATAAATAACATCTTTTTTTACCTTCTACATTTGTAAGTACACTGTCAAAAATTACAATTTATTTTATTACTATTATGGTGAATTTACATGGTGCTAGTAACTTGCTCGAGCCAACTAAAACCGAGTAATGGATTTTAGTACTCTCCTGGTGTAAACAGGCGTTTTGGTGTTACGTTCTAGTCTTACCGAAACACTAAAATGTCTGTTTACACGAGAATAGTAATAAAATCCAGTACTCGGTTTTAGTTACTTGAGCGAGTTAGTGGCAGCGTGTAAATTCACCATTATATCGCGCATTTTCGGAATATAGTATTAGGATTAAATTCTGTCTCTGGGATGACATCCAAATTCCCTATTTAAATTATAATAATTATGTGTATATATAGGAGTTTCATACAAAAATGTTGATTTTAAAATGTTGCTGTAATGCCATATTATTTCTATTTTAAGTAATATTGTGTTTAACACTAAATGTACTGTACAAAACTATCACCTTGAGTAAAATTTAATGATGACTAACAATTTTTTTTTAAACAAAATATTTTCCAAAAGATATTTCCTGTAATTAATATTTAACCATATATACCACACAAGGTACAAGAAGAATCAATGAAAAAACTATATGAAAGAGTACTTATAATCGCCCTAATTAACAATATGATAAACCTTAATATATTGATATTCTAACAGCCTTTATAAATACTGACACATATACAAAAATAACGTAAGCATTGATATTACAATTTTGTTTATAAATGAGACTGCAATTGTTTAGGCCAAAAACACACCACCCTCACAATTTGTAAATAATAATTTAATGTAGCTGTTTTATAATTTGAATGGCCTTGATTTTAAAGTTCATTAAAAATGGAAGCAACAAGTACATGAGCATTCTTTCAAACACTTTCAATCTATGGTTACAAAAAGAATCTGACCTGGTCTTCTACAGGAATTTGATTTTTATTGTTTTATTACAGATTCGTTTTATTAGTCACGTTCTTTATCGTTTTATTAGTTTAATTAGTAAAAAAAATGTTTTTTTACGTATATACCTTTTTTGATCGTACCATCTCGAAACCCTGTATATATCACGTTGTTTTGCAAAGGTCCATAAAGATGTATTTTTCCTTAAAAATGTGTTATATGGAAAACTGCATGGAAATTTTTGTTATTAATAATCTAATCGACTAACCAATGCTACATTTATATGTATTTTATTAATATATAAAACACATGAAAAAAATTACTGTTAAAAAGTATTTTCTTTTTCTAGGATATCAGTTTTGGAGAAACTAATAGGTGAAATTACTGTTATGTATATTATAACTGGATTCATTCATTCTTTTCAAACTATGAAGATATTAATACAAATTATTTCATTCTCAGAGTATATTCAGTAGGTGTAAGTCAAAACTGCTGCATGCAGCTATTCTGGAGATGTATCTATAGTTGTGTAATCCACACATAATATATGAACAGTGATATTTTGCATAACCCACTAATAAATACAGAAACTAGGTATACATTTTTGCTATCTTTGATGAGATAGAAATAAATAGGAATTCATAGTTATCATAGTATTGCATTGCTGTACCATACTGAACTATAAGATTATATGGTCAGATATGATACGAGTATTACCTTTATAGATCTTTTAACCATTATATCATTAAGGATCACGAGTAAATCATACATGACGTAAAAACCAGAGGCTGATACAGGACACCACGTTGACATACACATATAAAGATATGATAAATGTTATGTAACCCTTAATTGGCGATTTTGTAATATCCAAACTAACAGGAGCAATACAAATTTCACTGAACATACAACACTGCACACTAGTAATTTCTAGAGTTCCAATAAATTAGCAGCATCTGTTCTAGATATTCAGAAGTTAACTTTTGATGCCTGTTGCTCAAAATCCATTTATACAGGATTTTTCAATAACTACAGAGGCAACAGGAACGTATTTAAAATAAATGAAGTTTTTCATATTGGGTTGAGAAAAATCTAGCTCTAATCCCGGGATTGGTTTTAAAACTCTTTCAAATTTATTTTTTACACGTTCAGCAGTCTCCTGATAACTGAAAAATGAATTGGCGGGATGCGGATATATATTCACAAGAATTGTTTCAGATTCAACTGTGAAAGTCGACTGTATATGATATATAATACATGCAACCAGTCATACAAATATTTGTTTATAAGGTTGCAGTCATTCAAGATTCATTCTTTAGGTGGATGAACATATCACCCGGTCAATTGTTTACAAAATAAAATTAATCGTAGTGCAGTTTTTTTACTGAAAATGGCAGTTTAATCCTCAGAAACAGAAATGGTTATCTGAGGACGAATTATATAACATCTTAATGAATAGTGATGAAGATTTTGAGGAAATTAATTATGAGAATGATGAATCTGACGATGGGTCCAGTTCTGAAGACGAAAATATTGAAAACATTCAGAATGTTGTTAATTGTTGTCAACCTGTTGATGTATCTGATTCACTAAACCAAAATTTTTATTTTTAGTGTAAATTTTTATTTTTGTATTTAAAATAAAGTTTTCACGTAATTTTAACCATTTTTATTTATTTTGGTTAATATAACTATCTTAAAAAAAAAAATTAAACATTCTAACGACCTGTACAGTAAAATTGAGCGCCGCAGTGAAAGGGTTAAAGTTGTGTTTCTGCAAAAACGTCCATTTTTCACCATGTTGTATACATGCCTATGTACAATACGATATGTACGAATCTGAAATGTACGATTTATTTATGATCTTTAATAATTACACATACACAAAGAAAATTCTGCATCATTACCACTTGATATAGTTTTTCCTACATACTCGTTTTAACTACTTATGGTACCAAAATATTAAAAATATGAGACATGTGCCACAAACATGTAATATTATATAAAAATTGACAAACTTATCGGTAAGGGCCACGAGTAAATAGTACATTCAATGTGTTCAGTGAAATATTTATTGCTGCTGTTACTTTGGATACTATAAAATTGCCAATTAAAAGGTAATATATCATTTATCATATCTTTATATATGGTGCGATGTCCTTGGATCAGCCCCTGATTTTTACATCATGTATTTTACTCATGGTCCTTATTGGTACAGAACATATAAAGTACCAACCAGTGATTATGCATGAAGCTATACAGGGCATACTAAATTGGAGGATATTGGTGAGTTTCACCCATTTGTGCAATAGATGGAAAATACTGACTGTATACGTGTTCAATTTAAAACACCCCCTATTTAAACCTTAGTTTCAGTTATTTAAAATTAAATACTAAAATTTTGGCCTACATATACAAATGAATGGGCAGTCCTCATTTTTTTTAAATGGAACACTATTATATTTTTATGCATTCAGATAAAGCTTGACAGTCCCTTTTCAAAGATATGATGTATTACCTATCTCAGTTCGATGGTTTTGGATACATTCTACAAAATGTGTGTTATTTCATTTAATACCTATAAACGCTTATCATATTAAATATAAAAAAATGGAGTTATGTTTACTACCCATTGATGTGTAATTCAATTTCATACAAGTAAGCTTGTTAAAAAATTTTAATATTTAATTTTAAACAGCTGAAAATATCTTTTAAATTGAACACCATGTACATTCTCAAGGTGAATTTTAAGAAAAATTACATAAAGAAAATATAATTTCGATTTTTGTTTTGTGTCTATTGGCCAAACTTTTCTTTTAAATTTTATAAAAGTTTCTACAATATTTTTCTGCAAATATTAACAGATTAAAAAAAAAAGATAGATTTTTTCATTTGTTTCATATTTGAAAACAAACAAATAATACAGAATTTTTCTGAAGATGTGATAACCAAAGCTAAGTAGACAATAATTTATTTGATGGAAAATCTTTGATGGGATGTAAATAATGAAAATTTTAAAAACGCGGCAACATTAAAATAATAAAAGTAACTGTTTCCTTTATAAGTAGAATTCCAAAACATAATGAATGATTAAACCTCATTTTTCAAGGGTGAACGGGTGAATCAAATAACAGGATCTCAATCCAAATTCATAGCCAAAATATTGGTTCCTCTCATATAGTGTTCTATGAAGGATCCAAATACAAATAAACGACTGATTGCTAAATAATAAAAAAGATGATAAAAAAAACACTTTTTGGAAAATGTTAACACCATATACTACTACACAGTATGATACAGCATTTTATTTCAGTTATGATAAGAAGATGACTAGTAATACCTGATAATATCAATAGTCAGATAAAATTTATTAGTCAGATAATTAAATAATTCTAAATGATTTATAATTTTTATTAGTATGGCAATATTGAATTTGTATTTTAAAAATACAAAAGCAGAAGAATTATGGGTAAAAAAATGGAATACTACATTATTTACATTTCTACTTTTGCCAGTTCTACTACAGGGTTTATTGGCACTGGGACAGCCCATTCCGGGATTCCGTGCTATATACAATGCAATGACATGCCGAAGCAGTAGTTTCATCTCAAATTTAGAATTCATAGAGATGGCATATGAAACATCTATATACTGTATACAGTGGCAAAAAAGTAACATATGTATATAGAGGGTGGCCAGATTTTAATCGGGAAACTTAGAGAATCGATAGAACATGCCAAAATAATATGGAATTGTCATATAAACATATCTAAAAATGCTCAATTTTCAAGATAGAGAATTTTAATTTATTTTCATTTTTCCATATTTCTCCGGAAATAATTGATTTATTATTATGAAATTCGGAAGGTGAACATTGCATACATCAGTACACTTGCTGCCATAGTTTTAATCTCTCCATTCCCACGAGAGGCGTGACGGTGGCGGGTGTCGAAGATATTCTTCCCAGAAAAACGGGATGCCACTGACCGAGGCTATAATATTTTCTTTATTTTTCGACATTTACTATCAAAATGCACAAAATAATTTTCTTATAATTTGTTTTTGAGTTAAACTCATTTTAATCTCCTACTTATTAGCTGTCAATTGAGAATCGTTTGAAAAAATTGCATGGTTTTGCATTTTTCCATTAACATAATTTTGAATGCAGAGATAAAAACCATGGTTCTGAATTTCATAAAAATGTCTCAATTATTTCCGGAGGAATATCTCGAAAATTAAGCATTTTTAGCTATAAGTTCATATGACAAATCCATGGTATTTTTGCGTATTCTATCAATGTTCTCAGTGTCCCGATTAAAATCTAGCTCACCCTGTATAATGCTTGTAACTTTATATAATATCGTTTTAATGCAAAAATGACCTTAATAAAAGTTGCTCATTCTTCCCAGTTTTCTTTTACGTTACACAGTAAGCGTTGCTACGGCAACCAATTTAATTTTTGACAGCAGATCGTGCGCATGATACAACTTTTCTTTTGGCAATTAAATCAATATTTTAAAAGTTATAAGTACGAGTACCTTTTGACTACTTTGTTTATTGTTTCTGAAGATAGAAAATAAAAATAATCCAGGAAGATGTTTTTTTATATTTTTGACCATTTTTAATATTTTCTATATTTGACAATGGTATGAGGTGAATCTAATTTTTTTTTGAATTTTGTAGAATAGGACCAACTCAAAATTTTTAGGTCTTAAGTTTGACTCTAAAGCATAGGTTAAATGTACATATAGATAGTTACTTCGTATTTAAATATTTACCACTCAAATAGCTGGTCATAAAATTTTTTTATATCAACATGTTTAGGATATTGCTAATTAATTTTGAAATAGTAAATGCTATATGCAATGGTCCATAATCAATGTATTTATAATTTTGATATCAACACAATCCTAAACAGACAATAGTCACAATGACATAAAAACATTGACGTTTCGATTTTTTGAGTGGAAAATATTTACAATCTTTGTATATTTAATTCATATCTAATGTAAATACCAAGTTTTTTTCTTATTTCACAAGCATTTGGTGATAAATTGAAAGCATAAAAATTGGTATGAGTTCCATGCTATCTGATACATGAAAATCATGATTTCAGAATTTCATGTTTTGTTTCCATACTGTAGTTGACAGTTAAGGAAATAAAAAATATTCTTACCCTATCGGCTCCAACCACCACAGCTCCTATATTTCTATGTTTCATAACCGCAGCTACCATACTATCAACAATTAAAGTTGCAGGTATTTTATCATGGACTAGTTCATAAGCAGTTAAACGTGCCCCTTGGTTGTAAGGTCTTGTTTCGGTACAATAAACGTGTTCTGTAAAATGTAACTTTTAGAATGACTAGTGTGAGGTTACCTATTAAACAGTATACATATATAAGTTAGGATCTCGTCCGTGTAATATATTAACAAGGTTTCGGACTTTATACAATTTAATTTAATAAAACAGTATAAGACTAAAAGCTCAATAATTTTTTACCCTTATTAAATATTAAAACAGATATAGTGGCCACCATTAAAATATGGGTGTAAACAAGGAATGCTTGGATCCATGAAGTGGAATATGCGTAATTGCGTAATGATTGCATGGCAGTATTTGAAATTACTAATTTGATACTAGTGCGGTATACACTACACAAAATCATGATATTTGCAAATTTATTTTTCACAATCAAAATTAATTTACTTTTTAACGTTTGTACATTAGATAAGTCATACCCGATAGCTAAAACTTTAATACACATCTTTTACAGGTCAACTGCCATGAACATCATATATTTTGCATGTGGTCAGTCATTAATTCATGAGGCTGTGTGAAATGATAAAATTCTTGAGTTTTGCTATCCATATGGATCATGTATTTGGGGCAGCCTGAACTTATTTTTAAAAATATGTAAATAGAGAGGTCGAAGAAAATTAATAGCCTATAGCAAATTTGGTTCAATAAAGTACTTAATTAATTAATTATTTATTAAATTGTGCAGGCAAGATAAAAAGAACAAGCGCGAGTCAAATCTAACATCTATAGCTCTAAAATAAAAAATAAAAAATGGCATATATTTTCAGTCCCTGGTAATTAGGTTAAAAAATATTTAGATAATGACAGTAGGCGTATTACATTACCTACTGAATAATTTATCCTGGTTTAGATTGAAACTAGAAGACATTTATTTTATATACAATTTTGATAATAGCTTATATAATAATAAATATACAGTTCAATAATTACCCAATCTTTTCATCGAATGAAGGGTTCTAATAACACCTAGAGCTGTACCATAATTTGCAGTGGCTAATGAACCAGTGTTGCAATGAGTTAAAATCCTAACCAGACTGTCTCCAGAAACATGAGACAATATTTCTTTAGCTCCATATTCACCAATCGCTTTATTGTCAGCTATGTCTCTAGCTAACATATCTTCTATAGTTTGTAGGAACCTGGAAGATTAAAATGTGGTAGTAAGTGATATAAACTAAAAACTTTTAAACTTCATTAAATATAAACCAATAAACAAAATAAAAATATTGTATAATTGACTGAAAATATAATTTAAGGAAATTAATTATTAAGTATGAGACCTATTTAACACGATATGCTGTTATAAAATAATGCAGTAACTCTTGGCCACCTCAAATTTGATTATTGGCCTGACTTCCCACAAAGGGTGAATTCCTGTCATCACTGTATCTCATGTACAGTTTGACATAGAAAGTTCTTTTATCCGCTATAAGTTTTATCTTACTCTTGACAACAAAAATTTTACCACTCTTAAGCTTGTACAGACTTGTTTGAAGGACATACTAAATCTGCTGTTGCCATAAAGCACAGTTTTCTCGCACATGTTAAATTCGTCAGTTTCGTTATTTATTTTTCAAAAAAAAAAAAAACTGAAAATATTGATACCAATTTTATGGGTAAAAATTGTTGACTGGATTTATAGAACTAAGTCATCTGGCTTTATGGAAAACCAAATCCAATAAATACTCAAACAAAAATTTAAAAATAGAGGTTATGAGGCTTTAACTGAAAATTGCAAAAATGTGTATCCAACTGTATGCAACTTTTTTTCTTATTTCTTCTGGGCATTTTGTCACAACACAACAATACAATGCAAAATATCACCAAAAACGTTGAGGATCTCCACCAAAAACTTTTGTCGAAACCAAATTCCATAGATGAAAGTGAAAGAGCACAAATTTAAACTGCGGCAGATAAAATCTGCAGAGAAGTCTCTATGTGTATGGCTGGCTAATTTGAAGTGTTTATAAAAATTCAATACCAGTTTTGGAAACAACTGGATGGGAAGTAACGGACCAGTTAGTTGGCCACCACGATCACCTGACTTAACGCCTTTGGATTTTTTCTTTTGGGGCCGCGTTAAAGACAAATTATACAAGAAGACCAGTACCGACATAAATGAACTGGGACAAAATTTTATAGACTGTGTGAATTCCATTTCAAATCTTCATATTTATAATGCCGTTTATAAAAATTCAATACCAATTTTGGTTTATAGCCGTGAGAAGTTTTAAATGAAACCTTGTACAAAATGTTTGCAATTTGCAATTATAAAGCTTTCAGTCTTATTCTTATTTAATAGTATGCAATTTTAAAGAAAATCATTAGATAGTTCATAAATATGTTAAAAGTATTACATTTTTTGAAAAAGGACATGTATGGTGATCAATATTTTGAGGAATTAAATTGCACATATTATACATGTTATAATTTCGTTAGAAATTATTTTTCTAAACATTTCACAAATTAATAAAAACAAATGAATAGCAGATCTGGATTTAAATAATATTGGACATTTAATCTTAAGCGAAATATAATAATTATATACATAACTTTTCCACACTTAAATTTAATCATATGAGCATTGAGTGAAGGAATTAACAAGATACACAACCTATCGTGGGTTGAGATTTTAGTAGGTACTGTATTTGTTTGCCAATAGCTTGTGGGCATTGTTAGTGTAGTAGAAAGATTATATAATTTGGCTATGTAGCACTAAAACTTAATGACAATCCTCAAGCTGTTAGCAAAGAAATATAGTACCTACTAAAATTTCGACCCACGATAGGTTGCACCTCCTGTTAATTCCCTCACTCAATGAAATGTGTATGATAGTAATGATAAAATAAATTTTGTATTAGTTTAGTTTCAAAAAATTTCACAATAAATTGATAAAATTTAAATATCATGTTATGCAAACTATTAATCTAAAATATATATTTTTATCAGTAAAGCAAACAGAACTTTATCATGGAGGCTTAATATAAAACGTTTATTATTAAAAAACAAAATATAGGTATACTTTAAAAATAAATCAAGGATAAATATTTTCGTACCTAGTTCAAACTCTATGTATAATCATATAACATAGTTTTCAATATATTATGTTTTCTAAATATACACAATTACAAAAATTTTTACTTACTTTTCTAAATATATAAATAAAAAGTACAATAATTAAAATGATTGTTGTTTATATTTGATTTCTTTGTTCTATTTTTAGGCTATTTATATACTATTAATATTTCTGTAAACTTGTTTAAAACATATAACGTATAAAATTTCATTTTTTACTTCACAAAAATTATGTGAATTGTATATCTTTTTTTGTTATAATAATATATCTGTCTAACTGCAACAAATATTAATAAATCAACTGTAGGGATTTGGCAAAATAATTGCACATATAAATATGAAAAACTGAATAGTTTCTGACTGATAAATGATAACAAATACATATTATGTTTAACTCATTAAAAAATTAAAAAACTCAGAAACCATGAAAAATAGAGAAATGTGTAAGTTTAAAGTATGCCATTTTGAATGCTACATTTTGGAGTATGAATAATTTATATCTTGTATGATATTCATATCTAAACACATTTCAAGTTGTAGTATTGTGTGTTAGTCCCAAATTGCACTAGAATATATCTATGACGCCAATCATTACAGAATAAAACTGAGTATAATACTGAAGTTATAGATGATGATTGAAATTAATAAATTTTGAACAATATGGAGAATAATGTTATCTATTATTTGAAATTAATAATACACCATATTTAACAAAGCTTTTTTCAATTTCCCTTCTTTTTTTCCTTTATCGAAAAAATTGTGATAAATTTAAATCACATTACTCTTTAGGATGAAAAAATCTAATGGATAAGGGTTTGATAAGAAACGGCTTAAGTTTATCTCGAATTGTCTTGTTAGGTATTAATTTTATTAACATTATATAGATATATAGAGACACCTCTCTATAGGGTGAAGATTTTACAAGCTCATGACAAGTTCAATATTAAGGACAGATTATTTGAAAATCTTAAGAAAGTTGTAATTTTTATTGGGATGTTTGTCTTATTATTAGCCTTATTTTCTCAATATAGTTGATATTTTTGTACATATAAAGATGTTAAAACTGCAAATTTGTAAGCATGCAAGTATATTCTTAATAAACCACTTATACGAGTATATCTTTTAATATTTAACACCTGTTCTAAATATGTATGTTTATAATAACATAAACATTTTATACAGCTAAGTATTCAGAGGAATCCAGATCTACACAAATTATCAAATTATTAGGGCAGTCTCCATAACTGTATTTATAATAATATAATTAAATTGTTCTACCTGATCGTAATTCAGACAAAAAATTATACATTTTCTATATGTAGGTTACGTATAGATTATGATTTAAGAATTTTTGGAGAAATTTTGTATTTTTTCATTAGGTATGGCTAATTACATATTTTATTTCAACCCACGGAAAAAAATATTTCCGAAGCAATCATTATAACTCACTTTGTTTTCATTTCGTCTAAACTAACAGCCTCATCTTTGCTTAATTGGTTGGCTAAATCGATCAGTTCTTCAGCTGCAATCTTCATATTGACTGCAGTAGGCCTCGAAGACACTAAGTAGTTTAATTTCCCTTCAATTTCTTGCCTCATTTGCTTCTTAGAATCAAACTTTTCATCCCTTAATTCTACTGCCAGACTTAAACATCCCACAATTGCTATAGCTGGGGCTCCTCTAACCTAACGACATGAATCTTAGTGCTGAATAAGCATATACTTTCAGAAAACTTACTTGCATCTTGTTAATGACCTTCCAACCATCCTCAACGCCTTTAACTTGAATATACTTCGATTGGGCCGGCAAAAGAAGCTGGTCAAGAATTTCTAAAGAGTTATTTTCATATTTTATTGCCCTCAACGACATTTTTAACCTCACTTTTTATACTAGCCTAAAATTGTAAATATATCACACTTTGTTCAAAAATTAGATAATTATCACATATTACATTAATTCAAGACGTAAATATACTCGTAATTAAATAAACTGGATACTTAAGTTAGATGTTTCTTGCGTTCTTCCGCTTGATTAAAATGATTACAATTTTAAAACTGTCAATTTAGCTTTGGCAACGGAATGTAGTAGATCGCTCCCCTCGTCTAAATCGAGTTTATGTTTAAAATAAAAAATATGTTATTTCATTGTTTAAACAATACGTTTAGTTAAAGCCGCCATAATTTTACTTTCGTTCGCATAATTGCCAAATAGACTAAAAATAAGTTATTTTTAGGTTAGGTCACCTAAATTGGTTCTTTCTATTTCTATAAATAAACTTCTAAATCATGGATTCCATTAGATAATAATTAAAATCTTTGTGCAACCATTTATTTTCAAATGGTAAGTCATGTTTACATCTGATTTTTCATTCAGTAAAAAAGCATTTTAGGTATCTTATGTATATTTTTAGGCCCTTCTCGGAGCCCAATTGGTCATTACACTGGTTATGATCAGTATTATTCAAAAACTTGGACCACATTTTTTCCTTGGCAAGATGGCTTTTATGTTCCACAGGTCTAATTCGATATCTATATCCCACTGATAGTGAATTACGACAATTGGCCAATATCCCAAAGGATAAGTCAAAACCTAAGAAGAATGTTAAAACACAGGCTAATGGAAGAACTACTTCAGATACCTTTCTAATCCCTCGATCATTAGATATTAGATTGGAAACTGCCAAAGTTACTAATTTAGATATAATACATTTACGATACTATACGGAATATCAGTGGCTTGTGGACTTTTCCATATATGCCGCAATTGTATATGTAGTAACAGAGGTAAATAATTATCAAGGAGTTTTCAGTATATCGAGATGGGGTAACCACCTCTCTAGGTTCCTCCTGGTTCCTCTTGGTATAGCGTTAAATCTCTAGTCTCCAAGTTAGGAAGCCTGTGAAACTTTCCATTAACAATTGAGTTGCTCTCTATAACTCGATAGTACTTCAATAATTTAATTTACGTATCTCACTCTTTTACATTGCAGATTCTCCTTGTCTACTCTGGTACATTACATACTTAAAATCTTCAGGCGATAACTGTACAGAGCTGAGACAAATCAAATTCCGAAAGAACTCATTCTAGAAATCAGTGAAGCTCTTAGGGACAAATCAAAATGATTTCAAATAAAGATTAAGTTAATTGAAGTTTTTTAAATAAGTCGAAAACTTTTCAAATTCATAGCTGATTGTTCCAATTAAACATTTAATTTAATTCAAAAGTAAAATGATTTCAAATCAGCCCACCACAAAATACAGAATCTTAGTGCAAGGTCATATAAAATCCTAGTAAGGAATACATAAGTTGGCTTGGAGATTTCTGTAAAATTCTGTTACAGGCTTAACAACAGTGATAGCACTTATCCCGAGCATTTATACAATATTGTATATCGCACTTGATTTTTTTATTTATCCAAGAACTTATAAAGTTTTTGGAAATATGTAAATACAGCACCTGAAGGAAATTAAAACTTCTTGATTCAGTTTATTTATTTTGAAAATGATTCAATTACAAGAAATAACAAATATCAAATTAGTCTAAGTAATAGCGTGCAAATTCGACGATGAAAGGTTACCGTCTGCCAGTAATCAAAGAGACCATATGAGTACCTTACTTTTTTCTCTTGAAATTTTTGGAATGGCGGCCGGATACGGAGGGGGAAATTTTTTTTTTTATCAAATGATTAACGATATTTGTTCACATAGATAGTTAGTATATGTACTCCACATATCTCAATTAGGCTGGCAGACAAAACTTCCGGTCGGCGCGCGGTAACCGCAAGTTGAAAAAAAAAAATATTTAGTTACCAGACCAAACCTAACGCAAAATGTTTGTTTTGGTGTGTATAGTACTGTACTATAGTGGCAGACATTTCTATCAGTCGGTTTTGAGCAATTTGCCATCAAAGTGGTGAAAAATGGATCAAAATTTGATGTTGATAAAAAAGAGTTAAAATTAAAAAAGTCATCTGCCCAGCCAGCTTATAGTTCACAAGGCATTAAGAAATCCTAACCTTGGCTGGCAGACATTTTTCCCAAATTTAACCCCTCCCCCCAAACTAGAACTTCGACGCCAATACATTTATGTTAAATGCTCCAATATTTTTCAATTCCTTAAACAATTTAAATAAAAAATTCATTATTTGGATGCATCTACAAGCTGATAAACAAAATGTTTTATTCGAAAAAGCTATCAAACAACAAAGTTTAAGTATCTTATTTTTTCATCTCTCACCAAATGAATGGCAAGTACTTAATTGAAACATAAGTCAGTGCTGTGGAAAACCTTTAAAAAAACTTTTAACATCCTGTATCTCGGTTATAAAGCTTTTGCAGGTATAGGTTCAGAGGAACTTTTTTCCCAAAATCGTATTTTCTATCAACGGTTATAATTTGTCAATTTTTAACTTAACGGTGTCATTTCAAATTGTGATTAAATTATTATTATTATTGAGATATTTAAATTTCAAATTAACATGTTATTAATAATATAAATGCTGATCTGTGATGTGTGTTTGTGCAACTGTTTGTGTTTACTCATTAGATTAGGCTATAATGGTGCATAGTAGGAGAGGATGTATTAATAGACCAATAAAAATTAAACACCTACCTGCGCCTCCTACAGAAAAAAATTACACCAAAGGCACTAAGTGTAATCTACTTCAATATATTAAATTATATTTTTTTTTATATGTAGAACTGTTGAGGGTAAGTGCTGGTTTTTTTCTTGTGAGTGGGTCCCTGTGGACCCTCCACTGCGGCCTTTACCAGGCCTATTGTGGCTAGGGTGTGCTGATAATAAACTCACTACTTCTGCCACCCGTGTGACAAACCACATGTTTGTGATATATATTCACTTGCATTACCCAATCGTTTAAAAAGGATTGCTGCTTAGTTTGAAGTAAGTTCGCATATTTCATGTGTATACTTGGAGAACTGATTCCTGGACTAGAAGTCAGAAAACGTAATCTTAAACCCAAGCACCTCAGAACAAACCTGGAGAGGTGGCAATCCTAAGTGCCACCTTTTAAAACCTGTTTATACATACGTATTTATTTTAGGGGTATCAAATATGGTTTCCTTTAAAAGATGAGGTGAATCTTAGTATGATATGGTGTTTCCTAGTAATACTATTTGCAATGTATCCTTTCTGTTTTTGTTTCTACCTTTATAAGTAGATAGATAGATAGATGTATGACCAGTGATATTGATGTAATTTAAACTACAAAATAAGAATAAAAATAGAGTAAACTATACATCCAAAATAAAGATAAAAAAATGCATAAATTAGAAATTAAAATACTGATATTAAATATATATATAATAGTCACGTAGTCCACTTGCTGCAAAAAAATTATTTGTTTTTATTAAATTATTATCATTGATTTATTTTGCGAATATCACTTAGATTGAAAGTGCATTGTAACAAACTACAGTTATAGTAAAAGCCATGTTTGAAATTGGTAGTCCTGTGACTATAGGAACGGAAATGAAGTCACCATTTCTAGTATTTTAATTATGATTTTATAATAATCTTGAAAATTTGTATTTATGTTTGGTTAAAAATATGAAACACTTCAAAATGAATATGCTTAGAATAATTAATATATTTTTTTGTTAAGAAATATCCCACATCTTTATATTGCATCCCAAATATGTCTTATTATTCTTTTTTGAAACACAAATAACACTGACGTAGTTTTCCACGAAACACCAAAACACTATACACTGCACTCGACGCGCGTATCGCCAACCAAGTTGGCATCATCTGGAGATAAAAATAAACTTATGCTAACAATCTACCCTATTTATACCTAAACTATTGTCACGGTTCACCGAACCGTCACGGTTTGGTGAACTGTGACCCACTAACCAAAAATCTGTCACTATTCATACTATTTTAACACTTTGTAATTTTCAAGCTTTCAAATGCATCAGCTGTCTAGTATTTGTTACATTCCTAATTATTATTAAATTGCTAATATCTATTTTATGGTTGTTCTCAAACGCATGTTGGGCTACACTGGACTTATCTGTTCTACCATATTTGAGATGGGCCATATGCTCTTTGAATCTAGTTTGAATTGATCATCTAGTCTGTCCAACATACTTTTGATTACAGTCCTTACAGCTAATTTCGTAAATTCCCGACTTTTCGTTTGTTTCAATTTTGTCTTTTGGATTGCCTAAAAGTTGTTGTAGTTTGTTTCCCGATGAATGAACCACTGTCATACCTACATCTTTAAAAATCTTACCAATACCACGGGTGAATCGAAGATCGAATGGAATTGAACAAATTTCGGATTTTCTCTTTCATTTTGAAAGGTCGAGGAATTTCGAAGCGACTCTTTAAACTTTCGTTTCCTAATTATTTTATCAATTAAACTTACAGAATATCCATTACTCGCAGCTATATCCTTAATCAATACCTTTTCTTTTTCAAACCTCTCCTTATTGAGGGGGAAACTTAATAGACGTTGGACTAGAAAATTAAAACTAGCCATTTTGTGTTGAGCACAATGGTGAGAGTCCTTAGGGATATATCTTAGAGTACTGGTATCTTTTCTGTATATGTCAAATTCTAACTTATTGTCACTATTTCTAATTATTAATACATCTAAAAATGGTAGTTGTCCAGAGTTTTCCGTTTCGTATGTGAATTTAACTGACGCGAAACGACTGTTTAATTTAGATACAAAGTTATCAATATCAGCGACTTTTGTATCGAACACTGCAAAAAATATCATCCACATACCTAAGCCAAACCCTGGGGAAATACTCGAATTCTTCATTTACTTCCGTCTCGAATCTGTTCATGAAGAGACTAGCAATGAGTGGTGAGAGTTACCCATTGCTTTTGCTTCATGTTCGAAGAAGTTATCGTTGAATCAAAAACAATTTTGTTTCATGCAAAGTTTAGTGAGTTTAAGATATTCTTTTACTACATCTTGACTGAGATTGTTTAATTCGAGTGGATCCTTAAGCTAGTCCAAGGTCTGTGGTATCGGAACACTTGGAAACAATGAACAAATGTCAAAGGAGATCAAAATTTCACCTTCTTGCAACTGAATAGTTTTCACCTTATTAATGAAATCGTTGGAATTAATCACAGAGAAAGTAGGTGGTGCAATTGGTAAATTTTCGACCTCTTCTGTTAACCATTTTGATAGGAGGTAAGTCAGCGATCCGATTGCTGAAACAATAGGATGTACCGACTTTCCTGGTTTATGTACCTTAGAAAACAAGTCCTCTTGGAGTAGTTGTCAATGAAAATTTAATCAGACAGTTTTCAATTATTCAGTATTAATTAATTTCTATCACACCATATATTTACTTCGTCTGCAACTAATTCACTGCAACTTGATTTATATGAAATCTTGTACAGTTTTATTTATTTATTGTTAAATAATTGAGTTGACCGCTTGATTTATATTTCCACACTGCATTTCCTAATATACATACAGTTTTCAGAGATATCCCGCACTTATAATTACATCACATTAGAATACTAAATGAATTTTACCTACCAAAGCAAATCACTCAAGATAAGTTGATCAGTGCTTGTGAAAGCATTATACTGCCCTAACCTGGAAGTTTTATCAAACCACCACTTTGCCACGGACTAGGAATCTTTAACCTGCTCAAATGCATGGAAACTCACAATACATATTTTCAAAAGATGGTGATAATATAAAAAACTTCTACAAAACTTATTTTACAAAAATGTTTTTATTTGGTCATTTGACTGGTCATGTTTACCAGCAATTACTTATTGTATGCTAAATTTTGTAAGTATATTAAACTCCAAGTAATAATATTAAACACCATGAAATATATGTCATAATTACAATCATAAAAATGGCGTATTATACAGGGTGGGGCAATAGTGCGTTCGACTTCGACGTCTATGATAGCTAGAAACTTGATTTAAAAACATAAATAAACTAGACAAAAAGTTTATAACCGGAAATAATTTTCAAATATGCAGGGTGAGCCAAGACGATTCTAGTGGGTCAACCAACATTTTTTTAAATGAAATGCCATGTATATCAGAACATTTTTTGAAACCTCTTTGTGGCCCCCTTCCACTCCTGTATTATTATTGACTCTCTCCCAACCACTTGGATGTAATGTTTTTTTTTTGTTGAAATTATGCCTTTTACGCGTGTATATTAAAAAATCACTACAGTCACAAAAATAATTTTTAAACTTACAATCATTTGAGCTGAATTTTCTCAATTTCTTCAAGTGGAACATATATTTTTGGACGATGTGATGTAGAATTGAAAATGAACATTTTTTTGTACGTACATCCCTATGGCTATTTGTAACCATTTTCGATTTATTGAACAATAACTGCAAAGTTCAGCAATAAAAATTAAAAATATATTTCAAGAGAAGATATTATAACACGTGCTCCACATGTTGCCCATTTTGATTAACACAGATTTCTATGTGTCTTTGGAATGAGGTTTCTGCTGTTCATAAAATTGCCAGAGTGATACTTTTAAAAGCATTTATTATCCTTTCCTTAAAATTTTGGATTGTTGTTGGTGTGATATTTTTATGGGCATCATGTAACATTGTTGCCCATTTTGATTAACACAGATTTCTATGTGTCTTTGGAATGAGGTTTCTGCTGTTCATAAAATTGCCAGAGTGATACTTTTAAAAGCATTTATTATCCTTTCCTTAAAATTTTGGATTGTTGTTGGTGTGATATTTTTATGGGCATCATGTAACACGCTTATTATAATACCTTCTCTTGAATTATTTGAAAAAAACCCTCATTTCTTATTTTTATTGCTGAATTTTGCAGTTATTATTCAAAAAATTGAAAATGGTCACAAAAAGCCATAGGAATGTACGTACAAAAAATATTCGGTTTTCAATCCTATATCACATTGTCTAAAAATATACCATTTGAAAAAATTGAGAAAATTCAATTCAAAAAGTTGTAAATTTAAAAGTCCTTTTTGGCCACTCTGTATACTTTTAGAAAGTGAAAATGGCTGAGTGTGATCACACAGATGTGTCATAATTGGTACTAACATATTTTTTCTTAAAATCGATAGTGATTGTAGTGATATTTTTAATATACATGTGTACATGGTATAATTTCAACAAAAAAAAAATCTTTACATTCAAATGGCTGGGAGAAAGGCAATAATAAGACACAAATGAAAGGCCACAAAGAGGTTTCAAAAAATATTCTGATATACATGGCATTTCATTCAAAAAAAATGTTACTTGACCCTGTAGAATGGTCTTGGTTGACCCTGTATATTCAAAAACCATTTCCGGTTATAGACTTTTTGTCTAGTTTACTTATGTTTTTAAATCAAGTTGCTAGCTATTATAGAACTCAAGATATTCAAGTCGGGTGCAATATTGCCCCACCCTGTATAAATTGTACATGAGAAAACAAATTACATAAGTACCTTAAAATTGTTAAATCCTTAACCCTTCATACAGGAAACTTTTACTAGGTCTAACTGTTCAATATTTCCAAGGAGAAGAGTCCGTAGGAGAGAGATCTACTTGTATTGTTATGGGATTTATTTATTTATTAATATCGATGATGGTGTTAATAGTAGATGAAAATACTCTAGAAGTTGGCTTAGAGAATGCCTATAACAGCTTCAATCAAAGTGCTTCTACTTTTTAGCTAAACAGGGTTTATCCTCAACGTATGTTGAAAACTTTAAAACTTAATGTATGATTAATTTAACTTATTTTTTTTTTTTAGAGGGCCAGCATCCAAAATAGTGTTGAAATTTTTTATTGCAGTGTGGTGTGGAATCTTGGGTGCTTTGTTCACATTTCCAGGGTTGAGAATAGCCAAAATGCACTGGGATCTTCTTAAGTATGTGTCTACTATGTTTTTATACCAAATTATATTAGCTCGGCTACCGGCTCGGTGATGTAGTTGGCTAGAGTGTGCAATGGCAAGCATGACTAGAAATCTTTCTATCATAGCTGTGAGTTCGAATCTCGCCACCGTGACTGGCAGTGTCGTTGGGAATGGTTGTATGTCCACGTTTTTCTAGGTGTTACCCCAGTCAGCTTTGGCTTTGTATATCAAGAGTGGTCCAATTTATGTGGTGGTATATATTGTAGATTTTGAAAAATAAATTCGAATTTTTGTTCATAAATTTATATCGTATCCACTTATTTTTTTGCGAATATTATTATTTTTTCCCACCTTTTTAATTTTCAAAATTTTTTCTAAGGGCCCCCTTTTGAAAACCCACTTTTTTTACCTCCCCCCCTTTCCGTTATTTTTTTTCCCCCCCTCCCGGCCCCCTTGAATAAAATTTGCTGTTTTCCCCCTTTTAAAAGTTCCAAAAAGTTTTTTTATTTTAACCTCCCTTTCCTCCCAACAAAAAATTTTTTTTAAAAAGTTTTCTCCCCCCCCCCCCCCCCCCATTCCCCCCCCCCCATTTTTTTTTCCACCCACCCCCTTCCTTATATATTTTTTTTTCCTTTCCTTTTTCCCCCCCCCCCTTTTTTTTCCCCCCCCCCCCCCCCCCCCCCCCCCCCCCCCCCCCCCCCCTCAAAAAAAAATCCTCCCCCCCCTTTTTTTTTTTTCCCCCCCCCCCCCCCCCAATTTTTTTAACCCCCCCCAAAACCCCCCGGTTTTTCCCCCCCCCCCCCCCCCCCCCCCCCCCCCCCCCCCCCCCCCCCCACATCCCCCCCCCCCCCCCCCCCCCCCCCCCCCCCCCCCTTTTTTTTTTTTCCCCCCCCCCCACTCTCCCCCCCCCCCCCCCCCCCCCCCCCCCCCCCCCCCCCAGAGAAAACCCCCCCCCCCCCAAAAACCCCCCCCTTCCCCCCCCCCCCCCCCCCCCCCCCCCCCCCCCCCCCCCCCCCCCCCCCCCCCCCCCCCCCCCCCCCCTCCCCCCCCCCCCCCCCCCCCCCCCCCCCCCCCCCCCCCCCCCCCCCCCCCCCCCCCCCCCCCCCCCCCCCCCCCCCCCCCCCCCCCCCCCCCCCCCCCCCCCCCCCCCCCCCCCCCCCCCCCCCCCCCCCCCCCCCCCCCCCCCCCCCCCCCCCCCCCCCCCCCCCCCCCCCCCCCCCCCCCCCCCCCCCCCCCCCCCCCCCCCCTCCCCTTTTTTTTTTTTTTCCCCCCCCCCCCCCCCCCCCCCCCCCCCCCCCCCCCCCCCCCCCCCCCCCCCCCCCCCCCCCCCCCCCCCCCCCCCCCCCCCCCCCCCCCCCCCCCCCCCCCCCCCCCCCCCCCCCCCCCCCCCCCCCCCCCCCCCCCCCCCCCCCCCCCCCCCCCCCCCCCCCCCCCCCCCCCCCCCCCCCCCCCCCCCCCCCCCCCCCCCCCCCCCCCCCCCCCCCCCCCCCCCCCCCCCCCCCCCCCAACCCCCCCCCCCCCCCCCCCCCCCCCCCCCCCCCCCCCCCCCCCCCCCCCCCCCCCCCCCCCCCCCCCCCCCCGGCCCCCCCCCCCCCCCCCCCCCCCCCCCCCCCCCCCCCCCCCCCCCCCCCCCCCCCCCCCCCCCCCCCCCCCCCCCCCCCCCCCCCCCCCCCCCCCCCCCCCCCCCCCCCCCCCCCCCCCCCCTCCCCCCCCCCCCCCCCCCCCCCCCCCCCCCCCCCCCCCCGCCCCCCCCCCCCCCCCCCCCCGGGGGGGGGGGGGGGGCCCCCCGCCCCCCCCCCCCCCCCCCCCCCCCCCCCCCCCCCCCCCCCCCCCCCCCCCCCCCCCCCCCCCCCCCCCCCCCCCCCCCCCCCCCCCCCCCCCCCCCCCCCCCCCCCCCCCCCCCCCCCCCCCCCCCCCCCCCCCCCCCCCCCCCCCCCCCCCCCCCCCCCCCCCCCCCCCCCCCCCCCCCCCCCCCCCCCCCCCCCCCCCCCCCCCCCCCCCCCCCCCCCCCCCCCCCCCCCCCCCCCCCCCCCCCCCCCCCCCCCCCCCCCCCCCCCCCCCCCCCCCCCCCCCCCCCCCCCCCCCCCCCCCCCCCCCCCCCCCCCCCCCCCCCCCCCCCCCCCCCCCCCCCCCCCCCCCCCCCCCCCCCCCCCCCCCCCCCCCCCCCCCCCCCCCCCCCCCCCCCCCCCCCCCCCCCCCCCCCCCCCCCCCCCCCCCCCCCCCCCCCCCCCCCCCCCCCCCCCCCCCCCCCCCCCCCCCCCCCCCCCCCCCCCCCCCCCCCCCCCCCCCCCCCCCCCCCCCCCCCCCCCCCCCCCCCCCCCCCCCCCCCCCCCCCCCCCCCCCCCCCCCCCCCGGCCGCGCCCCCCCCCCCCCCCCCCCCCCCCCCCCCCCCCCCCCCCCCCCCCCCCCCCCCCCCCCCCCCCCCCCCCCCCCCCCCCCCCCCCCCCCCCCCCCCCCCCCCCCCCCCCCCCCCCCCCCCCCCCCCCCCCCCGCCCCCCCCCCCCCCGCCCCCCCCCCCCCCCCCCCCCGGCCCCCCCCCCCCCCCCCCCCCCCCCCCCCCCCCCCCCCCCCCCCCCCCCCCCCCCCCCCCCCCCCCCCCCCCCCCCCCCCCCCCCCCCCCCCCCCCCCCCCCCCCCCCCCCCCCCCCCCCCCCCCCCCCCCCCCCCCCCCCCCCCCCCCCCCCCCCCGGGCCCCCCCCCCCCCCCCCCCCCCCGCCCCCCCCGCCCCCCCCCCCCCCCCCCCCCCCCCCCCCCCCCCCCCCCCCCCCCCCCCCCCCCCCCCCCCCCCCCCCCCCCCCCCCCCCCCCCCCCCCCCCCCCCCCCCCCCCCCCCCCCCCCCCCCCCCCCCCCCCCCCCCCCCCCCCCCCCCCCCCCCCCCCCCCCCCCCCCCCCCCCCCCCCCCCCCCCCCCCCCCCCCCCCCCCCCCCCCCCCCCCCCCCCCCCCCCCCCCCCCCCCCCCCCCCCCCCCCCCCCCCCCCCCCCCCCCCCCCCCCCCCCCCCCCCCCCCCCCCCCCCCCCCCCCCCCCCCCCCCCCCCCCCCCCCCCCCCCCCCCCCCCCCCCCCCCCCCCCCCCCCCCCTCCCCCCCCCCCCCCCCCCCCCCCCCCCCCCCCCCCCCCTCCCCCCCCCCCCCCCCCCCCCCCCCCCCCCCCCCCCCCTTCCTCCCCCCCCCCCTTTTTCTCCCCCCCCCCCCCTCCCCCTTTTTTTTTTTTTTTTTTTTTCCCCCCTTTCTTTTTTTTTTTTTTTTTTTTTTTTCTTTTTTTTTTTTTTTTTTTTTTTTTTTTTTTTTTTCCTTTTTTTTTTTTTTTTTTTTTTTTTTTTTTTTTTTTTTTCCTTTTTTTTTTTTTTTTTTTTTTTTTTTTTTTTTTTTTTTTTTTTTTTTTTTTCTTTTTTTTTTTTTTTTTTTTTTTTTTTTTTTTTTTTTTTTTTTTTTTTTTTTTTTTTTTTTTTTTTTTTTTTTTTTTTTTTTTTTTTTTTTTGGTTTTTTTTTTTTTTTTTTATTATATTTTATTAATGATAAATAAATTCTTACCATGAACTTGTTAGGTAACGACAGAATCTTGGATAAAAATAAACCTGATTTTAATTATCGATTTAAGTATACATGTATTTAAATTTTTTTTATGGTACCATGTGACATTTCTTTATCACTGGAAATAGTATTTGATTTAATTCTACCTGCGACAAATAACATTGGAGTAACATTTGTTGTAACTTATAATTATGAGTATTTCATAGATGTAACTTGAAGTGTTTTAAAGCGTTCTTTTAACATAAAATGTTGGTTAAATTTGATTATTGAAACAAATATCAGAAATCATAATCTTTAGGAAAACTAGATGAGTTATAAAGAATAGAATTTTTTAAATCCACTTAGGGTTTGTCTGCTTAACTTCACATTTCAGTACTACAGTAAATTATGTTAAAGAATAATGCTAACCTGTACTTTCGCCCCTCCCCAAGCGAATGTAGAACTTCTATGTTTTCAGTTTTTTCCCAGATTCACCTATAGTTTATTAGTTAGAATGGAACATAACTTTAATGATATCAAAAATTACTATTTTTTAATAAAAATTGATACTCTTTTTAGGTATTTCAGGGAGCATAAATTAGTTCAGGTTTTACTGAATCTTGCATTTGCCTTACCTTTTATTTTGGTTGTCTTATGGATAAAACCTGTCTCGAGGGATTACTTAACTGTAAGAATATTTTCTGGAAGAACTGAGCCACTGTACGTATAATAGTACCATTAAGTTTATGTATTTGATTCGGTCAATGATAGTACATTTGTTACTAACAAGAAATATGAATTTCCAGAAATAATAATAAATTAATAATATTTGGGTATTACGTAAACAATCTTTCAAACCTAATATGATTACCATATACTACCTATAGTTTCCTAATATCTAAATAATTAGTTTATTATTTTTTTCTAGAAATGATACAAAGCAAATAAAATATCAAGTTTTTTTTTTTAAATTATGTATAATGGATAGTTATTATTACTTTTTCAAAACCGACATTACTACTTTCTGAATGAAGAAGTTTCTTTTCTAAAAAAAAATATTTAATTTTTCAGCTTTGTTTCAAACTGTTTCCCATTAAAAAGAAAGAAAATATGAAACATTTGTGACTCCACAGTAAAATAGGGTACTGACCGGCGATTGTTTACGAATAAAGCCATTTCTAAAAACCACACCATAAATCAAAACCCACAGTAATACCATAGATAAATTAGTAATACTGTAGTTTCTTTAATGTCCCGTTTAGAGACTAAAAAAAATAAGTGTTTTCAGTCTGGCTTGTGGCGCGATTTTTAGAAATAGCTTTATTCGTAAACAACAATTGCAGGTCGGTACTCTGTTTTACTATGAAGGGTCAAATTTGTTAAATGTTGACTTTTCTGTGTCTGTGATCAATATTGTCTGAAAAAAAGTTCCAAGAAAGAAAAAGAAAAATCTGTGATCAACTCGAAGCCTTTCTCTTTGTTAACAGTTTTTGATAATTCTTTAAGTAGTTAAATGGTTGAACAGGAATATAAATATATTGAGAAAATATACTTTACAAGGTTATGTATTTGTAGGCTAACAGAACATGCATTTGAATCTATTCGAGTTATAGCCATTGTGGTGACAATGTGTCTTAAATTAATATTAATGCCGTGGTATCTGCAAGCATATCTGAATATGGCTTACCATAGATTAGAGGATCAAAAAAAGAAGCTGGTAGAATAACAAACCTTGAATTTCAAAAAAAAGGTACATAATTAATTATTATTCATTTATTTCAATGTTTTTATATTCTCATTTATCAAACATATATTTATATGTGCTAAATAATAATAATATCTTTATTGTCTATTAAACCATTATAAATACATAGGTAAATATATATATTTTTTTGTTTATTTTGGGTCGCTGTACTGTGGCAGACAGTAGTTTTACAGATACGATAGGAAATGCTTTTGCAAAATAGTAAATCAGGAGAACATGTTTTCAACAGACAGTAATTCGTTTGACATATTATTATAATCGACTTGCTTCAGACTGTACTTTTACAGAAAGTATTCTGTTTGCCACATGAGAATTAACCTGACACGCACTCCGGCCAACTAGTCGGCGGGGGAGTGGATAAGAAGGGTGGTTCTCTGAATAATTAATTGTACTGGGGAGATATAAAGTGGTAAACAAAGTAAAACAAAATAATTAGGTAACTATCTAATAATAATTAATGTGTGAATTATGATTCCTAAAAATCATCAACAAAAATAAGAAAAATTATATACTTATTTGATAACGGAAAGGGTTATCGAACCCAACTCTTATATAAATATATAATTCCCAATAAAATATATACACAAAGGATTCTGTAGGCGAATGTGATCAATTTCGTCGGTACAGACAGTTATAAACAATTTCATACAAATTATAGGTTGACACTTAAAAATCAAAAATATTCATAAATAACTAAAAACATTTATATGGCCCTGCAGGGATATTCAAATCATAACGTTAATGGAACTTGTATATAAGTAAAATATAAATAAAATATTCTTAAATAACCAATTGTAAGTAGTGCTACCCTAAATATTTAAACAGTTAAATAGTAAATTTTTCTTATAAATAAATAGTGGCTACAATACGAATGGTTGTTATGACTCCAGAATACCACACGGAGAGGTTGTAGGGATGAAACAACAATAATCTGGACGATAAAGATGTAAAACATTTGCCAGGTCTTCCACAGGGTGTAAGGCAAACTTCCTTGAAAGGGGTTGCAAATGATGCAGCTTGCCAAAAATCGACGAGTGATGCTCTCATTCTCCGTACCATACCGGCTAACTGAGGGTTAAAATAAACGGTAACCGTTTAAGGAATTAAAATTTGAACATAGGGAAAAAGAAAAATAGAAAAGGAAAGAAAAAAAGAAAGTCCTGAAATAAAGAAAGGAACCATTACATAACTAAAAGGCAAACAAAAAAAAATAGATGCTCACTTCTATGCCTAGTAGAAGGCTTCTTTGGATTTTCATGAACTTGTCTGAGGGTTAGTTCTCGTGTTTTTTCTGAGCTGATGACGAATCCGTATAAAACGACAATTACAGGAACCACCAAATACACAAAAATCTATAGATAATATTCCTAACAATTTTTATGTTAATTTTTGTAATATCACTCCCAATTCAATGAATATTTCGCACGATTATTACAAAAAATACCACAGCTCGATAATTTAACGGTCTGAACAACTCATCGCCTCAAACGAAAAACCAGGACTTGAAAACAACGCGTAAGGATATCATTAAGGACAAAAAAACATAATCGACCTACAAAAAAGAAGAAACATTCTAAAAACCCTAATAATAATCTTAGTACGATATTTGGGATTCTAGTACAATTAAATTATCTTATATAAATACTATAATTAGAAAATAATTAATAATTTACGTAGGTACTACTTTTCGATTTAGGAATGTAGGGCTCTGTTAAAATGTATAGTAACCAGTACCGGGTAAAGTTAATTTTAAATTATTAACTAATAAAATTACTAATAATGATGAAATTGGATAAATCAGCAGTAAATAATAAATCTAAAATGTTGCAAATAAATAAACATGAAGAATAATATAATTTATAACCTTTATAATAATAATTTTTATAATGAATTTTTCTTTAAATTGAAATTAACCCGTAACATATTTTCAGCATTCAATTAATAAAAATCCATTATTCAAGAAGTCAGCTATTTTAGCTAAATCTGCTGCATGACTGCGACATACATCTATGAAAATTTAATTCTTCTGTATGCATTATCTGTAAAAGAACAGTCTGCAGCAGTTTCATGTGTAAATTGAAAAATCTTGTTTTCCGAAGGAACCACGGCCATTTTTTATATTATAACATTTATTTATTTTTATGCGGGTATACTCTGTATGTTTATTATTTATTATATGTATATATTATTTATGATTGTTTAATTAATTAATAGCAAATATAATGAGACCTTATTTTTTTTATTGTAGAAAATTTTGCATTCAAGCATTTTTATATGTAGTACAAAAATACAAAAATAGAATACACATGGAAAATTTTTTCTATTTGTGTAAAGTGAGTTTCGGTACGTTGTTAAACAACAAAGCATTAATGTGTACTACCAAAATTTATCAAAGATAATTATTATGATATCGTCTAAGTATAGTTGTTTATTTGTGGCATCCTATAATGTTTTTCTCACCTTCTTTGGGTATTAAGCCACTGTCCTCTAAATTATTTTTAAAAAATTGTTAAATTAACCTCTGCGCCAAAAAGATGTCAGAGGCCAGTTTTTGAAAAAAAAAAAAAAACGTTTTTTCATATCCAACTTTTATTCATTTAAATTATTTGACATTTAAGTTTAATTTTCAGGTTAATATTTTTTTTAGGAGTAAGACATTTTTGGGTAGGAAACATTCTTTTTTTTTCCAAAAACCAGCCTCTGACTAATCCTTTTGGCGGAGAAGTTTAAATTATAGAACAGTAGCCTTAATACCCAAAGAGAAGAAATAATTATGATTTTTTAACTATGATACCATAGAAAATATGTATAATCTGTTTTTATTATTTCATTGTATTGTTTTGTATATTTTCAGATAGCAGCAGTATTTTATTACCTCTGTGTAGTCACTCTACAATATATAGCTCCAGTTATAATGTGCCTCTACTTCTCACTTATGTATAAAACTTTAGGAGAATATACTTGGAGTGGTTTCTTTAAGGACCCACCAAACCCAGATGAATGTCCTTTGAATGCAAGCAACACTAATCCTGATATAGAACTTTTCAAAGGTGCCGACGATACAGAAACCATAACAAAAACAGCAGCAGAATTTCATCTGACTTTGGAAAATTTGAAAATGGTAATATCTCTTCTAAAACTGGCTTTTGACATATAATAATAATATTTTCTATGTAGCATTTCACTATATGACTATGAACTTAATTATTATTTAAAATATTAAATATATTTGTTCAAAACAAAACTTTTACTATAGTTACAAATGATAAGATTTTGTTTAAACTTTATTAAAAATTTAACTTCACTATTGTGTTTAAAAAAATGCCATGAGTTAGATTAATTACAATAAATAATTCAATTTATTTTATCATATAACTAGGATGAGATAGTTGTTTTAGTATATTCTAAAATTGCGTTTTAAAGTGTTGATTAATTATTTTTGCCTAATATTTGTATATTAGCATAATCAGGAAAGAACATATACATTTAAAACTAAAATTGTGGAAGTTTTTTAGCTTAATACATAAATAATATTTCTTAAATTACATACCTAATAACAAATACAATTTTGACCAATGCTCAAAAACCCTTTGAAACTTTAGACTTTAAAAGCTTGTAGTGTAGCAAATCTTTTAAGGTGGTTCACATAGTCTATTTTTCTAGGTACAGGTGTGGTAAACAAAATGTTATAATCTCAGATAAAAATGTTTGATGGAAGTGATAATCAAATAAAACTTTCATCTTCAATTCAGAAAAATAAAAAGTAGTAATTATGACCTTATTAAGACAAAGAAGTATTATTCAAATTTATTTTTATTCTGTTTTATGAATTTAATTTTCTTTATTTCTAGATCTTTACAACTAGCATCTACAAAGGTCTGTTTGGATTTTCGACATGGTGGTGCTGCTTTGTTTATTTTGCTACAACTTCAGTAGGACTCGTTTATCAATCATATTTTTCATCTGTGTGATTAGTTCCTGTGGTACCATTGTTTTCTGTTGTATAATTTAATTTAAAAATCTGTTCTGTTTTATTAAATGTTTTGCTGTATATTTGTGCTTTTTTATACAGTTAAATTGTATATTAATAAAATTTTAGTAATGTGAAAAGTGGAAATTGTGAATGAAAGCTGAGTTAATTACCTTGTTTACTATTTTACGAAGAGCACTAATCAATAGTAATAAGGAAGAAATTATGTGTCATATAAGTAAATTATCATAGAAGTATGATATAAGTGGGAATCTCCAGAGTGAATTGGAACAACTGGTTCTTTTACATTGTAGTAGAATGAACTTATACAATTTTTTTCTCCGTTATATTTTTAGTGTTCCGTATGTCTGCCTTATTTATTATTTTTTTAATTGCAAATACAGATTTATCTGCAATAAATAGTAATTATAAATTGATATGTTCAAAATTTTTTTAATCATTTATTTAACGTCGACCTATTTCCGCTACCAGGGCCAATCACAAACGCCAGGAAACGTCCTACCCCCAAACTTGAAATGTTTGCCGAACCTCTTCTGTATTGAAGAGTAGGGATTTTGTACTTGCCTAACATCTAATAGACAACAGATCAACTGCTTTACATTCTCTCCGAAAGATGGTATATCACCTACACAACCCTCTCCTAAGATTGCATAGCTTCTGCATATACGCTGATATACAAGTCGTTAGAATACAGGATGAGGTCACCGAGTTTCACTTGGGTTACCCACTAATTTACTATCTACGACTACCATTGCTTAACTTTTAGTATCAAAATACAAGTATGTTAAGTCGAATCTATGCTCGTCCCATTATATAGCAATTAATTAATAATAAAAATTTTGAAATAAAATTGTAGTTGCTCTCATATTTTTATATATTATGTTAAGTATTGAATGTTCACTGTTTAATTTGTTTAGAGAGGAGGACTAATAGTAATTAGAGTTATATTTTAAAAACAGCTAATCTTCCCTACTTTATAAACCAAAATCTGTGGTAACCAAGACAAGGACTGGACAGATGAGTGCTCACCGGGAAAATTTAAATTAGAGCTCCATATTTTAGACATGATAATGAACGGATGTTAAAAATGCATGCTTTATTTATACCATAGTCAACCACCATATAAAAGTTTAATGCTTATAAATGGGAAGTCAGACAAAGGTGTCACAGTGATATGAACTATTTTAAACAATGAGACGTTTCAAATAATTTCATCTCATTCTGGTTCCTCTCCGTCTGTTTGAACTCGCACTTTATGGTAATTGATCTGGCATTTACGAGTGTACAAATTTTCATGGTGGGCCATCTATGGTAGGTGTGCATACTTTGAATCGTGTGTGGGAAAGTAAAAGCAAAAGACCAATGAAAAGCTAACAGCACAAGTAGTTTCGAGTCCCAGTTTCTGTTTTTGGAACACTAAAAAAAGCCAATCAAATAGGGAAGTTTTTCTTCTTTTAATATTAAATTATTATTAATAGGAATTGAATATAAGTAAGGTATCAAAAACAAAATAAAATGCATATGTGCAGTTTCTCATGTTGTTATTGTAATGGGAAGATTTTTGTAATTTGGCTCAAGCTGTTAGCAAAGAAACACAGTACCTACTAAAATTTCCACCCACGATAAGTTGTGCCACTTGTTAATTCAACGGTTTAACCCAAGATATTAATTAATTTCTCATGGGTCTATTTCAATTTATGGCTAAACGGATGAGAGGCAGACAAACAGATAGACAGAACATATCATAGAAAAAAATAGACAATGGATCAGAAAGGCTCAAGAAGTAGATCAATTTTCTCTATCTAAAGTCCGTAAGACTTAAATAAAAAAGGGAATTTACCATATACCTACCTAGGTTAACATAGTGAACATAATCTTCTATCACTAGTTAAATAGGTAGAGAACGTAGGTATCAATAGGTATAAAATACACCAATATGCCTACATATATAATCAATATACGTAAAGTCTTGTACAGTTTGTATGCCACATAAGTATATATTATGTAAGTAAATAGTAATTTCAGAATATACAAAACTGTTTATGAATAAAGCAAACTCTTTTTGCTGAAATATATTTAAATATTACATATAACGTAGCAAATGCCCAAATTTTAAATAAAAATAAAATTAAAACAAAGTTTACATCTATATGATAAAAATGTTTTATAAAACAAACTTTGAATAAAGGTGTCATGACGAAATATAAACAAAATGCTCATATGCATAAAAACCCACCAGAAAAAGATATTTATTTAACTTTCCACATATGTAGGTCATTCATCGTCTGGATAAAATTGTACATCACATTATTTTTGCAGAACCAATAATAAATTTATAATTTTAATACAATTTTTAAAAAAAGAATGTAGGTATGTATGTAAATTAAGAACCATTTTGAATTGATTCTATAGTTTAAATTTTTATGTTGTTTCTCACTGTTATAGGTACAGTGTTAATTATTTTCTTTTGAAGATGACTTGAGTAATCATAATATAGGTAGGTAGGAATAGGTACATATTATGTAGAAAAGTTTATTGATGGATGACTCACAAACTGGCAAATATATTACGTACATAGGTACCTATACCCTTTTAGATGTTTATATTCCTATAGTACCTACCCTTGTTTATCAATTAATGATGATGAATGACTTCGAATTATCTACCAAATAGGCAATATTTATGATTTATGCAAATTGAATTGCCCTAATAAAAGTTTCCTAGCACGTTGAAGTTCAGTTAATTGCAAAAATGCTATTATTTTACATATGTAGGACATAGCTACATTTTTTATTCCTATTTTATGTCAAACATATTTATGTACAATGTATATATTTATATTTAACCACGTTGCCATTTTCAATCTATTAATACATTTACAAATAGACGGAAATAACATAAGTACTTTTATTAGTTAACAATGAAATGACCTCGATTTTCTTCCTACATGTAAAGATTATATACCTACTTATATTCTTTGCTACATGTATTCAAACGTTTCCTTGACCTTATATACATACATACCTATAATCCTATATTCTATATACGATAATTCAAGGAAGAACCTTGCAGGAAGTAGGTATAAATAATTAATTATTATTTTAATAAAAATTATTTCTAAATTTATTTTTTTGAAACACAGTTTACACAAATGAATAATAAATACAACCAAAAGAATTAAATATTATGTTCTATCAGAGCTCCATCAGCCCTAATGCATGCCTCAATTTTTCATTATTAATTATTATATTATTTTTATATTACCAATTTAATTTCACATGTTGATACAAGATGGCGATGGATCAATTTTCCCGCGCATTAATTATCGTTATCCATCAAATTTAATATTTTTATTTAGCTCCATTTTATAAAAAACCAATATCCCAGAAAGAAGTTAAAATTATTAAATCTCCTAAGTCGAACACTAAATTAAAATTGCGGTTGTACTTTTTTTAAAAAATATGATTATTTCTTGGCGATTCCAAGGAAGTTTCGAGACTATATTTATAAGCCAATCACAAGCCAGCTACACGAAGAAATCGATGTTTCATTGGCTTGTTTGCAGAACATTCTGGAAGATTCTTTGACCCCCATATAAAACCGGCCATTACTTTATTTTCTTCCGATTTGATTGCAAACGTTATAGAGGTGTGTACGTGTTACAAGTATTTCTTTTTAAAATATTGTCTGCAACTGTTTAATAATTATATAAGGTAAGTTTCCTGTTTAGTAATTAAAAAAAGAACTCAATTGCATTTGTTTTAACGATAATTTTGACAAGTTTTCCTTCAAAGTTGAAGCACGTGCTAAAAAAACTAATTTCATACGGGCTTACCATTTTTGGATAAAGTAATGGGCGTTTTGTGAATTATATCAGCTTAGCTAAATCTAGGTTTATTTAAATTATTGTATTTTGTCTACAAACAAAAGTATTGATTAAAGGGCGTGTTTTTATTACATAATTTACGTAAGGGTTGTAGAATATAAAAAAATAAGTAACGCCAGTTTGGTGATTCTAATTTCATTTTCGTGAATACATTTCATAGTTGAAAAAAATTAATATATGCATGTAAATTTGGTGATAGATTAAAGGTTAACTTTTTTTATTATTTTAGATGGCGGCAAAAGCACCAGCAGTTGGTATCGATTTGGGTACAACTTATTCCTGCGTGGGTGTATTCCAGCATGGAAAAGTAGAAATTATTGCCAATGACCAAGGAAACCGAACTACCCCATCATATGTTGCCTTCACAGACACAGAGCGTCTCATTGGAGATGCTGCCAAAAACCAAGTAGCCATGAACCCCAATAACACAATTTTTGGTGAGTATCATCATTTAAAAATATTTTAATTCATTCCATATAAAACCCACTTAATTAAGAATTCATGTTGGGTGCAGTTCAGAAAAATGGGTTCTCATTCTGAAGAATAAAAATTTCTAAAAAAAAAAAAGTAACAAGCTTCAACCTCTTAGATGCTTTAAAATTTCTAAAATAATGATTGTATGTTTTTTATACTTGGATTATTAAAAATGCTGATGCGTCACAGATTAGTCCTTGAATTTTTCTCATAGATAAATTTGTCTGACTTAGACTGTTTGAAGTGGATTTATTGTTTAGTTTTTAATATAATAAATTCGTTTATTAAGTTCAAAACCAGATAGCAGGTTTTATCTATGGGATTGTTAAAATTTTAATAGCATTAAAACTAGTGATGGGTAAATTACTGGGGAAGAAGCATTGAGGCAATTTCTTGGAATATTTCCAAAAAAATTACCCAAAAATTCCCAATGCATATGGGTTAAAATGGTGAGATAAAAAATGCTCTTATGTTATGCAGTCATTAGAAAACGATAAATTTTTTTCATGGTAAGGTCAATTGGTATATTATAAATAAAAAGAATTTTGCAATTCCTTTGATAGAACATTGCATATGTGCAACATGGTGCCTTAATATTTGTTTTAACTGTAATCCAAGTGTGATGTGATGTAGTTTTTTTGCGATTTGCCTTCGGGCATTGATAAATGAATAATTCTGGAGACTAAAAAAATAAAGTTGAAAATATTTATTCATAGGAAAGTACAATGAAGTCATTGGGAAAGTATTTTTAATTTTTTTTATACAAAGTGAAAGCTCAGTGTATTGCATATCATAAGCAGCATTAGTTGTCAAAGTGTTAAACACCTGTTAAATAGTAAATTGTGTCATGTCACTATAGGAATCCCTTTGTTATTATGATTAGCACAGGCAATGTCTCCAAACTTTGTTTATTTGGTGGTACAACCATATGAAGGGGAGTTTTGTGTAGGTGTGTTAGACAATATAAAATTTTGTATGATGATTTATTAAGTCATGCCAGACTGGAGTTTATGAGCCTCATGATTAGCTAAATTAACTGAAAATTACAACTTGTAATAATTTTACAAAATAGTTTTTTCCTTTGCTGATTTTTTGTTTTATTTGCAGATGCCAAACGTCTTATTGGGCGTCGTTTTGATGATCCTGCAATCCAAGCTGATATGAAACATTGGCCCTTTGAAGTAATGAATGATGGAGGTAAACCAAGAATTAAGGTAAATTACAAAGGAGAAGAGAAAAGTTTCTACCCTGAAGAAGTAAGTTCAATGGTGCTTACCAAAATGAAGGAAACCGCTGAAGCCTACTTGGGGAAGGGTGTAACAAATGCTGTAATTACTGTACCTGCATATTTCAATGATTCTCAACGTCAGGCGACGAAAGATGCTGGTACGATTGCTGGGCTCCAAGTTCTCCGTATTATCAATGAACCTACGGCTGCTGCTATTGCCTATGGCTTAGACAAAAAAGGACAGGGAGAACGCAACGTTCTTATCTTTGATTTGGGTGGTGGTACTTTTGATGTATCCATTCTAACAATCGAAGATGGTATCTTTGAGGTAAAATCTACTGCTGGAGATACGCACTTGGGTGGTGAGGATTTCGATAACAGAATGGTGAACCATTTTGTGCAAGAATTCAAACGTAAATATAAGAAAGACTTGACCAGCAACAAACGTGCCCTCCGTCGTTTAAGGACTAGCTGTGAGAGAGCAAAGCGTACTCTTTCCTCATCTACCCAAGCCAGCATTGAAATCGACTCTTTGTTTGAAGGTATCGATTTTTACACCTCTATCACCCGTGCCAGATTTGAGGAACTTAATGCCGACTTGTTCCGTTCTACCATGGAACCAGTAGAAAAGTCTATCCGTGATGCAAAAATGGACAAAGCACAAGTACATGACATTGTACTTGTAGGAGGTTCTACCCGTATTCCTAAAGTACAAAAACTCCTCCAAGACTTCTTTAATGGGAAAGAATTGAACAAGTCCATCAACCCTGATGAAGCCGTAGCTTATGGAGCTGCAGTCCAGGCTGCCATTTTGCATGGTGACAAATCCGAAGAGGTGCAAGATTTGCTGCTTCTTGATGTCACTCCTTTGTCACTTGGTATCGAAACTGCTGGAGGTGTGATGACTGCCCTTATTAAACGTAATACCACCATTCCAACCAAGCAAACCCAAACATTCACCACATACTCTGACAATCAACCTGGAGTCTTGATCCAAGTTTACGAGGGTGAGCGTGCCATGACCAAAGACAACAACCTTCTAGGTAAATTTGAGCTTACTGGTATTCCTCCAGCTCCTCGTGGTGTACCTCAAATCGAAGTAACCTTTGATATTGATGCCAATGGTATTTTGAATGTAACTGCCATTGAGAAGTCTACCAACAAAGAGAACAAAATCACCATCACCAATGATAAGGGTCGCCTCAGTAAGGAAGATATTGAACGTATGGTTAATGATGCTGAGAAGTACCGTAGTGAAGATGAGAAACAAAAAGCCACTATTTCCGCCAAGAACGCATTGGAATCGTACTGCTTCAACATTAAGAGCACCATGGAAGATGAGAAAATTAAGGATAAAATCAGCGAAAGTGACAAATCCACTGTCATGGAAAAGTGTAATGAGGTTATTGCTTGGTTAGATGCCAACCAATTGGCAGATAAAGAAGAATATGAACACAAACAGAAAGAGTTGGAGAACATTTGTAATCCAATCATTACTAAGCTATATCAGGGTGCTGGTGGTGCTCCAGGTGGGGTTCCCGGAGGATTCCCAGGAGCGGGTGCTGCCCCAGGTGCAGGAGGTGCTGCTGGCGGCGCTGGACCAACCATTGAGGAAGTCGATTAATCATTCCGTTTTTTTTTTCTTGAGGACAGTATTATTTGCAAACAAAGCTCTTTTTTTTTTTTTTTTTACTTAAACCAACAAAACGTAATTGTCTTTAAATTACTACAATGCTGATTTGTTAATAAATGTTGAATCCAAGTTCCTTCTTTTTTATTTGTTAACATTTATTATTGTGAAGGTTAAATCCAGAAAACAGGTAAATGTAATAATTAGATGATTATTGTTTATCTATATAATTTAAAAAGTTGTATATGGGTACCTGTAAAGCAGCCTATACATGTCTACATATACTAAAATTTGTTTTTTGTTGTTTTTTTTTCTTAATGGGAATTTTTCTTCTAAATGTGATAAAAAAATATGCTAAGAGGGCGGCTCATTTTGACTCTGGCATAAGGCTGTTGTTTCAGTTTTTGAAATCTAGCAAATGCCTAATTGAAACGGCTTCTCGTCAAATTAAAATTATATAGCATATTGCTACAATGAGCGGACCATGATGCCTAGAGCAACTATATAACATTTTTCTCAAATCTATTCATTTGACCCTGTGTCTCCACATACAAAAAAAATATAAAGTGTATTTTAATACAATGTTGCGATTTTAGATACTGAAGAAAGAAAAGATGCAAACATACATATTATCTCTAAACAATCTTGTTTTACATAACCATTGTTAGGAGCATCATAAATAGGGCTTCTTAAAAAGGTAGCACTTTAAGTGTTAGGTACTGAAACATTGTGAACTGCAAAAATATGTCTTAGATACAATGTAAAAAAAATTTGTTAGTTTTTAATTTCCCATTGGGCATCTCATGAAACGTTCTATTATGTTGTAAAATACAGTACTTTTACATATGATGGTGCTAATATCTCAAGATACCAAAAATGTCACACGTTATGGTAGCGATAGAAAAATCGCGCTTTTAATGTGGAAAAACTTGGAGAGTAGAACCGAAATGAAACAAATATTTAACAACATTTAATTAAAAACTTCTATTTTCTAGCAGGGCTAAAGGGCATTAAAATGCTAATTTCTGGGAGTAAATTGTAAAAAGTTTGTTAATAATTGAAATGATTAATGCCAATTATTAATTATTGAAATATTTCTACAATTTGAATGGAATTTTTACTAACATCATTAATATGTCCATAAAAAAGTTCCGAGGATTATTCTTCATATAAATAAAAAGAAAATGGACTGCATATCATTTTCATATCAGCAGGTTTGAGAAGAGAAATGTGGAAAATTTATTTTAAAGCCATATTCTCTACACCCTTATTATCCAAGATACCATACTTGAATACTGCAGATTTAACCAAAAAATATTGGGTTAAGAAAACCTCGCCCCTCTTTGTTCAGCTTACAGAGAAAATATTGAGATGCCACAAATTACCGAATGTACTTGCATATCAAAGATTAACTACTTCAGCTTATTTTCTGATATAACCATTATTATGCCGGAGTCCTGAGAAAACGGTCATTAACGCAAATATTTTACAATGCGTGTTAAATCAATTTGAAAAGTCAGCGCTTATCTATACAGATGCTTCGAAATTGGTATCAGGTACTGGTGGAGTCTTTATTGTCCCATCACAAAAAATCTAAATTTAAGTTAGACCCACATTGCTCTGTTTTACCTCAGATGCTATATCGATCTATCAAGCTTTAATGTATGTTAAGAATTCCATTTCTAATGGCTCAATCATTTTAACTGATTCGCTCTCTGTTCTCAATGGAATTAAAAACGCCCACTTTTTTGGCTATAAAGCCAACCCTTATCTACAAAATAAAAAATTTAATATTTCAAATTAAATCTGCTAAGAGGGATGTTAACTTCATTTGGGTGAAAGCACATATTGGTTTGCAGTATAATGAACAGGTTGATCTTTTGGCTAAGAAGAGTTTTAACTCGGGACACCCCCTGGATGAAGCATTATGTTTAAATAACAGACACGATAAAGCTGAAATCTAATTTGAGAAATAAATGGGCCTATTTATGGAAACAGTTCTGTTTCACAAACACTATCAGGTACACCTTAATTCATCCTGATATCCCGAACAACTCTTGGCATAATGATTCCCCTTAGATTATAAGGGAGGAGCTGGCTGGTTGGCCTTGACCACCGCGACCCCCTGTGGGTCTATTGTGGAGATGATTCCCCTTACCCAAGAAAATATATTACAACATTGGTATGTTTAAAATTTGATCATGCCTGTTACCCTGCCAACTTCTTTAAAATTGGAGTCTTTACCTCAGATAATTGTCAACACTGTAACGTCTTAGGAAACCTTGATCACGTATTCTTTGGCTGTACCAAATGCAAAGATGCCTCAACTAAGCTTATTAACAATATTCTAAGTTGTAATGTTTATGCTCCCTTCAATTTATTGCATCTGTTGTCAGTTGGATCAAAGAAGATATATGATTGTATTGTGAATTTTTTAAAAGAAACGCAAATTAAACTGTAGGTTAAATTTTGTAAGCACTGTGTCTTCCCTTATGTTAGTTCTCCTGTCAACCGAGGTCTCCCCTGTATTGTTAAAGTTATAACAATGTCCTGATTGACCCCTGGACGAGAAATGTGTGTCCCTGTGTATCCCTATAGTTTTTCTTCGCATTAGTTTCCATTTTTTGATTTAGGTTTAGTTACTTCTTTTAGCGGCTGGCTGCATGGTTTACGACCCAAAGCAATAAAAAAAAACAGGTTGACAAAAAATAGTAAATAATTGTATTTATAATAAATCAACTATTCTATTTTATATAGCTATTTACTTTACAATACAGTACCCAAAAAGCAATTCATTTACTGGGTAGTTCAAATGATTACTCGGATTAAAACTAGATTAAATAAATCAGCAAAAAATTAAGAATTTAGAGGAAAAATACATATTTTTAATTTTAATTACTGCAATTAAGTAATTTTCTTTATGTATGTACAGAATGGTGAAAGATATCGAACTAGTCTTGAAAATTAATAAAATTCGATTACATTTAATGTAGCAGCGAAAATGAGTCTTGCCTTGAACAAAGTTTAGGTACTTACAAATTTGGTGTAAGTTTAAAATAGAACAATCTGTTATATTTTAATTTAAAAAAAAATATTTGTTAGAATATTTAAGTAGAAAATTGTAATTACATATAAAATCTGTAAAACTAGAGGCACATACAGGCGCCCTACGGGCCTAGGTGCCACAAAAAAATACTGTACCATTTTATTAATTTTAGAAAACTATCCACTTTATTAATTTTAGAAAATTATCCAAATAAATTATCAATTATCAATATGATTCTGTGAGATACCATCAAACGTGGTAAAGCGGATCAACGGTATGATTTTTAAAATATTTCTGCGTAACGTCTAATTCTGCGCGCCGAGAACTGAAAAAAATATTGAATCATTAACTTAAGCAGTGTTATAAGTTAGGTAAATTTGTCGTAATAAATTATCAAATATTAGGCATAAATTACCAGTATTTCACAAAGTCCGAAAGCAAACTGTGACACACAAAAAGTGGATGAAGTTGGGGTGGTAAATACTTAAAATGCTCTTTCAATGGCTACACTCGATTAGGTAGTTTCATTTGTTCAGGGATTAATTTTTTTATGAAAAAAGTACATTTCGATGGGTAAAGCAGATCGCGGTTTTTTTAACAATAATGACTAAAAGGTTTCCAAATTGTGCAATTTAAGACCGGATCATGAATGATTATTCATTACATTAAAAAACGAAGTATAGTATCAATAATAATAATATACAGTGCGTGTCTCACTTAAGACTGTAACACTCCTGAAACTTTTTTAGTTTTTATCCAATATAAATCAAATTTGCCTCAAATGATAGAGGTCATTAAGATTTACTTATGGCCACAAAATCATTTACCCTTTTCAAATGTAAAGCCAGCTACGATACAAGATTCAATGAAAAAAATGCAAAAACATGGCCTTTTTTTTATGAAAAATATTTATTATGAGAAGTTCAGAATCATCCCACAAGGCCTAATGCAAAATTTGGTTAGAAACGAAAAACAAAAAATGTTTCCAATAGTTGAAAAAATTAAAAAGAAAATTTGTTTCGCCCGTTTTAGAAATTGATCTACTGAGAATTCTCAATATCTTTTCTTAATAAGATTATTGAATTTTATCAAAAACAAAAAAACTTAGGCAAAATAAATGATCCGTTTCACCCTTGTTTGTGGAATGAAGTTGCTCAACTGTTAACAAATTTTTTTTTTTCGAAAGTTGCAAACTAAATTTTTCGAAAAATTTCTATCGTATATCTGAATAGTGAGACTAAACATAATTTTTCGAGATTTTTTATTTATAAGGAACACTATGATATTTATGATAAACTCAAAATTTTGATCTGCTTCACCCCATTTGATGGTACTAAATTTGGAAACGAAAACATGTTTAAAAATTCCTATTGAAGAAAACCAAAAGCATAATAGATATCATTACCCTTACAACATAAAACTTCTAGAAATGTCTCTGGATTTCTCTATAAACCTTGTATATTAGATGTTATAATGAGAAAACCAAAAATTATATTTCAATCTGGTTCTAAAAAGTTCAAATTCAACACATAAATATCATTAAAAATAATATCTAATTCATACTACCATCTTTTTCACCTGAACTGCCCTGGCTATTATGTTTTTAATATAGGCTTACATATCTTCTAAATATTAGTTGTCAGCTAGTTAATATATTCATTGTAAATATGGGACCATACGGAAGGAAAATACGTAGATGTTAATAGTTACCTACTTTGTACCTGCACTGTCAACCCATAAGGAGTCGTATAAAGCAGATATAGAATGTATGTGTAAGTTAAATGTGCCGTATGAGGGTTATCGTAAATTCTACCAAACGCATTGAAATATTTTATTATTTCTTTTGTGGCATTCCCAATCATAAGCGCAATATATAATTATGTGGGATGTATTCCTGACATGACGGAGCATTGTACTGTGTATTTGTTTTTTTCATCAGGCAGAAGTGGCTGTTGTAAAGAATGACCGAAGTTTTTATTTCTAACCATATAACAAACGAAAGTAATAACCACCCAATCTTATTAAAAAACCTTTTATTTAGATTTACTTTCATCCAACAAATTTAATACTTTTTCTTCTAAGTTAAACAAATGATAATCTTCAACATTCGGAAATAATTTCCTCATAGCTGTAGCTAAATTACAAACATAGTCTATATTAGGACCACTCGGACCTACTGAGTTCATCACCTGTTCTGCTATTGCATCAATATTAGCTGGTCCTGCATAATTACAATTATTATGACTTGCCAAATAAATGGTCATTTCAAAAGGTTCCAATTCTTTGTCTTTAGGGTAAAAGATAACAGTTTTTCGTTCATACCCTCCCTTCTCGCGAAAGTCCAAATGATTTAAGACCGTTTCTATATCAGATTTTTTTATCTTATAAGCAATACCATATACCTTAGAACTATCATTTCCGGGGATTAACGTTACAACTCTACCCGGATTTGCTGGAGTCCCTCGATGGTCTGTACTAAACTGATAAAATCTTCTATCATAGCCTTTCACGTAACCTAAAATTTTCTCTTCATATGGAAAATCTACTTTCCACACCAACGATCCATACCCAAAAACCCACATTTTAGAAAATGTTTATTTTCTATTTTTATAAAAGGTATAATTATTGTTTAGTTCAAGATAATAAAGGAAAAATACCTTTAGAAATACTGTAATGTTAAAAATATTGTTTAAAATAAAAAAAATCGAAAATGTTCGTACATTTTTTTCTAATTCATTGCCGTGTTGAGAATTGTGGTATGTTTTCAGGTTGCTAAATTATACTGAAAAAACTGAAAATGGTCGATTTTTTTAATGTTAAATAACTTCGAAACCGTTAATCTTAGGAAATCCATGAAAATTGTTATCAATAGATATTTTTACGTAGAATTCAATAAACCTATTGCCAATTTCATGGCTGACACGATTTCCGGTACCCATTTATCTTATTTATATCAGAGAGTGGTTGTCTCTGTTTATGTGTATTGTGTGGATCAGTGATCACAGAACAGAAGACAAGTACGACTGCAAATCGTGTTCGAAATGAGGGCTAACATTTTCAGGCTCACCAGTGAGCGCCACTGGTCGAGTAAGGCGAGTCAAAAGTTATTGTTAGGCGCGGGAACAGTTTATAGTATTTTATTATAATTATTTCGTACACCAGCAAATAAAAAACCTTGTTAATTGTACCTCAGTGTTGTGCAGTTCAATTTTGTTTGGAAATAAAAGGCGGACATATGCTTCCGAGAGACAAATATCGCCTGCTAAATCAATGGTTGGTAGAGACTTTACTCCTTCGAGGTATTCGTGTGTTTGCAAGAAACATTTTAATTCTGACGATTATGCGTTACCAAAGGAGTCTACCACAGAAAATCGTGAGTAATAATCATGTACATTCGTTGTTTTCATCATACTCATTCTCGATATAACCTAACTTTAATGACACACTTCTGATAAATACAATAATTTCCCTACTGAGCAAGTAAATTACTGCTTCCCCTTCTGCCATCAGTGTTAAATGTTTTACAGCTCATTTTTATAAAAATTACTAAAAACTAGCGTTAAAAAGCTCTAAACATTAATGTTCAGTGACATTGACCTTTTCGTACACTCAACCTAGAGCTTTTAGGTCCGTTCTTTTCGTTTATGTGCGGCTGAAAATTCACTGTGATTGGTCAATTTCATATCTGAGGTTCTTCTATTGGTCGTTAACTCTGAAAAGTGTAGAAATACAGACAAAAAGAACAGACCTTTTATATAAGTTTAGGTCTAGGTATAACTCACAGAATGTAGTCTGTGGTATACCGTCACATGACCTTTTACTTCGAACGCAGAAAGGAAAGTTTGGTATAAGTTAGTTACTTTTTTTACCGTTTCTGTTCTTGATGTGGCTAACATACATTTCTTGATATTTTTGCATGGACGTTTTTTGAAATGTTAGTTATTGTTTAAATATTTATTATTCTGATTACACGTTTTTGAGGTAAAACCCAGAAATGATCTTTTTCTGAGGCCAAGAATAATTGATTATTACTATAGCCGTCCCTATGTTTATCAATCCAGCTAATGATCTCACAAACTTACTTATTGCGTTATTCGATAACACTATTTTCCCTATTTGAATCTTTCACAACAATGTCTACAGGATGTAATGTTTTACGTGTCGACCACAATTATTATGTTTTTAATTTTATTTCAAATTGAAATATTCAATGCCCATTGCAAAAAAAATATATTTGAAATATCTTACTTAAGAGCTCACCTGCGCATGACGAGTAAACTTTAACGTGCTCATCTAGGTGGTTACAGTCAAGATTTATAAACTAAGAGAAGTTTATAAATCTTGGGTTACAGTAGAGTGCACTCGGAATGTTACACAATTTACGAACGACATTAATATTTACCCAGTTCAAAAAATCGCTGCCAATTATTTGGGGATCAGAACTTCCTCACCATAGTAAAACTTGATGTGTGGTGGTTTCTAAAAAATTTCGACGTTTCAAAAAAATCACATTTTGACGTTTCAAAAAGTCGACCGATTTTGCTCATTAACGAACTAAATCTCTTCCTTGACCTCTTCGATCATAAACGTAGCCCTCATTCTGAAGGCCGTTCGAAATTACCCTAAGCAATATACAGAGGAAGGTTATACGATATTCCTGTTTTAAACCCTTTTTAGTTTTGCAATCAGCATAACTGTCAACAAACAATTATTGATAAATACGTCCGATTGACAATTTATAAATATTTGCGAGAAGAAAGGATTTAAGAGAATCAGTGAGGGTCACATCAGAAAAATTAACAAATTTAAAGCTACTTAATTTTTTATTTTTTTTGTTCTTTCACTATTTTTCGACTTATTTTTGTTTAAATTTTGCACTAAATTTTGAGCATATACCTAGCTATGACTACCATCCTGATTATGACTAATCTACATATTGATGCTCAAGAAACAATACTTCTTATCTCCAAATTAGCAATTTTACAGGAAACGAAAAAAACTAACGAGGTATTCATTTAATTAAGTTTTAAGTATCAGTATTAATTTTGGAGATACAAGATATTGGGAACTGTTGGACATAGGAGTGGATATCAATTTAAAATCTTAAATCAAGTTCTGGCAAAAATGAGGATATGAGGTATTGTTTCTTAAGAGTCGATATATATTTTTTGTTTCATGTACAATCTTACGCAAGCAATCATACCCGAGGAACCACTCTATAAAAAGTTTATTTATAATTTAATTTTGTTATATTTTCAATTCATTTTATGATTTTTGATTTTATGTTGTTTGACATTAGAACAGTGCAGCTAATCTGCACACAGGAAGTATATATATTTATTTTTCGATCTGTCTTAGAAAAAATATTGTTTTTATAATTTATTTCATTACTATTGGAATTGATTTTTTCTCTTTAGATCAATATTTTCTTTTTTTATATACCTGCAAAGCAAATGATAATTTTTGTCTTGATAGAATTATGAAATTCATTATCGACTTCTGATGCTACTGTTTTTAGTGATAAATTATTTAGTTACATTAAAAAAGCCTACCAACCGTTTTAATTTTACCGAGTGATATCAAAAAGAATATCTACATATTTAATATTGTGATACTTGTTTTAAGATAAAGTAATAGTCTTTTGGTAGTTCGTTTGACTAAAGTTTATTAATATATTTTAATTCAATTTGTTGGAATATTTGTCATCTAGCTATAACAATATTAATTATAATATAATTATTGTTACAATGTGATTCGGCAATAAATAATTAAATAAAATGCTGTTTATTTTCTCTTCTACTCTTATTTTGAAATTACTTTTTAAAAGTCAGAGGAATTTTTTAAGTTGTTTTGCCATTTACATTTTAAGGACTGGTTTTCTATTTCTTCTTACATTTATTTAGTAGATAAATTCCATGGAAACAGTAAATAATAATATGTTAGTAATTGTTTCCTCGGAATAAATTAATTAAATAATTGTATAGGAAATGGAAAAGCCGGCCATTATAAATGAATAATTTATTTTCAGAGGAAGATTTCTGTTTAATCAACATATTTGATTTAGTTTCTGCCATCGAATTAGATGGCGCTATAAGATGAGAAACGTCACAGCTGGTTCTATCCTCCACTATTGGTTTGCCTTTCTTTCTTTTTTTCTGTGGTGCTCACCACAGAACAGAAAAAAGAAAGAAAGCCAAGTTAATAGTGGAGGATAGAAGCAGCTGTGACGTTTCTTAGCTTGTAGCGCACCAACCTCGGTGGCAAGAACTAAAAATATGTAGATTAAACAGAGATCTTCCTCTGATAATAAGTTATTCATTTATAAGGGCCGGCTTTTCTATTTCCTGTACATTTATTTAATTAATAAATTCCGAGGAAACAATTACTAAAATATTATTAATTACTGTTTCCATGGAATTTATCTACTAAATAAATGCAAGAAGAAATGGAAAACCAGTCCTTAAATTGTAAATGGCAAAACAACTTAAAAAATGCGTCTTCGCCTTTTAATATGTAATTTCAAAATAAGAGAAGGGAAAATAAACACCATTTTAGTTAATATTATTTATTGCCGAATCACATTGTAACAATTACATTATAATTAATATTGTTATAGCTAGATGACAAATATTCTAACAAATTGAATTAAAATATATTAATAAACTTTAGTCAAACGAACTACCAAAAGACTATTACTTTATCTTAAAACAAGTATCACAATATTAAATATGTAGATATTCTTTTGATATCACTCGGTAAAATTAAAACGGTTGGTAGGCTTTTTTAACGTAACTAAATAATTTATCACTACAAACAGTAGCATCAAAAGTCAATAATGAATTTCATAACTCTATCAAGATAAAAACTATCATTTGCTTTGCAGGTATATAAAAAAGAAAATAATTGATCTAAAAGAGAAAAATCAATTCCATAGTAATGAAATAAATCATAAAAACAACATTTTTTCTAAGACAGATCAAAAAATAAATATTATATACTTCCTGTAAAAAAAAAGTAATACTCTAAATTATTTCATTACTGCGTGCAGACTAGCTGCACTGTTCTAATGTCAAACAACATAAAATCAAAAATCATAAAATGAATTGAAAATATAACAAAATTAAATTATAAATAAACTTCTTATAGAGTGGTTCCTCGGGTATGACTGCTTGCGTAAGATTGTACATGAAACAAAAAAATATATATATCGACGCTTAAGAAACAATACCTCATATCTACATTTTTGCCAGAACTTGATTTAAGATTTTAAATTGATATCCACTCCTAGGTCCAACAGTTTCCAATAGCTTGTATCTCCAAAATTAATACCGATACTTATAACTTAGTTCAATGAATACCTCGTTAGTTTTTCGTTCCCTGTAAAATTGCTAATTTGGAGATGAAGTATTGTTTCTTGAGCATCAATATGTAGATTAGTCATAATCGGGTAGTCACAGCCAGGTATATACTCAAAGTTTAGTGCAGAATTTAAACAAAAATAAGTCGAAAAATAGTGAAAGAACAAAAAAATTAAAAATTAAGTAGCTTTAAATTTTTTAATTTTTCTGATGCGACTCACTGATTCTCTTAAAACCTTTTTTTTTTCTCTCGCAAATATTTATAAATTGTCAATTAGACGCATTTATCAATAATTGTTTGTTGACAGTTACTCTGATTGCAAAACTGAAAAGAGTTTAAAACAGGAATATCGTAACCTTCCTATGATATCTGAAGCTGTTATAAGCTCAGACATGTTCAATATTTACTATGTAATTTTATAATCTAAAATAAACTAGAAACACAAATTTTTAAATGTTAAAGAAATTAGATCAGAAATCGCAGGCAGCAATTAAAAAAAAAAAAAGAAATGCACCATTTTCTGAGAATAATTTTTTATGGACAGAAAAAATTAAATGAGTGCATAAAATATATTGCTTAAGAAATACTTAAAATACCCACAAAAATTTACTAAAAATATATATCTACTATTTAAGACAATATATGACTCGAGACAAATTAATATACCAAGATATGATAGGTACCTACTCTACTAAAAATTAAATGTTGCTAGTTCTTGTTGATTTTCAAACATTAAAATTTTGTTATTACATACCGATCGTAGAATTACATCTTTTCATGGTTGGTTACCTTCCTCTAAAATCGATTCACCCCATTATCACTTTAGCCTGTATCATACTTCCTAAAACAACATAAATATATACTTATAGGATTATAGTAAATATTGTATTTTAAGGTCTAAAATCACTGTAAGGCAACCATCTTTTATGGAATTGAAATTGGTGCAGGTGTCAGACTGTGCTATACCATGCAAGCATAGTTAAACAAAAAAATAAAAAGGTTAAGCACCTAATTTGACAACTACAAAATAATCCAATTTGCTTATATGCTTACTGATAAACAATAGAATCCCTCATAGTTAATGACCGACACAGTTGCCCGCAATTGATTCTGTCTGTCGATAAATTATGTGGAGAAGTGGGTCTTTTCATTATAGTTATTTATATTATAAAAATGACAAGAAAATATTTTTTATTTAAAAGCTGAGATAAAATTACGTTATGAAAAAATCAATACCTACATAATGAGAATATTTCTTGATCATATCAGGATGATCACTTTACCCAGTGTGGCAAATATAATATACACAAATCTGTGTTAATTTGTCTGTATAATAATATAAAAATAAATATAATTCAAATATAAGTAATAGTGAATCGACTTGTTTCATATGATAGATATACTAATGGATAAATGTAACTTTGCAACTAGTCACAGGCGAGTTTGTATAAAACATACATTTTAACATAATATATAACAATATATTATACATACTACGGATCGATTTTAGAAATATTAAAATATATTATTTTTATCTACATATGTAAATTAAGTTAAATAGAATATTTTATTTATTATGTAAATACATGCAGTTTCTTCATTAAACAAATTATCACATAGTTTCATGTATAAAAAATATTACAACTTACCCCATAAGTACAAATAAAAGATAAATCCAGAATTTATAGAACTTTGAAAACTTCACCGGCTCTGTCATCGAAAGGTTACTGACCTCTATGACCTATAAAATATTTAAGACAATTTCCATTAGAATTCACCATATAAATAAGGAAATTATTTAAGTCAGCGACTACAGTGTATTTTCATCACAAATTTTGCAGTAATAATAATAAAACCGAGTCTAAAATTAAAACCTAATGGACGAACTGAAGGTTTTGTGGAATTTAAGACTTTTTTTATATTATATAAATAAAACATCAATAGGTACCATAAAAATATTTTTACTTACGATATAATAAACAGTTTATTTAGGATAAACTGAGTTTATACAAATATAAAATATCACAAATATTTCAAACAAATCTCTTTAAAATGGCTTCTGAATGCACTGTCAAATGTCTAATTTAATTAATATTATTTTGTGATTGGTTGTGCTATCACATGACTGCCACCTCGTCTGTGATTGGTGCCAGTGGTGCCACCGACTGCTGCGTTCCGGATTGGAACCAAAAATTTTCAAAGTTTATTTAACAGGAAAAATTATAATTTGTTGTCTTCTTTAAATTTTTTTTTTTAAATAACGCCATTTATTGCCAAAAGTTAACATATTCTAATTTTGATACTACTTGTTGTCTATTAAGAAATATATTTAATGCCCCATGAACACACTCCATCTCTGATGTTGCTAGGTCGGTAGAACAAGTCGCATACCCCTGGTGCTCACTAGCACACTATCCGTTCGAAAAGTGGTATAATTACTTCCTCACCCCTCAAAATGAGTAAGGTATGTATTCGTAAGAAAAATTTTGAAAATTTTTATTGCATTTCTGGATGAATCTCGACGAATTATGACGATACACAACATTTTATACACAACAAATTTTCTGTCTGTGTGGTTAGCGATAGCAGCTACAGTTGTTGAGATAAGCTTTCAAATTTGGTACACACATTCTGCTAGAGGTCAAGCTTCGATCATGTGTTTATGATCGAAGATTACTCCAGACGAGGAGTACATATTATCTTCGATCGTGTTTATGATCGAAGCATATTATAAAGGAGGAAAGCTGTTCGCTAATTGCCATTTCCAGTGAGATCAAAGTTGAACTAATTTGCTTGATGACGTGATACTTAGTGTAAAAATCACAAATTATAGTAAGAGCGACGAATATACCTCATTTACAAATCATTCAAATTCCGATTCACAAAACACAAATATCAGTTCCGGTTCATGTGTAAATAGTCGGTCCTCGCTATGATATTTGCAAGTGCGGAACAGTAGGATCCATTATTGGAATCAGTGATTCGGATCTTTCAGTAACTAAAATGATTCGTTCAAACTGAACGGAACATTCCTGAACGACACATCTCTAGAACTTGCAACGGCACGACTTTCGCCGTTAAGTTGGTAATCTTATTCATAATATTTTCATCAAGGATTATACTTAAAACTTTTCTGTTCTGTGCCTAAAACTAGGGATGTGCGATACTATCAAAATATCGATACCCAAGTATCGAAACATTCGAACGTAAAGTATCGATATTATAAAAAATTAAACATGAAGTATCGATATTTTAAAATATCAATCAATACTTTCAAATGTCAATCTATACTTTTAAATAGCAATCGATACTTCCAAATATCAATCGACACTTACAAATATCAATAGAAAAGATACATGGATTTCAAGGAAAATGGATATATTTTATAAAAGAGTAACAAATATTTTGAATAATAGACATTAATTTACAAACTCCAATCTTCTTCACTACAAACACCGAGAAACAATAATTTACTTAGTCGTTTGCCCAGAAGCCTATTTCTGTCCCTACATACAGTAGCTCCTGCTTTTGAGAATAGACGCTCTGAAGGGACTGATGTTGCCACTATTGTTAAATACTTTTGGGCAATTTTGTATAAGTTAGGGAAAACTGTCTTCATGTCGTCCCAAACCTGACAAGACCAGAGAACAGTAATAAACGGAACCAAAACAAACCTATACCAGAGATGTTGTCTCTGCCTATACTAACAACTAACATTATAAAATCCTTGGCATTGAAACTTGAAACACTACAACACTACTGCCATTTACCATTTAATTTAAAAATATGCTATAAAACAGAATTAGATAAATATCGATAAATGGCGCCTGAGTTTGAAAATTATTGCCAACATAGGAAAATAATGTATTAGAAATTTTAGAATATTAAAATTCTTCTTCTGTGTTCTTAACATCGGAAATAAAACAAGAAGTTGACGTTTTGTGTTCTTGCATTTTGTTTCGATACGATATTGATACACCGATACTGATAAAAGTAAAGTATCGAAAGGTTGGTATCGATACCAAATTTACTCGGTATCGAAAGAAAATATCGATACTGGTATCGTATCAGTAGTATCGGAACATCCCTACCTAAAACTGCAAACATCTTTATATGTGTCGTTGGTATATCCTTGAATGTTTGGTGGTTGTTCATTAACCTAAAATTTTGGTTTGGATTTGGCGAGTGATTTAACCATTTTTAATGGAAATGAATTTTGTAATTGATACAGTAGGTGAAACTAGTAAGGAAGATGCCCAGAGAGAAAAAACAGAAGGTATGTGTATTTAACAAGATCAAAATATTTTTCTTTCGATCAAAATATTTTTCTTTCGATACATACTAGGATATTTTTTAGATCAAAATTCTTTTATATCTGAATTATTAAAGGATTACAAAGAATCTCTGGTAAAAACAGAGACAGAGCCAATAAAAAATAAAAATGAAAGTTCATTAGTGAAAGAAATACTCAATGATTTAGGTTGGAGTAATAAACTAAACCCTAAGAAATCTCTCAGATATAAAGCAAAGGAATTCACGAGGGAAGTGAGTAATCGAAATGAGGTTGAAGACGTTTTGAAAAAGTCAGTTTTAACACCAGAATTTGAAAAACTTCATGCTGTTCCTCCTTTTGAAATATCAGAGAGGAAATTAAAAGAGCAAAGAAAAGTAAGTACAACCATAGGCAGCTAAATCCAGTTAGCTGGGTAATACTTGAATTACCATGGTTTAGCAAAGGGGAGACATCAATTGCAGAAATAATACATTCTTTAGAAGTTAACGGCCGAGCACGCTTTTTTATCGTGTTTCCTTCTAAAGGATATATTATTTCTATGGTCGATGTCTCCTGCTTGCTAACTGAGTGATGTCATTGACTATGTGCAGTCTCTTATACTATTAGTATTACCCAGAGGAATAGTTTTAGAAGACTATGGCACAACACTAGTGGGAACCCACACTTGGTTTTTTATATATTAATAATAAATTATATTCATCTTAATTAAATATATTGGGAATAATTTCTTTTCTAGAAAGAAAAGGAGAAGACGAAAGGAAAGAAATGGTATGGTTTACCTGCAACTGAAATGACTGAAGAAGTGAAACATGATTTAGAAATATTACAAATGCGTTCTGTATTGGATCCAAAACATTTTTATAAGAAAAATGATTTGAAAGTTTTACCGAAATACTTTCAGGTGTGTTTTGATCAGAACAAAAATAAATTAGATAGTTCTTAGTGAAATGACCTCAAAATATGTAATATATATTTTTTTAGATTGGGAAAGTTATGGATTCACCTCTTGATTATTATAATCATCGTTTGACTAAAAAGAACGCAAAAAGACATTAGTTGATGAATTGTTAGCAGATGCCGAATTTAATAAGTATAATAAAAGAAAGTATAAGGAAATTATTGAAGAAAAGCAAAAGACACATTATAAAGCTTGGAGGCAGGCTAAGAAATTAAAGAAAAGGAAATGAGTAACATTTTATATATTTAAATTTTAATAAATTATATAAAAAATTGAGCTTAATTTAATAAACTCTATAATCTTTTAACAAACAGTGTACATTCAGTAATAAGATTAAGTATTGTATGTTTTGAGGTATAAAACTAATATTTTGAAATGAATTTAGACCCAAAATGGTCATTCTTTTTAAGACCATAATACAACACAAGTTGAGCCCCGGTATAGAAACGATTTTAGAGTTTTCCTGGACAAGCTTTTTTTTGCAAATATTAAATAAATTCGTAAATATACATTTAGCACCATTTTTATTTTCAAATTGCCTTGTTTTTTGCTGTTTTATTGAAATTTTTATTTGAGAACATGGAAGTACCTCACGGGCTGGAGTGGTTTGGGACCACTGAACATGAACTGATCGACACAGACACTTCCAGAAAAAGGTGTGCACATTACTATAAGCGCTTGAGAGACGATGATGGTAGAAAAACCACTCAAAACAAATAGTGCTCAAGAACCAAGTATGCGTTCCGCCTGCAAGATACATTATTGTGTAACTTGTTTTTTATCGCCAATAAATCCGTAAAAAAATTGTTTTATTTATTATATATAGTACAGTGGTATGGTCATATAAAATATTTTTATAATTCAAATGTAAAAATAACTTTCTTTATGGGCATGTGCCCAATTTTTGATACAGAAAATGTGTACCTATATGTAAAGATTTTCACAACCCGCTAATATCCACCAGTCCTCCGGGACCGGCTTTGTACAGTTTTTATACATTTATCGTCTAAACGTGAGTATTCCTTTTTAAATCAAGGCCTGAATGCATGGGGTTGGCATGGGCAGTATATGTACCTCGTAGTCCAGTCGAACTTTTGGAGAGTGGATCAAATTGTACCCTACCAGGGCTCGCATCATAAAGGTTATTATCTAGAAACATTTGCAGTTCAACCACAAATGAGAGGTCACTTATTATTTGCGTCCTGTTTGGGCATCATATAGTTTTTGTAAAATTTGGCTCATGTTGACAACATACTACACTCGCAAATTAGCTCTTTTATTAGTCCTCATTCTTTTTAAATTAAAACCAGATCCTTAGGTGTATTAAAACAAATGCATTAGAAATTATATTTCTTTAGCCCATTAAAAGCCCCCTGTAATCTCTATGGACGCTCCAGTTATATAAGAACTTTTATCAGAAGCTAAAAATGTTATCACTTCGGCAATTTCTAAAAATAAAAATGTTAATGTTAAACAGATAAATATTATTGCAATAATTCACCTTCAGGTTTTCCAAATCTTCCTACTGGTATCATCTGTAAAAATTTGACTTTGACTTTATCAGGAATTGCGTTGACCATTGGGGTGGATATTATTCCAGGTAATACTGCATTGACCCTGATTCCATTTCTTCCCAATTCTTTCGAAGCAGTCTTTGTCATTAATTCTACTCCTGCTTTACTTGCACAATAGTTTGCTTGTCCTAAATTACCATATTTTCCTACTATGCTACCAATATTAATAATAGATGCATTATTTATTTCACGTTCAACAATTGCGTTTGCAAATATTTGCATCACTAGAAATGTTCCCTAAAAAGTAAACACCAGTGAAAAATGATACAATAAATTGTACCCAATTACTTTTAAGTTCACATTCAACACTTCGTCAAAGTCTTCTTGTGATAATTTTAAAATAAAATTATCTCTAGTTATTCCAGCAGAATTAACAATTATCGTTGGTGGCTTGGTATATTCTTTTATTATTCTATCTAAAGCTTTCTTTATACTTCTAAATTCCCCAACATCTAACTCTAGAGCAAAATGTTTTTGGTCTGAATATTTTGTGATAACATTAATTGTGTCTTCAACATTTCTGATACTTTTGTCTGCTGCTACTACGGAAGCACCTTCTCTAGCTAACACCTCACATGTTGCTCTACCTATTCCAGAACCTCCCCCTAAAAATTAATAGCAGAATTGTCTGAAGCTTCAAATTAGCAGTTGTATTATTTCATACCTGTTACAAAAGCTAGTCGCCCAGTTAGAGCCATCTCACATTTAACAAAAATATGTTTGTTTTAAAAATTTTATTACACTTGCACCACAAATGGGTCCTTTTCATACAAAAATTGTTCATATCACAGGTAAATAGATAAGGTTATATGATGGTCCAAAGTACAGAATGTATGTATGAACAACAATAATCTTATTATGTATTAAATTGCTAGCTCAAATTTAAATAAGTGAATCTATGAATGTAAAAGTAAATGCTCTTTATTTTTATATAGATACAAATTTTAAAATAACTTGGTAATGGGTAGGGACGAGAATATCACCCCTTAAAAATAAATTATACAAAATAATTGATAAATTCAAAATATGATTCTGGCATTGTAGAATATCTCTAAAGACAAAAAATAACTATTTGAAATGAGAAATAACCTAAGATTTTATTTTTCAAACAACCATCACGCAGATCCACTAGGATCACGAAGTTCTTAATGGATCTCCAATTGGTATTGCTCGACCTTGATAAAATGTTCCTATATAGGGGGCCGCCATTAGTTCCATTTCAATTTATTATTGGTCAAAATTAGTCTTTTCGCGTTGCACACTGGATTTCAATTTGTCAGTTGTCATCTTTGGACGATTTATTAATTATTGTACTTTTACATGCACTTTCTTTATATTATATGATAATTTCTTCCACTGACATTGAACTAAATCGTTTTTGGTTCATTTTTAAAATTTAAGACAAAACTAATGGTTGATGAGTGATGACAGATGTCAAAACTAGAAAACACGTCAATGTACAAAAACAAATTACTACAAAATATTCTCAGTAGTATAATATAATTAGATTATTCTCATTATCATAACAATATAACTGGAAAAAATTAAACACTTGATCAAAAATACTACTAAATAATTGGAAAATAAAAACATTAAAAAATAATCACGCAAATAGACTAATGTGTGTGGTAAACACGATTTATTTTAAATATCCGCGGTCTCATAACCTTCTATAATTGGTTAATATGTAGCCAATGTAAATTGCCCACAGTATGGCAGCCTACATGTAGGCAGTGAACTCTGTATAGTATAGATATGGAGTGTAGATTAGGAGGAACGTCTCTTATGGACGGTACGTTCAAAATGTGGTCTGAAATCTGTAAGGTATGAGATGTGGCGCTGATCGTATTATGGGATTGAGTCTGAAGTTAAACACTTACTATATCTCTGAAACTAGCTTCAGATTCTATAAACTAACGAAAACATAATATTATGTAGGTGTTGAAAAGAATTATACAGCGTAAAAAAATAATAAAAATAGTAAAAACAAAATCACGTAGAATACCTCCTCTAAATCAGCGCCACCTATTCTTCCATCGAAAATCCGATCACATTTTTTTAACACGGAGACGTTTCTCCTTCTCTCTATAAGTATAGAGTTCACTGCATGCAGGGGCCATTGAAGTATTGTTTGAGAAATCCAGATTATATTAGGTTTATTCGTAGAGCAGTTTCCAACCGCTTGAAACTGTCAGAAGCATGCGCACATTATTGTAGAGATGTGCTTGTTCAATCAAAACGTTTTATCATGCAGAACTCTTATAAATAATCACATCTCTATAGTCATGAAACTATCACAAATAGTCTCTGCGAACAAAGCTATTTAAAAATTCGTGACTGTGATCCACAATTATTTTGTTATTTAGCTTTCCACAGTGGCGTTGCGAAGAGGAGAGTAGCAGATATCGCGAGGCATCAAGAGAATTTATGAAAGGGTAATTTTTGTATTTATTCCTCTGTTTAAAAAAAGAAAGTTATTTCTTTTTCATTTTTTCAATATCTTGTCTGCTAAGAGCAATCTCATTTTTCGAGCAAGAAACTTTTTCTGGAGAATTACTTTCTCTTCAAATAAAAAATATAGGAAAGTTTTTCCTCTGAATATCAATACAGATTGAGCCAACCCACTAGATACATGACTAGCGGTATGAGCTTTTACAATGTAGGTTAGGATATTCTGCTGTCCTTAAGAAAAAGGCGCATGTGCACTAATGAAAGTAGAGAAAAACGCTTTTAAAGATTTCGCATATTTCGTATTTCTCTAATTTGGTTACAAAATAATGTACATACTTAATTTTTTCACTAATGCTTTAAAAATAATGAATATTTTACTTCATATCATAAATTTTTTGGAAAATTATAAGGTTTCTGTAATAACACTGTCACATACGTCCTTTGGCCTTTGCAAATTTGAAATTTTGCCAGGCAAAGAAAACGTCTGTGGCAGTTTATGCTGATTTATGAAGAAAATTCTTATAATGTAGCAAAAATAGATAGTTTTATCTATATATACCTATATGAAAGTAATTCTACAAATGTTTTTTTATTTATTAAAATAAAATGTCTGATATGTGGCGAGCATATAATTTTCTTATACCAGTATACATCATCCTGATCTAAAAAAATTGTTCTATTTAATTCTTCACTTACCTCAATTTTCAATTAAATTTTAAAAACCTAACTTGAAATTTCATTAAAATTTTTAAATAATTATCAGCGTCCTCGATACTGTCAATAATAATTCTTGTCATATATTTAAATAATTTCTTCTCATTGACATTAACATTTTTTGTCAAACAAATGTCAAACTGCCATTTTCATAATCTCATTTTTATGAGGTCTGCAAATGTGTACAAAATTTCAGTTTACATCAGCTATATTTAAGTACCTACTTGGAAAATATATTTTATTGGCTTGATATAATAGACATTATTTATAATCTTTCATCAAGAATATATTTTTTTGTAGTCAAATACAAAAAAGTTGGATACCGTGTGGACCTCCTTTCAGCTGGTCAATTTTGCTCATCACCGAATTTATCATTGTCTTTGGCCTTTAGAACATGACTACCAAATTTGAAAGCTTTAACTCAAAAACTGTGACTTATCGCGATACTACAGACATGCAGACAGATTTTTTTCCATAAAGTTATGTTTTTTCATTATCGTTCGTCGAGATTTGTCCAGAAATGCAATAAAAAATATTTTTTTTCCCGAAATGGTGTACATTTTTTCTTCTTTCATTCATGCTGTCTCTTCTGGTGGTACCACACATTCACAAATTTAATGTGTCACCTAAAATGTTGTTGAAAATCTTAATATCCAAATTTGGGAATTCTTTCATTAGCATTTTTTGAGTTATCGCGGATACACACATACACACACATCCAAACACACACATCGACACCCCCCACACATCCACACACGCACGCACGCACACACAAATCGACAGACATCATTCGGAAAATAATCAGCGAAATAAAGTAAAGGTAGGTAAAAACGAGAATACCTATATGTTACAGTAAAAGTATCAATTTAATTTAGGTTGAAGACAATGTCATAATCAATCAACAAAAAAGGAGACATCGTACACATACCTACACTACATACACAAATAAATCTACATTTCTTATCTTTATTTATTTTCAATTCCTGCTCTCATTGAGATCGGTATTGTCAAAAGTAAATAAGTGTTTTGATTCAGTACGTATTTCTTTTACTTTATTTCCGATACATAGCGATATAAACCTACCGACTAACGACAGTCCCAGAAATAAAACATTTCCTGATCATTGAATTAAATGAATCATTCGATTGAATGATTCACTTATAGGTGAATGAGACCGAAGGAATGAAAACGGCAAAACGAACTAAAATTCCCATCTGTAATCTACTTCGACTTTTTCTCGTATGCTCCTTACCCAGCAAGCGCCCTGACGCAATCATTAAATTTTGTTTGGAGTTCGTATTCACATGGGAAACTGTAAACTGCGCATACCGCTAGTCGTGTATCTAGTTGATTGACTCGATCTGTATGTATAAGACAATCCTCATTAATACTGAGCGCTACATAATATGGACACAGAATAACCAACAATTATTTATTCTGTGGTTTGGCAGACAGAGCCTCGCTACGCCAACACAAGACTATTCTTGTGACGCCAATGGCTCTTCCTGGTTGAATGTATAAGAAGAAGTAGATATCAGTTCATTTAGAAAACGTCAAGTCAAACGTCAAACAGTCGCATTTGATTTATGTTTATGTAGCGTAGAGAAGTATTGTCCACTTCGTGCAAAAACTAATTTAAAATGGCTAATAGAAAATTAACAAAATGTATTTTAATAGGATCTTTGACAGCAGGTAGTTTTATAGCTGGAACATATTTTGAAAAGAACAAATTATGGTCAGCTCACCTTAACCTAAAAGAATTACAAAATTTTCCTGCATTGCCAATTTTTGGAACAGTCTCTGCTGCGACTGCATTTTCTCCAGTTCCAGCTGATAGTAATGTTAGTAGAGTCTCCCAAATAATGAAATATGGTTTTCCTGGTTTAGATAATGTAAGATCTTTTGATGATTTTGTTTTAAGCTATGACCGACGCAATAGAGTTGCACATTGGGTGTTTGAACATTTAACTGCTGAGAAAGTTAAGAGAAATGATACAGTAGACAGATCAAAATGTGAATTCAAGCCTGATGAGAGTGTACATAAATTTTTTAGGTGACTCCATATTAAACTATATAATTTTATAGGTAGCTACAAATTTATTTATAGGTCTGAAAATTATGACTATAAGGGATCCGGTTATGATAGAGGCCATTTAGCAGCAGCAGGAAATCACAAGTGTCATCAGAAGCATGTAGAACAAACTTTCTATTTGTCTAATATGGCCCCACAAGTTGGGGTGGGATTCAATAGAGATTCATGGAATAGGCTAGAGAAACATGTTCGAAAATTAACTAGAGATTACACAAACGTTTATTGCTGTACTGGTCCTCTATATTTGCCAAAGTAAGTAATAAATATATTAATAGCAATAGTATCATATAGTCAGTTAAACACAGGATGAGTAGACATGGGCAAAATATAACAAATAAATTCTCAGCTGGCTCATCCCTAAATCAATGATACTTGGTTTTAACTATTTGGTATCAACCTTGACGCATGGTCATAGACTCCAGCAATAGATGTGAACTGGCAAATTAATATTTTTTAGTCTGTGGGTACATGGTCGAGGGGTAAGGACACTTGCCTCATACTTGGGAGCCCGGGTTTGAGCCTCAGTCGAGGAGCTGGGATTTTTTCTAAAGCAGAAATTAATCCTTGGATATTGAGCTTGTGTCAGTTGTCCCTAAATGTGTAGCCCCCTACATAAGGTATCTCAAAGTACCTTTAGGGTTATATGTAATGGGTTGTATTATCTGTTATTTTCATTTTAATCCCTAAACCAAATATTTTATTCGGTTTATGAATTTTTGACATTAACAATTAATGACATTAAGGGCTGATCTTCCTATCTCCCATTAAATCTATTTGTTGAAGTTCCATGCAAACAATTATTGAGACAATTGTATCCAAGGAAACTATCTACCAAATAAATTTAATAGAAAGATTGGCCCTAATAAATTTGTACTTTTACTTTTGGGAATGGTGATTTTTAATAAATGGAATAGCTGCAAAATTGAAAGAAAATATGACAATGTCGCTACTCACTACATTCTTTAATAATAACAATTTCATTTGGTGGTCGTGAGTAGGGTTTATATAAAAACCGATTTGAAAAAAACCTGTTTTCGAATTTTTACAAAAAAAATAAAATAAAATGTAATTAAAACAGTAAAAAAAATATTTATACATTAAAAATTTTCTGTTCATTTAATATTTATGGAACTACAAAAATATAACAAAATAAAATATACCTACTCTTATCTATAGAAACCCAAAGAAATAAATAATAGAAATAAACTAAAATAACTAAAATCCATATAATTTTTCAATTAATATTTATTCAAGAATTATAAGGAAAAATTTGGCTAGTTTAAAAAATATAACTTGCTTGTGTTTTGTCATAAGTTTTCCAATAAAACTAGTTTATGTATTAACAATTTAAAATGAAATTAAATTCATTTTATTATGTATAAATTTCTTTTGTTTGGGAATGTTTCAGTAGGTGTTTACAATATAATATCTACATAAAAGTCGTCACTGGGAAGCATAATAGAGTAAGTGTGGATTTTCATGTCAAACATTTGCCTGACTCGTGAAGTTTTACAGTATACTTTTACTACAATATGCTTGTGCCTGAGGCGATTTCAAGTCAAAATGTTAATGCTTTTAGTGAAATAATTAATTTTTACATGTTAATTCTAGGATCTAAAATCGTTTTTTTTTTAATTTAAATACTGGTTTTAGAATTTTACAAATTTATTCAAAACAAACTGGTTTTACACCTGATTTTTAAAAACCGACAAACCCTAATTGTGAATAAATTGTAAATGACATAGAAACCAGGGGCTGATCCAGGATGCTGCACTGACATACAGATATAAAGATATGATAAATGATATATTACATTTTAATCGGCCATTTTGTAGTATCCAAAATAACAGGAGCAATAAATATTCCACTGAACACACAACACTGCACACTAATAATTTCTAGAATATCAGTAAATTAGTAGCATCTGCACTAGTTGTCCAAGAGTTAACTTTTGATACCTGTCGGTCAAAATCCATTTATACGAGGAAAAGGATCTTTCAACGTCTACAGAATCAACAGGAGCATATTTAAAATATATGAAGTTTTTCAAGGAGGGAACGTTTATATTGGGTTGAAAAAAAGTGTACCTCTTTACCTACAACGAGGTCTACAATACCGCACAATATACGAAACCGGGGATTGTTTTGTAAAACACTTTCAAATTTATTTTTTACATTTTCAGCAGAGATAACTGAATGAACTGACGCAAATCGAACACACTGTTTACTGTGTTAACTATGGCATATCCAGGTGAAGTAGTTGTACTCAAAGTTCCTTAATGACAAAAAAATCTTGAAAAATGACTGGGGATTTATATTAGGTCTTCCCAAACAGCTGGATCATTAAATGCCTGCTGAACGTGTGAAATAGAGAGTGCGCCGTTTGCATTTAATTTGTCGATTATCCTCTTTACATCATTAAAATGAACATAATAGCTTGCCACCTTTAACCATGTGCCCCTACGCATCGCTACGGGCATATTCGGCAGTTCGGTTTCAAATAATTTTTCGAGACGGCACTTTTGAAAAGTCTTCATCACACGGCAATAATAGTAATAAATTTATTGATCTTTAGAAAATATACATTTTATAGATATGTCCAGATGGATAGTTTTTCACCATTCTAAATAAAACTTGTACAGATAATTTTCAGTTAGTATTTTTGTTATCTTCTTTTAAATACATTGAGTGGCAGATTACAAAATGACATTGGTAGAACATTTAGCATTTTAACTCCGTCATTATTACTTATCTGCAGTCTTTTGGGGGTGTTACTATGTTGCTCTTATTTCTGGCATCATGTTGATGAACTTCAGCAAGTGTAAGATATTTATCCAGGTTTTGTTTAACGATTAAAATAAAAAAAATGCTATCATAGAAAAAAAGAAACCTTATTTTTAAAGATGTAAAAAGTGATCTACATTTTCATCCCATTTAGCACCAGCTATACTTCTCATTGCCGAATTTTGTAGTATGAAGACTTTTTGCAAGTGACAGTAGGCTGCTTTTCCCCATTAAAAAAGTGAATAATAAGTTGTTATTGCAGCTTGTACATTTGCGCTATTTTTTTATATTTTTAATTGCAAAAACGGACTTGGCCGGTGTAGTAACTTAATATGATCAACCCAAGTTAAATGTATGTCAATGATGACCCCTAGAAATTTTTTGTTACCTGCAGATTCTGTATGTTTCAACAACAGTCCATTGGGTGCAAACCAGGCCTTGGCGTGCTCAAGTTGGTTGAGGATATACTGCTTGTCATCTTTCGTGTCTATGTTTATGCCAAAAGTAGAATCGTCTGCATACAGTACTGTTTGTACTTTTAAATTATTCATACTGTTTGGCAAGTCATTGATGTACATCAGAAATAGTAAAGGTCTCAGTACTGGCCTTTGTGGTATCCCTCTTTTTATCTGCATAAGTTTGCTCTTATCAGTACCACATTCAACAAGTTGAAATGTGTTTTCTAAGTAGGACTTAATCAGATTTAAACAATTGCCATGTACTCCATAGAATTCAAGTTTGTTAAGCAAGATACTGTGTTCAATACAGTCAAATGCTGCTGTTAAATCTGTGAATATCCCCAGGTATTGTTTTTTGTCTTGAACGCTTCCTTAATGTAGTTTGTTAGGGACACTATTGCATCAGTTGTTGACAGTCCTTTTCTGAAACCAAACTTATTTGGACATAGTATTTTATTTGAGTCTAAATATTCAACTAGTTTATTAAAAATTACAATTTCTAAAATTTTTAAAAATGTTGGTAAGATGGAAATTTGTCTGTAATTTTCTGGTCGAGTAATATCGCAATTTTTATGTATTGGTATGACCTTATCCCATTATCATTTGAGTAGGGAAGTAACCTTGCATTAGACCTGCATTTGTAATATCTGCAAAAGGTTCTGTCGCATAAGGAGAAAATTTTTTTATGATGTAAATATTTAATCCATTTATCTTCTGTTTTCTTGTTTTAAATGTTTCCAATTATTATTCTGATATCATCAGGAGTAAGGGGCATGAAAAACATGGAGTGATGTTTTGTAATTTTTTTATCCATGTAACTGTTTACATCATTTATCCCATGTGTCTGCAAATTTTGCACGATGGTTTCAGCATTATTTAAGAAAAAGTGATTGAGATTATCTGCTGATAACGTTTCGGGATATGTATTTGATTTATTCACTCTCTCAGTTTCTAGATTAATGATATCCCAAACGGTTTTACTATAATTATCTATTTCATTTAGGCGATTTTGGTAATATGATTGCTTAGCGGTTGTTAATAAGTAATTATATTGCTTTTTTAAACTCTAAATAAGTGACTTTATTTTGTATGTCAGGTTTTTGCCTATAGTAACTATGGAGAAATAATTGTTTTTTGAAATGTAATTTCAGGAGTCACCCAGTTTTTCGATTTATAACATTTCTTTTGATTTAGCATCAATGAGAAACATATAATGTAATATACACTGTACATAATTTATTTAACTTACCATATATACATGTTATGTATCACACAATGGTTAATAAAGGTATTATTATTATTAATATTATTATTAATAGAATAGTATATGAAAGTATTATGAAACAATTCAAATTTATCTTCCGCGCTATCTGTGATGAAGACCTCAGACCACTCTTCTTTATTTAAATAATAGTTCATTAGTTGTAATTCATATTTCACAAAGATCCAATTGTAGGAATTGGCTATCGTGATCTGATATATCCAATGATATAATGGATGCATTCAGACTATTAAAGTTAGTGAAGATATTATCTAAACAGTTTCTTTTATTGTGTGTACTTCCCTCAAGTAAATGTTTTAAGTTAAATGTCATACAAAATGATAAACTCTCCTTGCGTTTGTGTCATTAACATCATTAAAATGTACATTAAAATCGCCAATGAGAAGTATGTTTGTTTTGCTAAAGTTCCAGTTACTTTTAGAGCATTAAACATTATGACTAAAAAATCGTCAACTTTTGTTAACTTTGGGAACCTATATACAACAATAACAATTAAATTTAGGTTTTTTATATAACAGCCGGATAACTTACATTTTTGTTCAACAATCTCACGATGTTGATTATTTCTATTGCTTGTAAGTTTTTATGGATATACCCAAGTACATCAATTTTTTTATTTTTTCTACAATAGCAGCTGATCATATTAAAATCTTTAATATTATAGCATGATACTTCACCTCGTATTAACCAATGTTCCGTGATGCAGACTAATTGTATAGAAAGATTTAGAATTACAAAATACACAACTACTAACAATTTATTTCCTAAACATTGAACGTTTAAGTGGAAAATTTAAATATTTTCTGTTGGGGTGTGTGTTGACGATGAATTCACAAAAAGGAATTTGAATTCTCTTCACTGGGGTTTTCAAGTGCATTGGCTTGGTTAGAGTGCTGTTTGTCAAGAAAGCGTCTTCCTAGTCTAAAATCAAATCTATCATAGGAGACCTTTTTCGGCCAGAAGCTTGATTCATAAACTTGATTTTTCAGCTGTTCCTCAACTCCTATCATGATTGATTGTCCTTGATTTTACTAATGGTGATTAAGTTCTTTACATAGACATCTTGAGTCTTGGTTTTGTTGGTTATATAGTCTTTTATGTTATCATTAGTTATGCTGTCAGGCACTCTAGATATAAACAGCCAAATTTTTTTTGTTTATTGTAATTTCTTCCTTGAGTGTTCTTTTGATCTTCTCCATTTCCAACCTTTGGACATTTGCTTCTCCTGAGTTGTTGGAAAACATCATCCTGTTCTTCTGTATTTCCAATATTTATTTCAGCAGGTATACTTTTATTTTTGATTTGGTGCGGTGTATTTAAGTTACTGGTTAGTGCAGCCTTATAGGAAATACTAGTAGGTTTACTACTTCTTGCGACCATCACTTTTGTCTCATTTTTGGTACACTGAGATCTTCAGCTGGTTTCATAGTCACCTTTATCAGTATTTGTTTTTCCCAGTGGGGGGATTATCTTTATTGTTTCCATTCCGTTGGTTAGCTGTCAGAAGACATACTAGATCAACATTACTATCTCATATATTTTTTATTTCATTTCTTAGAGCTGTAATTTAGTTTTGGCGGTTTAATTGTAATGTTGCAGTAGTTTGTTTTAGGGTCTGTGATGGAGTCCTTGTGCTAAACATGTTACATGTAATAAATTTACATAATTGTGTGTTTTTTAAGCTCACTGCAGTTGCCTTAATATAGGAAGCTGCGGCGGTTACATAGAGTAACAGGTCCTTTGTGGTTCTCCAAGTTGGAGTTCCATATTTTTCTTAAACCGCTATTCACACATTCAAATACTGTCTCTGCATTTGTAGTATCTACTACTTTTGATACAATTAACCATGCTCGAATTGGAGTGGTCTCATGCGTCCCGCCAACCAATTTGTATGCGATGGTCCGGCCTATAACATCTGTGGTTTCATCCATACTCACCCATAGGCAGGGATGGGAATGTAGCAGAAATTTTATATTAATTACCTTAACTATGTGGTGAGAGTTCTATGTAGTTCATGTAATTAACGTAGTAAATAATATGACTAGTTGGTTAAGAGTTTACGAGATTACAACAGTTTTTGTTCCTACCTTACTTTTTTTGCTTTACAGTAAAATCAAGCTCGCTAGTTTTAGTTCGTTAAAAGATTATTCCATAATGTCTGTCCGTAGTGCATAAATTAAACGTTGGTGAATGTAGTTGTTGGGGTGCTAGAACTGCTGGAAGAAAATAGCATAATAAATATTAAATTCGTTCACACAAAATTGGATAATGGACGATGTGCCGTAATTTGTCGAGTTTGCAATATTATACTTGTTATTTTTATCGGTTTTCAATAAATCTCACTGTATTATTTAACATGTTTCATTGATCAGAATCAGTATTATATATTTCATATACATCCAAAAGCACAATATCTTGTCTATTTACTACAAATAAAAAACACCCTAGTGATCATCCCATGGAACATTCTAGAACAACTCTTATGCCATCTTTCTAAAATGCCTAAAATTAACGAGTCTCATAATATGAGGATATCAGTGTAACTTCAACAACATTAAGAAACCTGTCAGTATCTAGACCTCAGACACACAGGTAAATGTGATTTTTTCCATTTGGCATTTTATTAGAACATCTAAATATGTCAATAGGAATAAATAAACGTAATGAGTTTTCAGAGAGAGATGTCATCCTGTTTCTGATTCATAAATATCAAATAATTATTCAGATGATGGTCCTAGTAGTACATACAATAAAAATGGAACCTCGAATAGAATCACCGATACTAATAACCGAACAGTTATCTAAAACTGAAACTTATGATATTGAGTTAGATGAGTCCTTGCAGGACTAGTGCCCAAGTATGAGAGGAAGTTATTGAATAAGAGGTTGATGTCTGCAATGACACTGTAGACATGAACAATTTTGAAATTATTGCTGAGGTAACTCAAATGAGTGCATAAAATTGTAATCCTTACAAATAAAAATAAATGTTACCTTTTTCGTTATTTTTAGGGTGCTCCTCAAAGCTTTCAGCAAATGTTAAAATGAAAGAAAACGATCACGACAATCGAAATAACCCAGATGAAGGCAAAAAAAATACCAGATATGCTTAAAACGAAGAATAGCTGCAATATGGATCCACTGTCGACAGTCAAGACTCTCTTCTGTCTCTGTCTAGAGTTTTTATTTTTCTGTTTCCTCACTGATAACAGTGTCGACAACTTCAATGCCTGAAGTTATAAGACATTACGAAAATGGAAAACAGTTAAACCCAACAAAAAGATAAGGATGTCAAATTCTAATAAAATTTTAAATTCATTTATTGACATTATGTCATTGGACGCTAAAGATAAGACAGACATGGCTAACTACTTTCGTCTATGGGTGCAAGATATCATTTTTGGTAGTTGATAGTGATTATTTTAAAGATTTCGTTAAAATGATACGTCCTTCATATAATCCACCTTACAGATAAACACTTTCCTCCACACTCTTAGACAAGGTAACTACCGAAGTGATTAATTCAAATATTAAATCCATAGGAAAACAGAGCTGCCTAATTAATACAAAAGATGGCAATTAGAATTTTAGCAGGATTGAAATTAGGACTCATGTAGTGGAGTTTATAAAATATTAAGGTATTAACTCAACCCGCAGTTTATGTATGTGAATGTCTAAAGTTTGTCTTCAATAACATGACTCTCTTTGAAAACTATGTAAGTCCACATTTGCACAATACTAGATATAAAGATGAATTTTGCTATCCCACTCACAAAACAACTCTACTTGAAAAATGTTACTTTATAAGTGCTTACAAATGTATAATTTACTTCCAAAACACATAAAAGATATAAATATATTCAGTATCTTCAAGAATACCAAATAACTGCAGAACCGTATTGAGTAGAGGATGTAGGAGAGAGTACTTTTAGATAAAAATCCTTAACTTCATAATTGTAGTGTTCGTTACTTTGTTTTATTTTTACTTGTCTTATACTTAATTTTTTATCCTATGAATTGTCTAATTACTTTTAATTTTTTGATTTGTACCACTGGAAGTCACAATTTATTTGTGATTTCTCCACTGATAAAAGATGGAGGAGGCATTGGCGGACGTGCCAACAATCAATAGAAATTACTAGCTCCCAATATAAATCTAATATGTATGCAGTAATAAGTGATAATGTTTCAAATATAGTTAAAATGGGCCATCTAATGACACTGTGGCATTCTACGTGCAGTAGCCGCACTGCAAATCTTTAAACTAAAGATATGCCCGATTCAGATAATAAAAAAAGGAAACATTATTCTAAAAGAATTTAAGAGAACATATTTAGAAAAACTATTAAAAGAAAATGGTGGTTGGAAAATTTTACCAGCTGAAACTCGTTGGTGCTCAAATAGAGATGTATGCTACAATTTTATTAGGAAACTTTTTGTTATGAAAAAAAATTTGCTCTGGAATATGTAAGGATTTAAAGCAGACATAGCCTTTCACTTATATGATGAATCTTCAAAAAGTTCATGAAACTATTAATATTAATATATTTAATCAGGTTTTTCTATAGCCGATTCCACTGAGGAATGGATTGATTTAAAAATAAAATGATAAGCAGTGCAAAAGTCGAATTGGCTGTAGTGTAACACGCCACGCCGTTCCCACACACAAGATCGCTCCTTCACTTGTCTCGGGAGGCGGGCTGTCAATGTAAGGGTAGCGTAGCTGCCACCAGGTCAGGTAAGTTTAGTTTCCGCCTGACCTCGGAAATAATAAATTTAGCCAACAACAAAAATAAGACTTATGATGTTATTTAAGAAAAGGCACCTTCGGAGGGCAAGAGCCCGGCCACGGCTTATATGCGTGGTCTTTTAGGGTAAAGATGAGATGAGAGAAATAAATAGTTGTCTTTGTAAGAAAAATAAGTATATTAACATAAAGCAAAATAATATATGTAGCTACAGGTTAAAAATCAAGATATTATCTGATTAAATAAGTTTACCAGAAAAAGAAAAAAAATGAATACTTTAAATATATTTAACTAGGCTAAACAACTTGGTTACCTGCCCAAAAATTGGTAACATAGGAAAACTTTAAAATTTCTATACTGACATAAAAATAAAAAATATTAGTTACAGGCCTAAATTAACAAGTCAATATTTAAACACACAAAGCACTAACAAACCAGCCCCTAAATTTAAGGAGGTAACCAGTTTCCTAGATTATTCAATATTCTAGTGAGGGAAAAACAAATCTAGCAAAACATCAAACAAAACACAAAAAAAATAAAATAAAAAGAACAATCCTTAGGGGGAAACTTGTTCTCGTTATGTCAACGACGTAAGCAATATTTTTCTTCAAAATGAAAATTCAACTTACTAACTAAACAGGATAACATTCCTGGATTAAAACAATTTGGGACCCTATTTTATATTCCCCCCCTTAAATAATACTTCCTTTACAGTGAGCCGCCCTATATAGAAAATTCAAACTATTAAAACCAATTACAAAACATACAACACAAAAATGTAAATTGTAAAATTCCAGATGTCGGTCCGCCCTGTAAGCCAAAGCAAGTTCTACCTTTATTTTTAAATATTTCAATTTAAACTTGAATTTGATTTTGAACCCCACTGGTTAGTATATCTATATATATATATATATTTAGTTCTTTTCGAAACATACAAAAACAGACTCACCCTTTTTCCTGATCCACCCTCTGTCAACAGGGAAACGAAAAAAGTTTCTCACTTCACTTTTTGAGTGGAACAAACTTCACTCCACCAACCCACACTTTATTTACTAAACCAAAAAAAATCACAACCAACCCTCTTAACAAAACTCCAGAAAATAAACCTCCCCTAACACAAAATTCCTTCAAAATAATTATGCTCTGCGCGTTTTCTAATTAATTAATCCTCTACTTCAAAACCAAAAAAAAAACACTTAACAACCCTTGTAACTGATCTACCCTGACAAAATGCAAAAAAACTCACGTACAACACGTCTGGCCACTCTCGTACCGTCGGGCCAACTCTTTGAATAATCTCCAAAAAAAAAACAACACGAAACCACCCCTAAAATAAACCCTTAGTGAACCGCTCTTTCACGTCTGGTCTCCACCGAACCGTTGGGCCAACTCCCTTTTAAAACACAATAAAAAAACGCTTTACACAAAAACAACCCCTAACTAATCGTTAGGAAACGCGTTTTTACGTCTGGCCTCTCCCAAACTGTTAGGCCAACTCTCCCTTAAAAATCACCAACACAAAATATCCAAAAACAACCCCTTCAAAAAAATTACTCTTACAAAAACCGCCCTTGGCGCCCGCGCCTTCACGTCCGGCCACCACCGAACCGTTGGGCCGACTCCCTTTTTAAACAAAAAATCTCCAACACAAAAAAATTAACCAACCCTCGCTAACCGCCCCTTGGCGCACCGCGCTTTGACGTCCGGCCGCCACCGAACCGTTGGGCCGACTCTCTTTTTACACAAAAAAAATTATCCAACCCTCGCTAACCGCCCCTTGGCGCACCGCGCCTTGACGTCCGGCCGCCACCGAACCGTTGGGCCGACTCTCTTTTTTACACAAAAAAAATTATCCAACCCTCGCTAATCGCCCCTTGGCGCACCGCGCCTTGACGTCCGGCCGCCACCGAACCGTTGGGCCGACTCTCCGTTTTCTTCCCTCTAAAAATTTCGTCTCCTTTTTCTTTTTGCTGACTTTTGCAAAATCTTATATTTTCTAGAAGTTTCTTTATTCAAATCCATAGTAACGAATTCTCCTAGCCGATCGTACACGCAGGGACCTCTTCACGCCGCGATCAAACCTTCCAATTTTCTCTCCCAGCATTCTACATTACGTTCCTCTAGTCTCTAACAGTTGTTGCTCGGCAGCATCCCATCGGCTCTTTCTAATTTCGCGGCCAGTTTAGCTCCTCCAACAATTCACAGATGCCCCTGTAGGTATTAATTTTACTATAATTACGTCTTAACTCTATCCCAAGTTATTTGCTGACAATCCAAAACTCAGGTGTGAGAAAGTTTCCCAGAAATTTTCTCAGCGCGATAAGAAATTGCTTCGACTGAGCTATGCGGTTATTTCCGGCCGTGGAGTCAAAACATTTTTTTTTACTAAACTCATATATACAGGGTGGCCCACAAAATAATCATACATATAATGCAATTTAATTAAAACAAAAAAAAATCTATTACAAAGCATGCCTTGCCTTGCTACAGTAGAACATCGTTTTAATATGGCTATAATGATATATGGAATGAATGCCAATTTTTTAACCCATTGTGATAATAGTAAAAAGTTAGAAAACAAAGAACAATATTTGGTCCAAGATTTTCTTCTAGATCATTTAGATTCTATTGGTTTGAAAGGCCTAAACGCATTTACAAAAAATGCAAATATATTGTCTATAGTTATTTATTTGTGGTATCCTATAATGTTTCTTCTCACCTTTGTGTGAGCCACTGTACAATAAATTATTTTTTATCAAAAAAATGTCTCGCCTAAATAATATATTAATCTGAAAAAAAGATACTTAAATGCCAAATATCTTAAGATGATTAAGAGTTGACGTTTCGCAATATTCTCTGATTCCGTTGTCAAAACTAGAGCAACATTTCTTTGATAAAATATTGTCATTTGCAGCAATGTAATGTGTATCACGCAATTCATTGTTGAATCAATAGATAAGCAGGCCCAAACTGACGTTATTTACACAGATTTCTCCAAGGCATTTGACAGACTCGATCATGGGATACTACTTAATAAGTTTAAAATATTTGGACTTTCTGATACACTACTAACGCCTTTTGCATCTTATTTATCCAATAGAAAGCGATATGTAGTGTTCAGTGGGTTCAGGTCTGTCGAGTACCTTGCAACATCAGGAATTCCGCAGGGATCTGTACCTGGGCCACTGTTACTTAACATATTCATCAATGTCATGGTCAATCAGTTGGATGTCAATTGTCTGCGGATGACTTAAAAATATTCGGTGTAGTTCGAAGCATGAGCAACTGTGAACTAATCCAATACAACTTGGATAAAATTTCAAACTGGTGTCAGTTAAACAACTTACACCCTAATCCTCAAAAATGCAATGTAATGTCTTATTCATTAAAATCGGTTACTCTGACTTTTGATATAAACTGAAAGATGTGATTTTGGAGCGCCCTAATAACTTCTATCTATCTGAGGCATACAAAACTTATGGATTTATAGTCCATTGTAGGCATGACTTTGTGGATATGAATACCGTAAAAAAATTTATAATTGTTTCGTTACATCCAAGCTTGAATATGCTGCAATTGTGTGGTATCCACACAATAATGTACATACTGAAAATTTGGAATCCATTCAGCATAGATTGTTTAAATTACTTAGCTTCAAATCTGATGGAGTATACCCGCCTATCGGTTTTCCACAACAAGAATTGCTAAACATACATTCAATGTCCAGTCTTAAGCACAGGCATGAGTATCAGTCACAGGTATTTCTGTTTAAAATTATAAATTGTAAAATAGACTGTCAAAACATTACTGAACAATTAAGTATTCATATTCATAGAACATCATCACGTGAAATCTAAACTTTTTATCTCTCCACCGCGCGCACCAATATACTTGACCTTTCTCCCATATATACAATGTGCAACAATTAACATTTGCTAGCTAATAAATTAGATATATTTTTTGCCGCCTTAATGATATTCGATCTATTTATTTGAAATAAGCGACTTGTTCCTCTGTTTACATTTTTAACTTGCCGCTAAGCAAATTGAAAATTTTCAGAAATCGGGAAGTTATTGGTGTCAACCCGATTTGCGAAAATCGAGTTTTTGTCAGATCTCGACGTTTTGAGGCCCTAAGAAGCTATTCTGACCATCCCACGATGGTGTCTGTATGTATGTGTGTATGTATGTGTGTACGGTGTATGTAAACCTCTCAACTTTTGAATGGCTTGACCGATCGAAACGCGGTTTGCAGCATTCTAAAGAGGTTGACTCAACTTAGATTTCCTGAGAATTAGAACCGATTCGGCCCGGTAGATTTTGAGAAATCTCAAAAATAAAATTTTCAAAAATTTGTTTTTTTGGAATATCTTTTAGACTACTGAACCGATCAATTCCAAAATCTAATCAGTTCTTCTCCTTATAAAACAACGTCGATCGTCGCAAACCGCATCTAAATCGGTTGATTCGTTCGAAAGATATCGATTACGACCTTTCAATGTATGGCTCGCTGAATACAAGAATTATGCTAGGAAGGAACAATTTGACGAATCTAAAATATGTGAAGACGCGTGGAATAGCAACCACATTAAATGGGATTTTGCAAAAGTTTTGGAAAGAAAAAGTAATAGTACAAGAAGAAAACGATAGAATATGCCATTATTTTGTTGAACGGTGATAAATGTGTGTCAAATTACTCTGTAGATTTTTGTACGAACTGGTTGTCAATTCTTAGAGACGAGGTAATGGTAATGATAGGGAAGGCTGACGTCTGGCAAGTAGGCCGCAGATGGGTTCTTTTTACCAAGCTAAAATGCTTTTCAGTGTCTTGTGGGCCCACTCATTGAGCGCCGTTGTAACCTGACTTCTTGTAATGCCTAACATAGGCTCAGGCCCGAGACAGGGTTCCTCGGCTCCAAGTCTAGCCAATTCATCGGTCTTCTCATTGCCTTGAACTCGGGTATGTCCTGGGACCTACACCAGTGTCACTTGCTTGTGTCTGGCAAGCTCTTCTAGGACGTCCTCGCGCTCCTGAACGAGAGCTGATCTCGTCCTGGGGGAGCACACTGCATTTAAAGCAGCCTGGCTGTCGGAGCAGATGTATACCATCTGTTCCGCCCCGTTCCTAACCTCAACCTTATCTGCCACCGCTAGAATGGCGTAAACAGCCTGGAAAACTGTGGTGTACGAACCTAGAGCAAAGCTCTCCTGCACTCCTCTGCCGTTCAGATATATTCACTCCCCGGAGAACGGTCTGGTGGCCACCCGAGGAGCGTCTGTGTAGCACACCAGAGAGTCTGGGGGGGAGTCAATTCTCCCTTCACTCCACTCCTCCCTATTGGGAAGAGGGTTAGAAAGCAACATACTCTCAGTATTTTCCTTTCTAACCCCAGCTGATATTTCGCTTCTCTCACCTTTAGGACAGAGATGGGGATTTCCCTCTCCGCCAGTCCAGCAATTGCTGCGTGACCTTCAGCTCTACCTGAACACCGCCATAACCTCTTTATCCACGAGGGAAGCGTTGGCAGGCCTAGTAGAATCTGCAGAGCAGCTGTTGGTGTCGTCCTCATTGCGCCAATAATCTATAGGTAAGCTAGTCTCTGGACTTTTTGCCAGCTTTCGGAACATGGTTGCTCTGTCAGATCCGTACTGGAGCCTCGGTCTGATGACCGCCGTGTACAGCCAATGTAGGATCCGTAGGTTGAGGCTCCAGTTCCTACCTACCGCTCGGCGCAATTGCCAGAAGGTTGCAGTCGACTTTTTGTTGACGTCGATCTATGGCGCCCATGACAGTTTACTATCTAGGGTCACTCCCATCTGAGCATTTGCGCGAGCGCGAGAGGTTTACCATGATTGGTGCCCTAAAATCCTCTATTTTTTTTCTCTTGGGGGGGGGAAAGGATCATATCAGTCTTGGAGGGATTGACTGAGGCCTGTTTCGCCGCACCATATTTCTATTATTCTACAGGCTACCTGCATTCTGTTGCAAACGACGTTTAGAAAGCGGCCGGTCACTAGGCTGATCGTTCGCATATGCCTGCGCATAGAATCCTTCCGAAGTTAGGCGTTTCAAGAGACCATCCATTATTAGACACAATAGATGGGGTGATAGGCAGCTGCTTTGTGGACATCCCGACGTCCAACTGACAGTCTCCTAAAGCAGCACTAACTTGTTCCTATTCCAGCGCAGATTTCACCCACCTGACTAGTGCTGGAGCAGTAGACACGTGGTAAGTAGACAAAACATCAATATAACATAATGTCTTAACGTGTCTATGGAAATATATAAACAAAAAACTGTCATGTTTGACATTGCTGCAAGAGACAATATTTTATCAAAGAAATTTTGCTCTATTTTTGAAAACGGAATCAGAGTGTTCGAAACGTCAACTCTTAATCATCTTAAAATATTTGACATTAAAGTTTATTTTTTTCAGATTAATATATTTTTTAAGTGCGAGACATTTTTTGGGTGGGAAAAAGCATTTTTTTTTCAAAAACCAACCTCTGACTGATCCATTTGACCTAGAGATTTATTTATAAATTTTTTTAAAATAATTTATAGGACAGTGGCTTAATACCCAAAGAAGGTGAGGAGAAATATTTTCAAAATTGTAAAAAAAAATGTCCCAGATACATTTTGAGTGCCCTAGCCTTCAAGTTATTAAAAATTCTTGCTTCGTCAGCTCAATTGGAATGAATATTTTCTGACTGGTTTTTCGTACACTCACCACTGAGGAATAGACCAGAAAGATCAAAAAAACTTATTTCAATTTATTACTCCTTAAAACTTAAGGATAGCAAATCTGATAATTCTTAGGTTAAAATTTAATCTAATAAATACTGGAGAAGTAGTTTATTATTTTTTACTTTCGAAATAAAATGATGTTTTCTTAAAATTTGGTGATTTTATTTATGATTCCAAAACTCGTAAAACTTTAATTTGTTTTTATTTCTTCTACCATATGCAATTTATAAAAAACAAAAGTTAAATATAACATAAGAATAAACATAATAATAATATAAGTATTTTATTGGATAAACCAAATGGCTATCGACCGAAGTCCTTCGGCTAATTTTACAGAGAAAGTTTTGGTACATTAATATTGCTAGGTAATTACAGAGTAATATGATGGTATTGTAAAAGAAAAACAAAAAAAAGCATATACATGCTGCAACAAATTTGCCTCCCATTACAGGGATCTCGGAAACGGTAAGGGATACAGCATCGGTTAAATTCGGGCAAATTTGCAGAATTTGACAATCAGGAATATGCCGTTGAGAAATCGAAAATATGGCTGTTCTTGAGATTTTTTGAAAAAAAAGTAAAATTTAGATATTTTCCTTTGGCGTTATTTGAAGAGATCTAAAAACTAAAAACACTCTCATTGGCGTTTTTTTATTGTTTACAATTTAGCATAAAAGTTTTTTATAAGATGTTTCGTCTTTTCGCGACCATCATGAAGTACGTTATTTTAAAAACGGACCTGTATTTTTTATTGAATTTTTTTTTATAGCATTTGAACCTCAGACTTCATTGATGTATCTATTGCTAAACGTTTAAGTAGCTGTAAACCATCATCAAATGTGATTTTTTCCTTGATGGTTTACAGCCACGAAACGTTTAGCCACATAAAAGTTTAATACATCAATGAAGTCCAAGTTCAAATGCTACAAAAAAAATGCAATAAAAAAATACAGGTCCGTATTGAAAAGAATGTACTTGATGATGGTCGCGAAAAGACGAAACATCATATAAAAAAACACTTTTTAGGCTAAATCGTAAAGAATAAAAAACGTCAATGAAAACGCCTTTTATTTTTTTGATATCTTTTTAAATAACAGAAAAAATAAAAACTAAAATTTAAAATTTTATTATTTTTCATCAAGAATCTCAAGAACAGCAAGAGATATTTTGATCTGATTGTATTAGTTATGGAATCTTGTTTAATAGTCCTCTTAGGGCCCTAATGTATGTATTCCCAAATTGTCTGTTCTGGTTATTTTCTGTGGTGGTGATGTTCCTCATTCATTGTTTTGCCCAATGTATGGAGTATTTCTATGTTGGGGTCTAAATGGGAAATTTAACAATTCTTTGATAGATGGATTCAACTTTTGTAATTTTGTACAGGACTTTGTTAGGGAGGTTGTAAAGGGGGTTTTGGGGTATCGGATTTTTGTGATGAATCTTATGGTAAAGGTTTCTTGCTGGTGGTCTAGCATTCAAATATAGGAGGTGATGTGACTATGTTCCAGGATAGGTTTACATATAGTTTTGTATAGCAGTCTTTTTATGGAAAGCTTTATTTTTAAACGTCAGTCTTCTAAAGTGTCTGCCTCTTGAAATACATTGTTTTATAATTAATCTTGTGTGGAGTTTTTGATCTAAATTAACTCCTAGATATTTGCATGGGTATGTGGTTGTTAATTCTAATTGTTGGTGTTTACATTGACCTTGTGGTTAAGAAATAATATATTGTGATTTGGATAGATTTATTTGTGTTCACCATTTGTTGCACCATACCATAATTGCATTTAAAGGTTCTTCTATGGTTTTATTATATTAACAATTAAAACAGGTTATGTAGCTAAACGTAAAAAAAAATCCATATAGCATAGTTATTGTTACATTAACTAACTTCCTATCCCTGCTTATCGCAGTGCTAGTTTCAAAAACTAAAATGAACTAAAACTAAATTCGTCTCTGTGCACTAATGTCATGCTTAAAATTTCAGTTTACGATTGTATAACACCATTGAAATTCTTCCGGGGACACTGCCCACTGTCAATTATTATACAGTAATTGTTGTGTTTCTCGCAGAACTCACATTATACTCTTAAGTTTGTTTTCTTGACAGTTATATTGTTATTTTAGATGTTTCCCGGTTATTATTATTAAAATAAAACAATTCGATTTAGACCAATATAATATAAAGGGGGGAGCGAAAGCACACAATTTTATGAAGATCTGCAGTACATTAATACAAAGATACTAGGTATAAGCTTTAATTAGTAGAATACTGAAAAATGGTTGGTTGGTAGTGTTTTATTTGGTACAATTGTTTTTTTTGTACGACATACAAAATAAAAAGAAACAAGTTAGGTGGTCTAGATTAAATTGGTAAAAAAAAACACGGTAATTCTTTACAACAGCCACTTCTATATTGTTCGTGTATGATACAATAGTCGCATCCGACCAAAAGTCGCATGAGACGAAAAGTGGCATCCGACGTAAAATTGCATCCGACTAAAATTCGCATCGGCTAATAGTCGCATCAGACGAAAAGTCGCATTCGACGAATAATCGCTTCCGACGAAAACTGTCATGAGACAAAAGTGGAATCGGACGAAAAGTCGCACCAAACGAAGTCATATCCGTATAGAATTGTCACCAAAGCAATGTTGTAAAATCTCATCCAATGAAAAGTCGCATACTACAATAACGTACATTGAGACGGAAAGTGGCATCTGACAGAAAGTAGAGTTGTGTATTAGAAAAACGTGAAACTAGAATAAAAGTAATTAAAAGGCAAGATGTTGGCAATATCGTATTTTCGTACTATGTTTTGGGGCAAGGGAAATAAATGATTGTGTCGTGTTATTATTCACATAATAGATAAATGTAAGACTTGAATGGAATAAATTAAAGGGCAAGGGAAAGATATTTGCAATATTGTATTTTCGTACTATGTTTTGGGGCAAGGAAAATAAGTGATTGTGTCGTGTTGTCTTCATTTACATATTTGTATGCAAAATGACAGTGAATGTTTCATATGACATTCGTTGTGACATTAATTACAGATAATGTTGTAATATCTATTACTGTACAAATCATGGGAAATAGAAAGATATTTAAACTGAGTTGGTGGAATTTACCATAACCGTCAAATGGCGCGTTTGAAACAATGACCATCACACGATGGTAACATCGAAATACTTATTTGAGGTTCCTATGCATAAAGAAACATATACGTACGTGTTGTCAAATTGTGATAACTATGTAAATGAACGTTGTCACATTATCCTAAATAATATTATTATGTTGGTACTTACAAGACGTTTTGTGTATGGATCTGCTACCGTGAGTTCCATTGTTGATGCACATTTCACACATTTTTGATGACATAGTAGAATCCCGTGTCGATTAAAAAACGCGATTAATTGAACATCTGACGAAACGACTTCGTAAAAACGTCTAGTTGTAAATTGGCATTGTTCACATTAAATTCACAATTTAACATTTCACTGTTTGTCGAAGTTGACGTTGAAGGAATCGAAAACATCGTCTTAAAAAATAATCACGGATATGACTATCTCTACTTTTCCGTTTAATGAACCTGCAGTGTGCATGTCTGATTAAACTGAAGAACAGAACTGCGAAGAAAGATATTGTAAAAATGCAGATTCAGCTACTTGAAACTGTCTGTTTAGATAAACTGACAAATCACAGAATAGCTCTTTGTTTCTGTTATTTTCAATTTGAAAAGGGAATCCAGTTTAAATGAAACTTTTGTCAAAATGTGTGTAAAATGTAAATGTACTGTTCACCCAAGTTCCTTGGGAATCCCACGTGTAATTCGTTTGATATCAACAGGTGAAACACGATCTATTTCTTGCACAGTTGTCAGATGTACAACTATTGCAACAAAACTAATAATCTGTATTCTGTATCTGTCTCGCTCGTTTTCATTGAAACTAAAGTTGTATTGTTGGTTGCATGCTACAAGGTACCGTTTTCACTATAACTTTTCATTCGACAAGCACCTCACAATGTTGCCAGTGTAATTTCCTTGTAGTGAAGTCGTTTGCACAATGGTCTCTCGAGGGGTTTGTCGAATCTTGGAATTTTTATTGCCGCATTCTGTTTTCAAAATGGCGTCCTGAGATCTTTTGTGTGGATGAACAGAAATTGCACGTATAATGTTTACGATGTAATTGTGGGTTGCATTTGTGATTTAAACGGACGTATTGTCAGTGATTTAATTAACAGAAGAATATACAGTGGCAGACATTAAGCGTTTTTTTTTGTGGTTAGTAACAATTTAGTTTTATGCCGTGTGAAGGACAGTTACGTACATTTCGTACACATGGAAACACGTAGATGTTAATAGTTACTTTGTACCCACGTCGTCAACCCATAAGGAGTCATATAAAGCAGATATAGAATGTATGTGTGTAAGTTAAACACGCCGTAATAGGGTTATCGCAAATTCCACCAAACGCATTGGAAAATTTTATTACTTTTTTTTATGGCATTTCCCATCATAAGCGCAACATATAATTATATGGGATGTATTCGTGACATGATGGAGCATCGTTCTGTGTATTTGTTTTTTTTCGTTAGGCAGAAGTGGCTGTTGTAAAGAATGATCAAAAACACCTAAATATATAATATGTTCCGTAAGCCAACCCGTCTTACCAGAGTAGTAATTAGCAATAACTGAAAAAAAGTGACAATGGGTGTTTCTTGGTAATTGGTTGCAATATCATTTACAGAACGCCTGTTATCATTCATTCATGGTGATGTTTTGTGCTGTCATCAGTTTTAAGCGTGAAGTATAAAGATTTATTTATATTGTCTTACCTTAAAAAATCTCTAATTAAATTTTGGATAAATAAAATAACAGATGACAGAATGAAATAAATTCCTCAGAAACTTACCAACATTACCGAATAAAAACGTCGATCGTTTTGGTGACAGCTAAAGTACCAAGTTCTTGTGGAATGACGTACCCAAAGTCATCCATAAGTAACCAGACTTTTAGCAATTTGAAGTTTATGGAATGCTAAAACGGCAACCAAAGTAACCAAGTTGGCTTATGGAGCATATCAATAATTTGTTTGACTTTGACGTTACTGTTAAAAAAATACTGGTATTTTGCTGTACCCTTTAAGCAATAATTTAAATTTCCAATATTTAGATTATGTTGAAAACTATACAAAAGCTAATAAATAGTGAATATCACATTATCACCTTGATTTGATAAAGATAGATAGATAGATAGATAAGTCTTTATTTGTTCTTCAGATATATCCAAATGGATGTGGAACGTGTCACAAAATTAAAACGAAGTAAAATTATAACAAGTAAAAAAAGGTAAAACTTAAAACTAAATAATACAAATACACATATTAAAATACATATTAAAATTTAAAAAAAGAAGGAAAAAAAATCCTAAAAATCATCATTGAAAAACTCGTCCAAAGTGTAATAAGCCTTTTCTACGAGGATAGCCTTCAAATTTGTTTGCAGTTCTTTTACTGTACCATTTCTTAAGTTATGGGGAATTTTATTGTAAATTTTAATTATTGTATGTGGTACATTTTTTTGAATAAAAGTATACCTAGTTTTAATATTTAAAAGATCGGTCCTATTTCTCGTATCATGTAAGTGACTTCTATCGTGATTTGTAAACAGACAAGTATTTCGTGCAACAAAAACAACAGACTCATATATATAGTGACTGATTAAGGTCAGTATCTTTCTTTCTATAAATATTGGCTTGCAACTGACAGTTTGTTTAATGTTTAGTTTATTTCTGAGACATCTTTTTTTGTAGCACAAATATCCTATATATGTGACTTGTTCCACCCCAAAAGATAATACCATATCTAAGTCTAGATACTACATAGGCATAATAAGCTATAAAGGCTGCCTCGATACTGATATTTTGTGATATCACTTTTAGGGCGTAACAGTACTTTGCTATATTATTTATGATGTCATCAGTATGGGCTTTCCAATCAAGTCTGGCATCAATTTTAATTCCCAAAAAGGTCATTGCTGGCATGGTTGTCATTATATTAATACCATTATCAAATGTTTTCTCAACATTGGATGTGCTACATGTAAAAGCTATAGCTTGAGTTTTGTCTTTATTCAGTTTTAGATTTATAGCAGTAAAGTAGTTTTCTAAAATCTCCAATGTCGAAAAGACCTTTTCTCCTAGTATTAAAGAGTCAGACGAGTGGATAACTAGTGTGCAGTCATCAGCATATTGGACAGCATACTCGTCAAGTATCATTGGTAAGTCATCAGTGTATAAAATATACAGTAATGGCCCTAAGACTGACCCTTGCGGGACACCTCTTTTTATTTTGAATTTTTCTGATTTCTGTAAGTCACCATTACTGTCTGTTTCGACAATACACTGTAACCTATTACTTAAATATGATGTCAATAATTTTAATGCAATACCCCTAATTCCATATCTTTCCAGCTTCATAATTAAAATGCTATGGTCTACACTATCGAATGCTTTTGATAGGTCCAATCCTATAATAACTGTATGTTGCATCTTGTTCAGGGAGTTAATTACTTCACACAGCGCTTAATAACATGCTCTAATTGTGGATTTGTTTTTCCTAAAACCGTTTTGTGTGTCGCTTAGTAAACTATGACTTTCTAAATAATTTATTAACCTTGAGTATATTATTTTCTCAAAAATTTTGCTTATATTTGAGAGTAACGCAATAGGCCTATAATTGTTAACTACAGTTTTATCACCCTTTTTCTTGTATATAGCTTTTACATTAGCAATCTTTAGTTTTTCTGGGAATATTCCAGTTTGCAACGATAAATTTATTATGTGACTTAGTAGACTAGATAACTCCAAAGCAACGTATTTCAGAAGTTTTACTGGTATTTCATCTTCCCCTGTAGACTTTGTGTTTTTTAAATTTTTTATTACATTGCATACCTCTTCTGGACATGTCGGCGACAAAAATATGTTTGTCTGTGAATATTTTATATTATTTACCATATGTGTATTAGAATTTATACAAGGACATACATTTACAAAAAAGTTGTTGACATTGTTTAATACTGTGTGTTTATTAGTTTGTTGCGTGTCAATGTTTTGCAATATAGAATTATTATAATCAATTGTAGTGCCTGTATAATTTTTTACCAGGTCCCATACTGCTTTACCTTTGTTATTTGCCAAACTAATATATGCAATATTTGTGCGCCTTTTGGCCTCAGATATGACTTTCTTTAAGATTCTACAATAGTTTTTATAGTATACTTCTGAAATTTCACCACATATTTTCCTTTTGTATAAATTTCTTTTTGTATTGCAAGATATTTTTATTCCTTTTGTAATCCATACTTTTGTTTTAATATTTTGCTTGATAGATTTTTTAGGAAAAATTCTATTCATAATTGTTGCAAATTTTGTTAAGAACAGCTCATAAACTTGATTAGGATCTTTGGTATTACTATATATTTCATTCCAGTCAGTATATTGTAGTTCTTGTTTAAAATGTCGAAGTTTTGCAGCAGAGAACACTCTTTGTTTATGTACCTTTTTGAGATTAATTTGTTCTGGAAAAACAATTTTTAAAAACTGAGCTTCATGATCACTTAAAGCAGTTGTGACCACTTCTCCCATATGACAGTTTTCAAAATTAATAAAAATATTGTCTAACAATGTAGCTGAGGTTTTTGTTATTCTAGTTGGTTGATTGATTGTTTGACTTAAATTATATGTCTGTAATAGAGTTAAAAATGTCTGAGTGCTTGTCTGACTACTTTCTAGTAAATCCAGATTAAAATCCCCACACAAAATTATTTTATAATTCTTATAATTATTTTGGGCTGTATCTAATATAGCGGTTAAATTTTGGAAAAAAGTTTCCAGATGACCTTTAGGAGGTCTATATATACATATGACTATGACTTTAAAATTTTTACATACAATGGACGAGCATTCAATGATGCCTTCTAGACTCCCTTGTTTCAGCTCCGGAATCTCCATTCCGTCCACGCCCTCACGTAGGAAAATACACGATCCACCATGACCCATATTTTTTCTGGAAAACATAGATTTTAAGTTGTAGCCATCCAGATGTATTGAAACTGCTTCTTCCTCTGTCACTGAAGAAAAATATTAACATTTTAAACACGTAAATTTTTTTTTAACTTATGTTGTAATGTAATAAAATGTCGTCGCAAAATACTTTTACGACGGCCCCATCCATGTCCATACGGCGTTTTGGTCACGTAGCTCGAAAACTAACTTTGTTCGAATTTCTTCGTACGTTGGCAATAACCTGTCCGTATGGTTGATTCAGCAGGCACACTAACTTTGTTGTATTTTCCATCAATACAATTTTGTAGCAATTGTCTAAACATTGGATTCTCTAGCGTGTGCTACGGCATGTTGCAACTTATCATTTTCGCTGTCTGTATTAAATTGTTTTTGATTTTCCCTATCAGTCCGGTTACCTCTCATACTTGCTTTATGTTTCTCAGTCGTGACATGTTGTATAATGCGAGTTTTTACACTAAATAACAGTACGGCATACATTGCAACGTAATTCGGTGCCGTTAAAGTGCAGTTCGGGAAAATCACTTATCCACCTTACCACTGTAGCAGGCGAAGGAAATTTCCGTGACATTTTTAAATAAATTAAATTACACTTCGGCGAACACTACACCTCAACCAAATAAATAAATCACTACTACCACAGAACAACTAAATTGAAGAAGTGAGAAAACAAAGGAAGGGGCGAAGTCACACATTCGTTGTTTTCATCATGCTCATGCTTGCTATAACCTAACTTTAATGACATAAGACACCTCTGATAGGTACAATAATTTCCCTACTGAGCAAGTAAATTAGTACTTTTCCCTTTTGCCATCAGTGTTAAATGTTTTTCTCCTAACGTTAAAAAACCATAGTAAACAGTAACGTTCAGTAACTTGGAGCTTACCCTACACTAGCGCCTATCGTGGTGAATTCAAGCGCGGTAGCCCCATAGATAAAAATTTTTCTGGGTAGCTCTCATTGAGCGAAAGGTACCTTCATCTGAGGGCCGGCTTTGTAAAATTTTGGGCCGCCTTTATAAATCCTGAGTCGGCATTTAATTTCCCTACTGAGCAAGTAAATTACTACTTTCCCATTCTGCTATCATTTTGTTGAATGTTTTTCTACTAGCGTTAAGCCATAGTAAACAGTAACGTTCAGTGACATGGACTTTACCCTACACTAGCGCCTTTCGTGGTGAATTCAAGCGCGGTAGCCCCATAGGTAAAAATTTTTCTGAGTACCTCTCATTGAGCGGAGGGTACCTTCCGTTCAATGAGAGCTGAGGGCCGGCTTTATAAATCTTGAGCTGGCATTTATAAATTCTGGGCCTGCTTTTCATCTCTTAATTTGGTGAATAAATTCCACAAAAAAAAAAATATATAAAAGTTATCTACCACATAAATTAATGAATCAGAATACTGGCCGCTTTTAAAAGGTATTTCTTTTTAAACTGGCCGAGTTTTTCATCTATTCATTTATATGGCAGATAAATTCCATTAGAATAAATTTTTTTTATAAGAAATTCATTTACCAAATAAAATTGAGATGAAAAGCCGGCCCAAGATTAATATAAATTACTTTCAAATAAAAGGTACCTAGATGAAAAACAAAACATTTTATCTAAAATTGTAACAAAATGAAAACTGTTAACAAATCGTAAATTAAAACATTATTGAAAATATTGTAACAGAAAATATAAGAAACTAGGTTTGTTACCTTATATGTACATTAACTATTAAATTATGAAATTGCATAATAAATTATAAATTAAACAATTAAAAAAAAATAATTTCTAAAACTGCTAATACATTGAGCAAACAAATAACAGAGAAGAGAATGTTATTCAAAAATATCTCGATTATGTGAAAGATACTGGGAATCAACTGTCAAAGAGGCAAGTTGTACCATAAGGGCTTAATTTTGATCAATCATCAAATACTATGTAACGATTTTCTCTGTTATGTATGTACCTATCAGTAGTTTAAACCCATTATTGTAAAATGTAAACACATTTGTCAATAATTATTGTTTATCGGAGAATAAATGCAAATTTACTTAATTTATTAATGTGCATTCTTCCAACAAACAAAAGAGCAAATTAACACTTAACAAGATCTCTGAAAAGATTAATTAGTTACAATGTGGATATAAAATTCACCTATGTAAATAAGGTATCATTTTTACTTGATTTAACCCATTTCCTATGGTTGATTATCTTCCATCAATGTTTAATCCATTATTTCATCATCCTAAAACAACACATAATTAGTTAACAAATAGGATATTTTTAGGCTTTAAGCAGTACAAAAGATTTACATAACTACGTTTACTATTATTTCTCTAACATTGTAACCAACAATATCTATATATTATTATAATTAAATTAAACACCACAATTTGGCTCAGTGCTTATCGTTAAATTTGAGACCAAGGTGTCCGGGGTTCGAATCCTAGTTAGAGCATGGATGTATAGTGGTGTTTTAAAATTACCGACATGGTAGTACAGTTGACAAGAGCATTGCTGTGTGGCAGAACACAGCTAGTCACTATCTCTCCTGAGTTCGAGTCTCAGCTGCAGCATCAGGCAAATGTCAGAGGAAATAGTTGTGTATGTGTCTGTCCTGGTTGAGTGTTGAGTGGTGGAACAGCAATGTGCTAAACTCCACCTGGACGTTAATATAAATAAGACGTTAAAAAAAAGTAATATAATCCCCTGTATCTTTAAAGGTACTTCGAGGTTGTGTGAGAGAAGGCTACACATTTATAGAGACAAAGGACACACACAATAACCGAGTACGCTAGGATTAATTTCTGCTTCAGAAAAAATCCCAGCTCCTTACTAGGGATTGAACCTGGGGCTGTAGGGTGAGAGACAAGTGTTCTTACCGCTTGACCACAGTCATAATATACAAATTATGTCAATGAGAAAAATCAAGAATCGCTCAATAGTATGGCAAATAGAATAACACAACACACTTACTCTTATCAGTATTAAGTTACGTTGCTACAGCAAGTTTGATTTAATAAACTTTGCAATCAATCACAGCAAATACAATAAACACACTTCGAGGCACACCATATAAATGATATATGCACACTTCTTTGTAAAAAAATTTCGTTGTGTTTCATGCACAGAAAATATAATTACAACTTACCCAATATAGACAATAAAGGCAACTTGAAAAACTCATGGAACTTATGTATTGTGAGTGGCTCTGATTCTGGTGTCGCTGATCTAAAACAGTTAAAAACAATGTGGAATAGAACTATTGAAGTACAGAATACATAATTGCATAATTTAAACCTAGAGACAATAGTAGTTTTTTATTTGCATTATGTTTCAGATCAGTTCGGTTAATTTTTGTTTTTTGATTGGTTTGGCATTTTAAAAGACTTTCTAAACCAATCAGAGATGAGAATAACAGAACTAGATCATAACTGGCGTGATCTGCAGTGCAAATAAAAAACTACTAATATAGCTTACTTTAAAGTTAAATTTTTTTAAAAGAAAGGCCAGGTCTTATTTATTAAATTTAACCAGTGTATATAAATATAGTCTAACAACCATATGGAAAAAACCTCAATAATTAATCTGAGGGAAAAACGATAACTCTTTTACTTAGTTCATAATGTGATTGACAGAGGGAGTTGACCAGTGGCGTTCCGTGCCTTTTGGGGCGGCACAGTATTCTTGGGGGCGCAAATCGTAATGAAAGTGTATCCAAATTAAACACGATATTAATTTTTTTTTTTATTGAAAATTTTCTGTGCATCACTGAAACGTTAAAGACCATTCATTTATTTTATGTTGTATTTACTTCAATCTCTGCGTTGTACCAGTTTTTACTTGTTATTTAATTTACTAATTATCTACAAAAAAACTCAGTTTAATTAGTCCTGAGAATGCTAATAATATAGCGAAACATCGACTAAAACAATTGAGGTAGCTGACCTACCATTACTCTTTAGGTGGCAGGATTATACAGAGGTTCTGAGACCAATATTCTATTACACGGAGGTTATTAGGCTATATTTATATAGACACTGATTTAATTCTTACTAGGATTCATCAAATTTCAAATTTATATAATACAAGAATAGAAATGCTCCTATAATACTCTATGATAAGTTTTATTACTTACCGATTATTTTTTAGAATACACTAGCTGGCTGTTCAAAAGAAACGAAACAAAACACAGTCAACTTTGCTTCACTTTAATGGCCCTTGAATTAAAATGAAATGACATTTCAAAATTTTTTAGATTGGTTATGCTGGTTATGTATAAGTAAAAGAACAAAGTACTTATTTATTCTACTGTGATAATAACTGATACGGCTACTGGCTACTACTACTTTTTATTTATTCTGGTTAATATAATCGTAGATCAACTTAAAAAGAAAAACGAAAAATAATGAACACTATTTTGGGGGTTAACTGCGGGAGGCGATATTGTCGCAAGCGTTTACCGCAGTCGTTCTGACGACCCGTACAGCGAAATCGAGCATCGCAGTAAAAAGGTTAAAATTGTGCTTCTGCAAAAGCGTCTATTTTTCACCATGTTGTATACTTATGTACGATACGATATGTACGGACCTGGAATGTTCGATTTACTCACGATCTTACAAGAAAGTACGTTATACATTTTTGACCCCATATTTTCTATTAAAAAATGTTTCTCTTTCCATCCACACATTTTTATATCAATAATGGTAATATACAATCTACAGGAATCATCAGTAGACCATAGACCAAATAATAACATATTGGCTGTGACTGTAACAGTGAACAAATATTTTGTCAAAAAAAAAAAAAAAAATTCTAACGATTTTATTGAAAAAATATTAATACTAAGAAATTTAATAACATAAATTTGAATTGAAAAAACTTTTTTTATTTATTTTCTACATCAACAATGTATTGTGTTTAATCATAGTTTTGATTTTTTTTATTAATTTCCTTATAGAAAAGAAGCAAATGGGAAAAATTATGTAAAATATGAAGTAATTGGAGCCAATCATGTAGCAGTTCCCACCCATTTTTATAAAGTAGTTGTAGGTGAGACAGCTGATGGAAAATTGGAAATGGAATCATATGTTATGCCTAACCAAGTTATAGATAATGAAGTACCTCTAACTAGTTTCCAAGTAGGTAACATTTTTTTTTTTTTTTTTTTTAATTAAAAACTCTCAGTTGAGTAGTTTTGAATATGCTTGGCCACACTCAAATTTGTTGGTGATTTTTTGTAATTATCTATTTATTTGGCTGTAGGTTATTGCAAGTGCATCTAGTTTCCATCTACAGACAATTGTCACATTTTTACACTAAAAAAAAAAAATCAGGTTTGGCTAGGTGCACCTCGACAGTATTTTCTCATTATCAATTCCAATATGAAATTAAATATATAAATAACTTTCAGTAAGAATGTAAATTTTTTTTAGTTATTAAATTTTTTGATTGCACAAAATTAACTGGTACCTAACCGTTAATCTGACGAGAAACTTTCAAGATACCTTATTTTCAACACTTCTTTATTTTGAAAAAATAACATAGCATTTATATAGGTCCATTAAATTTTTTTAACTGAATAGAGAATACTAGTTTTTGGCCGAGTGAAAAACTATTTCACTGTATTCTAAAAATTTTTTAACATCAATTTTTCTTGTTTAGGTTCCCCCAGAGAGTATTGAAAGAGCTGCTGGGTTGTTATTTTTTGATAACATATCAAGGAATAAAATAAGCAAAATAAATGGAAAGAAAAATTAATGAAAATAATTTTAGCATAATTATCTAGTTTTTATTTTATGTATTTATGGACATTTTAATTATTTTATTTATTGATTGTTTATTATTTGTCACTTTTGAGAAATAAAATGACTGATGATGATACACCCTTGAGTAAAATCAAAACTAATACCTTCATTTTATGGAACTAATGTGCAAATGAACTAATTTTTTTTCGTAAGTTTGCTGCTGTTTATGCGACTTCAATGGAAACAGTCTATTGTTCTGTTAATGTTTTTGGTGTCGTGTCTTGAGTTCATGTTTTTCTCTCAAGGATCTTGAATATACAAAAAAACATTTATTTTACGAAGAGAATATTGGCATGTAGCTTTTATTGTACATGTCCGATGATTTCCTCGTAGTCCAAGAACCTTTAGGAGCAGTAATCATCACATATGCCACATTACTAAATATCTGTAGACTACTGGGTATATTTATATAGGAATATTTATGTATATAAAAATTAAAATTAAAGATATTCTAATTACTATTTATTAATAATATTCTAAAGAATATTATTTATTGTTACAGTAAATACTAATTAATTACTTATATTTGTTTATATTTACAAAACAAAGTGTTATTGTGGGGTATTAATATTTTGGCAAATTTATAATATCAATAATTGGATCTACTGGTGGTCTTCGTTACCTATCATTCTCTACAGTTTCATCTTTCACGTCCTTCTTAAGTGTAACTCTAAGTCCAAACAAAGCTGCTTGTTCTAAAAGTTCTTGGTTTTTTTTTAAGTTGTTATCTAATTTTTCCTGTTTATTCTCTCTTAAATGTTTTGCGGTCATGTCAGTGGGTTCTAACAAACTATTTGCCAACTGGTAATATACACAGGTCGAATCTGCGTGGACTATAACCAAAAATAGAGTTTCTTGTGAAATTGATCTAAGAAAGTTCTGCATTTTCAAAAAATTCAAATCCTCATTCGTCGTTATTGGTAGAAATACACAAGCTGGTCCATCCTTAAACTTTTTAGCTGTCAGAGAAATTTTATTCAAAGTGGGTGTAAAAGAATATTTTATATCATAATATCTTTTTATTTCGCAAAGTTCTAAATAGACCTGCAATGTAATGACTGCTTCTTTTCTGTTAACAGTTTTCATAAACTCTGAAATTAATTTTTCATCCATCTTTATACCTCTCAAGTTATCTATCTAACATATTATTTTTTTAAATTAAAAGTTAGGAACTGGAAAGCTTCACTGAAAAATAAATAAAAAAAAGAAACAAAATACTTGTATGGACTGTATGAGTGTAGGCTCATGGATAGAATATAGATAAGAAAAATTTTCTGTGAGTAGCGCTAGACCACAGAATTCGTATGATTCTGTGGCTGGGGCGTGTTCGAAAATTCTTCTCTATTTGTACTTGTAAAGGCAGCTTTGTTCGTGATTTTTTTCTAGTATCGCCTCTGCTTCAAAGCAATGAACTATATCTACGAACAGTTCAATGCTTCAAAGGCACTCAGCTATGCCTTAATTTTCAAACGGCCCTGTGAGATCTGTTTCAGTCTGCATCCATATCGATACGTGATTACGTATATTGGGATTCGTGGATCGTCCTAATGGAGTATTCAGAACCCGCGAATGCATTTTATTGAAGACGTCTGTTTTGCCGCATTTTAAATATTCTAACCACAAAACGTCACATACATTTTGGTACGTGTTCTGATGAGAGACAGTCTCTGGTTTTGATACACGGAGTGACATACTAGGTAGGGTGTGACGTCAGCTAATTACGTCACATCATTTCTACCCCGAGTATCAGAACGGCAAAAATACAATGTTACCGCATTGAAAAATTAAGGAGGAAATTTCGGAATACATATAGTATAAAAAAAAATGTAAATTTCCTATTATGTAGTAATATTATCAGTGTCGACACCACGTTTTAAAACTTCAACCCTCTAATTAGTAATTTTCACTTAATAAGTTAAAATTTCAACTATTTTAATTATTATCATACATAAAAATATTGTAAAAAAACACGCTGAAATTGTGATATGCCAAAAAAAATTCACCAATTTCTTACGGACGAGTTCATTTTTAACCGTCAAAAATTGATAACACGCAAGTCAGGCAATATTTATTCCAGTTCAATAGAATGAAAAGGTGCCCTCTGGATGTGATATTCAGAACAGTAAAATCGCACTCGTTGAGGTGTGACCTCATTAACACGCCCCGACTTTATGAACATGTTTTCAATTCACAGATGCGATCTTGTATTTGAGTTTGGATAATAAGAATATACAAAATTTGACTCTGACATTAGGTTCATTCTTTCTAACTGAGATTTCAGTTAATCTAAGTAGTTTTACGGTTACGGAGGCTACATCAAATGAAATTATGCCTTTATTTATGCACTGTAACTGTAAAACAACTTACATTAACTGAGATTTCAGTTAGAAAGAACGCAACCTATTGTTACACGTAGAAAAGTCATATGTATTTAATGAGGGCTACCGTTTTTGGGTTCACCAGTTGGCGCTACTGGCTGTTAGCTTTTAAAAGTTATTGTTAGGCGCTGAACAAGTTTATAGGGTTTTATTATAATTATTTCGTACACCAGTAAATAAAAAAACTTGTTAATTACGCCTCAGTGTTGTGCAGTTCCATTTTATTTGGAAACAAAAAGCAGACATGCGTTTCCGAGAGACAAAACTCGCCTAAAACAGTGGTTGATAGCGATTCGCAGGGATAACTTTAGTCCTTCGAAACATTCGTGTGTTTGTAAGAAACATTTTCATCCTGACGATTATGCGTTACCAGTGGAGCCTACTACAGAAAATCATAAGTAATAATCATGCACGTTGTTTTCATCATGCTCATGCTTGATATAACCTAACTTTAATGACATAAGACACTTCTGATAGGTACAATAATTTTCCTACTAAGCAAGTAAATTACTACTTTCCCCTTCTGTCACCATTGTGTTAAATGTTTTTCAGCTAATTTTTATAAAAATTATTAAAACCCATGTTAAAAAGCCATAATAAACATTAACGTTTAGTGACATGAACCTTACCCTATACTAGCGCCTCTCGTGGTGAAATTAAGCGCGATAGCCCTCATTATTTTGAGAAGTGTTCAATGTTGCCAACGTTTTTTCGTAACAACGACTTTTCGGGTCTATAATATTGTTTTCCGCTGACCGTTCTTTTATGCACTCGCATCACTATATCTCTTTCTAACAACATACAGATAAAAGCACGAATAAGGGGCGAACAAAGACACGGATCAGCTGTGTTGAGCCGCGTACACCCATTCAGAGACAGTCTCTGACCGATTCATGACTGTGGATCCTCCTCCTCTGCTAATGGTCAAACGTAAATAGTGCATACTAATGGCTGTGTTCGCATCTTCGTGGTTTTATCTGTATGTTAAAATAAAATAGATATACACAAAGTGGGCATAAAGTGGGCCAATGAAAAACGATATTGGGTAAAAGTATGCTAACGTTTACCGCAACTCTGCGCCGCTGCTGCAATGCAAAGGAGAAGAAGAAGAAGAAGTTACTTTTAGTGTCAATGTAGAGCAGACGATGTGACGAGAATCGTTCTCCTAACCTCTAACCTCCGAGAACTCAAATTAAATAGATAGTTTTATTTTATACATATAGATTTATATTAAGATGGCATTAATTAGCTTTAGAAGCTTGTTGAGATGTGGTCAAATAATAAATGAAACGATACTTATTAATAGCAGGTACAAATTGTATTTTGTAAATTTTAAATTTTTTTATAACATAGTTTTCCTCTAGAAGTATTGCTGTGAGTAATATTAGAAGGAACACAACTGTGGAAGAGAAAAAGAAGAATCACAGTCACAGAATGTAGGCGAGAAAAATGAGGAACTAGAAAAATTAAATAAAGAAATTGCTGAACTTAAAGATCAAAATGAAGAGATATTAGTAGGTATGATTATTCCCTTTATACCAGTATTTTTTATTGTATTAAATTTTTAGGATAAGTATAAAAGAGCATTAGCTGATAGCGAAAATTTAAGAACTCGTTTAACGAAGCAAATTTCAGAAGCCAAAATATTCGGAATCCAAAGTTTTTGCAAAGATCTGTTAGATGTAGCGGATGTCTTAAGTAAAGCAACTGAAACAGTACCTAAAGAGGAAGTTAATGATAGAAATCCGCATTTAAAAAGCCTATATGAGGGACTTCTGATGACAGAAGCACAGTTAAAATCAGTCTTTAAAAGACATGGTTTGGAACAAATGGACCCCATTGATGAAAAATTTAATCCCAATTATCATGAAGCACTATTCCAGCAGGTAAACATAAAATAATTGTATAATTTTTTCGCCATGTTATGCAATACATATATAAAATCTCATTTGTGAGATTATTCATTAAAATGTTGAATATAACATAGGGTTAAGTGGATATAAGGTAATTATTAGACTGGGTCAATTTCCAAGTAAGTCAGCGGCATCATAGAGAACGAACACTTATTATGTGTTATCTACACGTAAAACATACGAACAAATAACGCATTCATTATGTAGGTAAAGGACAACTGCACATTGAACATTAACCCCCATTTGGAAAGCAATACAAAAAAAAATTGGGGACATTAAAATAAAAATATATATACACTGTGTCCAAGATAAGAATGCATAGCATAGGCATCTTGGAAATGGTGGGAGATACTGAATTCGGTTATATAGGGAAAAAGTTGCGTAATTAGGATACTATCACAATGGTCTTAACCAATGTCAAAAATTATTTTTTGTTTTTGATTTATTTTCGTCGAAAAAAGTAAATTTTTGAAATTCGCTTTTTAATCTTTTTTCCACGTTTTCAAAAAATATGAAAAAACTAACAAAACATCCTCATTGTACTTTCTAATAAACTTTAATGTGACAATGATATTTCGCCCTCCGACGTTTCGTGATCGTGGAACCATCATCAACTTCTTTTTTAAATACGGACCTGGATTTTTTTTTACGGATTAAATTTATTATTTATTCATTTCAAAAATCCTAGTAACGACTATAACTAGAGAAAAACATGTTGTAAGCTCTATGTGTAATACATAGGTGAATTTAGAATGAAGAGTGCATTCAAAATCCGTAAAAAAAAATCCAGGTCCGTATTTAAAAAAAAGAAGTTGATGATGGTTCCACGATCATGAAACGTCGGAGGGCGAAAATATCATTGCCACGTTAAAGTTCATTAGAAAGTACAATGAGGATGTTTTGTTTGCTTTTTCATATTTTTGATAATAACGTGAAAAAAAAATTAAAAGCAAATTTCAAAAATTTACTGTTTTCGAAATAATTCGAAAACGAAAAATAATTTTTGACATTGGTTAAGACCATTGTGATAGTATCCTAATTACGCAACTTTTTCCCCATTTAACCGAATTTGTATCTTCTACCATTTCCAAGATGCCCATGCTGTGCATTCTTATCTTGGACACAGTGTATATCTATATGTATAATGAAATGAGTTGAAGCCGTAAATGCGAAAACTGTCTGAAATCTAGTTATAACATCATTGAAAGCAATGTGTATTACTAGTTCATAAAAAATGTAATTACACAATGAATAACTTAAATTTCAACGTGTCATAACTTTACAAAAAAATCAAAATTTTCGAAAACAAAAAAAAATGGGATGATAAATTGTCCTGATTATGAAAAAAAAAAAAGTTTGCAAATATTTTACCAATAGAAGTAATCTGGAGAGACGGCGCATTTTTGTACCTTTTTTTTCTCAATTTTTTTTTCGGCAAAACTTTTTCAATCAGTACTGATAGTCATGCCTTAAAATATTGCTTGGGTTCCATGCTCCAATATTGAGATATAATATAACCTAAACCTACCAGCCGCCACTGTGTGTAAATATATAAATACAAAAATAATGACAAAAAAAGAATAACTAAACTACTAATTTTTCTGAAAACTTATGGAAATTGGCCTCAATGTATATTCATATTCCATCACATTTGATTTTTTGTAGTGTTTCTTTTAAACAGTTCTGGAAATATATTTATCCTATGTAGTAGGCTGAAAACCTTTAATTTACAGATTCTTTGAATTATGAGATAGATATGCTTTTTAATGGAGAAAACTATTGTCGCTCAAATATATTATTTATTTATTTGTTTATTTATTTATACTACATAGAAACAAATATAGTCCAAGTACACATAATTAGTTAGGTATTGTTAACAAGTTCAATAAAAATTCAAAATATAATCTATGGATAAAATCAATCAAAAGATATATAATACAAGATGAGATCCACCACAGATAAGATTGTAATTGTAATCACTGTTAAAAATATGTATTCACAAGTTTTTAGGAAATTATTAACAGTAGATAAATACAGTCGACTTCTCTAACATGAACTTCCTAAATACCTTAAGACTGATCAAAATAGAGAACATTTGAGTTAAAGAAAATATTTCTAAAACGAAATATATATCAGTGGCACAGAAACATATTCGAATTAAAGAGAATTTCGAGATATGAAAATTAGAGTTATAGAAGTTTGACTGTAATTTTCTTAATTTAATGTCAGTAGGTAAGGTAATATTTATGGCAAATAATTTATCAGGCACTACTATTTACCTATGTAACACATTAAAAATGAACAAAAGTTCAGCATTTCACGGTGTTTGTTTCAATTCAGTTATAATAAATTCAGTTCTTTAGTGATATTAAAAAAATATATAGATATATCCCATATGTGGGTATGAGTATATTGAGATATTTGTTTGATTTTATTTTTTCTTTCTAGGGGCATACTACCACATGAGTTCTTCTTCATTATCTAAAAAATACAGTTACCCAGTATGCTACTAGAAAAGTAAACCTCTGCGCTTGTGAGTTTATGTTAAAGGCTCAGTCACGTGTATATTTCCCTAACGTTTTGGAAACGAATCTGTTTCCTCTTTCAAAGTTATATATTTTTCGGCCCAATCGTATGGTGTAAAGTCACAAGCGCAGAGGCTTATTTTTCCAGTAGCATACTGAGTAATTGACTATTTTTTAGATAACCAAGAATTATTCATGTGGTAGAAAGTCCCAAGAAAAAAAAGAGAAAAATTTAGAAAATGTCACAAATAACATTCAGACAATATTTGTTTAGTTCTTTTCCAACATTTCAGAATATATCATAGTTTTATGGCTCCATATCCACAACAGTATTCTGGCTTGGTCATATATGTGAATTGAGAGTTATAGATATATTATATTCTTGAAATCTTTACGTCTAAGAATGAAACCAAGTTTTCGATAACACTCAGCAGCTAATCTTTTATGGGGTATTTTCATTGATCTGAGATGAAAGTAGAAATGCTTATATTTTGAAAATATAATTATTTTTAGTATTTTTAGTGTCGAAAAAAATATATTACATAGCACTATAAAACTATTTCAATTTGATTTTAAAATTTTTCATAATTACATCACTAAGAGCAAACTAGGGAAATTAGCAATATATTGTTGGATCACTGGCAAGATGGTACTTCTATTATTCTGTAGTGATTCCTGTTTGTTTGTGCATTTGTTTTAAAGCATTCTAAATGGAAAAAATGGGGAAAAAAATATGTAGAAGGTAGATCGGATAATATATCTGCCATTTTACAATAATAAACAAACGAAAACTGAAGTTACTTTGAAATATCAAATCTGGTACAATACCATAAAACTGCAGATTATGAAATACTTTAAATACTCTAAAAATAACTACATCCATTTGAATTCTCGCCTAGTGGCGCCACCAAAGATTAACTTATTTTTTTTCTTTCAGTTTAAATGAAAAGAAAAAAATAAAGAAAAGATGTCTTATTTTTAACTCTAATTTTCGATTTTCAAATAAAAAAAAGGGGTGGACACCCCTATACAAATGGTTTCTGAAAATTAAACACCTCTAAACTTGTTGATTAACTAGGTATTATATTATCTGTATTGATGAGTAATTTTTTGCTCTTTGTATTTTATCTCTTTGGTATTTGAAAGTAGTGATAGTATTTGGATATGGTTGTTAATTTTGTATTTTCTATATATCTATGTGCATGTATGTTCATGCGGCGCCTATATCACCAGTGAACATGTGCTGTGATTAATTTTCATTCCTCATTTATTTAATTTGTCAATACATTCAATATGTTAGATTTGTTTTGCAAGCGTATACCTAATTTTTTTTCTGTACATCTATATTAATAACATTTATATGTAACAACTTTAATTGCTGAAGAGGCTCATTTTGGAGTCTATTGCGATTTTGGCGAGGACCCCCCTCCCCCAATAGGGAGCTGTGTGCAAAAAATGCAGTGGGTTCGGGGGACAGTAGTCACTCCAAATATGTTATTTTAAAAGAAGTTTAATTAAATCATGAAACTCCTATTAAAGTTATATCCATTAATAGGGATGGGACACCTTGAAACTCTTATAAATGAAACTTTCAAATGTGAAACATTTCATGTCACAAAATCGAAATTTTCACTAAAATGACTTGAAATTTTCACGAAATTTATAAAAAATATAATATAAGCATAACACAAGTAGAATTAACAAATAAATGTTAAGGAAATCTGACACTGACATATATATTGTCACTGTAACATATTCTTATAAGTTTGATTTGTTTGAAACTTTTTCGTGACATTTAACGAATTTTCTGATCCATTATAAAAAATAATATTGATTTACAGGAAGGCTGGAAATTTTTCAGATTTTAGTATTCGAATATTCGTTCGAAAAAATATTCGAGTATTCGAACTATTCGAATAATTCGAATTATTCGAATACCTATTCGAATATTCGAATACTCGAATAATCCGAATTATTCGAATAGGTATCCGAATAATCCGGATCCTCGAATATTCATTATTAATAGGTATAGCACTGAATACTAGTAAATAGTGAATACTCTATTTGAGTATTTGGTTGGATAGACCACAATAATAGTCGTGACGTAAACCACTAAGCAGGCAATTTGATTTGCTTTCAATACCCACAATAGGGTATGTCTCCTGTACATGTGCTTTAAGGGTCAGAATTATTCAGTAAGTATTTTATTTTAGGATTGAGGCGCTATTGTTCATATTTAACTATTGAAGCTTAAATAAAACAAAAATAGAGCTAGTTTATTATACTTCTGTGTCATAACTATTTTTCCTTTTCGAAGAAAATAAAAGTGCTCTAAAATTAGAATGTTATTAAAAAAGACGCAGAATGTGAAGGTAAAACAAATACATGAAAAGTCAATAGTTAAATATTTACAGGTTTTCTAAAATTTAAAATTTAATTTTAACCCCTGCCTTAGTACAGTAAGAATAAGGTCGAGGCGAGAAAGAGATGGAATAGTTTGACTGGGAGTAAAACGTGCCACTAATGTGGTCTATTTATATATTTGGATTTTGGAATAGGTACCTACCTATACCTACTATCTACCTACTTTGGTTGGATGCAAACTGCATACCTATTCGTACGTAATTTAATAATATATTTTAGTATTCAAATTTACTCAGATATAATCGAATATTCAAATACTCGAATATATTCGAATATTCGAGTACCTATTCGAATATTCGAATAATTTCCCATCAGAATATTCGTATTCGAATACTCGAATATTCGAATACTCGAATATTCGGATACTCGAATATTCGAATACTCGAATTATTCGTATTCGATTCCCATCCTTAATTTACAGTGTGTCCCTTCAATTTATTATCAATACAACATAATTATAATTTTAGTGGCCGTAATTTCTGTAATATTAAATTAAAATTGTTTTAATGTGTCCAAAAAATCCTGGAATTATCGAAAAACGTTAAAAACAAAAGTTTTATAGATGTTTCTGAATTTTCATATTTCACTACGGGGATCTCGGAAACGGTAAGAGATGCAGCATCGGTTAAATTGGGGCCAAGTTGCAGAATTTAACTATCGAAAAAATCAAAAAATTGAAATTTTTGAAAAAAAGGAAAATTTAGAATTTTCTATTTTATTTTTTTCTGGCGTTATTTGAAGACATCGAAAAACTAAAAACACTCTTTCATTGGCGGTTTTTATCCATTACAATTTACCGTAAAACGTTTTATTTATAAGACGTTTCGTCTTTTCGCTACCATCATCAAATATAACTAGGTTTACCCTATCATTAAAACAGTTACAACAAATTTTATTGAATGAAACAAAAATCTAATAGAAAAATACATTTATTCAAAATAAGCAAGATTAATGCCTCTTTTCTCTGGGCGAGGAAGCAGAGTAGTTAACCAGATAAATCAAATAAAACTTAAGATTAAATGAATCAAAAAAACAAAGACATATACGGCAATTGCCAAATCAAATCATACAAAATTATCAAACCAACTTGGTTGTTATTGGGCGCCACCATCTTTTTTCTTTAAGTTTATAATATGCAATAATTCTTCGTAACTGACAAACAACTGGCTACCTTTAATATATGGAAAATAGGTAGTTATTTAAACAGTCTAAGATAATTAACCACAAATGCATGTAAAGTACGTTAAATGAATTCGGTTTAAAGGCATAGGGCGTATTTGCAGATCTTATAAAAATTTATTGTTCAGTCCCGAGGCACTCAAAGTCTGACAAGTCAATGGGCCGCGCCTTGGCACCTAGGGGTTGGAAGTTAATTTTGCAGAATTTATATCTCTTTTGTCGTCGAGACGTCAATATAATGAAACATTCTTATCCTTCCTGAGCTCAGCTTACAGCCTTGGCTTACAACACTTCAACCACATTGGTCGTTTCCATATATCAGCATCACCTTTGTGCGCTTTACTAATTCACAAAGTTAACAATCCAAAAAACACGATAACAGATCATCAGCATTTTGCACACAGCGACTTTAATCTTGCTCACTCGATCGCCTGCCTTGTTCATTTGGTGCCGCTTGCCGGCCTCGTTCTGACGTTCTCCCGTTAAAAAGCACACACCTAATTTTTCTTCCGTGTGGGCGACGAAGCCTAGCTGTAGCTAATCCTGTCCGACCGCACACTATCGTCGCACTAAATAGTACAATAAGTTTTATTAAAGTTATTTTATTCATATTATATCCATATAGTTTATGAGAAATATAGTCCAAATTATTAATCTAAAGAAACAAGTTACACAAGTACGATATCTTAAATACGGACCTGTATCTTTTATTGCATTTTTCGGTAGCATTTGAACCTCAGACTTCATTGAAGTATTAAACTTTTTAATTTTTTATTTTATGTTGCTAACCGTTTCTTAACTCTAATCCATCAGCAAGGAAAAAATCACTTTTTTTTCAAAATAATATTATTTTATTATTTTTCATAATTAATAATTATTAACAAAGAAACTATAAAAATTAAATTGAAGTCTGAGGTTCAAATGCTACAAAAAAAATAAAATAAAACTGACAGATCCGTATTTAAAATATTATTTTAACGTTATTATATCGTATTAGATGATGGTCGCGAAAAGACGAAACGTCTTATAAAAAAAATTGGGGTCACGCAAAAATTTTACATTTCCGATAGTAGTCGTTTGTTTTTTCTGATAACAAATTATGAAAACTTAACATTTTTCGATAACTCCTCAAATAAAATCAATATATGAAGACTGACCCTGTACATAATAAAAAAATTGTCCACAGCGACCATACTTTTAAAAATAATAATTTCATAAATTTCATAGATTTCGTAGAAAGTTACAAAACTTTCATGTAACCTAAAAATTTCACATCAATTTCATAAAATTTCATGTTTCCTGTCTCTAGCCATTAACACATTTATAAAAAAACTAACAAAACATTAAAATAATATTGTTACATGTTTGTTATTCACACAAACACCTCTACTCGTAGATTCGTTGATTGAAAGTCCAGGTAACACTTATTCACTACTTTATTTACTAATTAACAATTAACAACAATAGATTAATCACTGTCCTAATTATAATCACAACTGAACACTTATAAGTCTCTTTCGTATTTCTTCTTTACTCGCTCACGTTCGACTTCAGACTAAGTCTCGGCCCACCGTGCGTCTTACTTATACATCCATTTACCCGATCTAGAGCAGTCCAGAATATTCCCGGCCGTTCCCATACAATTCCAGTCTCATCTAACCCGTCTACACAGTCCAGTGGCGTAACAATATGAAAGAATTTTATATTATTCTTAAAAAATTATTATAATTTAAAAATATGAATTCTTGGAAATATGAACAGAGGCTAAAAATGTATAAAATATTTTTTACAGCATTTCTAAATAGAAACTCGAAAAATGTTATAGTAGGTTTTTCTTTTTTATGTTTTTCCAAAGAAACATGCATAAACCATTGCCAACTTGGCAGTTTAAGTTAATGCGGAAGGTTATGAAATATCAAATCAAGAGAATAAACAGTTTTGACGTTATATAGAGAGAGCACTAACAGTCGGACTGACGATGACGTACAAAACCTTTTTTTTTTTTTTGTTTTTGTTGATTTGCACCACACATAAGATTGGTATTCACTATACAGAGTTGTGAGCCGGGGAAGATTGGTGAAACAACCAATTAACCCTGACGATAATAACCTGAGAATATAATTGGGCAATAAATTCCATAAGATTGATTTTTTGTGATATATAAGATAATATCTGGTAAAGTAACGTAAGTTGTTTATGGATATTCAGTATAAAGTGAATTAAAAAAACTTTTATCACTACTGGAGATTCTTTATCTAGTAAAATAAAGTTCTAGAATTTTAATTTAATTCATACATAGCATTATATTGTTTGACAGTTTTATTTTTCTGTTTCTCATTGAGTGGATTTAGCCGTTTTTGCATCTAGACGCCTCACATTTTTTTTTACTTCTTTACATTTTATATAATTTCACTTGTTAACATTTGCTCATCGAGTTTACGTTTCAGCCCGTATAATTTAATTCTACTATGTGCTTATAATTAAATAATGAGTGAAAGTCAGACACATGTTTATATAAAAAATATGCTTAAAATTGCCATCCATATCACTCCATTGGCACATGAGGGAAATTCTCCCCAAAAAAAATAAAGACTAAAAAAATAACCCTCTGTTGTATTTATCTTTATAAAAGTTTTGCAAATAGTCTCAGTATATACATTTTAAATTTATTAAATGCTTGAAAATAATTTTTATATTAAATTTTAGGAAGTAGAAGGAAAAGAATCTGGTACAGTCGTTATTGTTTCAAAAATTGGATACAAATTACACGACAGAGTGATCAGGCCTGCCTTAGTAGGTGTAGCTAAATAGATTTATTGAATTGTTATTATTTTTTTCTGTTTGTATAATTGGTGTGGTTCCATTGTGATTTTAATTATCTCGCATAGGACTCTGTGTACAAAATAGTCATTTAAAATTTGTAATAAAATTAATAGGAAAGTTTTTTCTTTTATTTATTTAAGTACCAAGTGTTTACCATTATATTCTAAACAGAAGAAAGGCTACAACGACAAATGTAATAGGGGTAATTTTAGTAAACAAATATTGCAAAAACCTTATTAATGATTACACTAAGGGAATTAGCATTTCATTACATCTTATTTATCCAAAAAATGATTTTATTGAAAGCTAAAAAAAACCATCTAAAGGGAAAGTATTTGCATTATAATAATAACACAATATTATATGTTACCTTAGCCATATTTGATAGATCGGAAATTCTTCTGATTTCTCTAATATACAGTTATCAATATGCCTTTTTTTAAATACGCTTATTAAGTGTAAGCTTGAATATGCTGGTATAATATGACATGGTACAACGCTTTTATGAAAGTTTAATACAATGCGCCCGTAAAGTAATGTCATAAACATAAAACACACCACATAAATTAGACAACCCCCAAACCAAAGCCAAAGCTGCATAGACAGGGACTACACAATTCAAAAAACGCGCACACACAACCAATCCCTTCCACTTTGTCAGAATCAAAACCGGGATTTGAACCAGGACGTCGATAGGCCGTAAACCAGCTACGTTTGTCACTTAACGCTCTGGTCCACTGCACTACCGAACTCATGTATACAATAGAGATATGTATTTAAAAATCAACCTGCCCAAGCGATTTTTTGTTGTTTTGCTTTGTATCGCTTTTATCGAATTTGTACAGAACGAGCCAATACACTAGATACACGACTAGCGGTATGTGCAGTCTGAATACGAAGTCCCAACGAAAGTTAAAGATTTTGTTAGGACGTTTGCTAGGAGCATACGAGACAATATTACAAAATATGATAATAATACTAACAGAATATGCTCGCACGCATGTGGTTATGTAGTTTTGTGACAACTTGTCATAATAGCTGCGCTACAGTCGGATTGTTGTAATTTTGCAAACAAAACCTCTGTGTGAATTTTCGGTGATAAATGTGTGCGCCGTGATAAACTAAAAGTAACAATAATGAAAATGCCAAAATTTCTAAAAATAAGTGTGTGTGTGTGTGTTTTTCTCTTTTCCAAAGAAAACGGAAATATGTAAAGTATGGGTGCAAAAATGTTTGCAACGTGATAAATTGAAAGTCGCGACTGCTGAATTTGCCTCGAGCATTTCACGCAAAATGACTACATAGGTTCTTAAATAAATGGAAATTGAAGAAATATGCTATTCCGTCTATAAATTTGTCGATTCTAACCCAATGTACCAGTAGCTTTGCTCTTAATCAAAATCTAAACGAGGTGGTCGATAGAATCAAGCAATGCAATTTAATTAAAGACATTAACCAGTATAGTACGAGAAATCGGTATAGTGACGGGATGTGTAGGGTAACACGCTACATGAGAGCGGGATATGTCTAACACATGACGTCTTCCGTCTTTTACACTTCTTAAATTAAAACGAAACAGATGATTGTATTTGTTGGCACGCGACCGAGGCGGAGTTTCACTTACATTCTATGATAGTTCAAGTCCGCACTTAATTTTGTTGCCGATTTGTTTAGCATAATTATTTTATATCTGTTTATTTGCTGGTGTGTTTTTGAAAATAATTTATGAAGATTATCGTGTTGCAGTGAGTTGCGTAATATATGGTAAGTGTAATTAATAATTATTTTATATCTGTTTATTTGCTGGTGTGTTTTTGAAAATAATTTAAGAAGGTTATTGTATTTAATGTAAAAATGTTTCGACCGTGGGAGGCCTCTACGTCTACATCTTATTGTGTGTGAAAATGAAAGTGATAATGATTACAGTGATAAAGAAAATCAAAGTTTATCAGTGTTTTTAGTAAGAAAATATCGGCTACATTTGAACGAGAAGCGAAACAAATTTGCTTTACGTTTACAATAATCTTTTGAAGTGACGAGCTAATGATCCTAATTTGTATGATTTAGATGTGCTAGGTGAAACAGCATCTCTGACTAACGTTCCCCGTCCCACAATACACAAACTGGTGAAAGAAAGTGCCCTTCTAAGAAAACAACGATCCGACATCAGTCAATCGAAAACTCTGGACCCATCGTTAGCAAAACTTTTAAGAACTTTAGTTTACGACGCGTATCAGAAAAGTGAAATCCCAACGATTGAAGTGGTAGACAGAAAACTAGAAGAAATGGATTATCACCAAAAATATACCAAAAGAACTTTAGGAACTTGGCTGAGAAAAATTTGATTTAAATATCAAATTATTAATAAACGCATGGCGATTATGGAAAGCAGGCGAATAGTGGATTGGCGAGATACATATCTAGAAGAGATAAAAAAAACTCAAAAGGAAAAATAGACCAATTTATTATCTACATGAAACTTGGTATGATACTCATGACATCGTAAAAAAAGGATGGAGAGATGGATCTAAGAAATGTTAACCAATCTCATTGCTTCCAAATAAAGGGACTCGGTTGATTATATTACACTGTGGATCAGTTGATGGATGGGTTGAAAATGCATTTAAACTGTGCAGAAAAAACATGGAAGACTTTAATGTGGATTACCACAAGAACATGGAGGTAGAAATATTTGAGGAATGGTTTGAAAATACCCAAAATTAAAACCGAATAGCATTATTGTTCTTGACAGTGCGAAGTACCATTCGAGACAATTGTATAAAATTTCTAACAAGAGTTCTACTAATCTGGAATTACAAATTTTTTTAAAGGAACGTTATCTCTATTATGAGGAAAATTATAATAAATATACCACCCAGGTTCGGGGTAGTTAGTTAATAACTAAACATATCCCCAGCCACCCGTGTTGAAGTGTACTCTTTTACTTTAGGAATGGGCAACGATTGTGTTACCTACGAGGTATCGTGCTGCCACCAGGATTGAAATGTAGGCTTTGCCTACCCCGTCAACCCCGGAGAATTTAATTGTTCACAAGTTAAAATGACATGAGACAGACTTCGGCTACTGGTTTTTGAATAATGTTGTTTTTCTAAATTAACGTCTGCTTCGGTGGTGAAATCCGGCCAACCAAACCCGGAATGGATTGTCTAGGTTGAACTTTAAAATGAAATGGTTACAGTAACACTCTAATTTTTAATAGCTAGGATTGATTATGCGTAAAATAATTATACCCTATCTTCCTAGGCAACTTGAGTTGCGTACAAACTATGCCCAGAGACTAAATATTACACGATTGTAACTTTATTTATGGCTGAGCCGACCTCCCAACAATTTCTTGGTAATTACAAAAACTCCAAATCTAACAAAAGTATTTACGACCCCTTTATTTTCCTTTATTATTACTAGAATTAATTCCAACACTGGGGAGAGAAAGCAGCTTATTTTATGGACTCTTAAAACTGTTTTCTTAAAATGTTTTCTTAACCGCCTCTCAAGTCGCCGAAGTAACTCCCAGAAAATCCTAGGATTTTGTGGTGAGTAAAGAGAGACAAGGCCCTACAGTTTGTTGTGGAGTCCGAACCACATCTATGGTATCGACAGTTCCCTCCCATTTTAATCCGAAACAAATTACAAATAAAATTTTTAACTTGCTCCGGGATGGATTCGAACCATCGATATTCGGTACCGAGTAAATAGCTATAAGCGCTTTACCCACTCGGCTGCCATACTCTGTAATCCCGCAAAACAAGCGAATCACCTATTACTACGCCAATTACTTCCCGGACCACTTTAATTACAATTAATTGGTTAGTATAAATTAAACACACTTACTACTTGCGTAGACTTTAAGAATTCCATCTCTGCGACTCGGTATTCCTCAATAAACACAAATTTCAAACACTATGCTCAGCAGCAGGTTAAAACGGCCTACCTACGTATCGCTCTCGACGTTCGAATTTATTTCAGACACCTGGGTCTGCTAAACGACCATAATCTACATGCTCACGACCGCCTGCCGTGAGCACTTTTTTGACTTCTTATTAAGTTCCATTCCCCGTAAGTTTAGCATTTTTGTTAATTCATCGAAATTTTGGCTAACCAGTGAGATTGAAGGCTTAAAAATCGTGTCATATAATTTTCCATCCTACTTCAACTCAACAACTCTTAGCTCTTGTCTTTGGAATTTCCGGTTAAGCCGTTTGAGAGTCTTTTACTCTGTATCCCAGGCAGTGGCGTCATTTTACCCCCGCCAGCCCCCGTGGTGCGGGGGGGGCTCGAGCACATTAGGGGGCCCGACCGAGTCGAGTGAACGTAAAAACCTAAATAAAAAAGTCAAACGCCGGTGGCAGCTTTCTCGATTTTTTGTGTTTATTGTTTATCTCTATGGAATGGTCAAATGAGGGCCGATGGCCGACGCGTTACTAACCATCATTATAAAAAAATTATTCTCGTCGCTATTATAGTAGGATGAAAGAAACGTCGGGGTCGGCATCTTTGATGTCTTTATCGCTATCAAACAAGCCGACGTTTTTTATGCCCACTATAGCCACGAGGAGAAGTGCATTTCGTTGCGATTTGCGGAGTTTAATTAATATAAAGACAACACAGCCGTAGAGCGGTCCGTGTTTGTGTTTTGTCCTACTCTCACACCACACCTGCGCCGGGCGGCATCATTCAGTGACGGTGATTTTTGGTTTTATGTTTTTTATATTTCTTAAATCTCTGTACCGACATCAACAAATTTATGCCACAATTACCCGCACGTGTTCTCTGCATATAACATTTTAATTTAATTAAATGAAGGAATTTAATAATATGTAGTTTAACTAGTTTAAGTTCAAAACAAAATAGAGAAAAGAAAAGCCGCTCTATTTAAGTATTTCATTGTAAAATATAATAAATCCTTCCCGACATCCAACTTTAATTCCATGGCAAATATGCCGAGATATTTTGCTTAGTTTTGAGACGCCGACGGCCGAAGTAACACGTATTTTTTTTTTAAAGTAGTTAGCCGCGTCGCGTTTATTAAATTATTTATTGCCGTCGAACTTGGATGCAATTTTTTTTTTCAGTTCTAACAAGAAGGTAAGGCAGGCTTTGTTTATTTAATAATCTTACAAAAGGGGGGGGGAACAAAAAGAATTAACTTGCATGAGACACGTTATTTAAAATTAAAATAGAAAACAAAAGTGCAAAAGTAAAAGTGCCTTGGACACATTAAAATAAAATCAAAATTTTATTTGTGTTGTGTAGGAATCAAAACTTTAAAAAGGTAAGTTTTAATTATAAACAAATCACAAAATAATTATATAATTGTGAAGAATGAAATAAAAAGATATACTTATTCTCTAAAATAAAATACGGTGTGATTAATGAAAAGCGAAAATTTTATTTAATTTTTATTTAAATTGTGCATAATTTTTTTGTGTTAATGATTTTCAAGAGTTGCCATAAAACAAAATAGGCTTAAAATTAATTAAATTCGATTAAATCGAATTCAAATATTAAAAAATTAGGTTAATTTTTCAGCAAGAAAATGAGTTTGACTCCTAATCCAAGCTCCTTAAGTATGACAAGCGGAGTGGCAAAGAGGCGCAAAAGAAAGCAACAAGAAAAATACGTTAAAAATATAACAAAATAACATCATTTATGTGTCCATCTACATCTACATCTACTTCAACCCAACAAGAAGAAATTGAAAAAAATCAAAATCAAATGGGCGAACATGCAGCAGCACCATCATCAAGTGAATCAAATCATTCAAATGAAAACGACCATAAGGAAAATGAAAACTTTTTCAGCGGCTCGATTGAAAATGAGCAAATTGACGATTCCGATGATGATTCATTGTTGACTACTACAGTTAATGCTGCTGGCAGTGCTGACAACGACGGCTACGATTTTCTTAACAAGATAAATCCAATAGATTTTGCTAATTTCAGTAACATCGATATTTTACATAACGATTTAGTGCGAAATTTGATAATAAATAATGGTCTTTGCAGACCCAAAGATAATAAAAATAAGACCTTTTCCGAACAACATTTTTATAAAAATAATAACATTTGGTTATGTTACTCAAACATTAAAAATTGTGTATATTGTCAACCATGATGGTTATTTTCATCCGTGAGAAATAATTGGTCGAAAAATGGCATTTCTGATTGGCAGGGATTATCAACAAAAATTAAAGATCACTCAGTATCACATTCACATATTAATTGTTGTTTTATTTATGAAATATGGAAAAGAAAAAAGACTTTAAATAATGATAACGAAAAATTAATTAAATATGAAACTGATTTTTGGACACAAGTTCTGAGAGACTTTTTAACATAACTTTAATGTTAACGAAAAATATGTTAGCATTTCGTAGGCATCGCGAAGACTTCACTGACAGTGATAATTATAATGGTAACTTTTTATCCACCGTTCATTTGTTGGCTAAATATAATGATATATTAAGGCATATAAGTTCTTTAGCCAAAGGTTCTCATAAATATCTTTCAGCTCAGATTCAAAATAAAATAAAAAGTACATTGGGCACAAGATTAAAGACAACGATTGTCGATGAAATTAAAGCAGCGCCGTTTTTTTACGATTATTATGGATACCACTCAAGACATTAGTAAAATTGACCAACTTAGTCAAGTAATAAGATATGTGCAACTGATAAAAGATGAAAATTTCGTAGTGCAAAAAATTTTAATTAAAGAAAGCATCGGTTTTACTAAAGTTGATTCTCAATCAGCTGAAGGTTCAAGATATTGAAAAGACTGCCATATACATTCACTGTGCTGCTCACAATTTAAATCTGGTGATAAATAATGCAGTAAATGGAATTAAAGAAATAGATTCATTTTTTTCAATAATTCAAAGCATATATAATTTTTTTGAAACAAGTATTGTGAGATGGAATTTATTGTCAACTTTTAATGAAAATTCAAACATTAAATTAAAAAGATGAAATCCAACTCGGTGGGCTGACCAAATTAAGTCGTTAACAGCTATCAAGCTACGTTATAAAGATATTGTAATGTGCCTTAATAAGATAATATTAACATCTACAAAACAATATGAACGTGATGATGCAAAAAAGCATTTTAAATAACATTGAAAATTTTTATTTTATTTTAATTTGTGTTTGTTTAGAACAAAATTTTAATGAATTAAATTTTGTGTCCAAAATATCTCAAAACATAAATGTTGATTTAATTGACATTTGTAGTTTAATTGAAAAAACATGCATTTTCTTAGTGAAACAAGAAATAATATTGAAGAAATAAAATTAAAAGCAATAAATATCGCAAACCAGAGTTAAAAAAGAAAAGGCAACCTAAAGTTAAACGACATTATGATGAACTATGTATAGATCATCGGATTACAGATGAAGAGGATAATTTTAAAATAAATGTATTTTATAGAGTAATAGATATTATACATACACAATTAAATAATAAATTTCAATCTCATTTACATATTGTAAACAAATTTAATTTTTTATTACCTAAAATTTTTGCAATTTAACACAACAGGAAATCTTGGAAAAAGGTGACGAGTTACAAAAATTTTATAAAGACGACATATCTGAATCATTCGGCATTGAATTATCCATTTTAAGAAATAACCGTTTAATTTGTGACAAATTGAAAGATTTTAAAACAATTTTTGAATTTGCCGAATTTTTATTAATAGAAAATGCTACATTAGCCTCATCTTTTGATCAGACTATCACTGTCTTATTGTTATTTTTAACCCTTCCCGTCACTGTTGCTAGCGCTGAAAGGAGTTTCTCCAAATTAAAGATAATAAAAAATTATTTAAGAAACAGTATCACTCAAAATAGATTAGATGATTTAGCAATACTATCAATTGAGTCTGTAACGGCCGCGATTATGGATATGTCAGATTTAATATCACATTTCGCACAAATGAAAGCACGGAAAAAATATTTACCTATGTTGGATTTATAGACAACTAATAAATATAATTAATTATACATTGTACTGATTCTGCGGTTGGCTCCTTGTGAAACATTATTAAATATTTTAAATAAACAAAGAAAATTTGCTTTTAAATGTTTCAAAATTGTATTTTCACTCTACACGTGTTTCGGCTCATGTGTACTCTTGAAAAGGGCCTAAAAAGCCGAAACACGTGTAGAGTGAAAATACAATTTTGAAACATTTAAAAGCAAATTTTCTTTTGTTTATTTAAAAATAATTAATTATTACTATATATTTTAATTGTATATGTAACATAAAATTTAAGTAAATAATAATAATTATGTAGACACATACATATGTATAATCATTAATCGTATATAAATTTTGTTGTGTGTTGTTTTGTTATTTATGTATTGTATTAATGTAATATTTTATAAAATAAAAGTTTATACTTAAATATGTATTCTACACCTATTTATTGTGTTTTAAGTTCACGGAAATTTTGCTATTGTTGAATTATGAAGTCATCTAAAATATCCCAAAATCAAAAGGCTTACAAAATGTTGAGTGGTATAGTTCATTTCACGAATGTTGGCGTTCAGGTCATCAATTTTAAATTTCTCAGTTTATTCGCAGTGCCTTTGCTATAGGAGCTGTTGGCACTGCTGTCGTAGCCCCATAACAACAGAAATGCATGTCTTCTGGGGCTACGAGAGCAGTTCCGATATTGCCGATAGCTCAATAGCAAAGGCACTGCGAATAAATTTAGAAATTTAAAATTGATGACGTGAAATGAACTGTAGCTATAGGCTATAGCTAAACTCCGTCAGGACGTTAATAGAAATAAGGAAATAAAAAAGTTTTAAAGTACTGACAAAAATTATATTATTTATTCACAACATGAGGGGGCCCTAAAACATTTTTCGCGGGGGGGGGAGCCCAAAAATCAAAGTTACGCCACTGATCCCATGCTACTCTTATCTCCAGACAAAAATATTTATATTAACAACATAATTGAGAATATGATATTCTCAATCTAAAGTTTCATTTTAAATTCTTACTCCTATAGTTCCATGTTTTTAGCAACCCCATCCGTTTCTACAGGGTGTCCCAACTATAAATATAAAAGTTACTTCCAATAGTTAATATCTTACAATTAAACTTAACAGTTAATTAAGACCCTTATTTATTACAACTTCCCCCTTTGAAAAAGTCTCGGCCTAAGTTGGGCGTGACTTTTATCTTACTAAATGTTAAAGAAAGCTTCCATCATTCATGAGTATAGACCTGACTTGACTTGAACCAATAGGCAAAGGCGCGAGAAGCTATACTTACTCTTGGGGTAAATTTTCTTAACTTAGTTTGCAAATAAAATCCTGGTGTTTCTGATAATGATTTTCGTTTTCACCCCGCGCAATCGTTCGCACATCGCGCATTGTTGCACTACGACACTTTCCGCGCTCTAAAGTTTTTTTCGATCTGGGCTATCTACGGAGGTAACAGAGGTAGGTCGCGGATAGTCTCGTTCACCCTATCTCAGCAACTGAAAGTCTCTATTTCGGATCAGCATCTGTCCAATGAGACGGGGACGAGGTGGATAAGTTCGGATACACTTTACTATGGTTATTTCGCGCATTTTGATCAGTGGTAACGGTTTTAAGTCCTTCACTACGCGGTTCATTGTCTGTTACTGGCGTTTCTCGTTTTAACTGATGGCGGTGAATGATCCACATGGTAAGCATATTCCATAGGCACGCCAACAACTCCTGCACCTATCGTTTGATGTAAGTGCTACCCGTTGATAATTACTCCAATGATGTATTTAATTGAAAATGACTAAATCTGGAAACCAGCCACATATTTGTTTCATAGTTGAATGGGCTAATTGTTTCATCTCTGGATCAAATATTCCTAATGTGGAAAATCCTTGTCATCCTGTTTCCATTCCTGCTGCTCTACGGGCGATAATATTTTCGACTACCTTCCTTTCTGTTCTGAATGCAAGTATTTTTTGTACCTTTTGAACTTCCTTCTGGGTGTATAAATCTCTGGAACCCACTGGTTGAATAGGTTGAAATTTTAGCTTTGGATACGACAAAACTTCTAACTCTCTAGGTAGTAGTTTAGTCGTTGGATGTGGTGTAAGTCTAATCTATTCTCCTTCAATATAGTATAAAGGTGGCGTCATACCATTGCAGTCTATCTCTTCTCCATAATTTTGTAAAATTCTTGTGATTGGCGCCAAAAATTTTGTTTGATTGGTTGCCAACACTGGTAATTCTCGATAACATCTACTGGTGCGTTTTATGGTTACTTGTTTTGATACACACTTTAAAATATAAAGGGCTTCTCCAAGTATGTGTCCAACGTGGCCCAGTGTTGCCAACCGTTTAGCGCATCCCACCGCTACCGCGGGCCCATAATTCCGCTACATATTGCAAAAAACCGCTACCACCGAACTTTTCTATAATAGTAAGAGAGAGTAATAAAAATATTAATTTATAAATTCAAATTATTTAATTTATGAATACATAAACTTTGCACACAGGGGAAAAAAGAGATATTTTTGCTTTTAAATAAAACATACATTTTAATGTTGTAGTTTTCAAACTGTTCCTTTGTAAAAATATAATTATGGCAACACAATTTCTTGCCATACAGATCCACTTTTATTCGAAGTAAAGCTTCAAGGAGCAATGTTGAAAGCTTATTCCTTTTTTTGTTTTAATATCAGCAATATTAGAGAATATCCTTTCAACATCAGCATTCCCGTGTGGAATGCACAAAATAATAAGAGCTAGTTCGGCAATATTTTTAAAAATATATTCGTCGTTAAAATTTGTTAAAGTACATAAATTTCCCCAAAACTCTATAGTATCTTTTGGAAAATTTGACTTTTCTTCTTCAGAAAAATAAATTTTTTAACTGATTGCATTCCTTCGTGCAACTGTCGACATTATTAGGAATTATTTTTTCAGCCACACATTTTATCTCAGTATTTACAGCTGGGTTCAGAGCATTGTCTATTTGAATAATATTTAAATTTTTAAAAAAGTTATTTAAAGGGAATCGATTTAAGCATTCTTGAAAAGCTTTTTGGTAAAAAGCAAGACATTTGAATAAAAATTGTTCTTTTAAATTCTTGTCAAATGATGCTATTAAATCGGAAGTTGACGATCCGACCTGTATAGCCTCAATTGGCAAAATACAGTGAGGATGAAGGGTGTTTAAATTGACAATTTGACCAGAAAGATACTCTTTTTTCAAAAAATTGCTTCCTAATGTTTTTAAAAATCTCAAACATTCTGAATATATAAAGGGAGTTAATATTTTTTCTGATTGGAAGAATGCATTAAATTTGTTTAAAACCTGTAAAATATATTTTAAAAACAACATATAAGCTTTTGTAATAGGATTGCAATTCATTGTATATTATTTTTGCTACTTCAGATTCGCGTTCAAAGTCCGCTAATCTGAACAATTCCGTTAAGACATCCCACATTTCAAGAATTCTATCTACGCATTTAGACAAAGCTAACCAACGGGTTGCACTTGGCTTTAAAATTTTTAACTTGTCATTCCTCATGTATTCTTGAAATGTTTCAAGTACTGACTGGCGTTTAGGGCTTCGTGAAAAATAAGTACTAACATTTTGTAATAAATTTTCTAATCTTTCAGGTAAGCATGCCGCTGCTGAAACTGCCACTAGATGAATCGTATGGCAAATACAACCGTTAGAAATCAAATGAGGATTAGAATTTAACAAATATTGTTTCACACTTTTGATCACATCATTACACTTGCGTTATCAGCACAATAACCAACGACATTTTTAGCCTCAATATTAAATTCAGTTTAAGATTATTCATATTCATATTATTCTATATATTATGATTTTAATTTAATTTAAAAAAAAAGTGGATAAATTGACTGAAATTTTAAAAAAATCTCAATATAAATAAAGCTATTTTATAAAAATCCTTGAATGAATATAGAGTATGATAACAGCCAATTTTTTGTCGAATATTATTTTTGGTAGACACAAATTCCGCTACTTTTAAAAAAAAGGTCTTGTCGCCGCTACAAGGGCTGAAAATCCGCTACCGTAGCGGAATTCCGCTACGGTTGGCAACACTGACGTGGCCTTCCTTGTCCTGGATAATTTGGCTAACAGCATCTAGCACAATTGGTGCCAATAATAATCGATTTCTCAATATTTCCCTATGGACTAGACATCTTGGGTGTATAATATCAATGTAGAGGGTAGTCCTCTTTTATATGATTGCTCCACGTATAAAAATGTACTGTTCACATATAACATTAAGTCTGTGTTTTGTGCCAACAGTACTGTCGATGGCTGGAACATTTGTTCTCGTCCCTCACAAATAAGTAACTGTGGGTGTTCTGGCTGCCATAGCTCAAGGTTGCATAACTGTATTCTTTTCAATATAGTCACTGCGAATATCTTCGGCTCCTCATCTACTACGATATACTGCTCTCCTGTCAGCAAATTCGTTAATTTTTCTGCACGTTCCTCGTAAATTAGACTCAATTGTCTTTCGCAAGTAGGTGATCCTACATCGTTCCAAGTATTTTCTCCTAATGAATCAAAACAATAATCTAGAAATAGGCAGGTTACCCCTCCTCGTAGACTAATTTCGTTTTCTTTCAGCTTGGCCCTAGCAAAATAGTCTTACTTGTATTTTTACCGTGGCTGTGATGATTACGTCGTGCCACGACATTCCATTCTCTTGATAGCTAACGCCATCACATTCACCTATGCTGCCCAACGATCCTTGTAAGGTTAAGGACGCGGTTGTAGTACAATTTAAAATTATCTGACCTATAGTCTGCTGATTAATTTTCAAAGTTCGGAAACAGTGTATCTATCTGCATTCTTCAGCTCCTACTCAGTGAATATAATTTAAAAGGCCTCCGGCTACCACGGAACTATGGCTGTGCATACCGCAATGCGTAATAAGTCGCGTGACTTCATCTAGACAAGTCCACACGTGTTGTAATCCTATTTCAGTTCTTTGCAACACTTTTACCGCTACCAATTCACTTCTATAGGTTGAGCTTGGCTCAGGGCACTCCGCAACAGTTCGTGACGATATTACTGAAATGTTCGTGTTTTGGTCCTCACAATCGTAGGCAATCAACCCTATACCCAGTATCCCCAAGATAGCCAGATAACACATAACGCGATCCATATCAGGAAGAGCATTTGCCCCCCACTCCATCGTGTTCTTCTTGCTAACCGACGAAATTAATAGTCAATTACTACATTCTTAAACATGTTCTTCAAAAGGCCCAGTTCTCGGCTCTAAACCGACCAAACATCCACGTCGCTATGCAATTTAACATTCCCGTCGCGGCAATCGTAGCAATTGAGGGGTTTGCTAGAGCGAAGTTTGGACTGCATAATAACATATAATAGAAAAATATGTATACATATGTAAGATCTGATATCTAAGCTCCTACCTCTACCGACAAATTATCGTTCAATTTCCCTGAAAATATATTTTTTTTTCACTCAACTAGGCCCTATCAAAACTATATAAATAGTATCTTTTCAACCGGTTCACGTGAACGATTTGGTTGTCTTTTCCCCCTATTTTCCTTACTTCATACGTAACTGGACCAATTTGGTCTATGATTGTATACGGACCTTTCCAAGGTCGGGTTAACTTCTTCGAAAGTCCTTCCTTTACCCGCTATCCTTTAAGTAAACGCGGTCACCTCTCTCAAAGGTTCTTTCCTCGGTTTTCCGATTTATTCTCGTGGTCCTTTTCCCCTCTACGTCTTCTGTGGTCTCGTGGACCTCTGTGTATACCTTCTTTAACCTGAACATCAGCTCAGAGGCATAGTTTTCGGCGCAATCATATTTCAGTCCACTTGGTCGAATAAATTGTTTATGGGTAAGACCTGATGTCTTCCATGTAACAAGAAAAATGGGTTATAGCCCGTGGTAGAATGTACGCTAACTCTGTACGCCATTAAAACAAACGGAATCCACTGATCCCAATCTCGTTGATCTCCTGCTATGAAGTGTGATAACATGTCCTTCAAGACTCAGTGCATTCTTTCAATCTGTCCGTTGGACGTTGGCGCATAGCTGGCCGTATGTATCTTCTCGATGTCCAATATTGTACACACTTCTTTAAACAAAGTTGACAAAAATTGCTGCTTTGATCAGTTAAAAGTTTCTTAGGCGTTCCATGCCTAACAATAATATTTTCAACGAATGCTCTCGCGATCGTTTCTGCTTTTTGATCCAGTAGGGGTATCGCCTCCGGATATTTTGTAAAATAATCCTGAAACGTAAGTATGTATTGGTTGCCATTCATTGAGGTAACTAATGGTCCCACAATATCCATCGACGTTAATTCCCAAGGTTCGTTGGTTTTCGTAAATCGTTGTAACGGTGCTCTCTTAATATGCGGCGACGTCTTCCTTTGATTGCATTATTCGCACTCTTTGCAATATTGGTACACATCCGCCCTCATTTTCGGCCAATAAAATCTTCGATGTATACTTTCTAACGTCTTCTGTTGACCCTGGTGTCCCGCCAATGGGGAGTCATGAAATCCTTCCATAACTTTAATAATAAAACGTTTTGGTACAACTAGCTTATCAGTATAAAATAAAGTTCGGTTGTTTCTTCCTTTTGATCTCTTAATTTAGCTATAATAGTCTTGCAATACCTGTCTCGCTCTTGAGCTTCTTTGATGGTTTCTTTGTCCCATATAGGTTAAATTTTCCCTCTTCTATCGTGTTCACTTGATATGTGGATTTTTCCGGCAACATATAGATTCTTATCTCTACGTTGGTTCCATAAAAAATAAAGTTGATCATATCCAACACTTCTGGCCACTGTAAGTCATCTAGACCACATCCAATTTTTGGCATGGCTATTTTCTGTTCAACATTTTCTTCGCTTAACTGACGTAGATTTTTCAGTGCCTCCCAAACATCTTTGTATGTATTTTTATCGCTATACCTCTCTTTAGTAGTCAAGTAATATATGTTTCGTTCTCCCTGCCGAATTGGTGCTACTTCTACATCTTTATTCTGACTTCGTAATTCTTCAATTTTTCCAAAATTTCTTAAATTCTACTGCAATCCCTTTTCCCATTTTCATATTTCGTGAAACGCAGTGAGCTAAACTAAAATTTATTGGTGCTTCAAATAAATCTCCTACGATAAGTTTTACGTTTTTTGATTCAGGCATCACATGTTCTCCTCTGTACTCTCTAAATTCCTGATGTGTGACATCCACATAGTGTTCGTCTTTGCTGAACATCCGGCTGAGCGCATCTGCGTTGCCGTGCAGTCGTCCTGCCCTGTGAACAATCAATGTCATATTCTGACAGCATTATTGCCCACCTGGTTAATCTTGAACTGGGGTCTTTTAGCGAAAACAACCACCTTAAAGGTCTGTGGTCTGTAATTCCTTTGATTTCTGTCCGTATAAAAAACAGTTGAATGTTTTGATCCCAAAAATGACTCTATACAATTCCTTTTGTACCGTTGAATAATTCAACTCTGCTTTCTTGAGCTGTTTACTGGCGTAGGCTATTGGACGCTCATGTCCATCCCGTTCCTGGCTTAGTATTGCCCCCATCCCTTGTGACGATGCGTCTGTTGACAAAGTGAAAGGTCGCTCAAAATCTGGATAAATTAATAATGAGTCCGACTTCAACGAATTTTTTAATGCCTCCATGGCCTCCAAGACATCCTTTGTTATTTCGAACTTGACATCCTTTTTAGTCAAGTTTACTAATGGAGCTGATAATTGTGTTGGGTATAAGTCTTCTATACCAATTTACTATTCCCAAAAATGATTTAACTCCCTTGACGTTTCTCAGTATCGGGAATTTATTAATTGTGTCGATTTTCTCAGGGTCAGGAAGTACTCCTCTTGATATTATGTGTCCCTTCGGTACTAGAAAGGTACACTTTCTTGGCTTCAGTTTTATGTTGGCGTCTCGCAGCCTATTAAAAACTGTTTGCAGTCTCTTAACATGTTTGCTGGCTCCCTCGGAGTTATAGATGATTATGTCATTCAAATATACCATGCAAAGTTCGCCTATAAGTCCCGACAACGTAAGATTCATGAAGCGTTGAAAGATGGCTGGCGCATTAGCCAAGCCAAATGGTATCTTTATATACTCGTAGTGACCTTGAAAAGTGCTAAACCCGGTCAATGGTATAGCATCTTCTTCCATATCTATTTGATGATATGCTTCGGCTACATCTATCACTGAAAATAAAACTCGTTACCCTGCGTTATATCCTTATATTAGGTCAGAGATGTTAGGTAACGGATAATATTCCTTCTGAGTTACGGCGTTCAAACCTCTGTAATCTATACACATTCTAAGCTTTTCTTCTCCTGTGGATAATGTCTTTATCACCAGGTCCACTGGCGCTGATAATGGGCTGCTTGAGGGTCGTATAACTTCTGCTTTAAGTAATCTATCTATTTCTTCTTGTAAAACCTCTCTTCTTTTATAATCCTATATGGAGCTTTGCAAATCGTCTTCACACCTGACTCCAAGGCTATCCCGTGTTTAACTTTCGTCGCGCTGGTTAATATGTCGTCCTCTTCTATGAACCGATCAGCATAATTTCTAAATATATCATAAACGTCCCGTTTAGTTTCATAGCTTAAGTGTGATAATCCAAATCTTTCCTCCATCCATTTATCATTGGACACGTCGATTTTTCCAATAACCGCTCTGTTCCCTGGTGGAAGACTAGCTTCCTCTCCTCTTACAGCTATGCCTATCTTCTGTCCTTTTTCTAAATATACGTTTTCCCATGAAAGGTTCATGATCCTCACGGGTACGACGTTTTGGTTAACTACTGCTGCGCAGGCCACGTGTGCGTCTTTATTCCCTATTTCCACTGGTTTGCATATTAGAATTCCTCCATCCAACTTCTGTTTTAATTTTCCAAGGTACCTTATTTCTGTTCTTAGCGGTATCGTAATTTCTTCTACTGCCATTATTCCTGTTTCCGTTCTTCGAAATTTTTCTTGACTTTTGGTCTCGTTTTTTGTACTAGTCCGTTGATTTTCTCTAAGTTCCATAATAGTCTTCTCCATTTCCAAAAGTTTAAATGGAAACCTACCCCTTAAAACTACTCTTGGGAAAACTTCTCCAAAATTGATAAAGCAACGTTGTCCTACCGTGCATTTAAAAAAGAATATAATATTTACTCCCACCTTTTACAACAAAACAATTAAATATCTACTTTTCACAAAATCACCTTCTAAAAACCCATCACTTTCTATTTTTGCCTTTTCTTTTTTTTTTCGTTAAAAAGCAAAATCATCCCCCTAAATGTCATCCGTTATTAAACAAACTATTCCCCTTTTCTTACACAAAATCACCTCCTTTTACAAAAATTATTATCTCGCCTAATATTTAAAAAAATTTATCCCACCATCCTTTTTTCCTATTCTCCCCCTTTTAATAATTATTTCACCGCTGCCACCAGAATTGTACCACTCAGGTTCGGGGTAGTTAGTTAATAACTAAACACATCCTTGCCACCTGTGTTGAGGTGTACTCTTTTACTTTAGGGGTGGGTAACGATTGTGTTACCCACGTGGTAGCGTGCTGCCACCAGGATTGAAATGTAGGCTTTGCCTACCCCGTCAACTCCCGGGAATTTAATTGTTCACAAGTTAAAATGACATGAAACAGACTTCGGCTACTGGTTTTTGAATAATGTTGTTTTTCTAAATTAACGTCTGCCTCGGCGGTGAAATCCGGCCAACCAAACGCGAAATGGATTGTCTAGGTTGGACTTTAAGAGGGTGGATGTAATATATAACACAGATTGTCAAAAACTACTATATTTAATTAAAGAAGAAACAAAAAATGAAATGGTTACAGTAACCCACTAATTTTTAATAGCTAGGATTGGTTATGCTTAAAATAATTATACCCTATCTTCCTAGGCAACTAGAGTTGCCTACGAACTATTTCCAGAGACTAAATGATACACGGTTGTAACTTTGTTTATGGCTAGGACGACCTCTCAACAACTTCTTGGTTATTACAAAAACTCCAAACCTAACAAAACTATTTACGGCCCCTTCCAACACTGGGGAGAGAGAGCAGCTTATTTTATGGACTCTGTAATCCCGCAAAACAAGCAAATCACCTATTACTGCGCCAATTACTTCTCGGACCACATTAATTATAATTAATTGGTTAGCATAAATTAAACACACATACTAGTTGCGTAGACTTTAAAAATTTCACCCCTGTGATTTGGTGTTCCTCAATGCACACAAATATCACACACTATGCTCAGCGGCAGGTTAAAACGGCCTACCTATGTATCGTCTTCGACGTTCGAATTTGTATATATATCATAGTCACAAAAGAAATGAAAGTACTTAAAGTAAATTTCAGTATCGCTAAAGCTGTGGTGGAGTGTTGCTCCTTGATCTAAAGAAATCTTTACGTATTAACGTATTTACTAAAATTATCTGAATGTTTCACAGTTTCAATGTTTTTTCCGAGCCGCCACATATAGTAAAACACTAAAATTAGGAAAAATATCAGAACATCACACAATGAAATATTGCTTTTTTTTTCGAAACGAAGTGATTCTAAAAACCAATAAATAATAGAGAAAAATAAAACTGTTACGTGTTTGCTATCCATACAAACACCAAAAAATATCTAATGTTTTACTGATCCCTAGTAATTAAAAAAAAAAAAACAAAACAGAGTTTTTCGTTTTTCGGCCATAACTTTTTCATCTATAATTTTTTTTTTAATTCTATAAAAACATTCTCATTGCAACTTTTTATTCTAAATTCTCTTATGGGCCCTACATTTAACTTTTATACCATTCAACATCATTTCTTCTCCCTAATTAAAAAATATAACACACTTAATGCTCTTCATAGTGAGAATGTTTTTACAGAATTAAAAAATTCCTAAGAAAGTTATGGCCAAAAAACGAAAAGCTCATTTTTTTATTTTTTATCTTTTCGAATTACTAGAGATTAGTAAAAGATGTTTATATTTTTTTTGTGGATTATAATGAGTTCAAAATTTAGCATCATGAATAAATTTAAACCTAACTCTTAATAACTGTTTTACACCAACAATTTTTTCATGAATTAATTCATGAAGTCGTTTCATGAAGCAGTTGGATAATTGTAATGTACCAAATTTGATACCAAATAAATTCATAAATTTTTTTGTGAACTTGTTGATGGATTAGAGCATGTTCTATTTTTCGTCAATTTATACATGAATTCCGGGCGTACCAACTGGTGAAAACTGACAAGTGAGGTTATGGTTAGTTCGAAGTTCGAAGTATTGTTATTTGTTTTGCTATTTGACTGCATTATTATTGATGCAACAATCAGCGTAGTTTTGTATTTTTGTTATTATAAAATAGCAACAAAATGAGACATCACTAAATAACCCAACACCCAATCTCAAAAAAAATACTATTTATTTGTGTTATTGGTAATACCTGAAAATTGGCTACAGAGTCAAAGAAATTCATCAGTTTCATGATTAGTTTAAACGAAATCGTTTTGTGAAGAAGTCCTTGAAAAATTCATGAATTTATTGATAAATAAATTATTAGTGTAAAACACGTATAAGATAAGCAAGATGCTCATGGTGGGGGTCCAATTTGAATCAGGTTGTCTAGCTAATCGATGTAAAGTTTATTTCAAACTTTTTTTGCAACATAAAAAACGTTGGATTCTTTGATCCCTTTATCGCTGTCAAACAAGCCGATGTTATTTATGTTGCAAATTAGTTTGAAACAAACTTTACAACTTCAGTAATCGGTTCTTCTTAAGACTAACAGGACGTAGAAATCAAGTAGAAAAAATTACATTTTTTAGACGAATAAATTTTTAAATGTGCGAAGAAAATAAATGAAAAACACAATAAAATAAATGTGTATAAAAAAGAGTAAAATTAAATTAAAATAAATACCACTTATTTCGAATTAGGACATATGACCACACGATTTTTCGATATAGAAAATACTGGATCAAAAAAAGTCTAATGTTTATATAAAAAATAACTATTTTAATAGGTATCTATAATGCGAAATTATAGTCGGGCTTTTGCACTAGCAAATACACAGAATTTTGCAAATGTTTAATATCTGCTAATTATGAGTTAAATCTGGGAATAGGTTTTTATTATTTTCAAATTTAAAATATATCTCTACAGATGGTGACAGACAGATTATTTATATTAGCATAAGGATCTTTGATTGCCTCTTTGACAAGTAAACCAGTATTCTTTACACTATTAGAACTTTAAAAGAGCTTGCCAGGCAATAAACAAGTAAGACTAGTGTGGGTCCTGGTACATACCGTTCCAAGCAACGAAAAAGCCAATAAATTGGCTAGACTTCGAGCCGAGGAGTCCTGCCTCGGACCTGAGCCTATATTTGGCATCATAAGAAGACAGGTCACGGCAACCCTCAATGAGTGGACCTACAAGACACTGAAGAAGCATTGGACCAGCAGGGCCTGTAGGCAAACTCGAGATTTTGTGACGGTGCCGAGATCGACTTAGGGGTTATTGGGACCGGAGTCGAAAGATTCTTTTAAAGGAGTTCTGACAGGCCACTGTAGACTTAGGGGACATGTATCATAGGTGTTTATTTATTTTATTTTAATTTATTTTACTTAATTTACCCAACGGTAAAAACCAGTAACAGCCCCAGCAGCACAACTTTATTGGCTCAATATGTTTCAGAAATATTGGGTCAACATATAAATTTCAGATTCCTTTATATTGGTCCTCTAAGTCTTGTCAATATTGCGCCTATGTTTGTTTTCTTTATTGGAGAAATGTTGTATCTAACATTGAGCCTATGTTTGGCGTCTTTATTGAGGACATATTGTATCCAATATTAGCCTATATTGATTTACTTTATAAGGGAAATGTGGTTTTATTAAGATAGGGCATATATTTACATTATTGGATTTTTAATAAATAATATAATAAACTTAAGTTATCTAGCGCTTCTGTCCTCTTCTCTGTCCTTTGTCCCAACTAGAGAGAAATTGATCGTTAGATTTCTAAGTCGGTGGCCTCAGGGAAATTTCTTCCTAATGGCACCTATAGAATGAAATAAATATTGGTAATAAATCCTGGACCATTTTGTCCATGAACTCACGTAGAATGGGGGACAAAAAACAAAAACAGGACATTACTAATGGTATGTGGTGATCTGCATGCATTTAGGAACGTATTAGGTACTTACTTATTTAAAAGAATATGCAGGTATGTATAACAAAATCACGTGGTACGCAAAATCACAACAACGATGTATTGTGTCATTTGCTATTTTAGATAACCATTCACTACGTTCTGGAACATGGATGATGATTGCGCGATTTTAAAAATATTATATCCCAGAACCAAATATATTAATTTTACAGTCTCAATAGACTTGATTGGTATATTTTAAGAAACAGGAATATTAAGCAGTTACCTATTATTGATATGACTATTACTGAGTGTGTCATTTTACTGCTATGTGAAAATATGGAAGATAACCATCAGTTCAAAAAAAGATGTTTGCCTATTTTAGTCGTATACAGGGTGTCCCCCTAGTGCGTATTTGTTCTATAACGTTGTAATTATTATAGATAGAAAAAAAAAGTTAACACAAAAGTTTCTCAGCAATCATCATTGCATACTATAAAAATAATTTTAGTCATACAGGGTATTTAGTTTTGGCTGTGTAGTAATCAACTTTGTTAAGTTAAATGAAATACCCTGTATATTATTACATATTTGGTTAGTGAACGTCAAGGGCTTTCCAATGAACTACCATAACATGTACTTTATTTAAGTAGTTCAGAAATTTGATATTATGTAGAAATTTTGACGTATGTACACCATTACGTGACGCTGTATTCGTCTAATTTGAAACGTTTTTAAATGTTTTGATACGGTAATGAATTACAATAGAAATGTGCTTTCAAACCATGTATCCGATTTTAGAATTTTTTCTACAGGATGTGAATAATTTTGTGTCGAACTTGGAGATTTAAAAACCTGAATAACTTTGTTATTTCAAATGTTATTTTATATTCGATTAGAAAATTTCAAGAGCTTTTTCGAGCACCTACCATACTTTATATTTATTTTCAATGGTTTTGAGGATATGATCATTTATGTCCAAACTTTGAGAAACAAAACACGTACGTGCCCTATTGACACATTTTATGCAAATGTTAAATAACCAATAAATAAAGAGGTTAATAGTTTGATGCTCTTTTTTATAAAATTGATCCAATAGCAATCAATGGACAAGTACATTACCTTATAATAATTAATAAGTATTTAGAGTTCGCTGATTTGTTTCCCAAGACAAATAATGGTATTTCTCTAAAGAATAATATTCCACCAAGTCAGGAACAGGGAGAATTTACTAATTTTTCTAATTAGAAAATTTTGAAATAAGTATGTATTAACTGAAATACATACATTGCATATCTGAGAAAATACAATAAAACCAATTCAAACAAAATTAATTAACAAATAAAATGGTAACAATTAATTTAAATTATTTTCTAACAAATGTTCAATGTGTTGACCGTTTTGATTTACGCACAAATTAACTCTATTGTGGAAGAAACATTCATTAACATTTGGGGAGTAATTGTATTGAATGCATTTGTTATTTTATTTTTCAAATCATTGACGTCTCTTCTTTGATAAACTATGTTTTTAATAGTACCTCACAGAAAAAAATCTAAACTTGTAAAATCGGGCGATCTTGGAGGCCAAGTCACTGGACCACCTCGACCAATCCAGCGTTCTGGGAAACTTTCATTTAGGTACTCTCTTACCTCTCAACCTGGGCTGAAAGGAAAACTCTCCAGTATTGGTAAGAGTTACCAGGATTAGTTCATTCGAAGGCGTTTATAAAATATTCTTTAAAATCAAGAGCTAAGAAAACTCTAACAGGCCTATATGCCGCAGTGGCGGTTCGTGGGTCAAGAGATAGGGAGGTCAATTAGAAAAGTTTACTGTATTACCTACCTTTTAAAGTGATTTAAATTCCAAGTCGATCCTCCGGTCTTTTTGAAATGCAAAGTGGTCAATTACTTTTTCATTAAAGTCTTTTATCTTCTTTATTAATGCCCTTTCTATGGTAAGCATAGCTAAAGAAGATAACCTTTCCTGACCCATGGTATTTCTTAAAAATGTCTTTATTCTTTTTAAGGTGTAAAAACAACGTTCACTTTCGACGGTAGTCATAGGGAGAGTACACAAGATTTTTTACAGTTTGACACTTTCAGAAAAAGTATTGCACAAATTATTGTTAATAAAAAGCTGTAACAAAGCAACCGCACCTTCACTATTGGAAAAATCTACTCGGCTATATAATACTTCTAATTCAGTTTTAAGCTTCAAATGATTTATGACTGGATACTCCGTTTTAACTAATTTAAACATATCTTGAGGAAAGCTTTTTTTATAATCTTTAAATCGATCTACATGAAATAACCGAGACACTGCTAAATGATTACTGAAGCCAAACCTGTTTTTGATCTCAGATGTAATTACTAATTATATCACAAACTTTTAATGAAATTTTCCTTGTTGATTCTTCCGTTTTACATCTCTGGGCAGACTGTCTCCCCCAAATAGTTATTCAAAATTTTATTTCTGATGTCTTCAATTTTACTATTAAAAACGCCAATACACTTATTTACTGTTATGACATCGATATTACATTTTTGTAATTGATTGAACAATATATCACAATGAGGCATAACTAAATGAAACAAATTTAACCAGTAAAGAAAATGTTCATTTTGTAAGTAGTCTTTTAAACCAAAAGTTTGGTTTAGAGTGTTGTTTTCTGATTCATTATCAATGATTTTTTCTAAACAATCTAATAATTCTGTTCGATAGGTATAAACAGTCTCCATGCACTTTGTATTAAAATTCCATCGTGTTGGAGCCGCTTTAGGTAATCTCACCTTAACAACATTATCTAACACGGCTGTTCTTTTTGGCGATTTTCCAATGAATGAAGAAAAGCTATGTAAATTAGCAAAAAAATTTTTATGCTTTTATCCTGACTTGATGCTTTTTGTACAATTAAATTTAGTTGATGAGCGTAACAATGAATAAAATTTGCTGAAGGATAACTTTTTTTAATTTTGGCTTGTACACCTCCAAAAGCACCAGTCATTACTGATGCTCCATCGTAAATTTGTGCTATCAATTTTTCAGGACTTTCATTAATTTTCAGACATTCTAACTCTTTTAAAATTACATCTGTCAAATGCTGCGATGTCGTTCCTTGAGGCTGAATAAATTTCCAAAATCTCTCACATACAACACCGTCTAAAACGTATCTAAACACAAAAACTACTTGTACTTTATTCATAACCCAACTTATGTCCATCTTTCAGTTTTAATATATTTTGTACAACACTCATATTTAATAGTAAACACCAAAAACACTGTTTTACTTAATTTCACGACAAGTAGAGATTTACTAATAAAATGTTCACAAATAAAACATTAAAAACAACGCGACAGAATTTACCGACCAACGCGTACCTAGTCAGCATTAAGACTGCTCTATAAAATGTGTCAGGGACATTGTCCCCGCCAGTGTTTTCTGTCTCTTTTGCTTTCTGGCGATTCGCGCATAAGTCTATTTCACTTTAATTCGTTGTAAATTCGGTCCGTAGCTAGCTTTGAGGACAAGTTGTGGACTGACCCAAGATTTTTAAATTCTATAAATGAATAATGTAATGAATAGAGTCTCGGTGCTCGGAGGAGATACGAAATCCTGCGATCTAGATATTTGAATAGTATTGTGCATAGAATGAATTAGAAACTTTAATATATTTTTTTAAGAATATTAAAAATATATATATTACCTATATATTTTTAAACTTCAGAAAATGAATAGCTCTATTTTTTTATTTGTATGTGGGAGGTCATTGACCAAATGACCCTATAGAAGAACCGCCAGTGATATACCGGGCACTGTCGACTAAACTACCATCTGCATAAACTCGGCCTAGCGGAAAACGCTGAGTGACGTTTATGCCTGGAAGATGATGAGAAGGCAGACCACATCCTATGTACCTGTCCCGCTGTGGAGAGGATCCGATTCACAATATTTCGCAAAGGGCAACTACTGCCAGAGGATCTGGACACATTCTCACCCAATAAAGTTATCAGTTTCGTTAAGAGACTGAACTTATTGGGTGAAATACATATAACTAGATGTGAGCTACAATAGGCCTGCTGAAGGCCGCAGTGGAGGGTCCACAGGGACCCACTAATAAGAAACCTAACCTAATTTAACCTAACTCTCTTACCTCAGCGCTATAATGCGTTGGTGCACCATCGTGTTGAAACCATAGTCTAGTTATGATATTTAGTGGTATATTTAGTAATAGGTCATCTAATTCATTTCACAAGAAATTTAAATATTTTCGACCTGTTAGATGTTCTTCAAAGAAATATGGTCCGATATGTTGGCCCACTATTTCAGCCCATACATTCACACTGAAACGATTTTGTGTATCAAGTAGTGGTGAGAGGTATGTGAAACTTCTCATATGGTCCAAATGCTAGTATCTGACCGACATCATAGATGTCTCTGTGGCGGATAGCGACTTGCGAAGCAAGTACCGAGAGCGGCGACCTCTAACTCAGGTGGACTAAACTACTGTTATTAAATACGATTTGAACGAAACAACTACTCAGCGGGCAAATACCCCGACCTGCATTGGATTATACTTTCAAATCATGATAGATCGGTAGCCAATATCATTTGTCAATTCCTAACCAGACATAGACCGGTTTCGAACTTATTAGTTCTCCTCAGTATGCCATAGGTTATGGAACAGACAAATGATAGTGGCCAACCTGCTAGTCATATACTGACTAAGGTAAATTGAGTAGTGCCACACAATTTGTAGCGGAATCTTCCGTTAATATTTTTATTAAAATCTTTACAGTATGTTGGACTTTGTATAATGTTTGTTTGAGTTCAACAAGGACCGTTTTCTGTACATTCTAGTTGATTACTTACTTTAACGTAAATGGTTACTTTTACCACCCAGAGAACAAACAGTCCAATGCTTGTTGTTTATAACTACAATCATTTTACTGCAAATATTTGTGTGTTATGTGGCAATGAATTACAAACTTTGATGAAAACAACTACAATAATTATCATAAAACAATGTTGTCGTAAAATAATTAAGGAATTTTCTTTTCGTGTGCTGAGAACTGTAATGGGTAACATTCGTTCACTAATGGAAGAATATTTGGAGAGTATAGGGCATATGTTATTTTTTTTGAAAAATAAAACATTTTTTCACGCTCTTAAATGATGTACAATTTTTTACTAATAAAATTGTTTTTACCTAACTTAGCAATACCTTGAAATGTTACTTGTTTTTTGGTACATCTTGTATATCTACCAAAGCTTTTATTGAAAATCATGTGCATTCTATTGTTCTCATGCTGAAATTAATTTTATTTAATTATTTATTTATTTATTTGTTGGTAACTCTATTAAATTTTGCGATAATAACTTTTTAAAAGTGAGGACTTTTTCAGGACATGATCAGTTACAATCGAATTTTTCAAATCTTTGGCCAAAGGACAAAGAGGACGAATATACGAGGAAGCAACTTTATAGTCGATCTTGCCCAAGATTACTAAAAGCGACAGTAATCTTGCTAGTAATCTAGGATCTTGCCTTCCTCGTAAGAAGACATTCCCAGTTAAAACGTGATTCTATACTTTATCACATTTCTAATTTTAAATTCTGGTATCTGCAGGATGTTTCATGAGTTTTCTACATGTTTTCGTAGGAACGTGCCGCACTAATTGTAATTGTATCTAAAATCCTGTGCTGCTAACATGCATGGTCGCCCAACCCCAATAAGTTTTAAAATAGTTTGCTTTAGAATTTCACGCAGCTTTATCATTAATCATGTTAGCCACAATTTAAAGCATAATTTAATCTCATTATCAATTTTATCAAAATGTTCAGTGGTGCATTATTAACAAACCGCAGTCATACATTGCGATTGTACAAATAATAATCACGTCGACTGTGATGATCCTCAACAAAAGAACATCGTGTTATGAGTGTGTTCAACAAGCAAAGCACCCGCCACCCCCTTTTTACCCTAAACGAGCCGAGAGCACCCTTATATTTTGCTGCAATGAATACCAACTATAAAAGCCACCTAATTCAATTATGTGTATGATTTTATTATTTAATATGCGCCAACGTAACGTTTTCATGAAATGAAACGGATGATGTGATTAGTTGGCATTTAATGCGATTATTAAATTATTTATTAATTGGACAATGATAAAAGTTATTTTGTTTGTTATTTTATGTTCCGTTTTTTGTAAACATATAAATGAATTGTTTTGATTAATTTTAGATTTGCAATATTTTGTAGATTTTAATTAAACTGTACAATTCACATTTCCTGCTTCCTTTATTGTTTTTGTTATATGAATAAATATTACATATTGTGAATTTTGACAAATAAAAGGGGCATATTTTTAAACAGGTAAAATCATGTTTAATTTGAATTCATAACAAAATCAAGAGGCTTTTTATTGATATTAAAACTATACAACACAAATGATTTACTGCATAGAATTGTTTGCAGTTCTCTAGAATATATGTAGAAGGTAAATGTGTGGACCATTTTAGTGATACATGTATTGGGATCTCAGAAACTATACGAGATAAAACACTATAACTTTTTTATTTTCAGTATCTGTAAAAACATTCTCAAGGATATATTTATAAAATATTGTTAAGTTTTTAGTAAATTACTGAGTTTAAAAATTTAGTGATTTTATTAAGTAAATCTTTACTGATTTGTAAAACTTACCCAAACTCTATTATTTAGTAAAATTTTTACTTTTTCACAAAAAAGGTAGTTCATTAGTTACGTAACTTATAGTATGTTTACTGTATCTAAATTTTTATTTTGAGGTGTTGCCATGTCTGCGAAAAATTAGTTATATTGTTTTGTTTCAAAAGAATTTTCAATTTTGTCTAAATGTGATCATCGTTAAAAAGATAAAATCGAGCTCTTTTTAGTAAGTGAAAAATCAATATTTCGCCTATAAGAAAAAACGAACCTGATGATGGTCTGCAATAATCGAAACGCTGAAATTAAAATCTGACAGAACAGCTAAATTCTACGAAAAAAGTTGCCTTGAGAATGTTTCTACAGATTTAAAAATATTAAAAAATAAAAAGTTATAGCTAATATTAAGAAAATGCAACATCAACTTTTTCGACGATATATGAAAACTCCTAACAGCTGGAATAATGGCTATTAGTTGGTAACAGAATAGTCTAAAACATTTAACCCTTTTTCTATCTCTTATAGTTTCTGAGATCCAAATACATTCTAATCACCAGCGTGGGCTCATCACTGTACAGGGTGGGCAAATTTCGATGTTTGTATAGGGTAACTCGGTATTTGTAAGAGATACAAAAAATGGAAAATTCATTATTGATCTCATTTTTGGAGACAAATTCACTGACGAAAATAAAATTTGCTATCGTTTTCTGTTTTTGAGTTATAAACTAAAAGTTCGATTTTCGACACGTTATCTTGGTTGTTTGTAAAAGTTATGAAAAAACAACTTTTATACTTTTACATACTTTTTCTGTATAATACAGTGGCGTTAAGAAAATTAAAAAAAAGGTGCAATTTCGAGTTATAGCCTAAAGTTTGGAAACATGGTTGGCTCTGGTTTGGTTAAAGGATTTTTTTCTCGTCAAACTGTATATCATATGTAGGGTCGCTTTTTGATGTGTAAGTATTTAATAACGAAAATAATCTTTTAGTAGATTACTTTTGCGTTTTTTTTATATTTACCCAAGTATGCGTGTGTATATATATATATATATATATATACATACATATATATATATATATATATATATATATATATATATATATATATATATATATATATATATATATATATATATATATATATATATATATATATATATATATATATATATATATATATATATATATATATATATATGTTAAATTCGTTTTCCAGTATACTCCCGCGTAGGTGATAGGCCCCGAGAGGGACCGTGGTTGTTAGAACCTGAAGATGGCAGATGAGATTCTGCCGAAGCGTCGTTCGGACAACCACGGTCCCTATCCTACGCGGGGTAACCGGAAGACGGATTAGCCATTCACCACCCACGAAAACCTGAAAAACAACATATATATATATATATATATATATATATATATATACATACATTATATATATATATATATATATATACATATATATATATATATATATATATATATATATATATATATATATATATATATATATATATATATATATATATATATATATATATATATATATATATATATATATATATATATATATATATATATATATATATATATATATATATATATATATATATATATATATATATATATATATATATATAATATATATATATATATATATATATATATATATATATATATATATATATATATATATATACGTAGAAAACAATTTAACATTCACCACACGAAAACCTAAAAACAATATATATATATATATATATATATATATATATATATATATATATATATATATATATATATATATATATATATATATATATATATATATATATATATATATATATATATATATATATATATATATATATATATATATATATATATATATATATATATATATATATATATATATATATATATATATATATATATATATATATATATATATGTTAAATTCGTTTTCCGGGTATACTCCCGCGTAGGTGATAGGCCCCGAGAGGGACCGTGGTTGTCTGAACGACGTTTCGGTAGAATCTCATCTACCATCTTCAGGTTCTAACAGATAACTGCTTACTGCGGCTTCTGGTAACTAAGAAATGAGTGTTTTCTGGATCTGGAAGTTCTTTATATACTCTACCTATGTTACGCTCTGTTGCTCTCGACACACTCCGGGCGTCATGGTCTGCTGCACCCATCTCCTGATTTCGAGCACGGCTTCGTGTAATCGATCCTGTTCGGCGCGCATGCGTGTGTCTGTGCTTATGTCACGGTCTGTTGCACCCATCTCCCGATTTCGAGCGCGACTCCGTGTACCTGGTCCTATTAGATGTAGCTCTGGTTGGTTCCTCTTGGTACGTTCGTTGCGTTATGTTTCTTGCTTCCTCATGGACAGCATGCAATACCAGAGCAGGCTCCCCGGTAGGAGTGAGCAGTACGGGTGTCATCTCGTGTATTTAGATTGTGTGGTGCACTATTCCTCTATTTCTGGCCTCTCTGATGATTCTTGACTTGTAATGCTCGATATTGGCGAGTGTTTTGGTTTGTCGAAATCAATCCTGTGTCCTGTAGTTTTTGGCATGTTGAGCTAAGATGATGTTCTGTCGTCTTTCTACTGGCGTTTATGTGTTCTTCGCGTCTTGCCTTATTTTTCTGTTTGGTCTGTCCTATCTGTGATTTGTTGCAATCTTGGCAAGGTATTTCATGTACCCTTGACTTTCTTAGACAATTTTGGTCATTTGGTTTCAGAAGAATGGTGCCAATTTTCCATGTCGGATCTTAAAAGTTGTTTCTATTTTATGTTTACATAAGTTTGCTTATTTTATCCGTTGTTCCTTTTATGTATGGCAGATAGGCTTTGCTATTCAAGGTTGAACAAGTCCTCTTGATTTCTCGGCTTCGAGATGGTTTTGACAACTTCTATTCTTTGTTGTGTGAACCCATTCTTTCGCAGCGCTTTGTGTGGAAAGTTGACATTTCTTCTTTGAGATTGTCTGCATCTGCCTTTAGTCTAGAGCGTGTGACTAATGTCTTTACTACTGAGTTTAGTTGTGCTGGATGAAGACGGTGTGACTGTGCGTTTAGGTATCTGTCGGTGTAGGTGGCTTTTCTATAAACTGTGGCCTAGACTTCCGTCCGGCTTCTTCTGTATTTAATTACGTCAATGTTGGCTGACTGTCAGTCTCTACCTCCATGGGGAACTCAATTTTGTCGTGAGTCACTATTCCAGATGTTCTAAGAAGTTAGTGAGATTCTCTCTTCCATGAGTCCAAATCACAAATGTGTCGTCGACGTACCTTAGCCATAGGCTTGGTTTTAATGGTGCAGATTGTAGTGCTCGAGTTTCTAAATCCTCCATAAAGAGATTGGCAATAACTGGAGATAGGGGAGGCCCATCGGGGCTCCTTCGGTTTGTCTGTAGCGTTGCTCATTGTATGTAAAATAGGTATTATTTAGGCAATGTTGAGTTAGCTAAGAATATGATCTGCTGGATGATATTTTCGCTTGATAATGTCGAGTGACTCCTCTACGGGTACGTTGGTGAACAAGGATATGACATCGAAGCTCACTAGAAGATGTTCCGCTTGGACGGTCTGATTTCTTAATAACTCAATGAAATGGTCTGCATTTTTCACGTAGGATTTAACTTCCTCGGCAAACGGTTGTAGTTGTCTGGCTAAGTGTCTTGCTAAGTGCTGTGTGGGTGACCCTATTGAGCTAACAATTGGTCTTAGTGGAGCTCCTTCTCGGGGCCTATCACCTACGCGGGAGTATACCCGGAAAACGAATTTAACATTCACCACCCGCGAAAACCTGAAAAACAACATATATATATATATATATATATATATATATATATATATATATATATATATATATATATATATATATATATATATATATATATATATATATATATATATATATATATATATATATATATATATATATATATATATATATATATATATATATATATATATATATATATATATATATATATATATATATATATATATATATATATATATATATATATATATATATATATATATATATATATATATATATATATATATATATATATATATATATATATATATATATATATATATATATATATATATATATATATATATATATATATATATATATATATATATATATATACATATATATATATATATATATATATATATATATATATATATATATATATATATATATATACATACATATATATATATATATATACATATATATATATATATATATATATATATATATATATATATATATATATATATATATATATATATATATATATATATATATATATATATATATATATATATATATATATATATATATATATATATATATATATATATATATATATATATATATATATATATATATATATATATATATATATATATATATATATATATATATATATATATATATATATATATATATATATATATATATATATATATATATATATATATATATATATATATATATATATATATATGTAATTGTAATGTATTATAAAATTACATGTTCAAACTGACATCCGTTATGTTCGATACATAAATTACACCTCTTCATAACACTTTGAACTGCATTATAAATATGAAGATTTGAAATGGAATTCACAGACTCTATAAAATTTTGTCCGAGTTCATTTATGTCGGTGTTAGTTTTCTTGTATAATTTGTCTTTAATGTGGCCCCAAAAGTAAAAAGCCAGTCAAGTGATCATGGTGGCCACCTCACTGGTCCGTTACTTCCCATCCAGTTATTTCCAAAATTGGTATTTAATAATTCTGAAACGGTCCTAATATGAGGTGGTGCACCATCTTGTTGGAAGAACTGATTTCTTGCCTCAATTAGGGGAAGATTTTCTTGATATATGTGATATATTAAAAAATGATTGCCACGTAGAGCACACCAAACACTAAAATCAAAGCGTCCCAGAGATCGCACGTCAACAGTGCGGTGAGAGTTCATATCAGACCAATAGTTCTCGTTATGCCTGTTGAAAATTCCTGCACTGCTATTGTAAGCTTCATCTGTCCAAACTATATTGGATCTTGTTGACTTTTTTGACGCTACCATATGCAAAATTCCAATCGTCTTTGAAGATCAGTTGCTTGCAGGTGATGTTGTTTCCTTATTGTATAAGGCCTGAATTTGTGTGTCTTCAAAATACCCAAAGCTCGACATCTTGAAATCCCAGAATTAGCTTCAATTTGACGACTTGAAATTGAAGGATTTGCAACCACCATTCCAATTACAGTTATAGAAGTTTCTTCAGCATCTTCATTGTTGTAATTTTTTGGTCTTGGCTTGTTGAAGGTCTCACAATTAATGAGATTTTCTTTTACCCTCTTAAAATAGCTTTATTGGGTTATTTCGGATGCAATATCACAATGAGGGCTACCGTTTTTAGGCTCACCAGTTGGCGCTACTGGCGAGTAAGGTCGCAAGTTTATAGGGTTTTATTATAATTACTTCGTACACCAGTAAATAAAAAACTTGATAATTATGCCTCAGTGTTGTGCAGTTCCATTTTGTTCGGAAACAAAAGGCAGACATATGCTTCCTAGAGACAAAACACACCTAAAACAGTGGTTGGCAGCGATTCACAGGAATGACTTTACTCCTTGAAACATTCGTGTGTTTGTAAGGAACATTTTAATCCTGACGATAATGCGTTACCAAAGGAGTCTACTACAGAAAGTCGTAAGTAATAATCGTGCACATTCGTTGTTTTCATCATGCTCATACTTGATATAACCTAACTTTAATGACATAAGACACCTCTGATAGGTACAATAATTTCCCTACTGAGGAAGTAAATTACTACTTTCCCCTACTGTCATCATTGTGTTAAATGTTTTTCAGCTAATTTTTACACTTCATTGTGTATTTTCGATTGCGCCACTTCAACTCTTGAAGCAGTATTGTGGAATCCACACCTAAAATTTTATATGGCAGGGGGTGTCAAGTAGCACATTTAAAGCTCGTTTAATTCTCTTTACAGCAGTACTTACTTTTTAAATTTGGGCTAATACTTTGCGAGAAATTGCGTTCTACTAAATAATTTAATGAATTACTGGCCGATAAAGTCCCAGACTATGTAGCGATTAGTCTTGCTTTAATATCAACTAAGTATTTTGTCGTTATTTACCTTCAGTGTGAACAAAAGAAAGCAAAGCAAAAATACAAAACTGTTAAGGCTTATTTACTCGGAAAGTAATGCATTAAATTGTCCAGTATTAGAACGCAATTTCTTGCTAATTTAAAAAAGTAAGTCATTACAAAGAGAATTTAACAAGCTTTTAAAACGGTGTGCTATTGACCCCTTGCCATTTAAAATATTAGGGGTAGATTCCACTACCGCTTAAGGATTGAAGTGGCGCGATCAAAAATACTAAATGGAAGTGTCCTTCTTGAAAAAAAGAAATTGGCGGGTCTGAACGATTTTCAGAAAAATTGGCAAAAAAATACGCCTGTTTCGTTTCCAGTAACACACCCTGTATACTTTAATAGAATTAAATTTTATTTAGTATGTGTTGAATTACATTTTTAACTATAAGTGTTGAAGTGGTCTCTCTTGAAGAAGATATATGACCGCCTCTGCGCAAACATTTCTAAATTTTAAATATAATTCGTTCGTTTTTGAAACGTCTTTATTCCTTTTTTAACTTTTTTTTGAATTAACAGGCGTGATAACGCCGATGGTTTAACGGTAATGTAATTATTTGCTGTTAAACGAAACACTACAATTTCCAACTCAACTTTTCTAACACCAGCATATCGAACGTTGACTCAAAAAACGATGAATTTTGAAAAAACTATTTTTTTCATTTTTTTCTTTCATTATTGGAAAGGTGAACTAACTTATTTTGGAAAAATCTTTAAATGAAATATCCATATTATGCCGACTAATTAATTTTTAGAAACTGTTCGAAAATGATGGTAATGCAGTTAATTTCTCTCTTCTTGATATCTAAAAGGTCTGTATTTGCCTTAAAAATAAGAAATTGTTGAACTGACAATAAAATATCTGCATATATCGCCTAGTGAGGTATTTCCAAGTTGATTGCAATACGCTGCCACTAGATGGTTTTACAACCTTTTATTGCACTGACTTATGTTAACGTAAGTTTATTTGAACTAGACTCTTCGTTATGGTAGACGAAATTGTTCTCTACCGATGATGGTCAACAGTCAGAAATCAGTCGCTGGATAGCGCAGTGTTTCTTGCACGGGAGCTATTTGATTTGGATTAATCCCTTGGTGATGGCCATTTACTAGAGATCGGGAGGTTGTTATAAATTCCAGAGGCGACTTTTATAATATTATATTGTAAACTAATGAAACATTCCCAAACATGAAATGATAAAATATTCTTATGTACTATGCAATAAATCTGTTTTCTTTACAAAACCGGGAAGAAAAAATTAAAGGTTTTTATCGGGTAATTGGATGGCTTGCAGCTATAAAAAACAATTACTGGCCGACATCTTGACGGGGACATACTCGTTATGGTCGAGTGTCCAATAGCAATGCGAATGCATAAATAGATAGGTGGATGGCGTTGCTTGGTTATCACGTTTACGCCCGCTACCCCATATTAAAAATAAATATACTTTAAATACATAGTATTTATAAAACTTTTATGTGAATATCACGTAGATATGTAAACAGCGCGAATTTAAAGACAATGAAGGTTAACTGTTAAAATGTCTTCACTTCCTTCAGAGGATAAAGTGAACTTGTAGATTAAGGATTTCTCGGAGATGCCATTTAAGGACACATTAAGAGGCACATTTCTTCAGGCATACAAAAAGTGTGTGTGGTAGTATTGCTGAGAGTGACAAGCAAATAAATTTTAACTTAGATTTAATGGAAATGATGGTTGGGTGTAATATGTATATCGTGGACGAAACTAGACAAGCCACTATTTAAAATTTGTTTGCAAAATATGTTAGTAGGTAGTATAGGAATGTTCAGATCCCATCGGAAACGACACTAGGAAAAAAATATTTATCATAGAGATGTATTAAACAAAAAATTATTCTGAACTGAATGACAAATATGTTTGGATTAGCGTGGATGAAACGACCAATGCTTGAGGCTGGAATGTGGCACATGTTTTAATGAGTGTATTAATATTAGTAATATACTTTTACTCTTATTATAGTTAGTTAAAAATACGTGTGTGTTAGTGTTTTTTTTTTTTTTTTTTGAAAATTGCTTTTGGAATAAATCCATACAGCCAGTCACACTTTTTATACGTAATAATAAATACTCCTAACCTAAGCTAACATAAACTGTATATCTATAGATACATAAAATCCGAGATAAAATCGAAAGGAAATACAGGGGTACAAGTTCTTCACGCCTAGAGGCCCGTCAAGGTATTTTTTATTTTCACAAACAACACTGGACCATGGATTAAGGATTAACATCAACTTAGGATAAAAACAGGTAACGTCATCTAACTAAATATAAAAGAGAATCTATAGTCTGAGATTTGTGATTTTAATAAATTGAAATAGACAGAAATAAATATTTCTTTTATTTAGATGCAATAAGTGCGATAGATTGAAGGGCTGTTCGACATTATTACTCAGTATATTATTGTAGAGCAAATTACATTCATTTCTGTTTTTGTGACAGCAAAAAAATATATGTTCGAGATCTCCCTCAACATTGCAATGATCGCAAAGATTAGACTGTATAATGCCTATTCCGGTGAGAAAAGATGGATTACACGCATGACCGAATTTTATTCTATTAATTATAGTGATGTACCTTCTGGGAATGTTGAAATCTTCGTGCCATGTTTTCGATGGAATTTCTGGTTATATACGTGTTTTCTATTTGGATGGTTATGGCAGTATTCTTGCCACACCCTTGTCCACCGTTGTTTCATACGTTGTTTACATATATGACTGCAGTCCTCAACACAAATTTCATTTACTTCCAACGTTTCATTCTCTATGCTTTCTTTAGCGAGGACATCTACCTGTTCATTATATTGCAGGCCTGTATGAGCTTTTACCCAAACAAAGACAATTCTTTTACCACACAATTTTAATTCACATAAGCGGTTTTTAATTTTTGTGATATACGGGTTGAGCAGTGTATTTGGATTGTAGCTAATTTTGATAGAGGTAAGAACTGATAGGGAATCTGACATGATTATAAAGCTATTTAAATGATCAGGAAGGTTGTCCAAGACAGAGAGTATCGCAAAAGCCTCAGCGGAGTAAATGGACCAACAATCAGGAAGTTTGAATTTACCATATATGTTACTGTGTGGATAAATAGCACATCCCGTACCTACCATGGACTTTGATGCATCAGTATATACTGCAGTAAATCCTTCATAATTGTGTAACGTTGTCCGTAGAATAAATTTGTTGAGAACCGGGTTTGAATGATAATGAGGAATTATGGTAGGAAAGTGATTAGATAAATCGAAATATTTGTAATTTGGTGAGATAGGACACAGACTGATCATGTTATTATAGAATTGCTGCGTTTCTCGGAAACCGCTACATAGTGGAGGCGAATTTTTTTTGTTCCAATGTTTTGTTAATAGGTCCGATGTATTTAAATTGTATATTTTGCTTATAAGTGGAGAGTGTTTGCAGTATAATTTTAGAATAAATTTTTCTACCTGTAGCTGACGCCTTAAACTAGGGGGGGGGGTTCGAGAGCATCTACACTTAGTGCTTCCACAGGTGTTGATCTCATGGCTCCTAAGCATACCCTAAGGGCTTTATTCTGTGTGATATCTAATCGTTTTAGCAAACTGTTACTTGCAGAGCCGTAGAAGAGACTGCCTTAGTCTAAGATTGAACTAATATAAGCACGATAGAATAATAGACTTGTTTTTTGATCTGCACCCCACCGCACTTTCGAGACTGAGCGTAAAAAATGTATACCTTTATTGCACTTTACGACAATATGTTCAATAAACGGTTTCCAAGTTAATTTTCTGTCCAAAATAATTCCAAGATATTTTACTTCCTTTTTAATAGGAAGAGTTAGGCTGTCCAACTTCATAGTGGGCGGGTCTGGAAGTGTTAATGTTACATTCACCAATACTTTCAGACATCTTCGTAATCTTGGATGTTACCGAACTCGCCAAAATAATTACAAGGTAAGAAAAAATCAGCAAAAGAATCAGTAAAAAAAATTAAATTAAAATTAAACACCACAGGTAATACAACCCTCTGTATCCCTGAAACTATCTCAAGGTATCTTGTGTGGTAGAGGGCTACACATTTAGAGACAATGGACACACAGCCAATGTCCGAGTATGCGAGGAATAATTTCTGGTTTAGAAAAAATTCTAGCTCGACGGGGGGCAGTTAAGAAAACATTTCGTATTTATTGCGATTGAAGTAGATGTTTGCAAATAGTTCATAATTGTTGTAGGATCCTGTACCAGAGCAATATTGTAACGGATTAGGAAAAATTATTAGTGTCGAAAATACGGAATTTAAAGAATATTTAGTGTGACAAAAGTGTTTTCGGATACAAGGAGTTAATTTTTGTATTGTGTGATTATATCGTTTTAATCGTAATTTATCTTTTATTTGCTGCCAGATGATATAACATTATTCTTGTTGTTTTTTTTGGTTATTTACTCCCGGAATTGTTCGTAAGACATATATTGTATATTGAAAGTTAATGTCCACTATCCCATCTCTCTTTGAATTTTATAAATACTTCATGATTTATCTGTTTAAAATACCTTTGATTAAATTATGTTCTAAGACACCCTGAATGGACGCACGTCAATGGACAATGAAGCTCATCTGCTCCCCTATACAATAATAGTCAGTGTAGTGTACATCGGGTAGATGATAATCGGGTGGCTGGATATATTAGCCGATCCACCCTTACCGGGTCGCACACGGGCCCAAGTCAAGCGGCGGCGGGCGGTGGCGGCGGCACGATGTAAAGCGACGCTCCGTCTCTTTTGATTCGCGGATTAATTGAAATACCTCGCATTCCATGGCTTCGACGATGGTTCGTTGTATGTAGCGAAAGCATCCTGGAAAAGACTAGGGTTACACGCGAGCAAGATGGAGATAGACCTAAATGGCCTATCGACTCACTGCAACAATGAATATAGCAGATGATATTCCTCTGTATATACTGACTCCTTATTCGATCTTTAGGTACGCCTTTATCATCATTATTATATGTTGGAAATTTATAACTGTTCTAGTTGTTTTATTCACCACTGTAGTGAAAAAATTACAAGTAATGTGATTATGGAATACGACCGATTAGAAAACATAAATATGTATAATAGTAAATTTTGAAAGATATGATAAATATTCCTTGATACAAATACGTTTAATCATAATTAGCTATTCTAAAAATAAAAATAGAAATAATATATTGCGTTAAGCATGGTGCTAATTTTACACTGAACTGGAACTGAAGGTCAAGATGAAAATTTAAAAAATGTATAGCATCTGCTGGTTTATTTCATAGATTTTTGTAATTCTAAAAATTAGCAAAATAAATGTTGAAATCGGATGTTTTCGACTGCACCTACTTATTTCAGCGACTTTTCTTACTACACTTTTTCGTTTCTAGGAATCTTTTTATTCAATTTTGTGCCATTTAAGGTGCCAATAGATTTAGAGATAATTTATTACATGACATTTACAGACATTGTGAACAAAAGTTTTGAAACTTTATAGGCATATCTAAAACTTTAACCAATAATCTCGATATGCAATTCATTCAGGTACGAAAAATTTGTAAACAATTTTTAGGAAAAAAAGCAAGTTTCGATAATGTTAAATTAGGTGCTGTGATAAGAAATTTCAATTTTTTAACAATTCCAAGATGCACAACACTGTCAAATAAAAAATAAATAAACGAACAATGACAGTTTCAATATATTCAGGTATTTCTGTTGATCATAAACCTTAGTACAAATATACTGGTTTTTATTTTGAAACGTTGAGTTTACTTTTCAACATTTTTTAACCTTTTTTTTAGGGAATCTAGTTGAAACAGAATTGTCAAGACATGAGTAATTAAGTTGAAAATCCGTCCTCTTGTGCCCTTCTATATTTTTTTAGAAGTTATTCGCAAAATTAAATAAAAAAGTCAATATCATCCTCAAAATTGGTTACAAATTGAAATTATTTATCAGAATATAAATATTATATGAGTTCAAAAAAATAAATAAATAAAATGGTTTTTCACTGACATTTATCATCGTTTTTTTCCAATTATTATGATAGGGTTGCCAATTGAAATCATTATTAAAAAAAAATCTTGTCACTATGTCTACAACATTTCAAAACTTACAATTGAAAATCCGGATTAACCCGTTATGAAACATTTTAGGGCAGAACGTTATTGGCACAGGGCAACGTTTATATAAAACTGGACAGGATTATAAAAACAGTTTTTAGAAAAATTCATAAAATTTATTTTAGTATTCCATATTTGTGGGATTCCAAAACGCGACTTGGTTAGTGTGATTTGATATATTTGTTTGTGTGTGTTGGGTTTGACCGCTACAGCATCTCTCAATACCACCGTCACCGTAGCCGTGGCCGCGTCGGTGTGTGAAAATCTTTACCCAACGACGGCCGCTATCAGTAGCATCTTATGTACGTTCCCGATAATAACGTATTTAGGTTGCCTCAGATGGTAAACAAATAAAATAACTACATGTTACCTACATATATAAAATTGCTTACATTTTATCTGTCACATCGATGGTGGCTGAGATTGCGTATCAGAGAACAATTTCATGACTAACAGAGTTTCTATGTTTTTTTCCTGAAAAGCGTCTCCTTCGTAAACACTTTTGTGTAAAACGAAAATGATTTTTCAACATCTATCGAAGTAATATTTGCAGACTTGAAACTTTCCTAATCATTTAAAATGTCATTGCACCGATTACTCACTCGCTTACCGCGGTCATTTTTTAAAGTTTATAATTTTTAATAATAATAATAAATACGTATTTGTTTACAAAAACCTTTTCTTTGGTTATAATAACACTTTAAAAAATATACATTTTTTTAAATTTTTTTATCGTCTTATTTGTATTAACATCCTGGTAAAGTTTAGCACACGCTGAAATATGTCTTGGCAGGGCAGGAGCAGCAATGGAGTTTTGTTTTACCTATTATATTGTTCGCGTGTTTGTATCAAGTTTATCTAAGTTTTATACATTGACCTCCACGGTCACCCGACATCGATGAAGTTTAATGGGATACATCTTCCTATGGAGGCAGTTGAAAACATTATTTATCGAACAATACCTGAAACGAAAAAGGAGCTGCGGGACAGAGTCATTGCTGCTGCTGCGCTGCCGCTACTGTGAGTGCTGAAATGCTCCATCGTGTGCACAAAATCATCGGGAGAAGTGCCAACGCATATCTAGGTGCAAATGGGCAGAATGTTGAGCATTTATTATAATAAAGTATGGCGCATTATTGTTAAAGTATGTCAAGTATATATTAAACAGTGTTGCATTTTTCTCTACTTTTAAATTGCTTATAGTTCCTTAAGTGAGGGACAAAGTATTAAAAAAAAATTCCAGCACTATATTATATCTCTAGAAACAGACCTTCAAGGTACTGCGCGGCTTTTGCAACACCCTGTATATTGTGAATGAGATTTAAAGACTCTTCTGATGACAATGAACCTTATATTGGCTAAAAAATAGTAATGAAGGCAGAAATGCCCAAAACGGCCCTCTAATAGCAACCAGTACACACATAAATCTAGTATTGCCCAACCATAAAATAAATATTAACAATTTAAGATTATTTAGGAATGTAAGAAATACTAGACAGCTGGATGCATTTGAAATCTTGAAAATCACAAAGTGTAAAAATAGCATGAATAGTGACAGGCAGAGGGCCAAATCCAAATAGCCCGCTTTATTGTTTAATAGTTCACCGAACCGTGACATTGTTAGCATAAGGTTAGTTTTAATCATCTCCAGATGATGTCAACCTGGCTGGCGAAACGTGCGTCTAATGCAGTATATGGTGTTTTGGTGGAAAACTACGTCAGTGTTAGTAATTTATACATTTATAATGAAAATGTAGTTTTAGGTTACAACCACACATCTTTCGGTAAAGGATAAGTTCTAACTATATATAGTACTGATCTCAGTTCCTCATAATCTAGCCACAAAGGCTAATACTAAAACATATGAAAAAATAATTTTGAAAAACATGTATCTATCAAAATGCTAGTAATTGCTCTCATAAATGCCAACTTAAGTATTTTAATTATCCTAACATATGTTTTTTATGTATTATTTTTAAAGCATGGGTAAATCTCAGTAGACATTTCCCAAGCTTTATATTACATTTACTTACCCAAAACGCCCATCCATAGTGATATTTATCGTAATTATTTCATTTGACGTAAAATTAATTAAACGTTAACAACAAAGTTGTCCCGAACAGATTATTGGATGCTATTAAGTTAAGAAACGAGTAATTAATTTCTTAAGCTGAAATTTCACAGGCAACAGCAGCGTCAAGATATTATTATGAGTAAATTACCAATAAACTTGTCGGATGATGCCGCTAAATTAGCTGTTGGATCAATACGGGCTGTCTGCAAGCCACGAAATTAGCTCTACATCCACCCCAAACTACACAAACTGTTATGGCTAATTGATTTTATGATATCATTATCACCAACCCTTTGTCTCCCAAACCGATTGTCAAATAATTATACTATTATAGTCACCATGGTAAAGTTTGATAATATTGTATTAAAATATTATACTGCAGTTAAGAAAATGTAAAACTCTTGCATACAACAATCAATATTTTCCTTCAAATATACTGATAAAAATAACTGATATCAATATTCTTAGGATCACAAATGAATATGAAGACAAATTGAAATTAGTCTTATAAATATGTAGTCAATGTGAGTTATTCATACTGGTAACGAATGAAAGAAGTACATTTCAAAAAAATCCTTTTTATTTATTTCTCTTTGGGATACAAGCAAAAACAGATAGCCAAAGGATTCATTAATATTATATTTAGAATGAATTAACATAATATTAATACGTATTAGGTACATATAATAATAACATTAGTTATTCGTTTAATTACTTAATCATAAAAGGGACATACAATGAAAAACAACAATTATAATGAAAAACTAAAAATAGTGAAAGGTTGTGAGTTAATTCATATGTGTAACAATATTTGTTTGATTCTAGTTTTAAACAAATCCAACGAAGTTGTAAAAATATCTAGCTTATTATAGGAGCGACTCATTCTGCAAATAAGTGAAGTTTGCTGATGAGTTTATATGTTTGAAGGGAATAAGAATACACAATAAGTTCTAATGGATCGACTCGGTATATTAAAATGCATTTTTTCTAAAAGTTGAGGGGAATCAAATTTACCATTTACGAGTTTGTCTAAGTTAACTACATATATCGTTCATAATTCTTCTTCTCGAGCGATAATGCTGTAAACAGATTTCAGAGAAATTACTATTATCAACTTTAATATGTTTTTGTAACAAAAAATGTATTCGTATATTTTGTATTCGTTTTAGTATTGATCGTTTCATGTTGCCGTAACAAAATTTATTTTATTAAATATAAACTCAATATAGCTTTGAAATTAGAAAGGCACTTTGATTTTCAACAAACCCAACCATTCCTAAAGCATTCTTAAGGTATTCCTACTAATGTATTGATATGCGTATTGAACAAGATTTTGTTATCAAATATTACTCCGAAATCTTTGACTTCATTGGTACGTTTTAGAGTTGTGTCACATAATGTATTGGTTAATGATAGGAATTTTATTACGGGTAAAGTTATTGTTTGGCATTTTTTCAATATTAAGTAAAATACTATTATTTTTGCAGAATTCCTCAAATACAAAGAGGTTTGTCTGGAGCTTCTGTCAGTCTGCAGCTTTCTGAATTTTTAAAATTTAAAAATTTCGAATGTTTAAAACATTGATTTATCACAAATATATGTGATAAACATTAAGGGCCCCAGATGTGATCCCTGAAGTACCCTCGATGCTATAGGTGAAGTATTAGAGGACTTCTACATACTGTTGCCTGCCAGTTAAATAAGATTCTACTCACGTTAACAATGTGCCACCCACACTGACTCCAGCAAACCTACCCAACAAGATGTTATGGTTGATCTTGGCAAATGTCTTGCTGAATTCAGTGGAGTAGTAGTAGTGTATTTGGTCACCCAATGAATCCAGAATGTACTCGTAGTACTAGATAAGGTTTATATCTGTAGACCTGCTTTTAAAAAATACATGTGTATCAACCTAAATTGGGATCTTATCAAAGAAAAAATATATTGGCATATAAAAGTTTTGCGAAAATACAAAGTTTACTTATAGATCCACAATTTTTTACCAAGTTTCTTTGATCTCTTCGATGCTCACCATTGCGATCTCGGAAACCATAAGAGCTACATTGTTGGTTAAATGGGATATGTTTTAGAAAATTTTATGCTGGTTCCAAATCTGTTAAGAAATCACGGCTAACTGAAACCGTTTTTGGGATTTTCCAATAAAACGAAAATTTTATGATTTCTCTTTTTGTCTGTAGCCAAGTAATACTTGGTCAGACAGGTTTTAGACTTTTACGTTATTAGGACACTTTTTGAAGACTAATATTTTGGTGTAAAAACGAATGTTCGATATTGCTTTGTTTTCGAGATATCCGAGGTAACTTTTGTTCTTATGGCAGCCATATTGGATTTCGCATAAAAAGAGCTTTCAAATGATGCATCACATGCCGAGGAAGAATTGTTTTTTTAAAGGAATAATTTAAGAAAAGTTATTCATTGTTTAACAAAACAAAGTAATAGGCTAGGGAAAATCAAAAAGTTATTTTGCTTTCATGGATATACCTAATACCAACCATTATAAAAAATAACAGTAATATTAAAGCTACCAGTTTGACATGTTTAAATAATTTTAATTTTCTGTTAAAGTACCTACTGAACATAATACAGGCACAGGCCAGATTCGATTTCAGCACATCAATATACATAAGGAAACATGGTTATGATTTAAAGTACAGAATTTTTCTTGCGTGCCTGTAATAATCGATATGGAGCAAATTTTTTAATAACAGCAAATTAATATAATAGAAGAAATGATAGTTAAGGAGTAAGAAGATTTAATAAAATTGTCCAACATGACCTCCATTTAGCTGAATATATACGCCTAACTGAGCTGATTACTCTTCTGAGCGTATTAGCATTTATTGTGCCGAAAACGCCCTAACTCTGTCTTCTAAAATATCGATAGTTTCTGGGCTTTCAAAATCATACACTTCATTTTTCATCGTACCCCATAAATAAAAATCAGGAGGGGTTACATCAGGCGAGCGGGGAGGCCATAATATTGGTCCTCTATTTGAAATTATGCGGTTACCGAAATTTTTCTGCAATATCCGTCTAACATTATTAGTATTATGTGCAGGGCAGCCATCTTGTTGGAACCACAATTCGTTTATTTTAAAAGCTGTCTTACCTCGGGTAAAACTTGATTTTCTAGAAGTTCACGATAGGCTTCTCCCTTTCACAAACATTTATGGTTGTGAAAACTGAATGGACCAGTTAAGCGGCGATCTAAAAATGATAATTAAGGAGAGGGTTATAGGCAGATCATAGGAGTAAAATAGGAAGAGAAAAGGTAATATCCTGCACCAAACATTGATCCAAATCTAGTTTGAAATCTTTTTCGCGTAGTTACATGCGGATTTTCTGTGGCCCAGTATTGATAATTCTGCTTATTAAAGACTTCACACTTTGTAAAACGACTTTCATCGGTCAATATCTCTCTCAATTGAAAATCAGGTTGTTCTTCGCATTTCTGATTATACCAACGACAAAATCAAGTCTTTTCACAAAATTATTATTGTTTAAAACTTGGACAATTGTAGGTTTGAACGGATATTTCCTTTGTCTTCATGTCTTGTGTACAGTTGTTTTAGGAATATTTGTTTCGCCTGCAATTTTATTTATTGTTAACACCTTCGAAAATATTATTTGTGCAGTCAATATTATCAATATCATACCGGTCTCTTTTATGATCAAATCTCCCGTAATTTAATAAATTGCTTACAATTCCTCCAAAAACTGTTATGTGGTTGCATTCTCTCCGGAAATGTTTCTAGATAGGAAGCCAATGCGTTTTGCGAATTTCTATATACTTTTAAATAACATTCTAACATATCAAATTTTTCTTCATTTGAGAATATGTGCCCCATTTTGCAATAAACACACTCTTGAACAGTAGTAATAAGTATTCTTGAATAATTTACAATAACGCCACTATTATTTAGTGAACGACTGTCAACTAACAGTAATGCTTATTATTTATTTTAAAACAAATGTTCTAAATTTTACTGAAAGTTATGTATAAATTCGGTCGTTTTTAGAAAAGCATTTACCAAATTTTACTAATTACTTTGCATGCAAAATGCCATTGATGAAGAGTGAAGAGGATTTCTTTGTTAAAATTTTAAACACTTTATTGACAATTTTATCACAAATAAAACCTTAATGATCGTCTAAAAATTTATATTTTTAGAAAATTGTACAAATAAAGCAATTTACAGTGGATTTTAAGTACATAGATAATAATTAGTCGCCGTCTAAATAAGCAACATCCTTGTCTCTGGCTTGACAAAAACTTTTTGATTTTCCATGGCCTACTATTTTGTTTTGTTAAGCAAAGGATAACTTTTCTTAAATTAGCCCCTTGAAAAACAATTTTTCCTCGGCATATGATACATCATCTGAAAGCTCTTTTTAAGCGCAATCTGAAAAAAGAAAAATGCAATATGGTTGCCATAACAGAAACAAAAGTTACCTTGGATATCTCGAATATAAAATACTATAGATCATTCGTTTCTAGACCAAAATATTAGTCTCCAAAAAGTGTCCTAATAACGTAAAAGTCTAAAATCTGTCTATCCAAGGATTACTTGGCTACAGCCAAAAAGAGAAATCACAAAATTTTCGTTTTCTTTGGAGAATCTCAAAAACGGTTTCAGTTAGTCGTGATTTCTTAACGGATTTGGAATCAGCATAAAATTTGCTAAAACTTATTCCATTTAACGGATCTTGTAGCTCTTACCGTTTCCGGGATCCCAATGGCGAGCATCGAATTTAGGACACACAGTATAGGCATTCTCCAATTTAGCAGGAGAATATCTAAGATTAAATGAGATTGTAAAGAACCGTTAAAGGGGGCAAGACCGCTGGTATAGAATCTGAACTAGCGTCCTTTTTAAGGTAAAGATTTTTTAGTTCTTGTTTGATTTCTAACTCCGTCAATTTTATATCACATAAGTTGTGATGTGAATTGGATTCGTAGTTTAATGTTTTTATGATTGTTCTTTTTGGGACATACACTAGAAAAGTATGATGAAAATAAATTACAAATATTTGAGCCTTCATCAGTAGCAGTAGTATCATATAGGATCATTTCAGGACTAGTTCTATTATTCTTAATAGATACAAAACTGTAAAATTTTTTTTGTTAGATTTGCTACCGGCTTCCTTAAAAATGTATTTTATTTCACATCTTGAGGCAACTAGACTATAAATTACGAAATTAGGGGAAATGTGCAGTAGTAATACTATAATAAATTGAGCGAGAACAAAAGTTTAAGTATATATTCACAGTCATGCAGAATAATAATTTATTACTAACAAAATATATAAAAACATCAATCCGTAAATAAAAATAATGATCTGAATTATATTGTAATGGCAGGTGGTTGACTGCTTCAGTTCAGTATTCAGCAGCTATTACGACTACACTTATTTGGTAAACTGTACTGTTAAAAAGTTCTATTTAGGTAAACAACTTTTACGGCCACGTTTCATTGCCTCTTCAAAATCTTAAACTGTGGGGTATGTGTAACCACAAATAAATTTAGAAAGTTTGCTTTAACTATTTTGTAGCTTTGTAAACAAAACTAAGCAAACAAAACACTTTACCATTAACTAAATATGACATACACTTGTAATTGTTAAACTTTCAGTTGCACTTATAAATACTAATTAAAGTTAATGTCTAAAATTTTAGGAGAGAGCATATTGCGCAGAGCATGGGCACAGCAGAAAAATATCTTGTAAGCGCTATCTACAGTCACAATCTGTGTCACGGGCCACTGCAAAATAATCTGGAATTGAGATATCATCTACTGACAGGGTTAGAACTGACGGTTATTCCTTAATATTTTGCTCGTTTGTTATTACAAGGTTATGTCCCAAATTAATAATACAAGTTTTAATAAAACATGCGTTTTTATTATAATACGTATCAAAGAATTACAAAATTTCTGCTATCGATTAATTTACTGTGGTTTAAGCAAATATGATCATAACATAAACACCACCACAGAAATTAGACAACCCCCGATTCCAAAGCCGAAGCAGCACGGGCGGGGGTTATACTTTTATAAAAAAAACGCCATTATCAGTACCAGTGGCGGAATTCGAACCCGCAGGATGATGGAGAGATTATCTAGTCACACTAGCCAACTACTCCACATCGCACACATTTTTACTTTCAACAAATCATACTCGGATATTCACACAAATTTAATTTTCTTGTATATTTTCACCACATACTTTTGTTTTCTACCTTCTCTGTGTTCTGAATTGACTCAAATCCAGAACTGGTAAATCTCAAGAAATGTTAGATCTTCACATTTGCTACATATACTTATGACGACCTTACACGTTCAGTAATAATATCATTCCAGAGGAAGCATTGTTCTAGTGTTCTGGAGTATTTAAAATTAGACAATTGTATTATTACAGTTGTCTGATTTTAAATATCCCAGAATACTGGAACGGATTGTTCCAGTATTGTGTCGGAAACAGTAATAATGATGTGCTGAACTGACATTATTACTGAACTTTAAGGTTGCCATTATGGCGACATACTTCAGTGAAAAAAGAGTTTCTCTTGTTTTGCCGTGACTTTTTAAGTGATGATAAATTGACGTGTCAATTATTTTCGGTTAATTCGTAAAAAAAATCGATAATTTGGCAAGATTGGAAAAAATTCGCTCTGATAATTATTTTGATACCAAAATACCTGAAAATGTACGGACATATATAAGTTCAGAATTATGCCTTAATTTAAGATAATTCATGTTATGTATCATCCAAGACTCATAATCTAATAAAACAATAATAATACAAAACATTTTAATAAAAATAGGGTAATAAAAATTGATATTAGCATTATCTATTTATTAACCTAAAGATCTTTTCCTATAACATGCATTCACAAAAAAAAGTAGAATACAAAAATAAAAATCATGAGATCATCTATCCAAAAATAATGCAGGCAACATTTACAAAACTTATATCAGAATAAAAAACTCTATTCTCATAATTGCAGAACTCTTGGATTTTCATGAATTGGGTTAGACTCCACTGTTGCTTGAAAAATTTCGGGAAAAATTTCGTTACGTGAGCGCGTTCTAACTAGTCCTTATTGTAATTATTCTTCATCACCTCCAGAAAAGAATTGTTCGTGTTCATCCGTTTATCATCATCACTACAGTTATTTACCAAGTCGTCAGTGTCATACTCTGCTATCTCTTCTTCTTCATATTCAGTACTTTCTGGTTCGCTATTCGTTACCTCCATCCGATACGATTTCTTAAAAATTCTCATTTTCATCATAATTGACAGCATCATCATCACTGCTACTTTTCTGCTTATCATCGGATTGTTTTCTAAGTACAACTTAGTTTTTGGAGAAATAATAATAATGTAGAGCTTTTTTGTAAAATGATGTGAACAATGGCTTACATTAATTTTAAAACACAATTTGGTTCTTGCAGCCCTAAGATGTAAGTAAGTAAATAAGTTTTATTTCGTATCATTAGACATACAATGCATATGTATAAAACAGGTTAACTAAGAACTTAAGGTCTAAACTACAACTAAAAACAATCTGTAAAATAATTAACATAAAGTAGATTAGAAGAAGTACAAACATAAGATTTCGTATTGTAAGACAAACAAGACAACAAAGAAGTGCAAAACTAATAAATATAGTTTAAAAAAACTAAAAAACACGCTTTTAAAGCACATCAAACTAAAAAAGTGAAAAATAATTATTAATATAAATTGAAAACAGTAATGAACGAAAAATACTAGTATTATTGTGAAAAAAGCGTGGGTTGCTCGATATACCAAAAATATGGCACAAAGCGCCCCACGCTTTTTTCACAATAATACTAGTATTTTTCGTTTATTATTGTTTTCAGTTTATATTAATAATTATTTTTCACTTTTTAGTTTGATGTGCTTTAAAAGCGTGTTTTTTAGTTTTTTTAAACTATATTTATTTTTCACTTTTTAGTTTGATGTTCTATGAAAGCGTGTTTTGTAGTTTTTTTTAAACTATATTTATATTGCTTATTGATGCTGATATTATAACATATTACGATCCAACAGATATTTCTGAAAAAAAAAAATTTTATTTCAGCCATGGGATTTGAACTCACGCCCGAGGAGTCCGTCGTTTCGCGTCGACTAAGACTTGCCCGCTCGGCCAACGACCGAACTGAGAATCACGGAATATACTTACAATATTAAGCCTCTTGCTCTCACGCAGAGGATACGTGAGGAAAGGACTGGCGATCCTGATCAGGATAATGATATAAACTTATCAAATTATTATATTGTTACCGGTTCTTCGTAAGTGTACAAAGTTTCAATTAAATCTGTCCGTTTAAAGTGGGTCAAAATCGAGTCCAAAGAGTCGGTTACAAACAAACAAACAAACAAACATACAAGAGAAGCTAATAAAAGCGTGTTAAAAAATAACACAAACATGTACAATGTCACAATTTAAAATCTAAAATTAACAAATTCTTGAACAGAGTAGGGCTCAATATCACATGTATACCTGCTAAAACTTGCTTTTTGAAACAGTTTAGATGCAAATTATCTTTCAAATTTGTAGGAAGCTTATTAAAAAAATTTATTGTTGCATAAAAGGGGCAGTAAGAGTTAGACGATGTTTGGGGAATGTATAATTCTCTTTATTTCTGGTGTCATAACAATGGCTAAATTGATATGATTTAAAGTCTATTTTGTTAGCTTTTAAATACATCAAGCAAGAGTAAATATATAAGCCAGGGACTGTAAGCATGTTGTTGTCTTTGAAACATCCTCTGCAGGATTCATTAAACTTTTTATTGAAGATTATTCGCATAGCTCTTTTTTACACTTTGAGAACTCTGAATAAATCACTGGAGCCACCCCAAATTTCGATTCCATATTTGACAGTGGAATAAAAATTGGCATAGTAAACGGTTTTAAGAGTATCCACGTTAAATGACCGTAATAGAATTCTAAGAGCGAAATAATTTTTGTTTAATTTTTTTTACAACATTTTCAATGTGGTCAGACCATTTGTTAAACACGCTAGCTCAAACGTGCTAACATTCTTCGTTTTAAACTTATTGTTATTTTTGTTTATTTGTTTTTATTGAGCTAATAGTGGACTGTATATTTCTTTTCTATAATTTTATTTTCGATAGTGACATCTTCTGTAACTGGAACTATTTTTGTTTTCTTCTTACAGCTAAATTAAGTAAAATCCATATTTTACTTAACATTTAGTTTATTAAAGAAATAGGTCTGAACTGTACAAGGGTTCGTGATATATTATTTGTCTTTTTTATGAGACTTGTTTAACTTACATGCTAAAATTATCCTAACATTCATTTCCAGCCTTATCGTTAATTTATTACCTTCAACATGTGCTGTGTCCTATGATAGACATATAGAGGTTGAAACATACATTTATACTAACAAGGGCCACTAAGTGGACAACTAAAATACATAAATTTAAAGTAGAGCTAAAACAGAACATTGTGGATGACATTTTCTTGTAAACCACTTATATATAATATTCATAAAGTATGTGAATATATTGAAAGCCATTATTTTGACTTATTTTAATTTATTTTACCAGCATCACACGATATGAATATTTAATTTGCGCTAATTCGCTGTCCTCAAATTATCGCGTAATACTGGTTCACATAATTATTATTTTCGTGTTGGAAACGTTGTCTCCAACACCATTTATATTGACTATTCATTACCACGCCTACCAGTCTAGTACTGTTTGATGTTTGAATGGGTATCTCATCGGAGCATCAATCAGGAGTTTGGATTGTTGATGGATGGGTTTTAGAAATGACATACTTCGATTTAGATTCGTTTAAAATGAACTAATTAACAGAAAACCAATCTTTTAAATTTGCCCATGTCTGAATGGCATTTTGTTGGGTTTCTGTGAGAGTTTTACCCTTTATTATTAGATTGATGTCATCAGTATAATTTATAATGCCTATTTTATTTCCATCACTGACAATATTTATTAGGTCGTTGAGAAATATTATAAAAAAGAAGCGGACCCAAAACACTTCCTTGTAGTACACCATGATTAAAGGTTAATATATCTGATTCGGATTTATTCATGTCTATAGATATGCAGGTTTGTTGTTTTCTATTTTCCAAGTAAGAGGTAAGCCAGCTTAAACTATTACCCCTAACTCCAATTCTTTCTAATTTATTTAGAAGGTAAGTAGGATTTAGGGTATCAAATGCCTTGGACAAGTCTAGGATAGTCCGCCAACAATCTCCTGATTCAAGGCATTCAACACTGTATCAGCAAATTTGACAAGAGTTGTCGTTGTCGACTTATTTTTTATAAAACTGTGTTGAAAATTGTGAAAGAAATTAGAACGGTTTAGAAAAGCAAGAAGCCTGGTATACATGAGAGTTTCTAGAATTTTCAAAAAGACACAACAAACTTATCGGTCGATAATTTTCTAGTTGATCTTGATCACCTTTTTTAAACAAGGGCATTACAATCTCCTGATTCAAGGCATTCAACACTGTATCAGCAAATTTGACAAGAGTTGTCGTTGTCGACTTATTTTTTATAAAACTGTGTTGAAAATTGTGAAAGAAATTAGAACGGTTTAGAAAAGCAAGAAGCCTGGTATACATGAGAGTTTCTAGAATTTTCAAAAAGACACAACAAACTTATCGGTCGATAATTTTCTAGTTGATCTTGATCACCTTTTTTTAAACAAGGGCATTACTATAGCTAATTTTAATGAATCAGCAAAAACTGCTTGAGAGAAAGATGCATTGTAAATGCTGCAAGTGGGGCAGCTAGTATATTTATGCATTGTTTAAGTAACTTTATTGATATGCCATCAAGACCGCTGGAGGTTTTGAGTTTTAATTTTTTTACTATATTGCACATCTTCTCAGCAGAGGTAGGGTATCTGAACATGGATTCCTTATTTATGTTGATCAATTCATTAAAATCGCTAGATGTTACACGCTGATTCATATCTTTTATTAGATTAGGAACATTTTCGACAAAGAATGTAATAAACTTATCAGCCTGATCAATATAATCATTGTTTAAAGGTAATTTATTAGACCTGGTATTACCTATAGTTGAATTAACTAGGTTCCAAGTACATTTCGATTTGTTGGTTGCATTATTGATCATTTTGTTATAATATTGATTTTTTGCCTCTTTAATTTTATCACTATACACGTTTTTATATGAGTTAGAACTGGTTTATATTTAGATTTGATATTTGAAATATTTTCCAACAGAGCTACTTGATTTTTTAAGTCATGTAGTTCTGGCGTGAACTAGTCTAACTTGCGTGCCTTACGAATTTTTCTTTTAACTAAAGGGAAGTTTCTATTAAAGCTGCTGCGAATAATTTTCAAGAAATTAGTAGTTTTGCTCTCAACGTATGTTGAGTTATATACAGTACACCAGTCCAAGGAACTTAATGGGATAATGAAATTATTTATGTTTTCTTCTATACAGTCTTGTATGAATGTAAAGTGTTTTTTTGGGTTGTATTGAAAGGGTAAATGCTTGAGCCTTGTGATCAGAAATCAGTGATTGTAAAACTAGCGTATAATAGCCATGAGATACATTTGTTATGATATAATCATAAATTTTTTTGTTAGTTGGTGTTACTCGAGTGTAGTCGCTTACAGTCACATTCAAACCACTTCCAAGTTTAAATTTAACTAAATTTTCAGTGGCATAATCTATAATAAGATCACCAGCTATTACTATTGTTTTGTTTTCATTAAACAAACATTCTAGTATTAAAAACTTAAATAACAATATTTCAGAGGATACCTTGGGAGTACGATAAATACACAGAACAACACAATTAAAGTTGCCAAGATTACACTCGATAGCACTACATTCAAAGTGGAACTTTTGCATATGTCCTCACGTGGTCTCCAATCTACGTCTTTCGTTACATAGATGACTGATCCTCCATGTTCACCATGCGTTCTGCAGAAACAGGATGCAAGGTGTAGATTTTTTAAAGCAAATAATGGTAATTCCTCTTGAGTTTGCCAATGTTTAGAAACACAGGCAACTTGACAACTTCTAATACTATCCAAGAAAATTTCAAAATTTTCAACGCTTGTGCTGTAAATTTTGATGCACTACTTTAAATTTTGTGGTCGAGATGATTTTCACATATCTGTTGTGGATAATAGCTTTTGGTTTACTTATGGTATGTGGGTCTGTAATTTTTTTCAGCGAAGTTGTCAACCTTCTCTGAAAATTTCTTGATTCCTTAAGGGTATAAGGTCTAATAATAGTTTTCGAAGGCCACATCTTGCCATAAAAGATTTTCTCCTGATGGTGGGAACCATCTACCGAAACATTGGTCTGTAAATAAAATTTATTGTTAATATTTTTTTCAAATAAAGGTATAATAAAAATTAATATACCAAGTAATTCTTTTCCAAATTCCTTGTGACTTCTTTCTCCATCATACGATGTGGACGTAAATTGGAACCACAATTTCATTTTCGTCTGCCCATAAGTCCAAATTAAGTATGACATACACTAGCTTAGTCAGTATATTTATCGACGGTCTGTTTATTTTCTTGGTTTTAATAAGAGAAAAGATTTTCCAGTTTTTTTCTGAGGAACACGAAATTGGAGGAAAAGTTAAAATTCGACTAGCTAGAACAGAGAGCAGTTTTGTTTTTAATAACCCTTTAAACCACATAGCTGCATCATCAATTGAGTTAGCAGCTAACCGCCAACCATATATTCAGCCAAATTTGTATTGATATTAACCGAATCTAAGCCCATTGATCGTCCGAAAGTTTATTATGAAATTTGTTTCCACTACAAAATCACTTTCACTGAATAGAAATTACATTTAGCAAAACGTTTTCTATTAGAGTAAGTACTTGACAAATACTTCCATACAGCAGTCTCTGTTTGGCATTTTTTTTAATTTAAAATCTTAATATGACCCCACCCTCACATCACAGTTAATAAATACAGTTTTTATCAAATAACACAAGCGCTATTGTCGTTGTTTTGACAAAAAGTTGCGAAAAGTTTGTTATTAACCGATAAATTTAATCCAATTGCAAAATTGATTTGACTGATAATTGTCCAAATTAACTGGTTATTGCCTGCGATAAATTTACCAGTACGCATCACTAATATCTTTACAATAAGTTGTCGGCTGAAATTTACATACAGTCTCAGTATAAAGTTGAGAAGAAATTCATTAAAATCGTTGCAATTTGCGTTTTTTTCGCGAATTGCCTGCATAGGTCAATTAATGTACTTAATTTTATTTCCTTTTTTTTTCAATTTTTGTTTTTGTTGTGGTGAGAAAATTTTTTTATACCATCCCCAATTTTTTTCTATAATTTCATAGTTTTTTGAATTTCCTATTCAGTTGTAAATAATTTTAAAATGTTACAACAAAATCTCCAAAAAAAAAAGACTAAGCGATGCAATGGATTTCGTTAATAGTTAAATAACACGGTGACAACAACAAATTTTTGTGACTGATCATTAAGCTTGTACGACTCAGAGATCACTACAGTTCAATTATTTTATTCAGTGTTATTAATTATTATTACTGTGTGTGATTTTCGATTTTGTACACCACTTTTAAGCAAAAAAGTGAGTTGATATTTTAATTATGATTTGTTGTGATTACACGTGCCGAACCAAAAATAAATGCTATGCAATGAAAACATTATATTTGTAAAATATTTAATTTAGGTTAGCAAGAGAGAGAAAAGATACTGGTAGTGTGAGACATCGTCCCAAGTGTGGCCGATCTAAGAGTGCATGGATGATACTAGATTAAACATATTAATAGCATTTCAGAATAATCTGGACTGAAATACTCAGGAATTAGCCTCAAAACAATGAACTAAATCAGTGGTCAGATACTTAAAAATCTAGAAAGAGCATCCCTATGAAGTAACTTTAGTACATGAGCTGAATGCGGATGATCCTGATCAGAGAATTACAATTACTACGACGTATGGTTTTTTCAGATAATGTCAGTTTCTGTGTTAACGGTAAAGTCAATAAACTCTTGTTATTTGGGAACAGAGTTTTCTCAAAACGGAAAGATAGGAAGATTTACAATAGAGTGACCCACTTGATTTTTTTTTTTTAATTCCTAAGGTGTATGTCAATAATCCTAACAGTATCTATGATCAAAAGGTCGGGCTTTTTGCGAATAAGTTAATGGACATAGTTTGAATATTTAAAACGATTTTGTAAGAATTTTACTCGAATTAGATTTGCGTTGTTTAAAGTTACTTTTCTCAAAATTTTTGTTACATGCCACTGAATAAGTTATTTAAGGAACTACCAAATGAACCATATTAGTGTGACGTCACATAATTATGCAACCTACCTAAAAGAGTCATGACACACTAGTTGTCTATAAGTAATACTGGAACTTGACCCTTATGTTCATGAATATGAAGGCGGCATTTTTGACAGAACACAGCACAGAATTTTATTTATTTTTTTCTCCCTTGAAACAAGTATTTATGAACTTTTACTTACCATCCACCATGCACAAAATCTGTTGGAATATATACAATATGGTGCACTATAGACATTTTGTTAAGAATAATAAAAACAGATGCTACACTAAAATTCCAGCACCAATCCAGAAATCTCAGGATTGTATTCCCTGATCTAGAGATTATACTGCTTTTTAACAATTATATTGCTAACTCTTTAAAATTATGTGTAGAAATCATCTTGTCATCTAATTTTTTTAATTTTTTTGGCCTCTGTTCCTCTTTGTTATTGTTGTTATGCTAATGTGTTGTTTTAACTTTTTGTTAAAGAAATTCATAGGTAAAGTTTTATGATCTTGTAATGAATAAACAGCAGTTTATATTTCTATTGTATTACTGTAGTAATGTGGTTAAAATTGCTGACATTCAACAACGAAAGTCAACCTTTCACAGCTATCAAAATAATTAAAAATTTTTCTTGCGTAATAATAAATAAAAAAGTAATCTGAAAGGCGCTTCAGATAGATTAATGGCTTAATTATAAACGTTTTTGTTAAAAACAGCCCGTGGTTACACGTATACGTAACTTAATGAGAAAAATCCGCTGGACAAATCCGGAAACTAATGAGCAAAGGAAAGTCAAATTAGCATCAACTTGGGTTAAGGGCAGGAGGAGGATGAAGCGAAAACGGATTAAGAGGGGTGAACAAAATAGGGTGTAGATTTAAACCGTACGAAGTAAAGTCAATAGAGAATGGGTTTAATAAATGTCAAACAAGTTAAATCCGTTGATAATGTGGTTAGTATTATCAATATCACGTTTAAAATTGACTTGTATGTTTCAACTATGCCAGAAAAAAATTGATTGTAATCGCCTTTCAATGTTTTTTGCAAAGATATAAAATTAATTTAGTTTTCCACGATGTTAAACTTCCAGGTATTTTTCATTTCGTGCTTGTGTTTTAATTTATGATGATTGGAAACGTGAAATAAAAATAATCAATATGTATATTGTACTACATATTTATCACATTTATGAGTTTCTATGCCAAGTAGTAGGAGAAAATGAAAGAGATAGAGGTTTATGTGCACTGCCCCATTGTATTGTATTTATATTATTATTAAAGATTAACTGCGCTCCCTTAGTTCTTTGATGGACTTCTTTTTTTAGACCAAAGTCCAGTGAACGTGTTAAAAATTATTTCAAAAAATAAACTGCCCCCATTACCAATAAGTGGAGTTGCTTAACTTCATTTCTTGTAGAATCACTTTGTGATGCCAATTTGAAATTTGGTACACTTATACAACAAGTTTACAAATAGTAATAAATACTAAAAATAATACTCAAATACAAGATGCCAAAGTCGTAATATTCTCTAAAGTTGCCACACACAATTATTCTTGAAGGTTTATAAAAGTTGTATCATAAAAAGAGAAGAGAGCGCCAGGTATCAAGCTTGTTAGTGCACTTGCAAACCACAGAGCAGGCGCAAACACCAACCTGAAAATGTTTTCAAACCCTCTCCACGCCATCGTGAGGCAGAGACATTTTACGTGCTCACATCGCAGATACACGGATCCACAGTTTCACATTTCTTTCGAGCCACAAGCAGGCACGCTCATCCACCACACCTCATGACTCCGGTCTGGCCCGGATTCTAACTCGGCTACCTGGTGGAAACACGTGTCATTCTTCCTTACACAACCCAGCAAATTAACTCAAATTACAATAATACAAAACTAGCAACGAAATCTTTTTTTCTGTCACCTGAGCAATTTTTTTAAAAGCTTTACTTTTGCTAGATCTTTGATGATAATTGACGTTTTCTCCAATAACAGATATTTAATATCTAATACCTCGTATAATATGATTCATTTCATAAAGACATTTTGCGTTTATTGATTAGAGCTGATTTCTTATATGCACTTTTAGATAAGTATTTAAATCAAAGTTCCTGAATAAGTTACAATTTAGCTAAATGTGCAATAATCATGTAATTATGTAAATCATGCTTTCGTACACAGTTCAAGCTACAAAATATAATGGAAAATTTCACACATGTTTACATCTCCCGGGGCACACAAAGTGTATACCAGACATCAATGAAAATAAGAATAAAATAAATATTTAATAAAATCTTACCATTATTTATGTGCAAGATGTTTACACCTTTGAATTGTAAAATTATGTGAGGTGGAAAACATTAATTTTAAATAAATTTCTACAAAATGTGAAAATAGCATGTCTTTCGTTAAAGGTAAATATCGTATTTCGGATAACTCAATTGTACACTATATAGAGTGCAAGATCCGTTGTGCCATTTGAACTGTAGAAAAACTGTAGAATAACATGATTAAAGTTATATTTCAGACATTCGCCCTTTTTTTTTCTTTGCACAGATAACCTAATTTATACCTTTAAATTTATTCCAAATCCTTAACAAACAAATTTCAGAACCATTCTAATCTGGAAAATCCAAGGTCAGTAGGTACTTAGATTTATTCACCGAAAATTATTATTTTACTTAATAACCACTAAAATTCATTAGGTTCAAATTAGAACGTCAATTATATGAATTCACCTGCTTACCATCTGACCTGCATATATTTTTTTTTCTAAAATTTGTTTTTTTAACCTGTACAGAGAATTCTAATAGAATGTCATGTAATAGTATTTACTGATTGATAATTTGTTTCAACTCATATTCATGTAAGTATTAAAATTCATTTTTGTTACACAAAGACAATTTCCTTTAATGTCTATAATACACTATGTTATCAATGGTTAAGTTCGTAATAAATATTTCCACTTCTAGTAAACTATTCAGCAACTAAATAAACAATTCTAAGCATATACTCATACACAGAGATCAACCAATCTTCAACAATTTAATGTAATATATTAAACCTGCTTTATTTATTATTGACATCCCTAAAATTCGTGACGTATAAATACTCGTATAAATATTATACTTTTACAGTTCTAAAATTTTTATCAATTCCTTCCAAAGACATTTGAGTAATAATCACAGAGCAACTTACTGAATATTCTGAATATTAGAGACAGACTCACCACTTACATACATAGCTATATCCGGGATTAATATGGCAAGTGTGGTTGTGTATTTTTATTTTCTAAAGCCCTAAAATGAAATATTAGATTCATCTATCGTCTCTATTATCTATCCATAATCTTAATAGAGACTCTTGGTGACGTTTACAATTTCTATGACTAATGACATCTTCCCACAACTCGTGCTTTAAATATTACTGTCTTAATAAGATCATAGCCTCAGCACAAATACACTTTTTATCCCGTCTTCTGACTTGTTATGGTAGGTACTCAAAATAATAATCCAGGATACATTGGATTTTATATTAAACCCTACAAAATAACAAGAGCACTTAAAAACACGTCTGTATACAAATACATATCAACCAAGACCCCCCTGTCATGCTAATTTCACATGTCTCCTTGACTTCCGCTAGCAAACGTCCACATCCAGCATGCGGCGCGGCGGCCAACTCGATGGCTAAACACTCTTACATTATATTAGAAATTTATATGTAGCTTCCTGTTTAAGGGCATTGTGGTTTTCCATTGTTAAGAAATTTTCTCGATCACAATTACCCTACCAGAGCCAATCTTGACAGACAATTGAAAACTCCAAAAAGTTACTAATGATGCCTCTCAAAAATTCGTCACGTTCTTTGGACCTGAATTATACAATTATATTCCACAAGTTTTAAAAAAGCTTAATAAAAAACAATTTTGTAAAGAAGTAAAAATATATTTAGTAGAACATCACAACATGTTTTCCAATCTATAATTTTTCATTACGTTGGTTTTGTCCTCCACTTGCAATTTCCGTTTTCTTTCCATTTTGCTTTAAACTTAATATTATCTTTAAATTTGTCTCTGCTTTATTATTTATTATTGTTTTTATTGTTATTATTATTAGTATTATTATTATTGTTTTCTTTTTCTTTTTTGTTTTGTTTGCTTAATATTCGTTTTCTCAATTTTTTTCTATTGGTATTGTTCTCTAATTTTCTAATTTTTTTATATGCATTAATTCCGTTGTACATTAATTACATAGATTTATTTATATTTCAAAGACCGCTGGTAAACACAAGTTGTTTCTCAACTCAGCTGCCAGCTTTTGTTGTAATATATATGTATATGTATAATGAATTTACAATAAATCATATATATGTATATTTTTATTTATATGATTGGACATAATTTTATTGGGCCATTTTAATATCTGTAATTTACATGGACTTATTACAAAATCATATGGTCTCTGGTTGATAATGATTTACCAGCAGCCGGTACTATATAGTTCTAGCTAGATGGTACTCCTCTACACTGTCTAAGAAATCACAAAGTATTAAAGATAGTTTCATTCATACGAAAAAACTGTGAACAAACTAAATCAGGATTTTAAAATTGCCGTTTCCATTGCCCAGGCGTGAGTCCAAGATAACCTCCATCACTTTCCTGATTCTACACTCCACAAGGAACAAAATACCACTATTTCCAATATTCTATCAGAAAATTGCACACGGGATAATATATTTATTGAATCCACTAAGAGGATTATTTCACTATTCTCTTGTGGCAAATGATACTATTAAAATAACTCATTATGTCCCACTCCAATATCTCAGCGCATATTCTTTATCCAGAAGAAGATATTCGGGGTGGAAGGGAAGTATAGTTTAATCGGTTGCTGGTACAAATTGAGCGGTTTCAAATATGTTAAAGAATTTAGAATTATTCTATTTAGAGTTTCATTTTACTTAATGATACCTTCTCTCTACGTGCTTCTATCCGTACATGTAATAATTATAAAGTTTTATAGTCCATCTAATTTCCGGAATTGTGAAATTTCTGTAAATTTTAATGTTTGTTTTTTTGCTACATCCTAAATAGCATAGTATATGGTAAGGACACTTGCCTTTCACACTGGAGTTCCGGGTTCGATCCCTGGTCGAAGAGCTAGGATTTTTTCTAAACCAGAATTTAATCCTAGCGTACTAGGACATTAGGTGTGTCCATTGTCTCTAAATGTGTAGCCATATCTTGAGGCACCTTCAGGAATACAGGGGGGTTATATTACCTGTAGTGTTTAATTTAATTTAATAGTATTTTTCATGTTGGTTGTATTCATAGTTGGCTATGAACATACCATCAAACAATTAAATGTCAAATATTGTTGAATTTGAACAACCAGATATCTGCGTGATTATGTGGAAAGTAGAAAAAGAAAGTTGGTGAAATATTTGTTTTGAAAAGAAATTCGAAAGGCAAGAAAAAAACTGGTGTAATAATCTGAATATGGAAAAAGTGCAGTCTTTTAAGTCCTAAACAGAATAAAGAATGATACCGGAATGGAACACAGACCAATTTCAGGAAGAATGCCCTGGTTGCTTTAGGTAGGGTTACTAGACATCCGTTTTTTTACCTAACATGTCCTATTTTCGAGGGTATGTTTTAATTTTTTTAACGAAATGCCCTCGTTTTACCAACCACAAGTATAAACTTGTCCCAAAACTGTCGGTAGTCGCTACAAAACAATGGAAACTTTTGGAAATATTGTCGCTATAGTTTGTTGTTTGGATCTTTGCGCGTCTCAATTAATAGCAGTATGAATTAAATAATCAAAAATGAATAGAAAGGTCAACTCTACTCTTGAGCAATGGTGAGTACAACATATTATCATTGTATTTGTTGATACTATAAATGTATTGCTGCAATATAACTCACACGAGCAGGTGGTATCTAATTTGAATTACGCGCAGAGATCCCGATAACAAACTATAGTAATCTAATAAGTATATTAGTGTATTAATCGATAATCAAATTCGTTCGATTATTAATGGTGTCCAGATGTGATATTTTGATTTAAATTTGACATCATTTGTAGTTGTGTTAGAATGTTATACTAGAATGAAAAATGTCAAGTAAAACATTGCGGTTTTTCGTTGTGGAACGATGTTTGGTGTGGTTTTTAGATGGTGGCGCGATTAGACTTAATTTTTTTTTTTTTTTTTTGAGAATGAAGCTGGTGATGCGGTAACTGTGAATGGAGCTCGATACAGGACGGTAATTACAAGTTTTTTATGAAAGATATGGATGTTGTGACTTCAACAGGATAGTGCTACTTGCCATACAGCGAATTAAACAATCAATCTTTTGAGGGAGAGATTTGGTGACCGAATAATTTCTCGAAAAGGTAACGTTAATTGGCCGATTAGATCGTGCGACTTAACACCATTAGATTTTCTCCAGTGAGGAAAAGATTACGCTAATAATCCTCAAACGACTGAACAGCTTAGAGATAATTTTATCAATGGTATTGGTGAAATTGAACAGAATTTATGTGAAAATAGCATTGAATATTTTGGTAAAAGATTTGTGGTATGCAAAAGAAGTAGAGGTCATTTGCAGGATATAATTTTCCGTTATGAACTGCAACATTTGTGCTTTAAAATAATATAATAAAATCAGATCATTTAAAAATTTTTGTGTTTTATTAAAAAATTAAATTGGAATGTGAAATTTGGACACCCTTTATATAAGAAATCACACGAGCACTTTAGGGCGAGTGTGGTTTCTTAAAATGAACGCATTTTGTTTCAGAAATGACAACAAATTTGCGATAGGTTATCCTTAATTGAACGTACTATATTGGTTAAGATTGTATCTTGAGAAACAAATATAAATTATGTTCAAACCATTTAAATAATTAAATAGTGCTTTTCAATATTGAATAAAACTGTCATAAAGCTTATATCCAATCATCAGCCAGAATACAAAAACGAAAACGCAGTTTTCGTTCATTAATAGATACACATCTTAGAACTGCTCAAAAACGTTTATTTTATGTTGTATGAAATAATTCATTTTGAACCGATCCTGATCTGAATTATACGGATTTTTTTTTGTTTCTTGAGTTGTCCTCTTTTGTCATGAAGGAAATATGGTAACCCTACTTAGGACGACAAAATGCCCGTCTAGAGTAGGTAAACCAAAAGGTCTACAAATCAACGAGGAATACAGGCGTGGCCAGAAACCGCCCATTTATCACTAAAAATACAGGGCTATCTATAAGAAAAATAAAAAAAATCCTCGATGACATCTACACACATACAATAAAAAAAAGAATTTTCAATAAAATAGTTTAGATGACATCTTTATATCAGATGAAAGCTGCTTTTAACTCGGTGGTAATCGCTAACAGATTCTATCGAGAGAGCAGTGTATCGTACAAATTTCAAAATTTCCCACTAAAGTGATGGTTAGGAAACAATATCACTGCGTGGTGTAATACCTTTCTGTATTATCGATAGTACCGTTGACAGTGCTAAGTATTGTAACATTTTAAATTACTTATTTCTTCAAAGAGCCCACATTTTATATTCTGATGGATGGCAATATCAGCAGGACAACGTATGATGCCATATCGTGTATACAAGAACAGCAAATTGAAAGAAAATCATGGTCAGCAGCTTCACCAAACCTTAGTCCAATAAAAAACATATGGGGATTAATGAAGACTGAAGTAGAATGAATGGTGTCTCGAAATAAAAATAAGTTAATAGCGTCAGTTTTACAGACGTGGGACACCATTATAGTTCATTATGTAGTTGACAGAGGGCCCCGGACGTCTAATAAAATGTTTTCAATTAAACGAACGTTACATAAGCAAATAATATGAATAGTTTTTCTTTAGTTTATTGTTTAATTAATTAAAAATAGATTGGAAATGAAACAACTGTAGCAAGATACATAGATCTTTATTAACCATTCAGTGATACACTGGATGTACATTATTATACGTCAAAACAGAATAATATAATAAAAATAGACAAATATAAATATTTTTTGGTCACACACAAGATATACAAAACACAAATAGTATTCTCTTTTGAGAAACAAAAACCCTCTCTATATCAGTGGAAAGTCCCCAGCATATTATGTTATTGTTAATATGCCAATGAATAGTATACACTTAATAGACCGTCATGATCTAAACATGATTTTGGTTGCAAAATAGCAAAAAAGGCACTATTTCATTTTGCACAAACATAATCAAGATGTTTAGTCCAATTCAGTTTTGCATTAAGCCAAAGGCCTAAAAACTTAAATGTTTGAGGGAACTGAATGATAGTTTCGAAATATACAATAGTTTTTCGTTTGTGAAAATTTAAGCAAACTGTTTTTGTATCATTCAAGATTAAACGATTTCGCTGATACCAAATATCAAATTCTTGACAAACAATTCTGATATATTCTGATAATAGGCCAGGATTTGCCTCAGAAACTGTAATGGTGGTATCATCAGCAAACATCGTAATACTACCCCTACTGATGAAATCTGGCATGTCATTGACATATAGCATAAATAAATAAAAATGGGCCCAACACTGACCCTTGAGGACACCAAGTGTGACATCTTTTGACTGAGATATGTGGTTTTCCAGTTTCACCCTGATCTTTCTGTTAGTCATGTATGATTCAATCCAGTTTAGTAGGTTACCATATATACCTATGGTATATAACTTTTGTACCAGCAATTTTACATCTACAGTGTCGAATGCTCGGGACAGACCGAACATTAGCGATACTTCATATTTCACCTGATCAAGTTCGGAGTACACAGAATTTAGTAAACGATAAGAGGACCATTCTATCGATTTATTTATCCTAAATCAATGTTGAGCAGGTGATAAAATTCCATTTGTATCTAAAAAAGATGAGATTGAGTTGTGAACAATTCTCTCCATGAATTTTAAGTGTGCTTTCTATGCCTGTGCTTTCTATTTTCCGGACAGACTATATACTTATGAACATATTTTGATTAAACTTGAAATCTTAAAACAAGATACTTTAATAACCGCAGTGCTGGAAAAAGTTAGTTATCAAGTGGAAATAGTCGTCTGCTTCGCTGGAGTGAAATATTAATTTCCTGTTTGTATACTGCTAAAAACAAAATAAATATATCCTTAATTAAAGTCTGTTTTTAGAAAATTACAACCTAGTAATTATGCCGTCCGAGCAAGCAACGTGCTAAGGGGTTAGTAAAGGAATATAACTGAATTTAGTAATTACAGCAATTAAGCTCTTAAAAGCGAGCGGGATCATCACGGCACGACTGTTGGGCGAAGTATTTTAAGTGAACAAAAGACGAGCTGCTGCAGCCAGGCCAATAAATACCGGGCCATACAATTTCAGATAGAGCGACATAAATTGGTTAAATAAGAAGAGCGTATAAAGAGATGTCCGTAATGCAGAGTTCGGGGGTGGGTGGGACAACTTTCTGGAATTCAGGGGGTGAAGCCAATATGCGCACGCTTGACTTTTAATAAAAGCGAAGCGAATGACTATTTTATTTTCTAAAGGCATCATACTACCCTTCCTTCTGCAAAAGGATAACGGATGCTACTCTCTTTTTATTGTCTTTTTGTTCATCTGATACAGCACACAGTGATTATCTTTGTGATAACATCGCTCCCTATTGCTTAATGACATATATTAAACACTTGAAGATAACGGTATTTTTTTACAAATCTGATGTGCTATTTAACTGATATCTATTTATTATTTCAGTGTATTTGGAGGTGGTATAAAAATATAGTAATGCTAAAGATTTATAAAAGCTTTGTATTAATTTTAGCTATATATTGCACAGAACTAATTTCTGGTAGGTCGTGGATTAGTTACATTTCGTTATCTTGTTTTGTGTTTTTAAATTAGAATAAGAAACGACATTTTAAATCACAACCAAATGATTTTGAGTGAAATGTAAGTATTCAATAAATGTTCAAATTTAACCATTATTTTTTCTATATTTTAGCGCTATTTTTACAGGCATGAATTTTATATCATTTATATTTATTTATTTATTTACTTATTTACGACAACTTTACAGACAGAGCCCAATTACAACGTTGCAATCTGACTAGTACAAAGGGCTAGCCAAGTAAGTTCTGAACGGCCGCAGAACAGAACAGACCAGAACAGAATAAGTCATAATTTCTACTTATTCGGTTAGGTATATTAATTGGTAATTTAAATAAAAACAAGGAGTTGTCTGAAAGATAATTCAAGAGTTTATATACATAAATCACAGAAGTATGAACACGCTTAAGCTCAAGTGCTCATACTCATACTTAAGTAGCAATACATTATTAGTGATAACTGATCATTGAATAAGAGGTATTTGAGGAATTTTTTTTGCGTATTTTCTATGAGGTTGATAAGGTTGCGATAGAGAGATGACCAAATGATTTGACAATAATCAAGGTTAGACCTAACAATGCTATTATATAATATTCTTAGATACTTTATATTAGTGAAATCTTTCGTATTCCTAATGAGAAAACCCAATTTTTTTAAACTGGCATTACTAATTTGTTTTATATAATTATTAAAAGATAACATTTGGTCAAAAAGAACACCATGATCTTTGTATTGTTTAACACGGCAAAGTACAGTGTTATTAACAGTATAAGGAAAATTCATTGTTTGATTTTTATTTGAAAATGTCATAGCTACACACTTTTTAATATTCAGCTTGAAGTTATTGCACCACACAGAAACATTATAAATGTCTTTCTGCAACAGAATACAATCATTTGCATTTTCTATTCTGCAATATAGCTTGCAGTCATCTGCGAAGAGAAGGCAAGTAAAGTCATTGAGTACCTCAGGTATATCATTAATAAATATCAGAAAAAGCAGTGGACCCAAATTACTTCCCTGCGGCACGCCAGAACTAGCTTCAAAGCACGATGACTGAAAACCATTTAATTTGATATAAACTTGTCTCCTAAAAAGATAGGTGCATAATAAATTAATACTGTCAGAGTTTATTTCATATTTATTTAATTTAGTAATCAAAATCTGATGGTCCAATCTGTAGATAGCTTTAGCTATATCCGGGTAAATCGTATCCAACTGTATATTATTTTCTATGGTGTTTTTACCATCTTGAACAATATTCAATAGATTAGCATTAGTAGATTTCACAGGTAAGAAATTATGTTGAGAAATGGAGAGTACAAGTTTAACTGAACTGTAGATATTTTCATAAAGAACACACTCACGTAGTTTTGAAAAGGCACATAGAACAACAATGGGTCGGTAATTTGTTATTATTTTTTTATCACCCGATTTGTGAACAGGTAATAGACGCCCCAGTTTCCACTTTGACGGTTAAAAGCCATTTTTTAAAGCCAAATTAAACAGAATACTCAACGGTTCCAAGAGAAGTTCAACACATGCCTTTACTAGGTATATAGGGATACCATCGGGTCCTGCAGCAATTTTGGTTTTTAATTTTTTTCGCAGCCATACTTATATCTTCGCTCGTTATAACTATGCTGCAAAGTGTATTTGAATTTCCTACAGGACAATCCAGTGACTCAGATAAGTATACTGATCCAAGAAAACCCTCTGCTATGACTTGACCACCCGTCAAGGTACAATCATTGTAAATCATTTCGTTGGGAATGTTGGAATTGCTGTTTTTTGTTTTAATAAATGGCCAAAATTGTCTTGGATCTTCGGTAAGTTAAACTGAATTTGAGTGACAATGTTAATAACAATCTAATTTGTTTTTTTTAATTCATTTTTAACTTCTACGATATGAGGAATTAACAAGTTATTGCATTTATTAATGTTTCCTGTAACATTCTTTCTCTTTTTATTAACTTTATAATAGTACCATTGTATCAAGCCAGATATTTAGAAGGTTTTACGATTGCTTAGGAACACAAGAGTCCAAGACAATATAAATTTTATCATAAATGTTCTTCATAAGCTCATCCACTGAGGTATATGTATTAAGAAATCACCAGTCAATATCCAAGAATAGGTATATGCTTAAAAATTTCACCCTTTTTTTTACTCTCCATCTTACCCTCACATTTTACGACAATACTAGGATAATGAATATCTTCTTGAAACAAAAGATCAGTACATTTTTTCACTTGTAAAACTAGATTGCTTAATACTATGTCAAGAACTACCAAATTATGATTTAAAACTACATTATATTGAATTAGGCTGCCAAGCAACAATAACTACATTAACAACTGTTTTTTAGGGTTCAAGATGTCAACATTAAATTCAGGAAGGTGATATCTCCTACTACTATAACATCGTCCACTAATACAATTTTTTCTAGAGATTGACATGCAGATTCATAGACTGAATATAGACTACCAGGGGGAATAAAGCATGTGTAACATACCTTATATTTTACTTTAAATTTTACACCTTCGATATTCTTTGGGGAAAGATCAATTTTTTTTGGCTACATAATCCGGGTTAGTGACAATCAAGACTCTCCCTCTCCTCGATTTATTGAATGCCAGTTGACTACAATCACACCTAAAGGCAATAAATTTTTCGTGAAAACATTATAGGCTATTGATAGAACTGTCTAAGCAGTTTCTGTAAGTGCAATGATATCAAAGTCACAAGCAATAGTATTCAGAAAAGCTTCGTTTACTTTCCCCCTCATACTGTTAATGTTCTGATAATACAGACAACTAACCAAAACTCATTTACAGAGGTCTTATTTAATTTACCAATACTGAAGTAAGGCTCAGGTATATGATTGCTATAACGATTCATAAAGTTCTGAAACTTTAATTTCTGTTTTCTGAGTTGCATAAACAAAATCGTTTATGGTATGCCAAACAGTAGTAATACATAAGGCCTTAGATAATATTTTGAGCCACTTTGTCTATTACGTGGTGCTAGAATATCAGACATCAGACCGTTTCTTAAATTGAATCGTATCACATCAAAATATGCGGTAAATGTATTATTTAAGAATTTTATTTAAATTTCCCAATTTAAATTTCTCTCATAAAAATGACAAATGATTTGCATATCAATTAAATCACACCACATATCTGCGTCAAAAATGGTTAATGTAGGGGTTTAGTAGAGTTAGTGAGAAGTTGGCATTTATTTTTGGTTTATTACAAATATTTGAAAACCAAAGATAGCAAAATATTTCAAGTGTTTTAGGAAAAGTGCCACATACCCAAATATTTTTGCAAATGAGGTATGGTCTGTGTTTTAAATCCGCATGGGCGTGAAAGGAGATTTAATAAATTAAGATGGAGACGTGCAGTACCTATAGGGCTTTGAGTTGAGAGTTCATCGAGACAAAAAAATTGACCCATTGGACACGAAAACGCGAAAAGAGAGTACTGTGTACTATACTTCTACTTTATCGTTTAGTTTTTCTTGATATACTCCATTCCATATCCCACTCCTTAAGCTTCAATGCGATGATGAGGAACAATATTCCAAAATTGCCTCGCTGCGTCGTGTATATTTTTGAGGCATATGACACGATTCCCTTTTGTGTGGTTATTTTACTCCATGATCTCTTAAGTAAATATAATATGTAATATTGCTCGATAAATAAGATTCATGACAAATTTCATTATGTGATATTTCTGGCTTAAAATGACCTTGTCTGGTCACTGGGGTTAACTTTTAAAACACCCTGTACCTATACCATAGTAAAAATGATGAAACATTTGGTCTGATAATAAGCAGGGTCATGTATTTACGAAATTACTTGTAAGGATCGTAATCAAAAGACTGTTAACGAAATGTGATCATTTCAATAAATTCAAAGAATTTGGGGCATGGTAGACGAATGGGTAAAACGCTTACAGCTGTTTACCTAGTACCAAATATCGATGATTCGAATCCATCCCGGAGCAAGTTAGAAATTTTGTTTGTAATTTGTTTCGGATTAAAATGGAAGAGAACTGTCGATGCCCTACATGTGGTTCGGACTCCATAATAAACTGTAGGGCCTCTACTCAATCCTAGGATTTTCTGGGAGTTCCTTCGGTGACTTGAGAGGCGGTTAAAAAACATTTTAAGAAAAACAAACATTTAATACATAACTCGATTCAAATACCTATGGAAGAGTAGATACGTGTAGTTTTGCGCAATATGAGTTTAAAGTAACCAAAAGAGACATCAACTTAACCCGGTGTTGGTCACTATATGGGCGAATTGCTCACACTTTTGCAAAAAACGTCGTAGCAAATTAGAGAAATGTATAAGAAAATCCCCCCGCCCCACAGTGGGGCCAAATCCACAAAATTCGCCAATAATTACTTTTTACAATATTTGACAGAAAACAATGTCATAAATATTATATTCATTATTTTTACGGTTCGGTTAAAACCAGAAACCATATTGTCCAAGTATCGATGTCGGTCGGTCCATCTGTCCGTAGTGTTTCTCTCTCTATTACTAAACCAACTTAGTTCAAACTTAAACATGTGTAATATTAACTAAATATGGTGGCTAGCTGTCCATTTTTTTCTTAAATTCTGACGTAAATCGTGAAAGTATGCGAAAGTATACTCACAATTATGAAAAACATACGTTCGTGTTATTATTATTATTTTTTTAAGCTGCACGAGGTAGCAGTTAATTTCTACAGGTTGATTAGTAAACATTTTAAGAAGTGTGTAAAAAAAATAGCGATAATAGATCAGGGCCGGACGTATACTATAAATCCATGAGAAAATAAGCTTTTCACAAAAACACAATATTGTCGTATGGTTTTAATTAATGCATATATTTATCATTATTACAGTACCATATTAATAAAAAATATATACCACTGGGTTCACTGGGATCCATTATAAGGTACAATTAAGTAATTCACGGCAGAATAAAATTCTTGTTGCAAAAACAGAATAACAACACACAGTCTCGTTTACGGATGCAACACGACTAAAGTGTACTAACCAATAAGTGACATAATCGCAGCCTTCTTCCTCAACACCTCGGCTACAAATCGTGATCGTGAATGCAATTTTATATGCTCTGTCTATCACTATATTAGTATGCACAAATGAAATTAATTATAGAACAACTTTAAATTTAGATTTTTTAGCATGTTTTCTTTCCTTGGCCCCACTATGCGCCCTCTAGCTGAGTTTTTAACGTTTCTGAAGAGGGTACTTAAGCAACATTTAGCACTTAGTTGTCTTGTGGAATACCTGTCAGACATGCTTTCAATGTGAGCATTTTCCTCATCGCGCGACTAAGGAAGTGTAACAAAAGTAAAATATGCAGTAAATGTGACAAATGTATGTGCAATGAATACATTTATTTATTGATTTATTTTCAACATTTATCTATATATGAATAATAATGGTACTCATGTTATGTATTTATATTTTCCTATATACCTATATGAAATTTAACTAATAAATTTGTTTTGGTTGGTAAATTTTTATTTAATTTACAATACTATTAGTTGTTTTTCATAATGCTAATAGACGTTTTGAGTGTCATAGTTGTGATCAATAATTTATTAATGTGAGCAAAATGCTCATTGTGCGACCACTCACGTAAAAAGTTCTGTAGCTACCAATCCCGGGTTAAGAGTGCAATTTTTTTTTCCATTTTCATTTAAATATTTCCATTTTATTTTTTAATTAATTTTAATGTGGCATAAAGTTTATTTAAAATAGTTCGAGATGTCCACCTTCGGCTTAAATTCAAGCCACATATCAACGAACCAAGAGACTCTGTAACGAGGTGTAACATTTTTTAAGTTATCAGCTATATATTGAATCCTATACAGTAATTGCTGACGGGTAATAATTTCTACATGATAAACCCGTCGTTTCATGCGCCTTCAGAAATAATAATCCAACGGATTTAAATCTGGGGATCGTATGACATAAACAATGTGTAGTAGGAGAAATCGAATTAGTGACGGAACGTGCGGGGTAAGACGCTACAAAACGCAGAGCCGGATTTATGTGTATTGCTCGCTCGTTCACTTTTCCAATGTAAGGTTTTGTGCTTAGTTTAACATCAACAATTTAACAATTGTAGAAAAAGTATTAACTTGAAATAAAAATATTGACTACACATACAGTAGTTGCAATATTCAAGGTCGCTTAAATTGTTACTACTCAGCAAGAACCACAGGAGGTATGAGCATTTCTTGCCAAGAAATGAATGGGTATGGAATATTAGTATAGAATAATTATATAAAAAGTAACATGAAATCTTTCAAAATAAAATAAAAACAAAAAATATACGCTCAAAATAGTAACAGAAACAAAAAAATTTTCTCAATAGATAAAGTAAAAATAAATTCTGATGGTAAAGTTATTACTACAATAAAAACAGAGACGTATTTTTGTCAAAATGAAAAAAAATAATATTAATAAATAATAACACCCTTAAAAAGAATACTTCTCAAGCAATAAACTACGAAGGCACAAAAACGAAAATAAAAAATACAGTTGATATCATAAAATTCACTTCTTCACTTCACATCACTTCTTAACTTCACATCACTTCACTTTACCTCACTTCACTTCTTCCCCTGGATCGCTTCTTCCTCTGGATCCTCGCCTTCTCACCCTCATCTTAATTTTCAGATGAACTACTATCCTCGTCCAAATTTATAATAAATTTATTTTCACCATTTATATGACATTCAGCAATTTTTAAATAATCATCCTCAATTGTAATTACTTTCTTAATTCTTCTTTCCGATCTTCCTTGTTAATTTTCATTTTGAAATAACTCTACAATCTTTTTATCGAATTTCGGGAAAGTATTTCCTTTTCTGACATTTGAAAATACAGAAATATGGCGGTAATCTCAACATTTTGTGGCCATATCTCTCCGCTACAGTGTATATAATATAATTCTCATGATTTTTCGTTTGCAAAACTTCCAAAAGTTGTGCTTTATTATAATTCTCCTCATAATAGAGATTACGTTCCATTAAAAAAAATTGTAACTCCAGCTTACTAGAACTCTTGTTAGGCATTTTATACAGTTGTTTCGAATGGTACTTGGCACTGTCAAGAACAATAATGGTATTCGGTTTTAATTTTGGAATTATGGTATTTTCAAACCATTCCCCAAATATTTCTATCTCCATGTTCATGTGGTAATTCACATTACAGTCTTCCATATTTTATCTGCACAGGTTCAATGCATTATCAACCCATCCATCAACTGGTCCACAGTGCAATATAATCAACTGAGTCCCTTTATTTGGGGGCAATGAGATCGGTTGACATTTCCTAGATCCATCTGTCCATCTTTTTTTACGGTATCATGAGTATCATACCAAGTTTCATCTAGATAATAAATTGGTTCATTTTCCGTTTTGAATTTTTTTATCTCTTCTAGGTATGAATCTCACTAATCCATTATTCGCCTGCATTCCATAATTGCCATGCACTTATTAATAGTTTGATATTTAAATCCAATTTTTCTCAGGTAAGTTCCTAAAGTTTTTTGGTATATTTTAGATGATAATCTATTTTTTTTTAGTTTTCTGTCTAGTACGTCAATAGTTGGGATTCAATTTTTCTGATACACGTCTTAAACTAAAATTCTTAAAAGCTTTGCTAACGATGGGTTCAGAGTTTTTGATTGACCGGCGTCGGATCGGTGTTTTGGGAGGGCACCTTCTTTCACCAGTTTGTGTATTGTGGGACGGGGAACGTTAGTCAGAGATACTGTTTCACCTAGTACATCTAAATCATACAAATTAGGGTCACTAGCTCGTCGCTTTGAAAGATTACTTTAAACATTAAAGCAAATTTGTTTCGCTTGCTCGTTCAAATGTAGCCGATTTTTTCTTACTGAAAACACTGATGAACTTTGATTTTCTCTATCACTGTAATCACTATAACTTTCATTTTTACAAACACAATAAGATGTAGACGTAGAGGCCTCCCACGGACGAAATATTTTTACATTAAATACGAACCTTCTTAAATTATTTTCAAAAACACACCAGCAAATAAACATATAAAATAATTATTACTAATAATACTACACTTACCATATATTACACAACTCATGGCAACTCGTTAACCTTCTTAAATTATTTTCAAAAACACACCAGCAAATAAACAGATATAAAATAAATATTACTTATAATAATATGACACTTACTATATCCTACAAACTACTAAACAAATCGGTAACAAAACTAAGTGCGGACCTGAACTATCACAGAATGTAAGTGAAACGCTGCCTCAGTCGCGTGCCAACAAAAACAACAATCATCATTCTTGCTTTAATGTAAGTGGTGTAAAAGAGACAAGATGTCATTTGTTAGACATATCCCGCCCTCATGTCGCATCTTACCCCACACGTCCCATCACTAAAGCGATTTCTCCATCTATACTATCATAGTCAACGATATATTTGTGTTTCATTGAGTTAAATTTTTTCTTAGAAGCTTTCATCTGCCAAAGTTTGTTATAACCTTTATAAATCATCCTGTGTTTATAAAAATTTGTTTATGTAATTCATAGAATGATAAGATCAGATTTAACGAAATTTACAGCATTTAAAAAAAATAAATAAATTGTATATAATGAAAAGTTTTGAGCAAGTAAATTTGCCTACTAATATGTAATAATGTCAATAGGGGCATTTATTTTCAGACCGGAAATTCTTTTTTTTTTAAAAGCTTAATAATTTGTCTGTGGCATATACCTGTCACATTTTTCACATATTATGTTTTTGTAGTATGTGGGAGTTGAAATATTAATTCCTTTCCCTTCATATTTGACTTCTGTATGAACCACTAGTTACAGAAATACGCTTAAATTTATTTGTTTGGAGATAACTGGGAGAAGTATTATTTTGCCGAAAGTAATATATAGCATTTCAAAACCAATAATAGCAGAAAATACTGCACTTGTATAATGCACAAATAAATCTCTGGGACAACAAAGCAAAGCGAATTCGAAATATTAGTATCATCCAGGCAGTTCGCAAAAGAGTAGTAAGCTATGAAACATTTGAGAAGCAATAAATAAATACCAGAATCAAATAAAGCAAAACGGTGCACGCTTAAAAAAGTAATTACACATCAAACGAATAGCAGAAAAATGCGGTTTGGAATTCATATTGTTTTCATAACATAACGAGCGTATCCGCGGCGCGATATAAACTGTCATATATCAAGAGGCTATGAGAATCAAGGGGTGGCCTGGAACCCCTCGCCTACTATGACATGATTGACTATGTTAATATCATTTGTCGGCGTATCTAAAAGCAAAGTCAAGCACCGGTGAAAATCTGCTCTACAAATTTTATTGTCCGTCTATTGCTATCATTAATGGAGGGGATTTACATAACCGGTGCACTAAATCGGGAAGGGAGAATGCCAATTTTATTAAAAAATATATACTTTATCTAAGAAATATATCAGAATACTCAAGCCTATAAACATCGTTGGTAAAAGTTTTCAAAAACTAGCGGCTTTTCCAGTCAGTTTCAAACAAACATTAAAATGTCAGAATTGGTTTTGGTTGTATATTTTAGCCACGTTCATCAAATTCATAATCAGCATAACTCGAAGTTAATAAAATTCCATATTCACCTTTAACTCATTTTGAGTTGAACTTGAGTGGAACTCGAGTCAAGAAAGCAGAGACGGTAGTTTCCCCAACATATTTTTTTTCTGTAGTAATATTTGTCTTGTTATTATGAACGAATAGATTATTTGTGATTTTTATAAATACAATAGTATAGCAGATTAGTAAATATTATATGAACTGTGAAAATTACCCTATTAATATTAATTTAATAATTTAAAATAAGTTACGTTTTATGATCTACATGTTTGATTCTTAACTTTTTGTTTTTTCTACCATTAAAAGTTTGATATATTAAAAATGTTGACGTTACATTATGTTTGCATTGTTCATTAGTTTCCATTGCGACTTTAAATCCCAAGAGAACAAACGCTTGTTTTGGTCCCTGTTTTGAGGCAGTAAAATACTATTTTATTGCCGTTTGTGCAAACAGTTACTTAATTAAGAATATTTTATAGATGTATAAAGATGATAAGTTCCACTTAAATTATTTTATTTATTATGAAGAAAACTATGTTGCCTCAATCTGCTAATTGAAGGAATTCTTTGAAAGTTTTTATTTGAAAAACTACGTTTTGCTGCGCTTGAGTTTTGTCGCCCTGTGCAGAAACACATATTACTCATTGGGTTCCATCGGCCCTGACGCCACTATTACCTATATTAATAATAAAAATATCTGATGTGGCCAGCATATAACTTTCTTATACCAGTGTATATCATCCTGATCTAAACAACTCATTCTATTTAATCTTCACTTACCTGAATTAAATTTTAATAGCGGACCTTGAAATGTTTCACTAAAATTTTTAAATAATTAATTATCAGCTTCGTTCGATACTGTCAATAATAATTCATGTCATATATTTTAATAATTTCTTCTTATTGACATTGATATTTTTGTAATTAGACAATTCAAATGTCATACTGCCAAATTTATCCTAACCCCATTCTGAGGTCAAATGTGTAAAAAATTTCAGTTTACATCAGCTTTATTATTTAGCTACATGGAAACTATATATATTGGCATGATATAGTGGACATGATTTATAATCTTTCATCAAGAATATATTTCTTTGTAGACAAATACAAAAAAAGTTTGGGTCCCGTGAACCTCGTTTCAGCTGGCCAGTTTTGCACATCACCGGCTTTATCATTGTCTTTGGCCTTTAGAATAAATGTACCAAATTTGAAAGCTTTATCTCAAAAACTGTAGCTGCTATCGCGATACAACAGACATGCAGACAGATTTTTGTCCAAAAAGTTATGTTTTTTTATTATAATTCATCGAGATTTGTCCAGAAATATAATAAAAATTTCTTATTTCTTCTCCCGAAATTGTACCTTTTTTTCGTCTTTCATTCATTATATCTCACCAAACTTAATGTGTTATTTAACATGTTCTTGAAAATATTAATTGCCAAATTTGGGAAGTGTCGCATTAGTATTTTCACATCCACGCACACACATATGCGAACCGACAGACATCATTCGAAAAATAGTCAGAAAGGACTCAGAAGGGTTCAAAACGTATGTATTAATCAAAATCTCGAGGTCGAAAAAAATCACGATTACTGCACTTCCTTATATTAGGTATAAGGGGATGAGGTATGGACATCCGTTTAATTTCCGATATTCGATCAGTGAAGTTAAGCAGCACTGATCGAGTCCGGCAATTGGATGGATGAACGATAGCTCGTCTAACAGTCGGAAGGCTGTCAACAGGCAATCCCGGGAAGGCCGCTAGCCTGATGCAGGCGGAGAGGCGAGCCCGGGTGGAGGGTCGAAGAGACCTACCCAGGAGGTTTGCCACTCTGCGCGATGCAGGCGGGCAGGCCCAGGCGGTGGGTTAGTTGACAGTCGAGGACCGTGGTTCGGAGTCCACGCTAAACTGTAGGTCCCTAGGTAAAAAGGTCCCATTGTGGCCTACTTGCCTAGTAAAATAAGTAGCTACTACTACTATATTAGGTATAATAATAATAATAATAATAATAATAATAATACATTTATTCATCCCATTAATTACATAACAATTAAAAAAAAAAAAGAAAATAAATAATATATTTACAAATATGGGGTGAAAAGGAATGTATTCAATGAACTGCCAAAGCAGCTAAAGATCTTCCATACATCCTTCGAATGGGGCATAGCAAAAGAAAAAAACATAAGAAAATATTACCATGTGTTAAATAAGAAGTATTTTTGCTATGCCCCAATGAAATAATATATTATATTTTAAAACAGTTAAAAATAAATTAAAACAAGAAAAATCTTTTAGAATAATTGCTTAGTTTTTCTTTTAAATGTCGAGATTGGCATGGTTTTATAGCTGTAATCAATTTGATTATACAGTTTTACTATATTATAAGAAAAGGATCGTTCATATAAGGTTAATTTGTGATGGGGCATGGAGAGCATATCTTTTCTACTAATATTAATGTTGTGTATATCTGTGCAAAATCTAAGCTTATTATATAGATATTGTGGTGATTTCAACATGATCAGCCTATGAAAAAAACATATAGAATGGTGCTTTCTTCTATTCGACATATTAAGCCAATTTGATTCACTCAGCTTGTAGGTAACATGATCCCGCTTTTTTATACCGCATATAAATCTAATACACGAATTCTGGACTTTTTGAATTCTGTAACAGTCCTGTTTATCAATGCAAAATTCATACAATACATCACAGTAATTAAATTGTGACAAAACAAGAGATTTACATAAAGATGTTCTTAATTTTTTTGGTAAGTATATCTTTGCTTGTGTACAGAATTTTTAGATTATAATAAGAAAGTAATTGATGCAAACTATTACAAAACTAGCATATTATTAGAAAAAACTGTATTAATGATTAGATTTCAAACTCACTGAACAATATAGTGATGTATCACTAAAGCTCTAGTATATTTTTAGTGACTACCACTTAACATATTATTGTTTAATATTAATATGTCACCAATAGAAGTATGTTCAGTGATTACGGCTAGAATTCTGTTTCGTATTTTCAATTTTTGGATGATCTTGTCCAAAAATTAAAATTTATTTTATTCTCTTGTAAGAATATTTTAATTTACATATCAAAGGAATACATTCTTCTTTTCACTTCGAAATCTAAAATTAGTAATTCTTATGTGTATCCCCAAATCACTTTATCTTGCACCTATAAACGACGATCATTTAAGTTGTTATATTTTTAATGTTTCCATTTATGATGCCTATGTTTTAATTATAGACCTTCTAAAATTTTATTGTATACGCCAATGCATATTTAATATTATCTTCTTGTGCACTTGTATTACCTATCTCTTCTTAAAACGAGAGACTCATTTTTAATTTTCTTTTCCAGACCTGTATAACTTTATAAAAAGTTAATTGGCTAATATTACTTTCTTTTCATTAACGTGTTCTTTGAGATTAGTATTTTCATTATAAGGAAAACGATCTTATACATTAGTAAATATATATGTTACAATCTGTTATCTCAGAAATTTAATCATTATTATAATTTTTGTAAATTCCGTCTATATATATATATATATATATATATATATATATATATATATATATATATATATATAAAGCTAAGATATATCAAAAATGAGTTGAATCTATGTTATACAGGGTGTTTTATAAGTCAATTTATAAAAATCATTACTCATTAATAAACTATCTTCATTTTTCAAGATATGAAAAAAATCCACCAAGAAAAGTTGTTTAAAATATAATTTGTGCCGGTAATTTCAGAAATATGAATTTGCCTACGGCCTCTTTTTTCAGTGAATTGTTGTCTTATTTTGATTTTTTAAAAATCATTTTTGCAAGTGATATCACAAATATCTTTTCTAAAATAAATTAGTATTATGGGTAACTTTTGTTCTTTACATCTTATTTTCAACAAAATACTGGCTACTATTGAAAATATCTGATGTGGCCAGCACATAACTTTCTTATACCAGTATATATCATCCTGACCTAAAAAAATCATTTTATTTAATTCTTTACTTACTTCAATTAAATTTTAATAGCGTACCCTGAAATATTTCATTAAAATTTTTAAATCATTAATTATCAGCGTCATTCGATACTGTCAATAATAATTCATATATTTTAAAAATTTCTTCTTATTGATATTGACATTTTCGTAACTAAATTAGGTATTTTAAATGTCAAACTGCCAGATTTATCCTAACCCCATTTTATGAGGTCAAATACGTACAAAATTTCAGTTTACATCAGCTTTATTTAAGTACTTGGAAAATATATTTTATTGGCTTGATATAATAGACATGATTTATAATCTTTCATCAAGAATATATTTTTTTGTAAAGGCAAATACAAAAAAAGTTTGGGTCCCGTGGACCTCCTTTCAGCTGGTCAATTTTGGTCAACACCGAACTTATCATTGTCTTTGGCCTTTAGAACATGTGTACCAAATTTGAAGCTTTATCTCAAAACTGTGGCTGCTATCGCGATACCACAGACATGCCGACAGATTTTCTTTCCATAAAGTTATGTTTTTTCATTATAATTCGTCGAGATTCGTCCAGAAATGCAATAAAAATTTTTAATTTCTTTTCCCGAAATTGTACCTTTTTTCTTCTGGTGGTACCACATCCACCAAATGTTGTTGAAAATCTTAACTGCCAAATTTGGAAAATCTCCCATTAGTATTTTTTGAGTTATCGCGGATACACACACATCCAGACACACGCACACACTTATCTACACACACGCAACGACAGATATCATTCGTAAAATAGTCAGAATGGATTCAAAACGTATATATCAATCAAAATCTCGACGTCGAAAAAAAAATCACGATTACTATACTTCCTTATATTAGGCATAAGAAAGTAAAAAGGGACAGTTTCAACACAGTTAATTTATATTTCTAAAATTTGGTAAGTAAGCACAAATTGTAACTTTCCTTAATGAAATTTATTCATATATTGAAAAATAAAGTTAGTTTATTAGTGACTATTTTACAAATTGGCTTATAACACCGATTCAACTTAGTTTTGTATATCTTGGTTTTACACCAAGTAGAACTAAATCCCCAAGTGCCATTTCAAAATTTGAAAATCGGACCATTACAGTAAAAATAACTATTCCAATGTTCTTAACATTCTATAAATAAAACTACAAATGTATATTTGCATTGTCAATGAATCTCATCAATCATCATTGTACAAATGCAAAAGCAGTGATTACGACAAACTGTCGATTTATCCCAATAATGGGTATGTCCCACTATATTAAAAGTTGGATTTTTTTTTATCGTATATGATTCTATACTATTTATGTAATTAGTATCCATAAGTGGTTGGATGAAAAAAAATTAACTACAAAAAAAATTTATAAAAGTTTGGATTCATTTAAAATTGCCAATGAAATAATGAGCCCTGTAATATGGCCGACCTGTGTTGCCATATTTTTCTTTATTTAAATATTGTTTTGGTAGCTGAAAACTATTTGAGAATATCTGTGATTTTGAACGATTTCGTGAATTTGTACATTAATTTTTGAGTTATATCAAACATTTTCCACACTATTTTAATTTGGATACAAAATAACAGGTGTCCCAAATTCGATGCTCACCATTGCGATCTCGGAAACCATAACAGCTACAAGGTCAGTTAAATGGGATAACTTTTAGCAAATTTCATGTAAATTCGAATCCATTAAGAAATCACAGTTAACTGAAACCAATTTTGGGATTTTCCAAAAAAACTAAAATTTTGTGATTTCTCGTTTTGGTTGTGGCCAAGTAATCCTTGGTTAGACAGGTTTTAGACTTTTACATTATTGGGACACTTTTTGGAGACTAATATTTTGGTGTGGAAACGAATGTTCAATATTCTCTTGTTTTCGAGATATCCGAGGTAACTTTTGTTTTTCTTATGGCAGCCATATTGGATTTTTCGTTTTTCAGATTGCTCTTAAAAAGAACTTTCAAATGATGTGTCACATGCCAAGGAAAAATTGTTTTTCAAGGGACTAGTTTAAGAATAGTTATCCATTGCTTAACAAAAGAAAATAGAAGGCCATGGAAAATCAAAAAGTTATCTTGATATCATAGATATATACCAACCATTATAAAAAATAACATTAATATTAAGGTTACCAGTTTGACATGTTTAAAGAATTTTAATTTTCTCAAAATCGATATGGAGACAATTTTATAATAACAACAAATTAACAAAATAGAAGAAATGATAGTAAAGAAGTAAGAAGATTTAATAAAATTGTTCAATATGACCTCCATTTAGCCGATTACATTTTTGGTATCTATGCCTAACTGAGCTGGTTACTCTTCTGAGAGTATTGACATTTATTGTGCCGAAAACATCCCTAACTCTGTCTTCCAAAATATTGATAGTTTCCGGGCTTTCAAAATCATACACTTCGTTTTTCACCGTACACCACAAATAAAAATCAGGAGGGGTTTTATCAGGTGAGCGGGGTGGCCTCTATGTGAAATTATGCGGTTACTAAAATTTTCCAGCAATATCCGTCTAACATTACTAGTATTATCTGCAGGACATCCATCTTGTTTTGACCACAACTAGTTTATTTCTTGTTCTGTAAAAAAGTTGTCTTGATTTTCTAGAAGTTCACGATAGGCTGCTACCGTTAAATTGTTGTGAAAACTGACTGGACCAATTAAATGACGATCTAAAAATAATAATTAAGGAAAGGGTTATAGGCAGAACACAGGAGTAGAATAGGAAGAGAAAAGGTAATACCATGCCGCACCAAACATTAAATTCAAATCTAGTTTGGAATTTTCTTTGCGTAGTTACGTGCGGATTTTCTGTGGCCCAGTGGTGATAATTGTGCTTGTTAAAGACTCTACAATTTGTAAAACGACTTTCATCGGTCCATATAACTCTCGGTTGAAAATCAGGTTGTTCTTCGCATTTCTGATTAAACCAACGACAAAATACAAGTCTTCTACAAAAATCATTATTGTGTAAATCTTGGACAATAGTAGGTTTATTTTACCAATATATTGCGAATGAGTCGTTAGCGCCCTAGCGCCCTGCGACAAAAAATCTTTTGTGATTCTACTTTTAAAATAATACCTATCGGCACGATTGTGACGAGGACATTAGCGCCTGGTGTCAAAACCGGACAGGACCAAATCGATGAGGTATAGTGGTTGAGCGGACCTAAATGCGTCACCATCTTTTGAAAGAGATCTAAAACTGCAATTGCATTAAGGGTTTCACGACCATGCGGGTGTAGAAAACTCGAGCTGAACTATTCAATCTTGTGTAGCAATTTTTTGGGAATTTCCTATTTCAATCAGCGGCGGCTCGTGATAATTTAATTTGAGGGGCTCTAGTTTCTTAGAGAATATGAATAATATAATAAAGACTCACCTTCAGTCCCTCGGTAATTTCATCCAAGTAGAACTACGATTTTTGATAACAAAAGAAAAAGTTTTAAGTACATATGTACAAAAAAAAGTTCACAATATAATAATCGTTTAAAAATGCGAGTAAAAATGTTATTGCTTATACACAAGATCAAGTCTTCTGTCTTTCTGGAAAATAAAATATTCTATGACTTTTTCGTCAAAATTGCTTATGTTATTGATAAAGTTCTTATTCACTGACATCATTGTTAGGGCATTAAGGCGTTCTTCATTCATAGTGTTTCTTAAAAATGTCTTTATTCTTTTAAGAGTTGAAAAACATTTCTCTAATTCACCAGTAGACATCGGAGTTGTCACAATAATTTTTAGTAACTTGACCGTTTCGCTGAACGTTTCATTTAAACGATTTTCAGACAGCCAAAAAAAGCATGTTTAGGCCACCTATAATATTTTTAAAATCCAGTTTTGAATAAATGACTTGTCCTGTTGTAACACTGGATAAGATTCAACAACTGATTTGAAAGTCAACGTCGGAAATTTCTTTGAATTATTAAGAAACTTGTCTACATTTACTAAAGATGACCTCTGTAGGGTCAGGTGGGGTAATTGTAAAATGGGGGTAATTGTAAATGCGCTTATAGTAAAATTTTGGGCCTAAAATAAATTAAGTTGGTATGCTAGGTTGGTGTCACTGTGTTTGTTCTAATACATAATAATTTTATAGCCTTCTAAATGGCGCTTTTGCCTGTTTAATGTAGGAGTGAAGTACATGTGTGTTAAAATATTGTTTTATATTTTTGTGAGGCTTCATGGAAACGTGAAATACATAAAAAATTGGTAAGTTTAATTTATTATTATATGATTATGCTTAAATCACAAATCCATTTAATTGTTATCCACAATAAAATAACTTTAAACCTGTTGAGTTGTAATTATTTTTCTTTGTTTACATTTACCCCAATGAAAACCATGCTTGGGGTAATTGTAAATTTGTATTTGCGGAAAATGTAAATTTAAATATTGTATGCAAACATATAGAAATAAATTTTCAGAGTACACTTATTTATTTATATTAGCTTAAATAATCAGAGTATTTAGGTGATTATGACAATGGGAGCTGAGGATGACTAAACAGAAGTTATTCTACGCACTATGATAGATCTAGAATTTAAATATGTGCTTTATTGAGTAGTGGTGAGAGGTATGAAACTTCTCGTATGGTCTAAATGCTACTATCCGACCGACATCATAGATGTCTCTGTTTCGGATAGCGACTTGCGAAGCAAGTACCGAGAGCGGCGACCTCTAGCCCAGGTGGACTAAACTGCTGTTATTAAATATGATTTGAAGGAAACAACTACTCAGCGGACAAATACCCCGCATTGGATTACACCTTCAAATCATGATAGATCGAGAGCCAATATCATTTGTCAATTCCTAACCAGACAGACCGGTTTCGAACTTATTTGTTCTCCTCAGTATGCCATTAGTCCACCTGGCAAGAATCAATGAAACGAAAAAATATAATCACTGGCTTTACTTCTACAGGAACATTTCCAGTAGATAGGACGAAATTTCCAGAAAGTCTATTTAATCCTATAGTGCTCAGAAAATATAAGGCCGATATGAGAACAAAATCTGTAAGGTCTACATCTCAGACATATTCTGGAAGTCTTTACTGTACCGACTCTGTTACAATTCCCCCTAATCAGCAATCCATAAAGCCATCTGCTTCTAAAGATCTAAGTGAATCTCAAATTACAGATTCCTCCACTTCAAGTGTAATCACCAATAAAGTTCCTTCTGATAGTTCCACTTCTGTTAAATTTTCTAATAATGCAACTTCTGTTAAAAATGTGCCTGTTTCTGGTTTAACTATAACTAGTGAAATTACCCCTACTAGTATAATTTATATTTTTTCAGATAAGCTAATTAATTCCAAGTTAATTCCTGTTAATAATACAACAGTTTGACGGCAAGTTGTTCTTCGTTTAAAACCTCTTAAATATGGAGACATTTTAACAACAGAAAGTGTATTAAAAAAAATGGAAGAGGCTGAATTACTAAGAAATACCAAAAAAAGCAGTCAAATTCAAAAAGGCAAAAAGAAAATTAGTTGAGGAAGATCATGAAGAGGAACATCCTAAAGAGTTATTAAAAAAACCTTTGCCAAGACTCATTCTCTGATGAAGAAAACCTTGACTCCATAATTATGGAGTCTACACCAGAAGTTAATTATGAGCAACCCCAATGGAATCTATTAAGGCCCGGACAATATGTACTAGTAGATTTTTTAGAAGGTCCAAGAAACAAAAACCACTACAAATATGTTTGCTGTATACAAGAAATAAATCAAGACGATGGTGACATTACAGTTCAGGGGTACATAAAACATTATAATTATTCAACTGAATTTACAGTGAAAGAAAACGATTTAAGCACCATTCGATTGCAGATGATACATGCTGTCTTACCTGATCCAATCATGATATTAAAAGACCGTAAAATGGTATATGTTTTTCCAGGCAGTATAGCTGTATTTGAAAAATAATATCTTATTCATACAAAATAGTTTTTTTTAGTTTTTTAAAATATTTTTCATATCTTTACATTAGGTTTGTTAAAAAAACAATATTTTATTATTTTTGCATATGTATTATTATTGTTAAAATAGACTTGTTATTTTCTTAAATAAAAATAGTCTAGAGAAATATTTTTTATTTTTGGGGGGTAATTGTAAATAAACTTATAAATATAAAGTTTTATTCACAAATTTACATCTAAAAACGTTTCATTTACAATTGTCCTAGAAATTGAATCCATACCTCTAGTGAGTTTTTAGATAATTGTTTACATTTACCCCAACACTCAGGGGGTTATTGTAAAATGGGATGGGGCAAATGTAAATTAGATTTTTTTTGTAAAATTTTATTTAAATATAATTGTCCCATTAGAAAATATGGGTGCTGAATATATAGAAACAACTCTTACTACGCTAGAAAAGAAAAAAATTGCCTCGAAAATATTTATACTGAAGAAATGAATGTAACTTATAAAATATTGTTTACAATTACCCCACCTGACCCTATGACAATCTATCTTTCATCTGAAAAAATATTGTATCACACACTTCCTTTGCAATTACGGAATTTTTATTTTCAGGCTTAATTTCTCTCTGTTTATTCTCATTCTCAATATTAGTCATTTCTTTTTCTATCTCATCAGTTGAATTTCTAATAGATGATATAATTTTTTTCAAACTATTCAGCTTTTTTTTTAAGTTCAATACTCTGTGTATTTCAGGCTTGAAATTGGTTAAGTAATATGTCTACATGTGGAAAGATTTTGTGAAATATTTTCATTAAAATATACCTATTTTTAGTCACCTGCTCGTTGTGTTTTATAATATTTTGCCTATAAACTGAATCTAACTGAACTGCTATATTTACCGAGCCTAACAAAACTATTTCCGTACTGCACTTTATATGATATGCAATAATTTCGTGCTTTTTTATATTCTGATTTAAATGTTTTATATCTTTAAATCCTGTTACCGACCATATCTTGTCCATTCCGACAGAATCAGAATAAAATACAACGCATGGAAAACAAAACAGAACATATAACTTATCACATCCACAAATCCACAGAAATTTTTTGTAAATTTCCTTAGAAAAATTCCTCGTGAAAATACGTGTCCCTAACTTGTCTGGTTGGTTAAGAGTCAATTCTGGTGTTGTCCGTCCGAGTTTTTTGATTTTTACTTTTTTGGCTAACGGCAGAGTTTGTAAATTTACTTTCAGAATATTATTTATACACTATTCTGTCATTTTGACATCAACCAACTTAAAATAACAAAAAAACACTCAAAACAGTGAAACCACAAATAAATATCGAGAGCTAAACCAGCGAAACGATATAAGCACTACTACACTACACAAACATTAAAAGCGCACTGCAGCTCTGATAACTTGAGCCTTCTGTCGTGTTGTAAAAAACCGTTCTCCGCGATCGGCAATTTCCGCGCTCGGTTTGTTTCTTCATATGTTTCCTAATACAAGGAATGGTTCATATGAGCTGAGCCTGCCCCATACTCTCTGTTTAGAGTTGACGGTCAGTAATTATGCGAATTTATTGTACACGTAGCCGTCGCAAACGGGCAATAATTATATTAAAAAAGATATTAAATATAACAAAAACTGAAGAAATATACATGCATTTAATTACTGTTACATTTCCCTAATAGTAACTTGGGAGGCTCGAGCCCTTGAGCCTCTATGGAGCAGCCGCCACTGATTTCAATTCTATCGAGCCTTGCAATGAGAAATGGACAAGATGACGATGAATAAAAGTAGGTAATAAAAATAGACACACCAATGAAGACATTGACGAATCTGCCACGAGAGAGTTACTTACTGGTCAAATAGATGAATGAGTGCAGAAGACTCATTTCTTATGTAAGTAATTCGAGTTAATGAAAAAATATTAAATTGATTCTGGGGTTGGCCCCTTGTGAAACTTTATTAAATATTTTAAGTATATGAAGAACATTTTCTTTTTAATGCCTCAAAATTTTTGTATTAAAACTCTACAAGTGTTTCGGCTTTCTAGGCCGTTGTCAAGACTATATTCAGTATTCTCTATACTCTTGACAAAGGTCTAAAGAGCCAAAACACGTGTAGAGTTTTTAATAAAGAAGTTTTTGAAACAAGTAAATTTCCTTCATATATTAAATAGAAACGAGAAATATTTGTTATTGAATTTATTACTATACTATACTACTAATTCTTTGATATATTTTTTGTTCCAGAGCTTTGCTGTAAGCAATACCACTCGAAACCTCGACATAAGGCCATACAACTCGACTCATCAAATATCTACATATGTTTGGAGCCGCACATCAAACTCTTTTTTTTTCAGAATTTAACAAACTTTCATATTTATAATAACTTTCATTTCGATGAATTCAATAGTTTCAGAGAAATTCGTAAAAAAACTGCAAAAAGGTTTTTCAAGATGACGGCGGCGGCCTTTCCTCTGATTCTTGAAAGTTTTCGCTTTTACCAAGTAAAAAGAGGGTTCACACCAATAAAAATGTCGAGTTGTAATTTGGTTGCGTGACCAAATTACAATTCTAAATTTTTATTGGGACATGTGTACACATTTTAGTTTCTATCCGTTCGATTATGACCTAAGACTCTGAATTGACCTAGGGTGATTTCGTTATATCAATGGTCTCCAAAAATCTTAACAAAAAGAAAACAAACGAAAATTTAGTAGGTATGAAGAGTCAGTCATATCATTATTGATTGGACCAGTTGGTGTAAACCAAGGTTTATTGCGGATTGCTATTTATAAAAATTAAATAATAGGGTACTATATTTCAGGGGCGTGCGGTGAGTTTTGATACAGGGGAAGCAGTTAGAGATATAGGGTGATGGCTAGTGCGAAGCCCCGAGCGAAGCGAGGCAAAATTTTTTTTAAGAAAAGGGGCGTGGCTTCCGTAGACTCACTTTAAAGCAAATGTCGAAAGCCGCAAAGTTATGATATCTAGATAAAAGTACACTTGTAGGACCGCCACTCCTCAATAAACATAAAACATAAAAACACCACAAAAATTAGACAACCCCCGATTCCAAAGCTGAAGCTCCACGGGCGAGGGTTACACTTATGAAAAAAACGCAGACACACAACCACATTGCCAGTGCCGGTGGCGGGGATCGAACCCGCAGCGAAATAGAGAGTTTGTTCAGTCACACTTGCCATCGTGCACTCTCTAGCCAACTATAAATCGAGCCGGCTAGTTAAGTAGTTAACATGCACATACCTACCTATTTATAATGTAGTTTAATTCGCCTCTCCTTTTTTGCGAGGTAGAAAATAACTTCGTCGTAAAAGTTTGAATTTTGGGACATCTCCTTCACAAAGTCACTTTCTATTGTCAACAGGGACAATTTTGAATGCCGCTCTTCACTGGTTGAATTTCTAAAAAGTTTCTATTCTTTTTTAAGGTCGAAAAACTGCGTTCAACCGAAGCACTAGTTGCAGGTATCGTCAACACTAATTCACACAACTTCAACACTTCAGAGTAAAAAGAAAACTAAAAAAAAAAAACTGTTTTCTTTTATAATCACTTCGTGGGCGTTATGTTTCTGACTAATATCTTCTGTAGCATAAATAACTGAAAGTTCCGATCGTAACCCAACTATATCAAAAAAAAAAGAAAATTCCGTAGTTATCACTCAATGAATGAAGTGCGTTTTGTGGAAACTGTTTATTTTTAAATTCATTAAAATTACACAATTCTAAAAATTGTGTATCACTAAAATTTTTAAATCTATTATTTAGTTGCCCAGTGATATTGTCCAAAATTTCGATAAAAAGTCTTCGATATGAAGTTCTACGATCCACTATAAATTCAGTTCGTATTCTTTTTCTTTGCGGCTCTAAATTGTCATTACTAGTTTTCTCCCAGAACTTTTCAAATTCATTTCTTTTGTTACAAATCAAATTTTTGAATTCCACAATTTTCTTTACACAAAATCCAACGTCATTTGATTTAGCTTGCAAAATATTGAATAAACTGTAAGTAAATGGGAATATTTCGGAGAAAATATTTAACAAAAAATTAAAATCAAAGTCTCTTTTCAATGAATCTAAGTAACCTCTGGATCCATTCAAAGTCTCAGTGTCCCAATCATCTTTGCTTTGTAAAATATTTTCAAATAAATCTATTAGAGGCTGTCGATATTCAGATACAGTTTGTACTAGCCTCCCATTGTAATTCCATCGTGTTGGAGCAACTCTGGGTAGTCTCTTCTTTACTTCCAAATCTAAAGCTCGTGTCCGTTTTGTAGATTTTGAAAAAAAGACAGCCTTTTCACTAATACTTGAAAAAAATACTTTGCACTCTTTAAGACACGCTGCAGATTGAGCAAGAACTAAATTTAATCGATGCACAAAACAATGTATAAATATTGCATTCTGAAAAGTCTCTTTTACTTTGGCCTGCAGGCCCCCCAATTCATCAGCCATTACAGCGGCCCCATCATAACTTTGGACGATAAGTTTAGCACCACACTGTAGATCATCGACGATCTGACAAACTATAGCATATAAAGCTGCGGCCGTTCTCTGCGTTGTTACGTCTAAAAATCCTAAAAAGCGCTTTTGGACTTTCCCATTTGGATTTATGTAGCGTACTGCGATTGACAACTGACTAATATTCGTAATATCGGTTGTTTCATCTAACATAATTGCAACAAAAGGAGCTTTTCTTATTTCTTGCTTGATCTTTTCTAAAACAGTATTGCTTATCGACTGAATCAAATCATTTTGATTATGATTTGATGTGCCGCAAAATACCGTGCATTGTTCCAGATGCACTGCTTCCCTTGCTTCCATGGACCGACCGCTCCTACTATATTTATATAATTTAAAATAAGATAAGACGGTTTTTTTTTGAAAATGCGTTTTTGAATTTATAAATAAATTACTTTCCTGTTTGTAATTAATTGTGACTAAAGTAACCGTTAACTCTAGGATTTTGGTCAATCTATACATTTTAAAATATCTGATGTGACCAACACGACATAACTTTCTTATATATTATTTATATATCATCCTGATCTAAAAAAAATCATTCTATTTAATTCTTCACTTACCTCAATTCAATTTGAATAACGTACCTTGAAATGTTTCATTAAAATTTTTAAATCGTTAATTTTCAGCGTTATTCGATACTGTCAATAATAATTTATGTCATAATTTCTTCTTATTAATATTGACGTTTTTGTAACTAAATTAGACCTTTCAAATGTCAAACTGTTAAATTTATCCTAACCCCATTTTATGAGGCCAAATGTGTAAAATATTTCAGTTTATGGTACATCAGTTTTATTTAAGTACTTGGAAAATATATTTTTTTGACTTGATATTTTAGACATGATTTATAATCTTCCATCAAGAATATATTTTTTTTTGTAAAGACAAATACAAAAAAAGTTTGGGTTCCGTGGACCCCCTTTCAGCTGGCCAATTTTGCTCATCACTGAATTTATCATTGTCTTTGGCCTTTAGAATATATGTACCAAATTTGAAGCTTTATCTCAAAAACTGTGTCTGCTATCGAGATACTACAGACATGCTGACAGATTTTTTTCCATAAAGTCATGTTTTTTCATTATAATTCGTCGAGATTCGTCCAGAAATGCAATAAAAATTTCGAATGTTTTTTCCGAAATTGTACCCTTTTTTTTCTTTCAGTCATTATGTCTCCTCTGGTGGTACCACATTCACCAAATTTAATGTGTCACCTAAAATGTTGTTGAAAATCTTAACTGCCAAAAGTTTCCCATTAGTATTTTTTTGAGTTATCGCGGATACACACATACACACACATATCCACACATACACACACACACACACACACACGCACCGACTGGCATCATTCGGAAAATAGTTAAAACGGATTTAGGAGGGTTCAAAACGTATATATCAATCAAAATCTCGAAGTTGAAAAAAATCACGATTACTATACTTCCTTATATTAGCTATAAGAAAGTAAAAAGGATTTTGGTAATAAAAACCATATAATGAAAGGAATGATCATGTATTTAAAATCATTAAATTGTACATCCTTAATATTAATATAACATTAATAAATAAATTAATTTATATAGGCTTTGGTTTATTCTTGCACTACATTAATACGTAAAAAGGGCCTCTAAAAGTTATAATAATTATAAAATTAATTTAATTAATTTAGATTATTTACAGATTTACAAGATAAAATAGATTAGGAAAAAATGTATTGCACAAAATATATAACAAATATATAATTTTATTATCAGATTATGGATACGTTAATGGCATACATTTAATCTGTAATTTAAATATATCTTTATTTAATAAATATATTTAAATAAATATGAACTACCCAAAACATTTAAAGCATCACTTTTTTCAAAAAGCCATATCTTTTCGGTGAAAATTAATTTATATCTAATATTTCATAATTTTATTCATCAAGCTGGCTGCTGTTTTCCTAGCTTATTTTCGCATGATCCGATCTGATCCACTTGTCATTACAAGTGGCATTGCTATACGTGTGAAAGTAGACAAATCACTACTATTGAAAAATTAACGCTAGAAACACCTTAATTCCAATGAAGAGTTACACTTTTGCAAGAAGGGCGCCCTCAACGATATGGCTGTTCTGAATGTATCTCAGGTCGCCACAGGGACACAACTGCTCCCAATGACCGATTTCTTACACTGCAGGCCCTTCAGTTCAAAACCGTTTTTTTAACTACATCTGGTCTAAAAATGACCTCTCTAGAGCTAGGAGAATTCAGATTTTGATCCAAAAAATGCGTAATAGACTCAGAGGAAGTAAATTTGTGGTTTAGACGACCACTTAGAACACCTAGATTGACTAGATATCTAAGCAGGTGAGATTATTGTTTGCTCGAGAACATTAACTCGAGGCAAGTTATGTTTTCAGGTAAGTCGAGATTTAAATTATGGCTTAATGATGGACGAGTTCGAGTTCTGAGACGGCATACCGATTTTGACCAAAATACCATAATTTTAGAAAAACTTATTCGTTTTAACTTATGATCCTTTAATTGTGTTAGGTAGTGTATTTTCTAAGCAAGACAAATATTATCTGTTTACCAATGACTTGCTTTTTGTTCCATGGAAATCGCTCGTAACAATCCTAAAAAATAAGTATTTTGAAATGAAACTTATATTAAATTAAAATTAGCGTTATTTGAGAACAGCAAAAACGGTTACAGAAAAAATATTGTACGTAACACACCCAGAAAGTGTCTTTACTGGGCCCGCCGGTTTCTAGGATTCGCAAGTGCTCGCCCAAAAAGAAATCATTTTCCAGTCTTGTTACGTAAATAACTAATTCAACATATTTGATTTAGCTTTTTTTTTGTAAAATTATTGCGAATGGCTGATATATCTGAAATATTAGTTACTTATACAAATAAGAACTTTTCGAGGCTCATTTACGTCTTACAAAGTTATTTACAAGTATTTATATGCATCATCCTCTTATCTTCCTGTTGCCATTCTACCCCATTCTCCTCAATAAATTGAGTCAAACCTCACGTATCTGTACTTGAGCTGTTTGTGTCTTGGATGTCGGGGTGTGAATCGTCGAGAAGAAGCTGTTGTTGTTTCAAGACCGCAAGTCGTTGATGGGTTAATTCTAGGTGATGTTTACGCCATTTGATACGTCTGTTCTGAAACCATACTTTTACCTACAAACGGATACAGAATTAGTTGTTTAATCTGATGTCAGCATAAAGTATAAAACAGATAGAACTTGTTTTTTATTCTTCAGTGTAATATACAGTTCGGGAGAAAGTATTGATAAATGCAATATTCCTTTTGTTGATATTTTTTTGGAAGAAACTCAAGCGATGTAAGTATAAACATACATTAAAACAAGTGTAAGGAATATTTTCGGGCATATCTAAAAAATATGTATGGCAACACGTACCTTATACAGTGTGAGAACTTATGATGACATAAATTCTACATCTTGATAACAGAAACTGTTTGAAAGAAATTCTGACATAAGTCGAGTTTTATTCTTAAAACGTCAATTTTGCCATACATACTTCATAACCTCTTTCAACCCCCTCCCTTACAGATCAACTCTTCTTAAAATTTAAAAGATACGTTGTATATTATTTGAAAGGTGTTTTAATAATTCTATACACGGTTTTAAATTTTTTGATTTCGGTTAATCTTACCCACTTTAAAGATGTACAATCAAATATGATCTCTTAAGTTCAATAATTTCTTAAACATTGAAAATACCTAAATTTAAAACTAGGTTTTAATAAGACAAGGCAAAAACAGATTTAGTAAGTTTATTAAAGTTAACTAATAAATTGTTCAAAAGGAGAACCTTCTACTTCTTGACCTTAACTCTTGCAAGTTTGCAGATTTTGTTTGATAGACCTTGCTTTTTAGATAGTCGTACTAAAAAAATTCAGTGCGGTCAGTGGAGGAGACCTTGCAGGCGATTCCAATGCACCTCTTCCGTCCTATCCATCTATTCGGGAATACTCCATTTGACAGGAAATGTAAAATGAGGTGGTTTGCCATCCTGTTGGAACCACAAAGATTAATTTGCTGTCTCGGAATTGTTTGGCTTGGGAAATAATTTTTTCGAATAAACTCTGGAGAAAGTTTAAATAGGTTAGGTTACCCTTAAGAATATCGGTCCAATTAATTGATTCTCCACTATACCTGCCCAGACATTAACTTTTCCAGCTTTTAAGTATGTAACCTTCGCATCCAGTAAGGACTTTCCCAGGACTAGTATTTGCAATTTTGACGATTTACATATCCATAGAGAGTAAAGAATGATGCATCAGAAATAACAACTTATAAATTCAACCCTTCGATCAGGATCACCCTCACATAATTCCTGTCTCGAATCAGGTTTGTAAGGATGCAATTTATTTGTTCCAAACAACTTCATGACGAATGTATGACATACATCAATATTTCGTGCAATTTGTCTTGCAGAAATTATAGGATTTTCTTCTACCTCCAACAATAAATTTAATTTGCTTTTCATCAGTAGTAGAATATTTTTTCTTTAGGTAAAGCCTCATATGTACGAGGTCATGGAACTGTTTTTCTATTTACTAATTGTTCCTTTTGATATCCGAGGTAAATCAGGAAATTTCTTACAAAACAGCGTAACAACCTCTGCCTGTGTTTTAATTCTATTTCCATATCCAGTCACCATTAAAATGGTTATAGTAACTTCAGTTAAATAACGCATTTTCTGACATTTACCATTACCGCTTCAAACTATTATAATTAATTATCGTTGTTAATATAATTTCTGTGTAGGCTACATGTTTTCTTTTTTTTATATTACCCATGTTATTTTTTATACCCATGTAAAAAGCAAAAACGTAATTTAAATTATTCAATTTGAAATTTTTTCTAATTTCTACAAACCTCCGTTTTGAAAGTCAACGATTTTATCCAAACTGAATCAAATTGCTGTTATACCTAAACAAAACTTCACCAAAAAGTATCTAGTAATAATAACAGGTTAGGTATTTGTCATTTTAAAAAAATTGAATTTATGAGATAATATTTAATTTTACATCTTTAAAATATTCTATATCGGACAAAGATTAACCGAACTGAAAAAAATTTAGAATCAGTGTATATGTAATTAAAAACCTGCCAAACAAGGTATGGCTCAGAGCCTTATGCCATTTAAAATTTTCGAAGGAATTGATCTGTAGGTGAAGGGGTTGAAAGAGGGTATGAAATTTTTATGCCAAAAGTTGACGTTTTAAAAACAAAACTCCACCTGTCTGAGGACTTTCCAAAAAATTTCGAAATACAGAACTTATTCCATCATTATTTTCCACACTGTGTAGTACACCGTGGATATTCGTCCAGATTTCCAGACAGCATTTGGAGGACCCCTCGTTAACATTAATGAATGTACGAAATACAAAATCTTAAAATAAATATACATCGGTTTTTCTCTAATCTGCTAATAAAAACCAATTAATCCTAATTAGTCGACCCGTTCGTATTTTTCTTTATTGACAATTTGTCAATATCCTAGACGTAAAGCAAATTCTGCCTGAATATTTCTTATAACAATGTGCATAATTAATTTTCAGTTGTATTCGCCTTTAAACCAGTAAAATTTGTTGGCCTTTATATACACGTTAATTTTTAATTATTTCTATAAAAATCGTATAATGGGTCAAATCTGCAAACCTATCATGTCATTCCATATCATTCCTATTTTTTTTATAGATTTGGTAAAACCACATCAAGGTATGCACGAACAAAAGTTGAATAACGCGGTGGTGTACCGCATTGTTGAAACTACGAATATCTAGAGATATTAGCTTTATTTGGTAAAAATATCGTTTTACTAAGGTAGGAAGTAATTCGAACTGTAAGAATTCTAAATTAAATAAATATAGTTTAAAAAAACTAAAAAACACGCTTTTAAAGCACATCAAACTAAAAAGTGAAAAATAATTATTAATATAAACTGAAAACAATAATGAACGAAAAATACTAGTATTATTGTGAAAAAAGCGTGGGGCACTTTGTGCCATATTTTTCGTATATCGAGCAACCCACGCTTTTTTCACAATAATACTAGTATTTTTCGTTCATTATTGTTTTCAGTTTATATTAATAATTATTTTTCACTTTTTTAGTTTGATGTGCTTTAAAAGCGTGTTTTTTAGTTTTTTAAACTATATTTATTTTTCACTTTTTAGTTTGATGTGCTATGAAAGCGTGTTTTGTAGTTTTTTTAAACTATATTTATATTGCTTATTGATGCTGATATTGTAACATATTACGATCCAACAGATATTTCTGAAAAAAAAAATTTTTTTTATTTCAGCCATGGGATTTGAACTCACGCCCGAGGAGTCCGTAGTTTCACGTCGACTAAGACTTGCCCGCTCGGCCAACGACTGAAGTGAGAATCACGGAATATACTTACAATATTAAGCCTCTTGCTCTCACGCAGAGGATACGTGAGGAATGGACTGGCGATCCTGATCAGGATAATGATATAAATTTATCAAATTATTGTATTGTTACCGGTTCTTCGTAAGTGTACAAAGTTTCAATTAAATCTGTCCGTTTAAAGTGGGTCAAAATCGAGTCCAAAGAGTCGGTTACAAACAAACAAACAAACAAACAAACAAACAAACAAACAAACATACAAGTGAAGCTAATAAAAGCGTGTTAAAAAGTACAAAACATGAAGTACTGGTTTTAATTTTTTTTTTTTTGAATAAACTGCTCCAAATATTACAAAAAGTATTTGCAATAACTATAGCAATGATAACTAAATTTTTTTAGTAGTAAAATAAAAATTTTAAATATTCGGACCTTTTGCCATCTTCATCCCAAACCAGTGTATGTTAAAATTTGTCACTTTCTTTGCCCCTTATATGCGCTAATGTTAAATAAGAATCCCTATAAGCATGAATTTACTATAAAAAGTTTTATCTGAATCTAGAACATGTATAGAATGTATTATTTAAACAAATTTCAATGATGTCTCGGCTCTTTCAAATATAAACATATCTAAAAAACACTTGTTTTGTATATAAATAATAGGTTATTTTTTGTTTTTTTTTTTCATATACTATGGGAATTTATTACTATTTTAGTAGTAAAGATTAAGAAATTATGTTCATTTTAACATATGATTGAATTTATATGCAAAACATTTCACGAAATGTCAAAATTTTATATAAGGGTGCAAAATATGTAAGTCGTATTTCAAAGTAATTATTAAAAATATGAGTCGATAAAAAAAGACTGTGTCTCGTATAGCGAAAAACACGCGCACATAAAATTAAGAAATATATTTTAATTCAAAAATGTGTTTATAATTTTCATTAATTTATATCTCTTAGAACTTATGTTTAACTAACTAATTGAAATTAATTATAAAATGCACACAAGAAGAAATGACCTATTCCACTATATTAAAAATATATTAATAACATATTACATAAGATGAAAAATCAGGAATTAGTTGTTTAAAATTAAACCAGCTCCTTCGCCATTTTCTTAAATATTAATTTTTCTGTATAGTGTCATTAATAAACTGCTTAAAAATAAACAAGAAATACGTTTAAAAAAATACTTCATCAAAATTAAATTTAACGAATTACTTTACATTTTTCAAAAGTTATAATAATAATAACACCACATATAGTTACAACCCCCTTTATCCCTGAAGGTCTGGAATGACTTTGTGCGGGAGAGGGTTACACATTAAGAGACAATGGACACACATCCAATATCCGAGTATACTGGGATTAATTTCTCTTTCCGAAAAAAATCCCAGTTCCTCGACCGGGAATCGAACCCAGGACCCCAAGGTTTCGAGGCAAGTACGTTACCTCTAGACCACGGAGCCACGAGTTACCTAGAAACTCGAACCATAATAACAATAGTAGAAATTATTTTGTCCACATACTAATTATGCGGTAAATATGCCTTCCTATTTTAAGTTGCCAACTGAATAGAGTATAAAGTCATATAACTATTGGAATATTTTCCACAGAAGGAGTCAACAATTACTGCAAACATAATCTTAAAATAGTTAATTTTTTTTATAGTCGCAAATCTGAATAACCACTTTTGAATAGAGTGGTATTTTACACAGTTGTAGGTAAAACATGAGATGAGCTTTTCAAAAGGGGGAAATCAAGATGTAAATGGTTTCTCGAAAACGTTTTTCCTATTTTTCTTTTAACTATTGTACAGTGTGTCCGTAAAGTATGGAATAAATGCATTATTCCTTAAACCAAAAATATTTGGAAAAAATCCTCGGATATATCGATTTTTAATTTCAGTTGCACACTTTATCCTTTATTTTTTTTTTTTTTTGGTTATGATATCATCACTGTTTCCCTTATAATGTTATCAATATATTTTTAAATAGAACACCCTGTATATTTCTCCATTTTTGGATTCTGAATAAACAGCTGATTCCAAATATGTATCACACTGAGGGTCTAAAATTGATAAGTTGAGAGAGACGGCCATTTGGAATATAAGAATTTACTAATTTTTCATGCTTTGTTTGAACAAATAACAGTCACTAGAACTAACGGTTAGTTAATAATAAAAACAAGTTATAGTAAATGTTCGAACTGTACTCCTTGTTGTAGCTGACAGTACCTTAAACCTGAACTTTGTTTATAGTTTCCTGAGAAATGTTGTTTATTTTTGTCCTAATTCTCGCTTTTAATTCAACAATGTTTTCCGGTTTGGTTTTTTAAACTAAGTTTTTTACATGGTCCCATAGGAAATAATCTAGTGAATTGCGGTCCGGTGATCTTGGTGGCCATTCGATGGGTCCATGTCAACCAATCCACCTGTTCAGAAATATTTGGTCAAGATACCTTCGAGCGTCTGCTGCATAATGGGGAGGCATGCACCATCCTGTTGATACCACAGGCTTTCGGCAACATTTCCAGGATTAATTCTACTTGGAAATAAATTTAATAACGTTGGGATGAGATAGCCCATTTAAAATTGAGATATGCAGATCCGTTTACAGTTCCATCGAAAATAGGGTCCAGTGAGTCTATTTCTTATAATTCGCGCCCACACATTTACCTTTTGTGGATAATGTGTCCTGCTCTATCGCGAGTTTTCCCTTGCCTAGTATTTACTATTCTGACGATTCACTTCACCATTTAATTTGAAAGTGCATTCATCGGAGAAAATAATATTTTTTATCAGAAGAGGAACACCATTACACATATTCATCATTGTTTCACAAAATTGCATCCTCCGATCTAGATCATCATACTTAGTTCTTGCACAAGCTGAATCTTAATAGGATCCAATTTTTCTAATTTTAATACTGTATGCACTGACGTTTTAGTAACATCATAATCGCGACTAACCTTGCGAACGCTGGTATGTGGAATTTCTTCAACAGCCAGTGAAATATTTAATTTTGTATCCTCGTCAACACCTGTTTTGGGTAAATCTTCCGTACCAGTCTCTCTAATTTTTTTTTTCGATTTTACTCACTGTCAATTGAGTTATGGGTCGTTCTGGATATTTAGTATTAAATAAATTACATACTTCTTGTTGAGTTCGCATCCTATCATCATACCCAATGATCGTAAGAATTTTAAATCTCTGCTTTACAGATACACTCATGTTATAAATTAAAATAAATCTACAACAATTACTGAGAAGCCACTACTGGGGTAAAGTATTATTAAGTGATTTACTGTCAAAGACGATAATAATAAAACAAAAAAACAAACAAAAGTTAGCCTACTTCAAAAATTAATAAACAACGTGTTTATTTCACTTCTTTACTTGCTTTTTTTAAATTGGCGTATCTTCCAACTTAATAAATTTTAGACCTTATATTTGGAGTCAGCTGTTGAAGCAGAATCCAAATATGCAGAAATATACAGGGTGTTCCATTAAAAAATATCGATAACGTCATAATGGAAACAGTGATGACATCATAACAAAAAAATAAACGATAAGGTGTGCAATTGAAATTGAAAATCGACGTGTCCGAGGATTTTTTTTCTAAATACTTTTGGTTTAAGAAATAATGAATTTGTTCCATACTTTACGGACACACTGTATATAACTATTATAATATTATGTGGTATCAGGAAAGTGAATAGAATATAAATGATACACATTATAAAATCGTACAATTTTTTTTCTACAATACCATTTTTTCTTACTTTATATTTCAGAAAATATATCTACACAATACAATTATTTTCTTTGCAGTTTTAGTCTATAGAATAGCAGAAGAAATCATTATTCCTCGTTTGATTAAAGAACTTGACCTCACATTTAGTTCTAAAAAAAAGTAAAAAATTTTAAATAATTTACTTAATATTACTTTTCTGTCATTTTTTAAATGTTTTTTATTCATTCTTTATTTCTATTTTCTCGGGTTTTTAATTTGCGTTTTGTTGTTTTCATGGAATTTTGGGAATTTTCTCTGCAATTAGAATAAGTGCGGACTCATTAAAAAAAAAAAGCTTAGTCCTTTGGATGAATGTTTCCCTCGCTGCGTTCGGGAAATATTATTCATGCCTAGACTGAAACACTCACTTTACTCTCATGGTGCATAAATAACTATTATTATACATGACATATATTTCGGTCTCAGATATTTTTGAATTTATAGATAAAATCCTTGTAGTATTTTCAAAATTAATAATTTCTTAAAATAATTTTAAATAAAATTCTATGATTTTATAATGTATATATTTTATGTTGTAGGTATTTCTTGAACACAATCAGGAAAATTTGTAGAAACGTTTATTTGCAAAATTAGAAAAAAAAAATATACTCTGAATAAACTATTTTCTAAATTCTATTAAATTGGGGATTTGATTTCAAAGAATTCTTCAACCTGTCGTCAGTAGGTTTCATCCTATGTACAAATCATCTCCAAGGACCAAATCGTAAATATAGCACTAGTTTTCATAGTATAACATTGGCAAAAATATTTATTAAAATGTTGCATATACAGGGTGTCCGGAAAAAGGGGGTAAATCAAGTAACCATGGATTCCTTAACCAAAGATAATACGACTTTCACAATGCCATTTTTCATTTTAGACCCCCCTGATTGATATAGAGGGTGTCAAGGTTTGAAGTATAAAAATATATTTTTTTAAATTACTGGAGTATTTCGTAAGATATTTATTCAAAATTTGGTACAATGCTTCAACTTAAAGAGTCACATCTTTTGAAGAATAAAAAAATAAAAATTGATTGTCAAATATTCAAAATAGAGGGATTCCAGTACCCAATGACCCCCAGTTTTTTAGTACCTGCACCAATGATTCTCAAACTATCTTTTTTTAAGTTAACCATCCTTTTTGGATTATTTTATGTCTGTTAACAAATTTCGAGAAAATGCTTCATTTTAGAGATAAGTTGAAAAATATTGATGCCTACGCGCATTACGGTAATCTCATAATTTTCAAATACTGTTACTAAACAATTTATTAAAATTTTGCAATAAGTATAAAAATATCAATAATAAAGAACGGGGTGGCCACTGAATAGGAGCACCCCGACCCCAGCGATCAGGAAAGATTTGATTCAAATAGTTTCTAACATTTCTAGCAAAATGAGGAGGAGCACCGTCTAGTTGAAACCAAATATTTTATGTTACATGTAAAAGAAATTCATTTAGTAAATCCGGTAGTGTGTTTTGAATAAATTGCAAAAATGAATGTACACTCAAGTTTCCTGGTAAAAATACAGGACCCAAAAGAAAATTATCTACGACACCTATCCAAACATTGACTTTAAAGTTTACTTGATGATGCGTCTCTACTATGGCTTTAGGATTTTTTTCAGCCCATATGTGTGTGTTATGAATATTTGTCGTCCAGTTTCTCGTAAATGTAGCTTCATCACTAAACAAAATGTTTCTGATAAAACTTAGATCTCGGTTATTCATTTCACATAACCATCTACATAATGCAAGTCTTGCTTTGAAGTCTTGAGGCAAATGAGCCTGTATCTTTTGGAGATGGAATGGGTACAGCTGCTGAATCCGTAAAATAGTGTGTACCTGAGTTTTCCCTAAGTTTTCGATCTGCTTAGCCAACATCCTGGTATTAATTTTCGGTGTTTCCTCAACAATTCTTAAAATTTCCTTTTCCTGTATAGGTGGAATCGTACGGAGTCAGCCGCAATTACCTCTCCGTTCTAAAATTTCTAATCTCCATTAGACGATTAACCATATATGAAAAATATTTCCTTTTGGGATGAAATTTTGGGAAATTTTTCGGCATAGCGCCTAGCAGCTAAACAAGCATTGAAGTCGCATTTTCCTAATCGAGAAATAGAAATAAATGTTTACAGTTTACAGAAATATTTATATATTAGCCATGGTTAAAATCATATCCGTCATTTCAGATGAGGCTGCAATTCCTTGCCTACGAGCCATGTTGGTTTTTCTTACTTACAAGTACACTTCTAGCTTATAAAAAACTTTTAACTTGTAAAACATAAGGATATACTTTGACAGTAAACAAACAATTCTATCGTATCCAGGGTATTGCTATTTGTTCACGAAAGCGACTCACTTGATTTAGAGAGATTTGAAAATTATGAGATTACCGTAAACCGCCTGGGGACCAATATTATACCAACTTATCTCTAAAACGAAGCATTTTATCGAAATTTGTTAAGAGACATGAAATAATCCAAAATGAATGGTTATCTTAAAAAAAGATAGTTTGGAAGTCACCGGTGCAGGTACTAAGAATCTAGGGGGGTCAGTGGATACTGGAATCCTTCTATTTTGAACAATTTGACAATTAATTTTTTGTTTTGTTTTTTCTACAAAACATGTGACTCTTTAAGTTGAAGCACTGTACCGAATTTTAAATAAACATCTTACGAAATACTCCAGTTATTTAAAAAAAGAACATTTTTTAAAATTCAAACTTTGACACCCTTTATTTCGAACATGGGGTTCTAAAATGATAAATGGCATTGTGAAAATTGTATTATTTTTGCTCAAAGAATCCATGGTTACTAGATTGACCTCCTTTTTCCGGACACCCTGTATGTATAGCTAGTTGGCAGAAGTCAAAAACTATTCAATAGAATATTAATAACTGTTTAGAACATTAATAAATTAATAAAAAGCTTGAGTTGGGGTTTAATAAATTTTTAAGACAACTTTTAAAAAGGGAAAATTTACGATTATTTATTTTTATTATTAGCTGTAAAGTGACGACTTATGTATAACAAGTAAATTTATTGCAAAAAAATAACTTACTTGTGCTTCAGTTAGCTGTAATGTATGGGCCAAATAAAGTCTTTCGGGTCCCACCATATATTGTTGTCTCTCGAACTCCGCTTCTAGCCGTTCCAATTGTTCAGGGGTGAAAATCGTTCGCACTCTTTTACTTTTACAACTCTTTTTTATTCTGTAGCACATTCGACGACATGTGTTTTAAGGTTCCCCTCACTGAAATATATATAATGTTAAAAGTAAATTATTTGTTTTTCTTTTTCTAAAACTAGAATTTTAATTAGAATTTTATTTTTATTTTCATATGACAATACTTTTACCTAAGAAAAATTAAAAGCGTGCACAATTAAGCTCATTTTATCATAAAAAATCCTGTTTTATATAGTTTTTGTAATGCCGAAGAAAGTTAAATAAAGCAAGTACCTATTAGTTCCTTGTAGAATTGCCTCAATTTCTAATCGCAAAATAAAATAACTGAGTTTGTTAAAAGAAGGAGAATACATTATTACCAATAATAAATAACAATTTAAAATATATATATATATATATATATATATATATATTATATATATATATATATATATATATATATATATATATATATATATATATATATAAATGCACTACAAAAATTAATTAATTACCAAAATTAGGGGTCATTTGTATATTCTTTGAAAATGTAAATTTTGATACCTTTCTAAATTTGAGTAGGATAGAAGGTGTTCAGCAAACTTTCACACTCGTAATGTGGTATGTAGGTACTTTTAATATTTCTCGATAATATATTTTGAATACATAATCTCAAAACCTCCAGCATAAAAAATACATTTTGCATATTTGATTAAATGTTCTTCTTTATATATTAAAATAAGGATCACCTTCGATAAGATGTAAGCCACAATTTTATTGAATGATTGAAAAGTAGTTCGATTAGATTAGACATTAAACTGATATACGAGATGTCTACCTTATTTTTTTGTAAATTGTTTCGTTATAATTACTGTGATGTTATAATAAACCGCTCCATTCTAAAGATCCATAGATGACATAATACTTACCAGTTTGTCTGGACGGAGGGCATCCATGCCCAACAGAGTAATGGCCTGTCACGGCGACCGCCGAAGAACCATGGCGGTGTACCGGAAGCTGTAACCTGCTGCAACCCGACACCAGGGCTCTGTCCGTTCCTCCCGGGTGCACGGAAAGGTTCACCACACTTAAGTCAGATGCTGAGTTACCTATTATTTGATAAGACAGTTTGATTTAATTGACGTTTGATCTATATTCGAATATAAATGTATATTGTAAAAAACGAGAAATGATAATATCAAATTTAACAAGCTTTTACATCAGTCCAACAATATATGAATTTATACAGGGTGTCTGAAAAGTAATGGTAAACCGCATAAGTACAGCTTCATGAGGTCAAAATAGACTAATTAAACCCAACATGACTTAGAAAAAGTGCTTCCTTCAGAAGCATAGGGCTTCAAAGATCAAAATGTTGTTTCTGTATAGGGTGGGCAATTGTATAGGGTAACTAGGTAACTGTAAGAGTTACAAAAAAAATGGAAGAGACATTTTCGATATCTTTTTTTGAGACAAATTCAATGGAGAAAACAAAAATTTGCAATCGTCTTTTGTTTTCGATTTGTAAACAAAAGTTTGATTTTTCGACTTTTAGATACATCTTGGTTATTTGTAAAGTTATGAAAAAACAACTTTTACATTCTTCAGACACTTTTTTTGTATAATATGTATAGTTTATTTAAAAAGGAATTTTTTTTCTCTTTCAAACTATATATCATATGTGGGGTCACTTTTGATGTGTAAGTATTTAATAGTGAAAATAATCTTTTAGTAGATTACTTTTTGCGTTTTCTTATATTTCAAGCAGGCGTGTGTCATCTATGAGAGTGTTTATCCGTTTGCCAGTAAATTGCATATTGATAATTTTGTTTCGGTCATAATTACACCCCATTTAATCGTAAAAGTGAAGATGTGTTACGAAAATTACAAGAAATATGATATGCTAGAATGTTTTATTCAAATTAATAACAATTGTGATATTTCATCCGAAATATACTTCAATCGCTATCCAGAAAGAAAACAACCTAATAAAGCTATTAAGAGGTTAAAAGAAAATCTCATTAACTGTGGGTCCTTCAACAAGCCAAGACCAAAAAATCAGATATTTATATCTAATTTTATAATACATTACAATTACAAAATAAAAATTCAAATTAAAGTAAATGTTCAAACTTATGTCCATTATGTTCGATACATAAATTACACCTATATTTTAGAAGAGTTTTTCGGCTGTCAATAAAAATTTATAGGCGTACCAAGTTCGTCTGAATGGATTTTCATTGCCACCCTTTTCTACGTTATCTTCTTTGAGCTTATTAATTAACGAGCATTTTTTAGAGTGAGCGGAGTGAACCTCTGGCACTCGATACAGAAGTCGTATCAATCCTTTTATGTCTAAGGTTATGCTGCGACGAATTATTGACATCCTGTTATCATCGCGCCGGGAAAATATTAATATTTGGAAAAAATTGTATAATCAAAAGAATTACGTTTGAAAAGTAATTACTAAATACGAAAGTAAAATGGGTATATCAATTACATAATATACAAATAACGTGTGCGGTTACATAATAGTATACATAAATAGTAACATTGTAACATCACAGAGAATGATGCAGGCATAACATAATACATACATTTTCTTTTACTTTTCTGAACACGTGACTAAAGAAGTAATTTCTATTTTTAACAATAGAGATTAATTCAAAATTTTTTGAAAATGCCCATCATTTGCCTCCAAGCAAACATTAGCCCAGACCACATCATATTGATCTTTGGCTTTAGTAACCCTCCATTTTCCGAAAATTCGCACTTTTTTGAGATCTCTTATTGATGCTTCGGAAAGAAGATTTCAATTTTAATTCACTTAAAAAGAAAGAAATATGCTATCAATTTGTCACGAGGGTAATTTTCCGAGAGCACCACGAAAGCACCCTAAAACACCTGTTATATCACATCCATAGAGCATGAAGATATACCGATGTAAAAATATATAAATGAATAAGGAATGTTGATCCTTGATACACAAATAACTTGTTCCGTCGGGAAGATGAACGCCTTTCCAGAAACTATGCATTATCAACTTTTTAAAGTGAATTTTCCAACTTCCAAGAATGGTTAGAGTACGTTATATGACAAGTTCAACTAGTCACCGTCTATCTGCTCCTGATTTCGAATATCGTCCCCCAAAGATAGCAATGTTGAAGTGAACGATTCTGTACTTGTTTTTTAAAGTGTCGCCCTCTCACACAAGTCCTGCTTTCCGATTTGGGGGACGCCTTATTTATGTGGTGCGGTGTGATTAAATTTCAAGACATTTTTCTATTGTAACTCTAAGTAAATTTGAATTTTCGTTGTAAATTTACTACCTACATTTGTGAATATAAAACATCTCTTTCCTTACCTATATCTTTGCCATCGTTATTTAGTCCTAATATCGCAGCTATTGTAAAAGATTTGTTATTCGTAGCTGACGAATTACTTCTACACCTTGGATCCTCCTCTTGAGATAAGTCCTCGCATAAACTGGGTGTGGTGTGACCATTTTCATTTGTGTTTTGATCATCTAGTTGATGGTAACTCAAAAAATGACTTAGAGAAGTTGGATAATTGTAATGGTGTAACATATTAACAGTTTCCTAATGTTGATGTGTAGGATAACTGTTTTCTACATGATGTGCTCTGAAAAAAAATTTATACAATACAAGTAAGCACAATTGAGCATAACCACAATTATAAAAATATGCCAACAGAAGCAGGTGTTACAGTAATTTAAAAACTATATGTTCTCTTTTTCATCTTTTCTAACACATATTTGTTAGCATTTAAGAATCGAGGAAGTTTAAAAAATGGGTAAAATTAGTATTTTACTAGGGAAGATATTTTTGGGCTTTGGGAATTTTCCTTCAAGGATTTGAATCATACGACCAAAATAAATCTTAAAATGTTAATGATTTAAAATTCTTTATATTCCAGCACTATCTGATAGAAACGTTAATGTTTTTCTTTTGCATATCTGTGGATATAAATTTTTATTCAACCTATAAATCGCCATAAAACACCTTAAATGCAAAATATATGCACAGTACCCTAATTTTTAGGTTCAGTTTTTGAAAATATATTTGTCAATCATATCTGTCCGCTCATCCATAGTCACTCCAATGCGCGGGATAAAGGAAAAAACATATACGCGATAACGATCGCGATGGCATTGGCGATCGGACGCGTCTATAGTAAACAAGTGAATCCCCACATCACGATCGCGATCGCCAACCTATCTCTATCGCGATTGTGATCTAGATCCCGCATGTGTGCGCGCTTAATACTACTCTATCGTATCGTCATGGTTATCGTTTTCTTATAATGTCAACATGTAGAGCCCTTTCGGTAATTACGTCATCTGTTTTTTTCTTACTTTTACTTATCCGAGTCTTGTCTAATTGTCAGCGTAGCAGCAATTGAAAACGAAGGTGTTAGATGTTTCGTGTCAGTTTTAACAACTTACTAACTGGCGGGGCAGATTCAAGGTCGTAGTGCTTAAATTAATAATAGTGGTGCCATTCTAAGACCACGGCAACCAAATATAAATTGCAGAATTCTGTAACACATTTTCTCGAAACGACAGACTAGTATTACTCAACCCACTGGATTTAGTTGATTATAGTTCAACCAAATATTATGATAATCGACACCCTTGTTTCACGTGTTGAAAACCGCTTATTGTCTTATATTTATGTGTGATAATTTTTTTGTAGTAGAGGAGAAATCAGTATTTATTAATTTATTATTTCTACGACTTACTACTACTACGTAGTAGATTTCTTAATATTAGTTTATCTAATTAAAAAAGGTATATTCTGTGTGTTAAAAGTACTTACTTTTAACAATAGTTTTAAAAGTAAAAATATTCAATAATAACTGTTTGATCATTGAATTACATATTTATAGGTCTGGAGGACGCTTCTACATAATGTTTATTCCACTCACACGGAATATTACATTTACATTTTATGAAAACTAAATAAATAAAAAAATATGTATTAGGAAAAAATTAAATTAAGGAGCAAACGATTGTATTGAAAATTGATTGAATCAGTTTATTCTAAAAAACATTGCATACATAAATGACCAAGCAGGGTACTTCATGAAGAGAATAGCAAACATTCCTGTAGTCTTACCGTTATAAACAGAACATCAAAGCTATATATAAAATCAAAATCGGTTATACAAATTTAGAGCGGAGAATTTGCGAGAATCACAATTGCTACAACCGATCGACAATTAGTACGAAGTGTACTCCCTGATCGATTCCTGACTGCCACAATCAGTTAATATTTTGCCCAGCGAAACATCTCTGTTGGACTGCCCAAGATGAACAAAATCGTTTACGATTTGCAAGATATGGGGACTCTGGTGAAGAACACTGGAGAATATGTATTTTCGCAGACGAATCTAGAAATAACGGTAATGCTAACAGGTTCCGGGTTTGGAATCAAGTCTACTTTGGAGAACGTTCTCTATCCATTTAGCGGGGAATTTCTTTAAATCGTACCGGCGTACTTTTATTGGAGAAATCAATTACTACTATATAGTTCAGTCATTTATGAATATTGTAGGATGCCGTTTACGTTGACGACAATACTAGGACACCAGGACACGGATCTTCAATCAATTGTTTGAGATTTACAATTTATATAGGATGATCTGGTCTATCTGTTCCCCAGATTTCAATCCAATAGAACATATCTGATCTGCCCTAAAGATACGAAAGTTTAATTTTTTGAATGAAGCATGCTTTATATCTGGTCATTCATTTAAAAAATGACAAGCTCCAAATATAAGAAATTCAAAATCGGGATGTGGTTGAAGGTTGTAAACACATCTAAAATGATAATGGATGAATACACGGTGTTCCATTATTCACCACACATTTTAGAAATGAAATTAAAAACCTCTTATATAAAAAACTCTGTATGTTATTATCCATGAAAAGAGGAAGCTAAATAGGACTAAAAAAAATTAGAATACACGTAGGTGCTGAAAAAGGAATTTCTGAAATCAGATTTTCGGGCCAAAAGTTTTTGCCTTTTGATTTTGACGCTTTTTCAGGATGTTCCGCTTAATTTGAGACAAAGTTCAAATAATTTGTAAGCTCTGGTCATGTTTTAAAATTATGTTATGCAGCAAAATCATCCCGTGTTCATCTAGAGCCACAAATATGAAAGTACATATTCATCAATAAAATACTGGATTAACCCTGTTTATCAAAATTATTTAATATTTTAATTTCCAATGAGTACCACAAATAACATCATGGCAAAATACATAACAATTTAAAGTAAAATATTTGTTTTAAATTTATAAATTCGTTTTTTAATTTAAATATATTAATTAGGCAATATTGGGTGAAGTTTTCTTATTTATATATTATAATTTATATGATCAATGTGAAATTGTAGTATAGTATACTGTAACTACTTAATGTTTAAACAAAAGTTCAATAAATTTAACGGATCTACATATAATAACCACCTACATTTAAAATATTTTGCAGATGCTGCAATCTCTATGGCTTTCCGTATGGCAGAGGTTAAATTATCAGTATTTACTGACACAGTAATGTCAATATCTTTTTTTATTTAATTTACAATACAATATTGCACTAATACTCTCAATCCTCGAATTACACATTCAATTTTGATATTATTGACCATATCGTGATTTTTATTGATAATGTGACCTCGGCTATAGTGCTATAATACGTATATAGAATATAATATGTTTAAACTTGACACTATTCTTAATATCAATTTTGTCATTAATTTAACCTCGATTTTAACAAAAACTTCATTACTAGTATTATTTAAAGTGTAAATTTCTCTCAACGGTAACTTCTAAATATTTAAAGTTTTGTGCCAATTAAGTTTTAATTTTTGTCCAAAATAGAAAGTTCTATAGTGTATATTACTTCTTCTAGTATCAATCAATTTACTGCCAAGCACTGTTAGTGATCTCTAATTTCTCGTTTAAATTGTTTTTAAAAAATTTATTCTACATAATTTAAACCAAAATATTAATTTACGCTTATTAAATACGAAAAAGAATCATGCCATTTATATACAACATAAACAGATGAGTCTCCATAGGATACCTTGTGGAGTATTAATAATTATTATAATTATTGTTGTATTTGTATTGCATAAACTGTACCTTTTAAAGATAAGGTTTCAATTATTTCTTATATAACAAATTCCATACATTTTTTGTTATACACAACACTGACAGTTATTTAAAATTACTAATAACCTTTCATGTCAAAAGAATTGCAAAGTTAATATTACACATATCTAATTGCAGTAGTCATTGCCAAATTATTTCACACATGATTGACTTAAAGTTGGATAACGGAAAATTAAAACAGACAAGCAGAAACTAAAAAAATTGAAAAATTTACGATTTTTTTTTAAATTTCACTGTTTTGACTAAACATTTTGTACTGCGATATTTTAGCGCATTGTTTTAAATCTTAATGTTTTTCTTATTTATGAGGCTTATTTCCCAATGAATTTAAATTAATTATTAATTTAAGATAAATTCGAAGACAGCAGAATTCATTTTAATAGTTTGGTATTGTCTTGAAAATGTATATTCATTTTCGCAGTTTTATTACAATTTTCATGTAGCTTGAACAGTTATGGATATATTACATTATGTTTTTATAAAGGTTTGCTAGACATTAAAATCCTTCAGAATTATTAATTTTTTTAATAATATCTAAAAAAATTTTTGTTTCTGCGGTTTTGTATACAATAATTCTAAATAATCATTACTATAAATCGTATTTATTTGAATTAAGAAAGAAAAAAATGTGGTAAACATATTTTACTCAATGTAACTGATATGTTTTAAATTTTACAGCAAAGTAGGTTATTGTTTTGAAAATAATTGTCAGCTGTGTTAAAATATCAAAACCTGTTCGTTCATGTATGAAACTAATAATGAATTAATTATTATATTGAAAATACCTTCTCAGTATGTTTTAAACAATAACATAACGCAGCATACGATCATAGAAACCAAATATACCCACCTAGTAAAAAGTTATAGTTGTACAAGTCATCCAAAAAAGTTTAAAACAGACATCAAGATTAATCACAAACAGATAACAGATTGATATGCAACAACTATTAAGAGAACAGCGGCCAGTGAAGTTTTAAATTGACAATTCTGGAACCCACTACCCGTGACCGTTAGCAGAATAAATTGTCCACCACCTTCACCCACAGAACACAGAGTGCATTAGTGTAAATGAAGCCGTAAGTTTTTAGATCGGAGTTTGTTATCTCCGGCAATAATATAACTGACACAAACAAGGTGTATACTTGTTCCGGTGCTCATCATTTCAACCCCTCCAACCGCAGCAGGGGTGGGATTGTTTTGCGGACACACCCTCACATAGATTTCATCCGACCTCAATCCCTTGGCTTTGGCTCATCCGAATCCACTAATTCCTTTTAACCTTTGTAGCCTGTTTCATGATTTTCTGGAGTGCGATGAAAACTAAGTGCTTACTTTTGAATTAGGATATTTCCAAAAGGTCGAATTACTTACTAGATTTAATTCAATATACTTCTAGTAGCATTTAATTTCAATCAACTTGTCTAAAACGTATACAATTTAACTTATGTTATAATTTAGGGAATCCAAAGGTCTAGGAATATTTCTCAGATCCATCAATTTAGAATCTTAGAAGAGCATATGTGTATATCACTTATTTCTAAGGTATCACATATAGTAAAATCTCCAGTATCCCTAAACCAACTTTGTGTAGGAGGAGATACATATTTAGAGACAACGGACACACACCCAATATTAATGTTTAGTGGAAGTAAACTCTTTTACAGTTAATTCCACTGCTACGACCGGGAATCGACCCCGGAACTTTTTGGCGAGGGCCGACTACGTTATTTCCCCACTATCAGTCATGGCTGACAAAATAAAGGTAGATTTTTTTAATTAAGAAAATGTGAACTTATAGGTATAATACTAATAAGAGATCAAATATTAGACAGTTAATTATGGTTTTGATAATAATTTAAATAAAACTAACCATTAGACCAGCATTTTTAAGATCTATTTAGATGATGATAAATCTAGTTCTAGAAATAAGCGAAATATCAGCATAGTACAAGCGTATTTGTCGTTTTAAGCTATATCGAAACTAGAAACACAATATTCTTATCCACTGGACATACTACAATTTTATCTTGAATTACACCTGTTAATAGTTTGTAAACAGAATTGTCTGCAGATTTACCCTCGATTTGTTCTAGACGTCCTCATCTTAAAAAACACATAAGCAGAGCTGTCAGGTACTTCAATTAAAAGAATTGAAATAGTAATTTAATTACTTTTAAGTAATTAAATTACTTTAATTCAATTACTTTTTTGGACGCCTTAAAATAATTGGTATTTGAATTATTTTGTAAAAGTAATTGGAGTTGGTAATTGTTTTATTGTTTTTGGTAATTGAAGTACTGAACAAATAATTCAATTCCTTTTGAGTAATTCAATTCCTTTCAGATACTTTAATTACCTTAAAATAATTGAAATTGTATCGAAAATATCCCGAGAAAAATCGCAACGCACTCGGCTTTAATAACTTGTCTGAGCTTGTCGTTTGACAGCATTTTCATTTTCTTTCAGTTATCCAGTGCACTACACAGTATACAGTAGCTGTGATTGCAAGAAAACCATGTTTTAAATTATTTGTGTCCTTGTGTTTTTAATTCTTAAAAAGTTGCCTGGCAAGGTAAGTAAATATTAAATAACAAATTTGTTCTTTACTATTTTTTAAATATTAATATATGTTATACATATATCTCCGATATTGGCAATATCTATTATTTTACCTATTTGATTTAATCAAATACCTATTAATATTAGTTACACTGACAAAATTTTTTAATAATGATTGTAGAAACAAAATTTTTGCACAGAAATGCGTTTCACGTTGAACTCAAATATCGAATAAAAAATGTCTTTCTGTATGTATGTCTGTATGTAGACCATTTCTTGTCAACACAATAATTTCTTATAGACTTGAAAATTTTATTTTAAATTTAGTACCTATATATGTAAAATAGCATAGTAGAATATTACCTATATACGTGTTTGAATAACCTAATAATTATTTAAAAATACATGCACATTGTGCCTCTTTTTTGGTAGGTATTTGAATTTCTTTTATTTTCAGTCGATATTTCAATTATTTTTGGTAATTCAATTACATTCAAAGTAATTCAATTAAATAGAGTAATTGAAGTATAAGGTAAAGTAATTGAATTCCTTTACTTGAAAAAAAAATATTATTTTCGACGAGTAATTGATACTTGAAGTACTGTGTAAAATGAGGAGTAATTGGTAATGGAAATATTTTCTACTTTAATTGATAATTGGTAATTGGTACTCAATTACTTTTAATGGGTAATTGTGACAGCTCTGCACAGAAGGTACCTCGAGGTATCTTTAAAGATACAAGGGGTTGTATTGCCTGTAGTATTTAATTAAAAAAAATCGAGTATAATAAATTCCACCAAAAAAGGTATCGCATCACTCGCATTTTCTAGCAAAAAATATTATGAGCTCAGTGTTTGTAAAATGATTTTTTTTTAAGTACAAAGGTGTCTACTCATCAAAAACTATGAAACAGGTATTGCAAAAATAAAACATCCGAGTTATAACAGTTCGTTTTATTAAATACAATAGCCCAGTACAACAACACATCAGATTCCTCCAAATTTCCACTATATTCAAGTAAAGCACGTTGAAGCTACTACAGTTTAATTGGCATAATATTCCGAGAGCGCATTTTTCTGTTGTGCCAGGACTGTTCTATGGGATTCATATCATGGCTAGATGCAAGCCAATATCAATCTGAAATACCAACTTCATGAAGCTAGTTGTGAACTATGGCAGTAACATTAGGACGCGCGTTAACATGAATGCATCTCATACATGGTATAACATGTTAAAATGTTACTTATATACTACTCTTTGATTCTAGGTTGGCACTTGGCGGCGCAGACAGAGAAAAAATATCATTAGTGTCGTACAGAGACGAACAAGCCGCTTTACATTCAAAGGACGGGATTTAGACCACTGCGCATTCAAACTCAAGTGCCAAACTAGAATCGTAGACTAGTACCTGTCAGTAGATAAAGATCCTTTCTCAAGTGGTATCAACTCTGTATGCCCCATTAAAAAGATGCTTTCACAAAGCATAATAGAGCAGCACCCAAAATTGATATTGTAGAGGGCCTTATATTGAATGAAAAATGCGCTATAGTATAAAAGCAGAATCTGGACTCATCGGTAAACGGTATCCTCCAATCATTGTTATCACAATTTACATATTCTTTTGCAAATCATCCCCTCACTGAGCAACACCGGATGGTCGGTGTTCCTCAGTGAGACTAGGGTAGTTACAGCTAGTCTGGCTCTTATTCCATCCTTGTCTTAGCAACTTTCGAATAGTTTGGACAGACACAAGCATATTTCGAGTTTTACCTAAGGTAATTTTTTACTGCTTTGCACTAACATGTCTTCCATGTAAAGCTTGTAGAGCCAAAAAACAATTAACTGAGGGGTGGTATACCTTGGACAACCTTAAAGAGATCTTCTGTGATATCTTCCATTCTTTCTATGTCCACCTTAAATACACTTGACTGCATACTGAATAATATTTAGAGGAAACAACTACTCAGCGGCTTAAGCCCCTACCTACGTTGAATTTAACCTTCAAGTCCTGTTTGGTGGCTAAAATCATTTGTCAATTCCTCAATAGATATAGACCGGTTTCGAACTTATGTTCTCGTCAGTATGCCATAAGTAATGGAAAAGACAAACAATAATAGCAAACCAGGCTAGCTTAAAGCAGACTAAGCAAGACAGACATAGTGAGTGATAAGTGTATCCCTCTGGACATCACTGATATTTTAGTAACTCATAGCGTCCTGCAAAGCAGGTACCAAGAGATATGACCTATAACTCTGGTGCGCTAAACTATGTACTGAATAAGATTTACAGGAAACAACTACTCAGCGGACAAAATGCCCCGACTTGCGTTGAAATAAACATGAAAGTTTTGTTTGGTAGTTAACATCATTTGTCAATTCCCCACTATACATAGACCGGTTTCGAACTTATTATGTTCTCGTCTTTGATTTAATTCAACGCAAGTCGGGGCTTCTGTCCGCTGAGTAGTTGTTTCCTGTAAACCTTATTCAGTATACAGTTTAGCCCACCAGAGTTAGAGATCGCAGCTCTTGGTACCTGCTTTGCAGGTCACTGTCAGTCACTAAGACATCAGTGTTGTCTGACGGGTAGTAGCACTGACCACCTGAGGAATACACTTATCACTCACTATGTTACACTTGACTAATTTATTTTCCTCAAATTAGTCACGACCTCTACACATCTATTTTCAACTTATGCATGATTCTGGCAAGTTCCTTAAATCCTCCCTTCAGGCTTAAATTTTTTTCTACTCCCTACATAGAAAATACTATTTTGCTCCCTCATTTCAGGGAGCAAAGTAGTACTTTTCATCCCTCGGTAGGAAAATACTTTGCTTCCCTAGGGAGGAAAATACTTTGGATCCTTCTGGAAGCAAACAAGTAAAAACTTCAAGTAGCTGTAATAGTAGTGTATAGACTTCTTTTATTGATACACAAACTTCCTGAAAATGAATGCTTTTCTTTGAAACAGATTTTTTATTACTTATTTTTATTTATAAAATTTGAAAACAGTTTAAATCGACGTTTAAATTAACATCAGTAACTAAATATTGTTAAAATTTATGGTACAATTAGTTAAATTACTAATGGAGATTGCCCCTGAAGAAATATTGGCTCTGCTGGTGGAGATCAGTTCCTGTTTGTTGTTTTCCAAAGTCTTGGTCGCTGATGAAGTACTTGTAGAAACAAAATTTTCAAAACCAAGACAACGTTTTTGGGTACTTGAAATAGTACTTTGTCCCGTAATTATTTGGCTGGCTACCTCACATTTTTTAGAAATACAATCATCTAAGTACCCTTCTGCTACTGTGTTTGTTCGCGATCCCCCATGTCTTTTTAGAGTGAGAATGTCACTTCCAGCATTGACTAATAACGTAGCTGAAGTACGGCGGAAACTGTGTCCAGTATAGCTTTTCGAATCATCCAAATTTAAAAATATTGCTATTCTGTATGGAATTTTGGCAATTGTGTTTTTGCCAATTACCTGATTTGTACATTTCCTTTTAGCATAAGTTACAAAAAAATCTAGAATGACATGTTTTAGGGGACCTACAGTCCAGATATTTTCTATACATATCCAAGACAGATACTCCGTTTAAAATCTCATTTGTTATTGTAAATGTCCTTTTGAAATTAGTTTTTGAGTCAGGTATTTGCATCACCAAAATGTCGCCTTTATCACTGATATCCTCAAGTACCATTTTAACTAATTCATCGCTACGGCGTGCCCCAGCAATTCCAAATATAAGCACAACCTGAAAAAGGAAAATGCACTTATGATAACTGCCTAAAATATCACTTAATTGTCATATATATATTTTCTAATAAAAAATGCTGCGTTACGTATTTATTTATTATTCAACAATAACGATCAATCTTACCTTCATATGTAAGCAACTTTAGCAACGTTCCATGTACTTTGATTTTTAACAATATTTACTTATCTAAATACCTATTATGACATTATGACATATTTGGTTTTTTGATTGTCATGCATAAGAAAATATAATAAAATATATGTAAAACCAATGTAAAACACTGTAAACGGTCGTAGAAAAAATCATATGTATTACACAGGAGCAAAGTGCCATTTCCTCCCTTGGATATTGATGATCAAACTATCCGCGGGAGGAAATTATACACTTTTCTCCCTTGTCATACAAATAGCTATTGTATTTGTCTCGTAGAGTGTCCATATTTAATAATCAATAATAGACACTGAGTATTCGTATGTATTATCAGTAACTTAAAATGGACTGATAAATGTTGACTTTCATGTTACTTTCACACTATGTAAAAAAACTCAGAAAACAAGTCATTAGTTACGATTTATTTTGTTCCTTTCGTGTACTAAGACCCTGAATATACATACATTGAAAATATCTCATGAGTATATAAATCCACACATATAATACAGAGTATTTTATATCTAATGCAATACTTTTTTGGCGGAGTATATAAACGGGAAACTTTCATAAAAATAAATAATGAGTGTTAATTAAGGATAGTCTCCACCCTTAAAAATTTTGAAAAATGTAACCACATTTTAGAAGGTATGTGGATTTTTCTGTGAATTTATATCTTACAATATGTTAAGTGGGTTTTGAGAGAAATGCTGTTCTATCTATATCTATACTTCTATCTGTATATTAAGCGTATCTTACTTTATTTCCTATGTATTTATTAATTTGTTCAACTGACAATGAGTCGAACAATTTATGTAATCAATTACTTTAAAACTTTAATTTAAAAAAGAAGATTTAAATGATGTATCTTAATGATATTCACCCAACAAATATTTTTAGGTATTTCTATTTCAATTTTCTTACACTTTAAGTTACATAATTAATAAAATAATGCTGTTCTTTACTGACGTTTTTTGGTTAGTTTATGTGTAAATGAAATTATTAAATTACAGAATCTGTTCCTTAAGCTCCTGTATTGTCGCTTAAGTTAACCCACAAAATTAACTTATATATGTAAACGCGTATAATGAAGGAAGAATTTGGGGTTGGTATTTTGAAATATGATTGTGGAGGCGTACCTGCGACCCCTGACAGCGACTCATGCGCTTTTAACAGGGAGATGCTCCTAGGCGGAGTTTCAACCCTCAAACTAACCTCCAATCGGTGTAGACAGACATCCACCGCACTGTCAGACCAGATAATAATGTTATATAACCGCATATGTGCCTATTTATTCCTCCCGCCAAAGTGGTTAACTTCACGTTTATTACAAATAAAAGAATAATATTGCCGGGAAACTTAAATTAATTTAGCCTCTTAACAGATTTTTCTGGAAATTAATTTAGAACTTTGGGTGTAGGTATGCTATTATATTTAATTTTAGAGTAAAGACGTAGTAAAAAACAATGTACCTTTATGTATGAGCATTACTTCACGTACAATAATGAATGAAATAGTAACAAAGATTCGTATTTTTTAGTTATACAGTGTATATTAAAAAGTTCGTATCATACGGGATTTTTTTGGTAACATTAAACCGTCATTTGATTTATAGCCGATATTGAGTTAAAATTTTTTAAAAATTGATATTTTTCAAGAAATAAATATTTTTTCTCAAACCAGTTAAGATATTGAAATAAGTCCTAAAACATCCCGAGGGAAGACATCATTTTTCAAAATGCCAATCACCTATAGTGTGCAGTTTTAAAGTTATCAAATTTTAAAATTGAAGTAAAATTTCTCCCTTAATGATTTAATAGGTTCATTTAGTGAAACATTATTTTTCCTATATTTTTCAATTGTTATAAACTGTTTCGTGTATAAACTGTCTGAAAAGTCAAGTAAATTGAACGAAAATTAAAGGGACATTGTGCATTTGAATAATAAAATACTTTGTCCAGCGGAGCACGCCAGTGACGTCACCAGATCCTATTATTTAACATCGCCAGCAACAAATACACGCGAGTAGTATACCGCATGGAAGCCAATTGTGCGTCCTGGTCTGAGTAAAAGATATAATAATGATATAAATATACGGTCAACCTAGTAGGAAGCGCTCATGGATTTTTGCATAGAGCGTTATGTGATTTCTTCAGAAAGTCTCGAAGAAGTGTAGATTAAATTTTATTACCACAGCCAATACGTGGAGTCGTATATCTATCTCATTATTCCATCCTTTAATGGGGCTGGGGCGCACAATTGGCTTCCATACGGTATGTACGACTCTTAAATTTAAGGAGAGCACGATATTTTTAAGTAATTTACTAAGCGTACTACGGTATTCTGTGGCATTAACAATGTGTGATATTAATAATAATTATATAAAAGCCGGTTCATCTAATTTGTAAGAAGTAGAAGGATCATCTAATACCGTCTGCCTTTGTCTTTTTAAAAACGCTGTTCGAGAAATAGTACTATACACCGTTTTCGGTTTTCCTAACAATCAAAAGATATGCATATAATACTAGGTCTGAATTTAATTGTCACATTTTACATTAACTTGAAATACCTACATGCAATTTTCCATATCTTTTTTCAGGCTAAAAATAATTTAAAATTATCTCTTACATTAAAATAAGCCTCACAACAATATTTTGCGGTCATGCTGTCTAAAAGGCCGATTAGAATGAAACTTTTTGCTTTAGTGTTTGTTCATATTGCTGTTCTTGAAAATATTTATTTATTGCTTATATTTATGTTTAAGTTTTTAGAAAATATATACCTTTACAAGAAATATATTCGTGCGCAGTGACGGCTGACAGTGGCGGATCCAGAGGGGACATAGGGTCACGTGCCCTACCTGTCGTTTATTTGTCAAAAGAATCGTTTTACAAAAATGGCGTTTCTATATTTCGATTTGTGCGTATATGATTTTAGTACCATGAATATTTGGAGATAGCGCTGCAATACCATTTCAGCATTTAACATGAGAGAATACACTCCCTGGCTGGACTGTGTTCAGAAAGGATTACCCAGTATACATAAAGTTTACCATTAGTTATTAAGAATAGTTCAAGGAAGATAAATGTTCCCGTAGGTTAATTACTCGCTTGCGTTCTAACATGAGCCACAATTACCGCACTCTAGATTAATGCTTAATGCGCATGCTTAATAAATATAAATTAAATTATCTTTTTATAAATTGTTTATGTGGAGAGATTGTATGTAGGGTTATTCAATTCCAACTTTGAAAATTAAGATAACTTTAATGACAGAAAGTTACAGTTATTTTTTAGATGATGGAAAAAACTAAGCAAGAACACTCATGTATTTGTGGTTAGCTGAACAGAGTAATACGATATATTGCCAATTTTAAACAGTATCCTCCATGCTTCGACAAAAATAAAATTAATAAAATTAGGTTAAAAAATAAACTCCTGAACACATATAAAAAGTCCAATAATGACAATGATTGTAATAACTTTAAACAAATTAGATCGGAGGTGAAAACACTTCACTACAGCTTACAAAAAAAATTACTTAAATTCCATTGAGGATGAATTATGCAGTAATCCTAAGAAGTTTTGGTCTCATATGAATTCTAAATCTAATTCAACAACCAGACCATCCAGTATGAATTATAATGACACCCACTTAGACAAACCAAATGATATTGTTAACGCTTTAGCTATATATATAGGGCATTTGGAATTCAAAGTCTATGCAACAAAACCGACAAACATTGAAGATCTTATGCAGAAAATAACTGAAGAATGTCATCAATTGACGTCACAAGTTTTCGCAAATCGGTGTTTGCTCTTTCAAAGTCGTTTGTATTATTGTATCTGCCATACAATGAAACAAATGAACGGAGGTCATATTGAATAGTTAGTTTACTAAAAACATCCATTTTTAGCAGCCTAAAATCTGACTGACTGAGTTATATGTGATTTGCTCCATATATAACATATTTTATTTTTTGTTGTGCCTACAAAAAAAAACGATGCTAAATGATTAGCAAAATGCCTTTTCTTTAATTTATCATAATTTCTAACATTAAACCCAACTTGTATGAAAATTATAAATTTTTTTGCTTAGTTGTTAAATACATTTAAAAAAATAATAACTAGCCATTTATAAGTATTAAATAAATACGATTCTTGTTTAAGACTTAATTCCCCATATCTCTTTAATAGAGCTAAGGAATAAGATTATATGAAACATTTTCTTAATTTCACGCCATGTATGTTTGAGGATTAAAAACTGAATCACTCTATATATTAACGTCAAAAGTAACTGTAAAATATCTGATGTGGTCAGCACATAACTTTCTTATACCAGTATATATCATCCTAATCTAAAAAAATCATTCTACTTAATTTATCACTTACCTCAATTAAATTTTAAAAGCGTACCTTGAAATGTTTCATTAAAATGTTTAAATAATTCAATACTGTCAATAATGATCCATGTTATATATTTTAATAATTTCTTCCTATTGACATTGACATTTTTGTAACTAAATTCAATATTTCAAATGGCAAACTGACAAATTTATCCTAACCTCAATTTATGAGGTGAAATATATACAAAATTTCAATTTTCATCAACTTTATTTAAGTACTTGGAAAATATATTTTATTGGCTTGTTATAGTAGACACGATTTATAATCTTTCATCAATCATATATTTTTTGTTAAGTCAAAAACAAAAATGTTTGGGTCCCATGGACCTCCTTTCAGCTGGCCAATTTTGTTCATCACCAAATTTATCAATGTCTTTGGCCTTTAGAACATGTGTATCAATTTTGTAAGCTTTATCTCAAAAACTGTGGCTGCTATCGCCATACAACAGACATGCAGACATATTTTTCCGTAAACTTATGTTTTTTCGTTAAAATTCGTCGAGATTCGTCCAGAAATGCAATAAAAAATGCAATAAAGAATGTAGGTTTAATTCAATGCAATTGGGGCTTTTCTCCGCTGAGTAGTTGTTTCCTGTAAGTCTTATTCAGTATATAGTTTAGCCCACCAGGGTTAGAGGTCACAGCTCTTGGTACCTATTCACTTAAATTGTAAACAAAATATTTAAAAGTGAAAGTGAAACATATGTTACAAATCTAGGAATATTATTAATAAGATTAAGAGGATAATGTAAAACGTGTAAGAGAATAATATTACAAGAGCTGGTAAGTTATACAGATACGACAATTTTTTTTTAATAAATTGAATAGAGCAAGAAAATGTATCAAGTCCCTCTTCATACATATGATAATTTTGATTCATTTGATATAGAGCTGAGGCAGTAAGTAAATTAGTATGGGCTATTGGTAACAGTAATGCCATGTCTTGAATTAATTATTGATACCTCTATGATATAATATTATTGGTATAATTGAATCAGAACTTACTGTATTAATAATTTTATGCAGAAATATTATCGAGTACATGGTACGTCTGTGATATAAACCATATAATGAAAATTTGGTCAGTAATTTATTCTGGGGTATACCCCGAGAAGGGTAAATACCGTAAGTAATGAAATGTAAAGTTTTGAGGTATCTACGATGCACTCTCTCTAATTGAATCATATGGGTAATATATATAGGACTTCAAACCGTAGAAGCGTATTCAAATTTACACCGAACAAAAGCCGTATAAAGGATATTTAAGGTTTTTACATTACGAGTCTTTGGCATTACGCAATGCAAAACCCAGGCTCTTATACGCAGACTAGGTAGTTACACGAATATGTTCGTCTAATGACAATTTGGAGTCAAAGGTAACGCCAAGATTTTTAAATTATGTAACCCTATTTAAAGCGATGTTGTTAAGCGTATAGTCAAACATTTCAGTACTTTTACGCCGAGAATAGGACATGATATTACATTTACTGATATTTAAAGGTAGATGATTATTTTCACACCAAGCATTTAACTTATCCAAATTATCTTGTAATTTTATACAATTTGAAATTGATTTGATTTCAGTGTATATTTTAAAATCATCAGCATATAGTAAGTAATTGACATCAAATAATTGTGGTATATCATTAATGAAAATAACGAAGAATAACGGCCCAAGAATCGAACCCTGTGAAACTCCTGATGATTGCGCAAACTTTTCTGATTTAAAATCCCGGTATTGAATAAACTGAGATCTATCGTTGAGATAAGGTCTAAGATGTTCCAACAAAGCTGCAAACGTACCAAATGCGTCTAATTTTAACAGTAACAATTTGTAATCAAGCCGATCGAAAGTTTTAGAGAAATCAGTATAGACGACGTCTACCTGATTTCCCTTATCTAATAGTTCAGAAATATACTGTGTCTTTTCCACAAGCTTCTAAGTAGTGGAACGTCCAGATATAAATCTGTGTTGATGTGGAGATATCAAATTTTCATTGTTGAAGTAAAGATGATCTTGAATAATTATTTCGAAAACTTTGCAGAAGTTACAAATAATAGTGATTGGCCTATAGTTATTAATTTATTTAACATTTCCTTTTTTAAAAATGGTGCATATTCTTGATTCTTTCCATAACTGGGAAAACTTACAACATTTTAGCATAAAATTAAATATAATGTACAGGAGTTTGGCGATTATTATTGCACAGTCTCTTACTAAAAACGCGGGAATTAAATCTGTGACTATAGGAAAATTACTTTTAATTTTTTTCATGGCTTTAATTATATAAGTTATTAAATAAATACGATTCTTGTTTAAGACTTAATTCCCCATATCTCCGTAATAGAGCATTTTAAGGAAAAAGTTTATATGAAAAATTTTCTTAGTTTCACGCCATGTATGTTTGAGTATTAAAAACTGAATCACTCTATATATTAACGTCAAAAGTAACTGTAAAATATCTGATGTGGCCAGCACTTAACTTTCTTATACCGGTATATATATTATCATAATCTAAAAAAATCATTCTATTTAATTCATCACTTACCTCAATTAAATTTCAAAAGCGTACCTTGAAATGTTTTATTAAAATGTTTAAATAATTCGATACTGTCAATAATAATCCACGTCAAATATTTTAATAATTTCTTCCTATTGACATTGACATTTTTGTAACTAAATTAAATATTTCAAATGGAAAACTGCCAAATTTATCCTAACCCCATTTTATGAGGTCAAATGTGTACAAAATTTCAGTTTACATCAACTTTATTTAAATACTTGGAAAATATATTTATTGGCTTGATATAGTAGACACGATTTATAATCTTTCATCAACCATATATTTTTGTAAAGTCAAATACAAAAATGTTTGGATCCCATGGACCTCCTTTCAGCTGGCCGATTTTGTTCATTATCGAATTTATCATTGTCTTTGGCCTATAGAACATGTGTATCAATTTTGTAAGCTTTATCTCAAAAACTGTGGCTGCTATCGCCATACAACAGACATGCTGACAGATTTTTTTCCGTATACTTATGTTTTTTCGTTAAAATTCGTCGAATTATTTAAACATTTTAATGAAACATTTCAAGGTACGCTTTTAAAATTTAATTAAGGTAAGTGATGAAATAAATAGAATGATTTTTTTAGATTAGAATTATATATACCGGTATAAGAAAGTTATGTGTTGGCCACATCAGATATTTTACAGTTACTTTTGACGTTAATATATAGAGTGATTGAGATTTTAATACTCAAACATACATGGCGTGAAACTAAGAAAATTTTCATATAAACTTTTTCCTTAAAATCCTCTATTACAGAGATGTGGAGAATTAACTCTTAAATAAGAATCGTATTTATTTAATAACTTATTAGTAATTATTTTTTTTAAATTTTTTATTTAACAACTAAGCAAAATAATTTATAATTTTCATACAAGTTGGGTTTAAAATGTTAAAAGTTATGATAAATTAAAGATAAGGCATTTTGCTAATCATTTAGCATGGTTTTTTTTTGTAGGCACAACAAAAATAAAATTATATATGGAGCAAATCACATATAACTCAGTCAGTCAGACTTTAGGTTGCTAAAAATGGATGTTTTTATTGAAGTAACTATTCAAAATGACCTCCGTTGACTACCATACAATAATATAAACGACTTTGAAAGAGAAAACGCCGATTTGTGAAAACTTGTGACGTCAATTGATGACATTCTTCAGTTATTCTCTGCATAAGATCTTCAATGTTTGTCGGTTTTGTTGCATAGACTTTGAATTTCAAGTGCCCTATAAGAAAAAATCCAACGCAGATAAGTTGGATATTCAATAGCACCACGTCTTTCAACTCATCGTCCAGAAAATTGATTGTTTAAAATAGTCACACGGGAACTACATAATGAGGAGGTGCACCACTTTGCTGGTGAACTAATTCATTTTCAAGCAAATTTTCCTCATTTTTTAGTAGCTCTGTTATACGTTGCAAGAAGTTCAAGGTACTTATTCTCATTTAAATTACCACCAATAAAAAAGGAACCAAAGATGTGATCTGCTAGAAAATCTGTCCAAAAATTGAATTTTTGCGGATAATGAGTATAGCTTTCCCAAATAAATACGGATTTATATCAGACCAATATCTGTATTATGCCTCTTTAGTTCTTCATCCACAGAAATCGTATATTTATCACTGAAACAGATACAGATTCATATTGCTCATAAGGTGATTAGTCATAATTTAGCAAAATTGTCTTCGATCATTATCGTGTTCACTTAGTTCTTGAACGGGTAAAATTTGTTCTCCATACATTGCTTACAGAAACTTCTGATGCTTGGGCAAGGTTATTTACCTACTGATTGTTATTCATTGCAACGTGTCCAAAACAGCATCTTCAACAGGTTCATTGATTATTGGTTTGTCTGGTTGAAGTTTTTGTTTGTCACTTAGCCGGTGTCCATAAATGTTTAAAGCACGCGCTGTAGATCGTGTACTATCGCCATTTTTGAAATTTTAATGCGGTCTTCTTCATGGTAGTAGATTCCGATCATACTATTGATGGGTTCGAACGAGTATTGGGATGATACTGCCTTTAGTAGTTGAAGAAGCCCGAAAAAAAATTAATTTTCAAACAACGGTTTCATCCCATCGAAACTTATTTTTGTAGTTTGTTCTGTTTGAGGAATAAAGTATATTGCGGAACTTTCAAGAATTTCTTTAATTTCGAATGATCCGTTAAACTTATTCTGAAGTTTATCGTCGAATTGACTCTCTTTTAAGTAAACTTTGTCGTCTACTTTATATTCTAGATTTTCGAATACATGTTTATCATACCGCATTTTAGAATTTTTTTTAAGGTAGGTTTTAGTACAGGCTATTTTATTATAGTGCGAGATTCTGTTATTTAAATCTCGAACGTATTTTGATACTAGTTCCTCCTGATAATAAAGCATTTCAGGCAGATGGAATAATGCCATCCATCCTTGTTTACAGAATTATTATAGCCATAGACGGAGTACGGTATAATAGTTAATGGATGTTCACCAAGTTCATCAGGTTTGTTAACCATTATCATTCCCATCAATATCGTGTGAAAACTTTCTATTGAACCATTCGATTGTAGATGATGTACACTATAGAAAGTGACTTTAATATTATAAAGGGTACAGAGATCCTTTAGGAGCTTCTTATTAAATTCACATCCATAATCGCAGTGTATGCTAGACGTGTACCGTAGTGTTGAAACTAAAGAAGTAGTGTATTTACTACCGATTTGGCTGATTTCTCCAAGATGTGATAAACTTGCATAAATTTAGTTGGTTCCACTTTAGTTGTTAAACTACAGTTTCTCATCGTAATTTCTATGCAGTCTATATTTGGTCTTTCAAACGGAGTTTTTGGGTTCTCGGAAATAAAAAGGGTTATCGAGATTTTTACTGTGTTTTGACGCATTTCGAAGTTTTTATCTACTGTTCCACATCTTTCATTAATCTTGTACAGTTGTAATTGCTCTTAATTCTACGTATTGTCTCATTTATGCCTCGGTGTAAATTATTTTTATCGGCATAAAATTGATCGAGTATTAGAAATTTAAAGAGTTGTAATATTGCGGTACTGGAATCAACAGGCAAAAGTGCGATGTAATAGTTTCTTTCCTTACTGTTTTACTAGAGACACCATTAACTTTGTTGTCAGTAAAATCGTAATCTCTCTTGAAAACATCATCTATGATTTTAAAATGGAAGTCCTACAAGTTGTCTTGTTGAAATAATATAAAGATATTTTTGTGCTCTAGTAATTGTTTGAGAATCTAATTTTCGAATAATTGATTAATGATGTCGTTTGATATAATTTCTCAGAAGTATCGAACTCTTGAGCTATTTGTTCTTGTCATACGTTATCGTCGGAGTTAGTGTATGCATTAGGCAGGTTGTCCGCGTTTTGATCATTATTATAAAATGTTACACATTTTTGGATACTACTAATTATTATGCGCGATAGAACTTCCGAATTTTTGTTGATTATTCCTGACTAGTATATGATTTCACAGTCATATTCTTCAAACTTGCGTCGCCAGTGTATGAGTCTGTTTCGGGGATCTTTGATGGAAAATGCCAACTCAGAGGTCTGTGATCTGTTATAAACTTAAATTTTAAACTGAAATGGTTCAGTCGGTAATGTTTAACTGCCCATACGACAGCTAATAGTTCCCTTTCTATTGTGGAGTACTTTATCTCCGCGTTATGTAAGGTTCGCGATACATATGCAGTCGGAGGATTTTTTCCTATGGGGCCATGAGAGAGTACAGTTCTATGGCGTAAGCGCTTGCATCTGTTATTAAAATAAAGGATTCGTCGAAGTTAGGGTATATTAAAATGGAAGTTAAAGCTGCTTTAATCTATTCAAATGAATTAAAATAAAATAAAATGTATCTTTAAAGTAGAATAGAAGGAGGTGTAGACATTTTAAATGAAGCACCTGTAATACTCGGTTAATCCTAGAAAAGATCTATTCTCCTTTTGGATTTTCGGTTTAGGAAAATTTCGCATACAGTCAATTTCTGAAGTATTCTCTTTGACTCCTTCTTGCGTGGTAAGATGTACTAGATAAGCGACTTCCGTCCTTAAGAATTTGCACTTATCCAACTGGATCTTAAGATTAGCTTTTCTTAATCGTTTGAAGAATTCTGTCAAACTAGACATATGTTCGTGAATCGCGGATCGTGAAGAATGTATTTTTATATCATCCATGTAAACGATGCAACGTTCATTTTGAATACCTAAGAAGATGTTGTCCATAACGTGCTGGAAGGTGAAAGGTGCGTTTTTAGGCTGAATGGCATACGAACTAATTCGTTGTGGTTATTTTATTCTGAGAATGCTGGTTTTTTGAATTTTTTTTTGATCTGTTTCGATCTGGGGGAATCTTGATGCGAGATCTAACATGATGAAATATTTGAACTTTCCAAGTTGGTCCAGAAGATCGGAAATATTCGATAGGGGATATTTATCGTTGATAGTTAACTCGTTGAGTTTCCTATAATCGATCGCGATTCTCCACTTTTGCTTCCCTGAAGTGTCAATCTTTTTTAGCACTACCCATTCTGGGTAGGACCAAAGATAGAGTGTTGGATAATACCTTGGTCAACCATTTTTTAAATTTGACTTTTTATCTTCTATTTATACACTTGAGGATACCAATATGATTTAGTAAAGATGGTTTTGGCATCGTTGGTATTTATGGTTTGTTTCATTTCACTAGTGAAAGTTAAAGAGTCACCCTCCAGGTAAAACATGTCATAGAATTTAATACATAAGTCTGTGATTGTTTCTATGTCTTTGTCGTTGAGATATTCTAACCGTAATTCATCTTAAATTTCGCACTGTCTATCCAGAATGTTATTTTGAAAGTTGGAATTATTGTTGACAGTATTTAAAGATTAATTCAAATTTTGTGATAGTTTTCAATTTAAGATTCGCAAATTCGATTGTTTTTTGATATCGTTGGCATTGATTGCGGACGGTAAAAATTCATCTCTCATTAATTTTAACTACAGCGTTAGGAAGTATAATTTTTTCTTTCTCTTGAACTAGCAATATAGCATTAGTGTTAGTTAAATAGGGTGTTTCGTTCGAGTCATTGTCTGCTTGAAATAGAGGTACCGTTTTATAATTGGTAATAGGTTTTTATTTTTTAAATCTGTTATGCACCTATTATGTTCCAAGAAATCCGAACCAAGTAATCTGTCGAATTTTATCTTGAGATTGTAAATATACACTTTGTGCGGATCGCCTGGTTTAGACAGAATAAGTTTTTTGGTTCGTTTATTAAAATTTTTTCATTGATTATAGCCTGTGTAATGACATTTTCAGATTTATTCAAAACATTGTCAGCAGTTTTTTTCTTTAAATATCAAAATTCGTGCACCAGTATTAGTTTTTTTTCATGTGTTTGTAATACTTTTGATATAGTATAGACTTTTTGATTTAACAGTAGGTAAAAAATTTAAAAGAAGCTTTGTGCAGGGAAGTTCAGATTGGGGTTGAAATGATCCAGGTTCATTGCTTGGATCTGAGATTCTAAATCTGATATCAAATTGAAAATTTGGGAAACGCCGTAGTATTGGTACGGTTTATCTGAAAAATCTCCCTGTGCATTAAATGGAAATTCCTGAAATTCTTCGTTGATGGGATCGTGAAACTCTTCGTTAAAATAATTTTGTGTTTGATAATTTAAATGGCGTGTCGTCAATTGATTAGAATTACGATTTAATTTGTAGTTTGGCTAAATTACCAGTGGCCGATATTGATTAAGCCTGTTAAATATGTGATATGGCTTCTGATTTTGATTTGAGAAGTTTTGTCGTGGAAATTGCCTTTGTTGCTGTTGTGTGGTGTAGAGCAGCATATTGCCATTGAAAATTCTGATATGAATTTTGTTGAGAAAATTTCGAGAAATTGGGTGAATGCGAAAATTGTTGACGGACACGACATTAATTTATGAGATAACCATTGCGCTTACAATATGTGCAAATTTTTTGAAAATTGTTAGATACATTGGGCTTTTTAATTAGCACTTGAACATTGCGAGGGGGGATTAGATTTGTCAAATTTCTGATTTTCGAAATAAGACAATTGAGTTTTCGTCTAATGCGTGCATATTCTCAAGGATGTGTAGGGTTTCCTATCTTTATAATCTATCCTAAATGAGGATCTAATCCAACGAGAAATGTATCTAGAGCCATTGTGTCGATACGTTGAGACTGAACATCTTCTTAATAAAGTGTAAGATCAGTTTTTGCACAGAAGCATGCATTTTGGCATTGTGAGTCTACACACGGGAAAATAATGTTAATGCAGATCACTGGAAAACTACAAGTCTGTTAATAAAGTCCGTTGATCGTTGATGGTCATATGATACGCATGATTCTAAGCGTTCAAAAATGTGTTTACAAAGATCTAGTCACCTTCAAATTCAAAGGAAATTGAAAAATATTCTGACAGTTTTTGCTGTGCTTTTTGCATTTTAACTATTTAATTAGGATTATTAGATAAATGACCTTTAATTCGCGTTAAAATAATAACCACATAATAAAATATGATTCAATGTTAAAATTCACTTACCAAAGTATTTTCATTGGAATGTGGGATGAGTTGTGTATTTCTTTACTACTAGGGTTTTCTTGTGTGTGTTTGTTGATTTATTGTTTGAGTTACTTGTTGTTCTAGTTGTTTGTTGTTTTAGTTTCTTGTTGTTTGAGTTGCTTGTAGTTTGAATTACTTGTTTGAGTTGCGTTTTGTTTGAATTGCGTTTTGCTTGAGTTGCTTGTTGTTTAAGTTGCTTTTTGTTTGTTTGCTTGTTGTTTCAGTTGCTTGTTGTTAGAATTGTGTGTGTATCCTTAGTGTTTATGTTAAATCTTTCTTGAAATGCTTATTTGTATGAGTGCTTACATTGATTGTTTCTTGAGATGTTTATGCAGAATCGTTAATTCGTTTGACCGTTCAAAGTATGAAAATCCACCACTACCAGTTAGGCTCTAGGTTCCTTGTTCAAATTGGTTTTTTCGGATCCTACCGACTGCGTCAATTTATTGTATTGGAGATTCGCAAATTCACTTTTTATAAAGAATAACAGTTATTTATGTCTGTAACACAAATTAATCGAGTTGAACAAAAGAGCTTATAAGCTGTAGTGAATATATTGTTAACCGACTTGTAAGTGGTTAAGTCGTATTTATAACATAGGTTGTGGTGCTAAATCAGCAAGTATAATTCCTACAGACTAAGCCAGACTAAACGTGACTGAATGTATAAATTATCAAATTACAATGAGAAGATGCTGTGTGAACAGAACTATATAGATTTGGATTAATAACACGTTCTTAATACGCTATAAATAAAACTATAAACGTAATTGCGTGGTTAATGATTCATATTACTGTACAGGTGCAGAAGCAGTGATTACAACAAACTGCCATAAACTATCAAACAAACTTATATATTGTCCGCGGATGAGGTTTCCAAGAGGTGAAATTGCTAAAATAATCAACTTCTCGAGAAAAAAGTGATTCTACATAAAAGTTTTCTCGTTTCTCAAAAATACGAATTACATTGAGAAACTTTATGTTTTTTATACAGGATACTAAAAAATTACAAAAACCTGAAATTCGCTTAAGAGTAAATTGACCCTATCTTTAATTTTGGAAAAAAATGTTAACTAAAAAAGTTGTTTCGAGTTTTATATCCAACTAAAATCTATAATTCCGATTGAATATAATTATTTTTATAAATTACGAGTTATAACGAATGTTCTTGAAACATACCTTCCTACAAGGTACCATATCATTGTTAGGTATTTCATAAATTCAGAATTGTTTATCTGATACTTACATACAATTAACTAAATAGAAAAGGTGCCAAAAACTGACTAACAGTAAACCTCTTCACAAACATTCAAATGTTCAGTAGTTGATTTTTTGGATTTTGACTGGCAATAAAATTTGGACAACTTTTCTATTTAATATTTTGTTTCAAAATTAAAGTTAAGGCCAATTTACTCTTAAACAAATTTCAAGTTTTTGTAATCTTTGAGCACATTATATAGGAAATACAAAGTTTCTCAGCGTGAATCGTATTTTTTAGGAAATCAATAACTTTTATGTAGAATAATTTTTTTTCGAAAAGTTGATTATTTTTGCAATTTCTCCTCTTGTAAACTCCATCTGCGGATATACTGTATATGTATATAAATCCCAATTAAAAGGATTAACTGTGAAATATTTAAATTTGTTAACAAAGCGGATTTGCCTTGTTAGCTGGTTACATTTGTAGTAAGCACTGGTCATTATTCTGCCAATGGATTAAAATATCCTGGTAAATGAGCAATAATAACATACCTACCAGTATTCACTACATAATCTCTACATTATAATATACACACGTTATACTATTAAATAAAACTTCTTATAAGTTGTTACAATGCATATACATTTTTTAAATATTTCAGTTTAATAAAGTTTATATACCATACAAAGAAGAATTTTCACTTTTTCATATGTTTTCAATATGTTACAAAATCTTAAAATATTAGTTCCGGTTTCATAATTTTTATTTGTATACATTTTTGCACAAAATAACTTTAAGGGTTGGTATATCCACGTTACTGAACAGATAAATTTGAGAATAAAACTAGCAAAATAATAGTTACTATTTATCTATTTCTGCAAAACCGTTATTCCATATGAGAATATACTTTGCAGTGATCAGTTTCTTGCAAAAGTAAAGACGTAATAATTAATATAAATCTGGTAATTAACAGCCACTCTACCAGAAGATAGATATACCAGGTCTATGAGAAACATCATTGTTATAAACCTTTACATCAGCAAGTATTTTTTCTTCTTCTTAATTCAGAAGGCTGAAAATTTTCTGCAGACGAAAGAAATATATAATACAAATATATCAATTATTCAAAAATTACATCACCTAAAATGACGTTAGACTCTAAGTTGGAAATCGGAGATTTTCAGAATTAAAAATATAAAATAACTAGTGGTATGTCGAGGGTATATGGCATATTGAAGATGTTATGTAAGAATTTTGTATTGTATTAAAATGCGTCTACAGTTGTGCATGTTGGACAAATTTGTTATTTAAGCTGGTCGCAGATATATACGACATATATCTACGAAGAAATAAAAAAGTATGTAAAAACAAGGTCTAGTGAATGTTCAAAAAACTGATATTTCATTATTTACTTTTATATACAGATCGAGCCAACCCACTAGATACACGACTAGCGGTATGTGCAGTTTATAGTCGCCTGCTATTGCCACCGCGAAAGTCAGAAGGTGCTTTTACAGTAGGTCAGGATATTGCCTTTCTCAAGAAGGAGGTGTTTTTAATTTAATTTGAATTATTTATTTATTTATTTAGGTATTATTTTATTTTTTTAGAGTTGGTATTATTTTCCTTTATTATTTATGAGAATATTAATTTTAGTTTTTATAATTACTTTTGTTTTGAGAGAAAAAAAACAAAACTTGATTGTGTGCTATTCTAATGTTATTCATAATTTTAGTGTTTTACTATGTGGCGTGTCGGAAGAAGCATTAAAGTTGTGAAACATTCAGATAATTTTAGTAAACACATTAATACGCAAAGATTTCTTTCGACGATCAAGCCATATTCTCCACCGCGGCTTTAGCGATACTGATTCTACTTTGTGTCACTTTGTCTCGTATGCACCTCCCAGCCAGTGCTCTGACGTAATCGTTAACTTTCGTTCGGAGTTCGTATTCAAACTGTAAACTGTAAACTACGCATACCGTTGGTCGTGTATCTAGAGGGTTGGCTCGATCTATATAGTTAAGGAAATATTATTTAGATATTTAGCAAAAAACTTCCTTACTTCTAAAGGTACCTACAGACACACATCTTATGATATGAACGCGCGTTCATACACGCCCGTGTGTAGACAAAATTTCAGAAGTACATCGAACATGTTTTTTTTTCTGCTTGATTTTATGTACGTAAGGACATCAAAGCGCGTGAAGAGAAAAATTATACATGTACCAGAGGCATTGTCAGTGGTGTGTGGTTAAAGTTTCGTTTGTTTAAAATACGGTCGATTTAAGAAGTTTCATTTCTATTATGCACATAAACTAATAAATTTATTTTGTCTTCACTCATCGACTTGTTGAACACTAGAGATGACTGACATAGAAGTATCTGTGTGTGTAGGTAATATAGATACCTCGTACATGAATGCGCGTTACGTATGTCTGTAAGCACCTTTAATACAGCTTATACTTCATTACCTAGTTTCTTATATATATTTTGATTACATTATTATTATTTATCATTATTGTTTATTTTTGAAAATAAAGATTTCTGATAACTGATTAAACCTTTTAATAATTTTATCTAGTTGTTATTTGTGGTATTCTCTAAATTTTTCTTTCTCGGGGCTTACTACCACATGAATAATTCGTCTAAACTTAAATATTTAACTATCTAAAATATACAGGTGCATATGCTTATTTTTCCATTACTATACTAGGTAACTATAATTTTTAGATATAATCGAGCTTAGAAGAAAAATTATTCATGTGGTAGTAAGCCCTAAGGGAGAAAAAGAATTTTTTTTTATAATTTACTCAATATTTTTTTTGCCTTGAAATGCTATAAATTCTATCATTTAATCCAATTTTCTCTAGATTGTTTTAGTAATAACTACAATAGCTTGTGTTCTAAAGTGTTGTTGATTTACATAACGAATATTAGTATGATCAGAAATGAAAGTTAATATAAAATAAAAAAAACTAGATAATAACATAGGGTGTCTCCTAAGTGATGTTGAAAATTTCAGGAGGTGATGGACGATTGGATTATTTTAATAAAAAAAGTTCCCTGCGGATTATAGCCTTTCTACGGAAGTCGGAATTATACTTTTCTGGCTTGTAACTCGGAAATTCCGACTTACAACTCGAACATTCCGACTTAGAAGACGGAATTATATTTCTCCAACTTACAACTCGGAAATTTCGACTTACGATTCGGAAAAGCGACTTTAAGTCGGAAAAATGAAAAAAAAAGTTTGTTGGCCCTTCTACGCTTCCGTACCCCTTCAAAGTTAAAAAAAAAAATTAAAAAAATTCTGTAACTAATTATTATGTTTTGTTATTTTTAATTCAATAATAATGTTAACAAGTAATAACTCAACTAAACTAAATATTCGAAGTGTCAACTTTGCACCACTACAGACGCTTGCATTCTTTGGTCATTGACTGTCGTACTCTTTAAAAAATTCCGAGCATATTCCGAATAGCAATGAAGGAACTGACAATTCTGTAGTGAAGATCGTTTTAATCTGCAATGAGTGTTCGGTATACTAGAGATTTCAAATAACTCCAGAAAAATAAATGTAGGTGATTCATATCAGGACAGCGTGGTGGCCCAGCTATTCCCGCTATATTTCCTTGTTGCTGATTTTCCCGATGTGTTGTATCGCGACCTATCAAACAACGGGAATAATTCGTAGCTAAATATTCCCCCGAGACAATGCTGAAATGTGCTGAGGCACCGTGATGATGCATGTATTACATATTATGTCTTACTCGGTAGAGAAATTCGTCCCATAATGTATTTAATTCAAAGTCAAGAAAATGACGATAACTATAACTTGTCAGGCGTTCAGGGAGAAAATATAGCACTATTGAGAAACCTCCAACAATCCCATCTCAAATGTTGAAGGGAAATTGGTGCTGAAATCTATTCTATAATAGCATGCGGATTTTCCAGAAATAGTTATTATTAAAATTCATAATAGCATCTCGTGAAATCTAGCTTCATCGGTGAAAAGTATATTAGCCAAAAATTCCCCATTTCGTGCTACTTTTTGTAATAACCACTGGGGAAATTCTAAACGCCGAGGAAAGTTGTCGTAGAGCTGATAATATTTCAAGACTTTCTTATGACCCACATTTAATTCTACTGCAATTCTCTTTGTACTTGTTGACGAATTGTATTTAATTTGATGAAGTTTTTCCTCTTCTAGCTCTAGTGTTCTTACAACATTCATATTTAACTTGAAAAAACCAGATTGCCTGAGATCATTGTGAATTCGTGTACTGTCAATAAGTCGTCAGCTTCCTGCGAAACCACATACCAAGAAATATAATATATCTCCCAATGAATAGATGCGGATGCAAACAATCACAAAAATTTCCCATGTACTAATTCACTTACAACATTTACGCTTAATTGTGAACTGAAATGCAGAAATCACATTCTTTCTTCTTTTCCCGACCAGACAGTAAATGTTTCATCGCAAGGTAATCTTCTAGTTGCAAATCTCTTCTGATAGATACGCCTTGCCTCCAACGCATTACCGTTAGCAATAAAGTACATTATTATCGTTAACACTACAATAGCTGAATTTACTTTCGAAAAAAAAATGATATGACATCTGCTATGGGCTATAGCAGAGGTGCATATCAGTTTTTTTTTCGAAAGTAAATTCAGCTATTGCAGTGTTAACAATAATAATGTACTTTATTCTAGTTCTTTACGTTTCATACTGAAGTTTTTTGGTTGGAATTCGTATCGAAATTCTAATTTTTGTGAAAGTAAAATATTTATCTATGTTAGGTACGCACTTGCTCGCGAATAACATTAAAGTTTAATTTTCCGCAGTTTTATTATTAATGTCTACATGCAAATATAAAATTAACTGGAAACACGTCTTAGTGCTTCCAGTTAATTTTATATTTGCATTTAGATATCAAATCCGCTGTCTATGATAAAAATGCAATTAATTAATGTTTATTTTTTAACACGGGAAACTCAGTTTTAATGTAAGTACTGATCATAATAATTATTATATTCGTTATTTATTCTTTTAAAGTAATTTTTAATAAATTATATCACTATAAAATGATTTTTATGTTAAATATGTAAATGTTAAATGTAAATTATGTGTTTGACAATACTTTTTCTATATTAATTGTATATACATATACTTCTAATATCGCAATTCTTGTAGGACCTTGAAGATGACATAGTAAACGTATCAAAACTGTTTTTTTGAAAGAGTTCTTTAAAAAGATACCTTAATCCCATAACAACTGTTAAAAACTATACAGTGTGTGACAGATGGTGTTGCCAAGTGGAAAAATTTCTTTATTTAATCATTTACACGAAAAAAAGGCAATCCATATGATAAATTCTGCTTCTCTTAAAACCCTTAAATAACTATTCAGATTTAAGTTTATATACAGGATGTCAGAAATGAAGTAAAAATTTCTACGTTAGTGATACACAGAAAAATGTTACTCTTTATAAAAAAATGTGCTTCTCTTAAAAATTCCAAATATCCATAAAAATGTTTAAATAATTACGGAATGTCCCATGGTAGAAGCTTTTTTTTTGATTTGACAAAAGTTCTTTGTAAAACAAGACAGCATACCTAATAAAATGGGAAATTGTGTATCCTATGACAACAAGTCTTTTTGATTTAAAAAATTATAAACACTTTTTTTACTTGTCTAATTTTCACTTTATTTGTTATTTTACAATTAGTTTCATCCTATTCGGACATTTTCAAGTAAACTAAATTATACACAGATTTTACTTTAATTTAAATATAAACTGACCTGAATAGAGGGATGGGTCACTTTATGGTTGATAATATAATTCAAATTTGTACAGATGTTATGTTTTTAAACGTACATCAAAATGGTTTTTGGGGAAAAATTTAATTTTTTCAAATGGAACCATATTGCTACCGTGGTACCATTTATTAGTACTATTAATAAGGAATTTATTCATATATCGTATTAAAATGTGCGATAAATTCAAACAAAATTACAGCTAAAAGAAAATAGGAAAATACAATTTTGTTCTAATTAACTTGTTATACATAAGGTGGCCTTAAAATACAAAAAAATGAACACAAACAGTTGGTCAAAATGCTGTCCATTAATATCAATTCACTGAACTCGCATAGCTGTTTCTCGAAGAACGTTCGCCAATTGCTGGGCCGTTATGTTATTAATTGCGCGTCTTATTGGACCAATGATTCTACTACCAATTGTTCCAAGCCAGACATTGAAACCGAGCCGCACTTGAAAGTTACCCTCTCGTAATAAATTTTGATTTTATTGTGACCAATATTTTGTTTTTTGTCGGTTAAATAATCCCAAATTTGTAAACCTAGACTCGTCTGAAAATAAAATTATTCCCAAAAAATCATTGTTTGGCTGCACGTTATTTTGCAAAATCCAGTTGCGATATTCCATCCTACGTTCATAATAATTTTCGTACAAGTGCTGGTGCAATTGGTATTTAAAAGATTTCTAGTGGTATTTTTGCAAAATTCGGTTTACTGTTTGATGACTGATTTCCAATTCAAACCCAATTTGCCTTAAAGAAACAGTCTACCTACTCGAGCTAAAACATTAATATCCGTTCCTTCGTCAAGAATGAAATTTTCTTCGGGATCATTGTTGGACTCATTTCGGAATTGATTTTCAAGACGATTAAAATAATATCTCGCTGGACATTGTCTATCAGGATATAGTTCAACATAAAGGTGTCTAGCCGCAACGGCTTTTTTTCTACATTCCCCACAAATAATTAACATGCCCACTTTTTCATCTCTTGTATAAATTTGTGTCATTTTGAACACAATTAAAAAGAATTTTAAACAATTTTTAAAGACACAATAAAAACACCGGTAAACCAACAAATGTTTGACAAGCTAAATATTTCATTATTTTCAAAGCCACCTTAGTTATTTAACATTTAATTAGAACAAAATTGTACTTTTTTATTTTTTTAGCTGTTATTTTGTTTGCATTTATCGTACATTACGACATATGAATAAATTCCTTATTAATAGTACTAATGAATGGTACCACGGTACCAATATGGTTCCATTTGAAAAATTTGAATTTGGCCTCAAAAATAATTTCGATGAACTTTCTTTGCTCATAAATCACGTAATTTAGAATTTTTGACGGAATATTTCTAGCATTATACGGGTCATAAATAAATCGGAACCGTCATGGCACACTTAAATAGAAAACTAAAAATTATATTATAAAAAAAAATTATATTTAGAATGTCACTTATTTGGTGTCCTTGGTTTCAGAAAATTATGCAGAATTCAAAAATGCAATAATATACAGAGTGTTCATTTAAAAATGGAAAGTTAATACCACTTCCGGCGAAACCGGGAAGAGAAAAAAAATCACTTATATGTCAAAAAGTGCCGCTTATTTTGTATATAGGATGTCCCAAATTTCAATCAATTATCTTCAAACCTAAAATAGAAAAGGAAAGTGTATCATGATCCTGTTACACCCGGTAAATTGATTTTTTTTTCGTAAATGATTAAATAATGAAGTTTCTCCTCTTGGAAACCCCATCCGTGGACACACTGTATATACAGGTGGTAAATAAATTTAAGAAAATTTCAAATTAGTCTTTAATGAAAGAAAATTATGTTAGAAAATCCTGGGGTTCCCTGTAAACCCACCTTTAGAATAAAACTATTGTGTAGCCACCTACTGGTCACATTCGAAATATGACCGATGTAAGTCAAGCCGTTTTAAAAATATGCCATAAAAATCTATTTGTCTTTAACTTTGAAGGGCCATAACTCTGCAGGGAAGCATTTCCGGCCTCATGTTCATAAGAATATCTTTCTTTAAAATAGTTCAAGGAACCACTTCCTGAAGTTTTCAACATCACCTAGGAAACACCCTGTATTAAAAGTATAGAAGTTTTACGCTAAGCATCTAAATAATTCTTTATAACTGGTGAATGCTATTAAACGAATTTAAATAGGAAATTTGCAACATTTTTATACTCGCAACCGTAAATTGCGTTAATTACCAGGTAATCCTTATTATGAGTTTATTAATTAATTACTCATAAACATTTGTCATGGAGAGGAATATAGCAGCCTAAACGCTTCGTTAATAACAAGAGCATACGGCCACCCTTAACTTATATGGTATGTATCATACAATAATATTAAAAGTTTCACAAATTCCAATTAATAAAAGTAATCGACTAACTTAAGATATGGTTGTGACATAGTAAAGTGTAAACACAGCTCTGTACAAGCTATTAAAATTATGTATTGGACTTGACAACTGTTTTCTGATGTTAAAATTCCGAACATGACAGATAGGGTAATGGGTTGTTGAGTGCGCAGTTAAGAGTTCAGTACTGTGGGATGGGGTAGAAATGTATTATATATAACAGAGCTTATTAATCCCTGCTTGTTTACTTAGTAGTTTATCGTATTACTTTCTGGTCCTGATCGAAGGGGACTACAATTTCAGTCAACAGGTAAGTTCAAAAAATTCTGTGTAGCTTTTTCAAATTTAACATCACACAATGAAAATATGCTTTTCGTGCTTTTTGAACTTGCATCAGTATTAGATATAGATATCAGGTAATTCATACACTAACTTCGATGAATAATAAAAAACTTTGTGTTTTAATACGTTTCTTAAAGACAACAATATTTAAATTTTTCTATTATCTATTAACTTAAATCGCCTGGAAACAGCTTGAATTCATCACACGCACATACAGTATAATGAATTTTAGCTTCAACCAAGAAGTAGAAAAAATATGCATTTACTACATTAACATATTTTATACCTTTCTTGTTTTAAACATAGAAATTTTTGATGTATTACATTTTGTTTTTATTTTCCCATGTGTTAACATGGACATTTATAGGTACGTTCCTTTGTTTTATCTATTTCTTAGTTGGAAGTTGTATCAATTATTGATCAAACGCAAGATTCAATTTTTCTTTAAATTTTAGATTTTATTTTTGATTTTTTTTTATATCATAAGGGTAATAATTGTGCCTACCATAATGTTTAATTAAGTAATTCAATTCACAAAACTTTTATTACAGTCTGAAAGTATCCCTCGGTAAGAGCAGATACGCAAACGGGGAAATTTAGAGCACATTTTTTTTGTTTAGTGTATTGCCATAATTTTTAAATATAATTTATTAAAATAATCTGTAGCACTGATTCATTATTAGTTTAGCAAATTAAATAAATCAGCAAATATGTCGACGTAGAACATTTTACCTGTACAGGGTGATCAGTTAAAAATTCTACTTTTTAAACCCATTTTTTTGTGCTTAAAAATATAGCTAGAACAAAAATTAAATAATGGATCTGTAGCATTTTTAGCATGTTTTTCTATATGCTATGAGTTTGCGTCTATCTCAAGAATATAAACGGGGCGCCACATAGTTTTTTAAACGGAACACCCTGTATATTTTCAGATATATGGATAGTGTCTTTCCTCCCCATTAAAAATATAAATGATTGTTATATATTCCATCTTCAAATAACTGCATCAAAAAACAAGTTTGCATTATAAACGATTTTTTAATAATATTAACAATTTAAATACATATAATAACATACAAGTTAAGCAAAAATTATAACAAATGTTCAAAAATTCCACCATTATTTACCAAACAAAGGTTTAATTTTTTTATGTAATTTTCTCTAATCCGTTGAAACTTTTCTGGATTATTATTTAAAACCCCTACCTCCCTGACAATGTTTTGTTTCAATTCTTCTAAATTATTAGGTCTATCTTTATATATTCTATTTTTAAGTGTACCCCATAAAAAAGGTCGAGAGGTGTTAAATCTGGGCTTCGTGGAGGCCATAGTATAGTGTCACTTTTGCCTATCCACTTTTGATATTTCTGATTTAAAAACTCAATTACCTCCCTAGTTGAGTGACATGGTGCTCCGTCTTGCTGCCAGATTATATGCGTAGAAATATGTAAAGGAAGATCATCTATAAAGTTTTCTATTTCATTTTCTAGTAATTGTTTATATCTTCTTCCATTTAAACCACCTTCGTAAAAAATCGGGTAAAAAATTGTATTATTTAATAATCCAGACCAAACCCCTATAGACTGGCGAACTTGTCGCTGAATTTCCTTTACTAGTTGGGGATTTTCAGTAGACCAATAATGTTCATTTCGTCTATTAAATAGTCCAGATAAAGTAAAATTAGCCTCGTCTGTGAGAAATATGTTTGCAATGAAACCGTCTTGTTCCATTCGTGCTAATATTTCATTGCAAAAATTCATACGTTTTTCGTAATCGTTATCATTCAATTTTGGATCCGCAATAAATTTATATGGTTTACATTTATTTTTCTTGAGTACATTTTCAATATATCCGTAGGACATCTCAAGATCTCGGACTGCATCCCTAATAGATTTTGAAGGATGTTCAGTAAAATATAATATAACATTTACTTCCACATTTTCATTTGCAGTATAATTTCTTTTGGTGTTATGCAACGAACTTGTTCTTCTAAATTGTTTTATAAGGTGTTCATAAGGTGTGCATCTTCTCTGCGGATATCTTTTTTGACATAAACATTTGGCTTTAGTTATAGTTCCATTGGAAAGAAAATATCCATTTAATACATTATTACGTTCTTCTACAGAATTGATGGGCATTATTATGTATTTTTATACAAGAAACTCTTTAAGAAGTACTCAAAACAGAAAAATAATCGAAACCGACTAAACAAAATTAATTTGACAAATAAACAATAGGTATTTTAAATCATTATTGTTTTATGCATGGCTATCTATGTTGAAAATAATTTAGTTGTAGGTAACCCAAACTTCTAAGAATATTACTTATTTATTTGAATAACTCAGTTATTTTAAAGATGAAATATATAACAATCATATATATATTTATAATGGGGAGGAAAGGAACTATCCAAATATCCGAAAATATACAGGGTGTCCCGTTTAAAAAAAACTTGACTATGTGGTGCCCCCTTTATATTCTTGAGATAGACGAAAACTCATAGCATATAGGAAAACTTGGTAAAATATGCTACAGATCCATTTTTTAATTTTTGTTCTAGCTATATTTTTAAGCACAAAAAATGGGTTTAAAAAGTAGAATTTTCAACTGATCACCCTGTACATTAATTTTCACAGACAATTTCAGACAGTAATAATGTGGCTTGCTGAAAATGCATAATTTATAATACTGGAATATTTACCGCATTATTTTGCTTCTAGTCACTAAAATTTAAAGTTGATTCGAAAAAAAAACATTTTAAAATTATTTTTATATAACTATTTGTAAGGACGTGAATAAATATATGCTTTTCAACCATTTAACTGTTATATAGGATGTTCCAAAATTATGTAGCCACGCTCTTACGGTAAGTAGAGTGGCTAAGTATGAAATGAAAACTTCTGTAAACATTAGGTGAATAATACATATTAAAGAAGTTACACCGTTTCAAACACGGAGAAAAAAATTGTTCTTTAACTCAGAAACCATAACAGATACGTACATCAAAATTTAGAGATTACTCTTTGTTCAGAATCTTAACAGTGTCCTATATTTATTTTTCAAGAAAGTAGAGTTAATTTTCAGATATATTCATGCTATTGGCCAGATTTTTGTAATATACCCAATTAAGTTACCCATTTTAAATTTCGCGTTATCGTAAATTATTACAACTCCCTGTTAACAAAGTTTCTCAACGATAAGCGGGTTGTAGTTATGAAATGTCAACGTAATGAGCAGTGGTGAATGCTACATCTTATTCTATGTTAGACTACCACATAAAACTTTCGATTTTCCAGTGAAAATGGATAAGCTTTTTAATGTACAAAGAAGAGAAATACGAAAATCCTTCCTTTGACTATTTTTTGGTATATATGTAACAATTTCGCAAATCAACAATATTTTCTTTATCACTTTCTTAGATAAGAACAGCAATATCGTCATAATCCCATATTTACAATTAAATGGTGTGTTCCATTCTGGATTACGGACATGTGAATGTAACGCAATGGGCACACTAAAGTTCCTCACGTATGTTATGGAATACGATAATTTAAAAAAATAGAATAGAATAAATATTTCTGAATATTTTAAGTCATACAAAAATCGACCATTTGTTTACGGACTTGTACTCCAAAATATAAAACCATTTTAATGCAATTTTACTTAAATTTTATACGCATAATCTAAACACTTGTATTTATTTTAATCAGGACTCCATTAATACTAGTCCGATTCTGACGATTCAAAAACACACAATCTTATTACCTTAGGAAAATATATTTTAATTAATGTCATTGTTTTCTGTCCGGTCAGAAAAATATGTAAGTCTAAAAAGAAGTGCATTTGAGTTCCGTTAATGTAAAGTGTGAGTCCGCTAAAATATTAATTGCATGTTGAAAGCACTTCCTACTATAAGTGATAATTTCCCTTCGTCCTAGATATGCTTTAGAATTTTTTTTTAACTGAAATGCCAATTATGTAGACTTTTTATTTTTAACGCACTAGATAGTTACCTAAAAGAGAATTAATATATTCTAAGGTTCGTACATCGATAATTTAAAGAAATCTTTTTTTGAGGGGAATTTTTTAAATTATTAAAAAAATAATTTATATATCATTCAAAAAAGGCTCTATCAAAGTAAACTATTCCCGATGGAAAATAGAAAAGGGCGCTATAACATGAAACTTAAAAAAAAATGTACATTCATATTACTTCCATTTTCATGCGTAAAATTTTAACGAACAAAACATATTTTATGCACTTCCGGGAGTAAAGTTATTACTTTACTCCCATTTTTCGGAGATTAAAGTGGCACATTTAATCCCCGGAAGACAAAAATTAATTTAATCCCATGGGGGATTAAGTGATAAATAAACAAGTGTTATCCTAGATTTTTTTTTATTTAATTCGATTTGATTTAAACATTGAAGGACATTGAAGGCAAACAACTGGAGGAACAAGCAGGATTTCGAGCAGGCAGATCCACTATAGACAACCTTTCTACTCTTAAAATAGCATTAGAAAAGCGGACTCAACAAAATAAAGAAACACATATAGCTCTCATTGACTTGGAAAAAGCATATGACAATGTCCCAATATCACAGTTGTGGAGAGAAATGGAAAAACTGAATATACCATTTGCCTTAATCCGGGCCACCCAATTCTATTATAAAGATAACTCTGCTGCAGTTAAAATTGGTACATCAGTAACTGAGTCTTTTTACACAACCAATTGACTGAGACAAGGGCGTTGTTTATCTCCTACCTTATTTAAAATCTATTTGGACCAAGCCCTAACAGGGTGGACGCGTAAGTGTAAGAGCATGGTAGTCCAGGTAGGGGACGACACACTTTATAGTCTCTATTTTGCTGATGACCAAGTAGTAATTGCGGAGGATGAAGAAGACTTGAGCTATATGGTTAGAAAACTACAAGAAGAGTATGAAAAGGCCGGACACACGATGAACTTAATTAAAAGCGAATACTTGATTACAGGAAACCACGAATGTAACATCTTACCTTTGGATAAAGGAACGATGAAAGGTGTCGAAAAATGTAAATACTTAGGAGTGCTCTTCAACAAACAAGGATCGAGTATGGATGAAGTCCAAGAAAGAATAAACAAAGGCAGAAAAACTATTGGAGCATTAAATTCAATTTTATGGGAAAAGGACATCAGGAGAGAAACGAAAATGCGTATTTACAAAACCATTGTCCAGAGTGTTATAACATATGGCGCGGAAGTGTGGGATTTAAGCCAAAACAATAGAAGAAAATTAATGTCAACAGAAATGGACTTCCTCAGAAGAAGCTGCAGACGATCCAGACTCGAAAAAGCAAGAAATGAAGTCATTAGAAGGGATATGAACATCGAGAGAGATATATCGGAGGAAATTGAAAGGAAACAATTGACATGGTTCGGACATGCAAAGAGAATATATGAGAAAAGATGGCCAAGAAAAATATTAGAGTGGGGACCACGAGAGAGAAGAAATAGAGGAAGGCCGAGAAGAAGTTAGAGAGAGGACGTTAATCAAGCGATGGCATTAAGAAATTCAGAGGAGAATATGCGTTATGACAGAAGAAAGCTGGGTAAACATTATTACAACTAACAAAATGAAATAAATGATCAGAATCATTTTCAACCTTTTACGAAATATTTACTGGATTGATTGAGTGAATTGAAAAAGGCCGTACAACCTAAAGTACCTGCATTGTACTGTTCACGGTTCTATTATTGTTTCGTTCGTGTCCAAAACTTTTTTTAGCAATACTTTCTTTGTTATTAATTGATCTTTCAATATACCCCTATTCGACAGTTGAGGAGTTTCATCCACCATAATGTTTGCGGATATCTATATCTGCTCCCATATCAGCTAACAGAGATATAGTGGTGCGTCTAAAACAGTGGCCTGTGTACGAAGATGCCTCTTGAAGATTTAGTAAAGAAGCTATTCTTTGTGGCAGCTTTCCAAATATGTTTTTCCCAATTGTGTCGAAGTACAATTATTGTTCCTATACTGTACAAAAACGTGTGATAGTGTATTAATGTTTAGGAGACAAATATTCTTGCACAATTTTACAAATCCAACTGCACCTTTTTTTGAATTTTTAACAATGAACGTTATGTCCATTCTAGTTTTAGCGTTCCTTATGTTAAATATGTAACATTGAAGACGAGCCAAAATCGGCAATATCATTGATGGACAAATTCAATAATTGATCCCCTCTGCATGCTCCCGCAATACCCAAGATAAGCGCAACCTATAATATAAAATTGCTAATCACATAATAATTTTTTTTTTTAAAGAATTTATTCCTTTGATCATCTAAAATTCGCCGTTTGTAGCTTCAGTTAAGAATTGATTAACTTGTTCTACTGCAAATATTTTTTTTATTGTGCTTGTAGCGGTCATATTTCCTTTTAAGAAAACCTGTTAATTTCAGTAATTTACTTATGTCAATGTTATTTCTGACAACTAGTTTTCAACATTGGATAGATATTGGTCCCAAAGAGTAGAAGCTTTAATATGTTTTTATCTCTCCAGAAAATACGATAGTAGATATTTTCCGTGTTTTTGTATTTTTCTTTGATTACCCCACTTACTAAATTTTCTACATTGTTCTTCAGAAACTTCTTGACTTAGCTGTCAGTAACTCGAGTGTGGTCTTCCACAGTTTCTTCAATTTCACGAGGGATAAAATATTTATCGAAACGTTCTATTATTCATATTAATTTATTCAACGTTTAAATCAAACACTAGGCATAACAAAAATGTATTAATTTCAAATTGGTAAACCTTGTTGACACCATTACTTTAGTCACTAACACAAATTCCATATTGTTTGGCAAGGCCTTTTATTTTTGATTTAAGGGGCCTAGTCGGGAAAAAGCTTCGGATAGCTGTGTCACTGTCTAGAAAGTTTTTATACATGCGCCGCTGAATAATTTTGCTCTTGACTATACCTTCACTGGACGTTTTATTCACCGACTTCATTGAGGTGCGATTCTTGATAGAGGTAACCCTTCCTTGCTATATTTGTAGTGACAAAGATACTTATTTAGAAAATTCGTTTTAACCAAATAGTACGGAATAAAAGTTTGAAACTTGCTGAGCATAATTATGAAGATTCATTCTAGACGACATGTATGAATTTTACCTCGAATTTTACCGATTGATATTATAATTCAGGAGCTAATCACGTCCAAATTTCACTTATATTTACAGTATAAATTTTCCCTACATAAAGTAAAAATTAATTAAAATAGATATACATGTACCCTCTAGTACACTTTCAACTACTGATCCTCCAAATTTGGTGTAATTTGACCAAACCGTATGGAAGAAATAATTTTTGAAAAATTACCTTACAAACACTGGTTGGATTAGCCCTCTTAAGAGATACGTACGAGTATAAAAATTAGTTTTTATTTTAAAATGCAGGAACGGAAGTGCATAAAATAGGGATATACCACGAGCCTAAAGGTCTTTTAATCCCTTGGATTAAAATATGACCTTTAGTCTTTTTAGTTTTTAGTCACTTTAAAGGTACATTTTCTAGAAATGAAAACGAGTGTTGGAAAAATGTTTAAAAAATTCTTAGGAACTGCAAATTTTCGTGCACCCGTTGGAGCATTTCAGGACCCACGGTAGCAGCCATATCCTAATTATTGCAATGAAAATTTTATTCATGATTTTAAACCTCCAAAGCAATAATTCTCTTTTTATTTCATTGAAACATTTCAATGCAATGATTTATACATACAAAACAATCCTTAGGTATGAAATAACCCTGATCACCTTTAAATTTATGACTGCAATTGTACCCTCTTTGAAGTATCTAAAAAAAATAAAGGACACAATTTACCTACAAGATGGTGCGCGAATTTTGGGACAACTTGCATACTATTTTTTTTATACATTTCCGTTTTGGATTTCACATAACTGGTATATGAAAAAGTGAAACCACCAGTCTTCCTCACATATCTCATACAGCATCATGCGTCCACTCGTTCATATTATCCTACATTAAGGCAAAATAACTTAAGATGTCCTCTGAATTTTTATCAGCCTTTACTGATTTCTGCAAATGCATTATACAATGTCAGTTTTGCCTCTTGTACCTACTTGACCAGAATTAAGTTACGCTATGAAGACTGTCAACTGATAAGCCATTATGACATGAAGTTTTAATTGGCACCTGGGGTTGAATAACACCTTATTTGTAAATTCTTATTAAGCATAGTGGTAGTAAGTACCACCACAAAGTTTTATAATTAAGAGAACATTATGAAAATATCATTTATTAGAATTACGTTTGCACATTGAAGCACCGTAGCCGAGTGGGTAAAGCGCTTATAGCTATTTACTCGGTACCGAATATCGATGGTTCGAATCCATCCCGGAGTAAGTTAGAAATTTTATTTGTAATTTGTTTCAGATTAAGATGGGTCAGGTAACTATCGATGCTCTAGATGTGGTTCGGACTCCATAATAAACTGTAGGGCCTCGTCTCAACACAAAATTTTAGGATTTTCTGGGAGTTACTTTGGCATTTTGAGAGGCGGTTAAGAAAACAATTTTTTTAACATACTTCTCTTATTATTTGTCTTAGATCAGTAAGGGACTGTGGTTCTGTTAGCTACACCTTTGATTTAATGTATCCCTATAGGAGAAAATCAAATGGTGTTAAGTCTAGGGAGCAGGTGCTTCTCTGCATTGGACCTTGACAACTACTTCAATTCAATTCGAAACAATTTTATAAAAATTAAAGAAAACAATGTATAAGGCGCTCGCTGGACACCCGTTCCGTTACCGACCTAGCATTCGCCCGTCATTTGGTGCGACGGGGCAATTGTTAGGTCAGGCGAACCGGAACTGGTCCGGGCTTAAAACTAAAATATTAACAACAAATACAATACCTAAAAATATATATTTTTAAATTGTACAATAGCGACGAAAACTAGAAAGCAAAGACGTATGCAGAGAGGTGAGAAAAAATTTGGAATTTTGGTGCCTCTTTTATAATGTGGGAATGTTCTCCCATTTTGTGGGAGGACCGTGGTCTAAAGATGTTGTCTGAAGGGAACGTTTGGTATGGTAATTTATGTTTTATCCGAAATGGCACATTATGCTCCCTTATTTGTGTAATGTTGGCGGTTAGTGGACACAATCAGAGAGTTTAAATTAGTAAAATTTGTGTGAAGTATCTCATCATAATCCACTATGGGTACAATGTCGTTGCAAAGTTGTCGTAATTGTTGAGTTACTTTTGAGGCGAAGGAATTTGTTTTCCAGTACCTGCAATTTGCGTAACGTCGTCGCTTTCGCAGAACACCAGGCTGGCGCAGCATATACTAAGACCGGTCTCACTATCATCGTTTAAATTAATTTTTTATTATGCCTGTTTAGTCTGCTATTCCCCGCCATCAGAGTGTATTGACTTCTGGACAGAGAATAGACTTTACGTATCATCTCGTTAACGCGTTTTCCAAAATAAAATCCTTTATCCAACGTTACGCTTAAATATTTTACATCTTGTTTCGTCTCAATTTGTATATGCCACATCGAATAGGTGTAATTATTTCATTATTTATTCTTTTTCTAATGAAAACAATAGCTTCCGACTTAGCAACGTTCACCTTCACCTTTCATTTGGCGTAGTACTCCGACGCCCGTACCATGTGCGCCTTTATCAGCTGCCCAGTGGCTTGAGCATGGTGACTGTGGTACTATATGGCGCAAGCTGGGTGTTTGGGAACTGCGAAAATTCGGACACGCATATATAATTTTGGCGCAAGAACCGACCCTGGACATTGAAAACCAATTGACCATCTAGGGTAGGTTCTGTTCAAAAATTCTTTAACTTGCGTACTATAGTGGTAGCGTCTTATCTTGTTGAAATATATGTAATATCAGTGTAAAATTATTCTTCGTTGTCTTCTGCTATGTGGTTTTTCAGTGGATCTATTTAGAACATTTAAAACATTATATTTTTAACATCTCAAGGTATAATCGGCCTGTCAGATTTTCTTCACAAATAGCTGACCTACAATGAAATTTTAATATTCCTGCCCATACATTAAGTTCTCGGGTAAATTGGGTATAATCTTCGGGAAAGATATGAGGATTTTCATCTCTGTTTGTTAACATTACTGTTCAGAAAAATGTGTCTTCGTCACTAAAACAAATATTAGTTCATTTGGATTTTGAGTAATTGTTCTGATTATAATTTCAAAAAACTTAATTCGTATGTCCGAATCATTTTCGGTAAGTCGGTATAAAATTTTCAGCTTATAAGGAGATATGAAAAATAATCATAATATAAAAATTTAGAAGAATCATGTCTTACATATGCTATACAAAGTATTTTGGAAAAAAAGTTAGACTAATAGTAATTTTTGTCAAATAGAATTTAATTAACAAGGGAACTACATTTCGACAGAAATGGGCACATGGTAATTTAAACATATTAAATTTATGTAATAAAATATAATTCTAATTCCAATGAATTAAATTTTGTAAACGCCGCGATTTTAGTTCCTATAAAAAAATTCTAAACCTTTACGTTTGTATTTAACATAAAGAGAGCTTTCAAATGACACCATCTTTAAAGAAAAAATCGCAATTTGCCGCACAATAAGTAGTTTCATTGAAGCACCTCAAAATTGGCTGTCTTAAGCCAATCCGTTCCAAATTTAGCAGGGGAGACTTTACAGGGGCACTATATTAAAATATTTACAAAAATGGCGAAGGCACTGGTTTACTAACGGATTGACTAATTAAAAATGTAGACCATGAGTTACAGTTAATGGTCGTGAATATTTACGTAATAGTAGGTTTATATTTATGAATCGCCACTAAAGACATTTTAATTATCATTTGATAAATGATGAAACACCCTTTGAGTATATGCAGAAAATGGGGAAAAAGTTACTAATAATGATTTCTAAATACAGATTTTATGGAAAAAATATGTAATTGAAAGTTGTTTAATGTTTAACAGCGAATAATTACAAAACCTTCAACATTTTCTTCTGTCTTATATTGCAAAGACTCTTACTACTTATTTCATAATTAATTGTTTTAATCATCATTAAAACAGCATATTATTATATTTCCCAACTGAAACAATAAAATTTCGAAAAGGCAACTAAAATTTCTCTAGAAAAAAGCTTCAAAACGCAATTTCTGACAAATCGTTTATTGAAATATACATTTAACTCGTTTCAATGAACTGTTTGAAAACCGCATATTTATTTTTAGTAAAATACAGTTCTTGTAATTTGAAATACATAATAAATATCGGCGATATATTTTCTTAGGTATAGAAAATTATGCAATTACTCCTAAAAAAAGTGTTTTGCAAAAATTGCGTCTTCAAAATAAGTTCCTCAAATATTCTTCTACCAGAAAAAATTCCGGTCTAGTATTTGCATTTAAAAGTATGGTTGATCACTATATTCTCGTACTACTGGAGTGGGTTGGAACCTTTGATGGGAAGTTAACATCAAAACGATATATACTGAACTCGACGCGCGTTTCGCCATCCAACTTGGCGTCATCTAAAGATGATTAAAGCTAAACTTATGCTAACAATCTACCCTATTTACACCTAAACTATTGTCACGGTTAACCGAACCGTGACCCACTAACCAATAAAGAGGGCTATTTAATTTAAGCCCTCTGTCACTTTTCATACTAATTTTACACTTTCTGATTTCCAAGCTTTCAAATGAATCCAGCTGTCTAGTATTTGTTACATTCCTAATTAATCTTAAATTGCTAATATGTATTTTATGGTTGTTCTCAAACGCATGTTGGGCTACACTACAATTATCTGTTCTATATGCTCTTCTAATCTAGTTTGAATTAATCGTCAAGTCTGTCCAACATATTTTTGATTACAGTCCTTACAGCTAATTTCTTAAATCCCCGACTTTTCGTTTGTTTCAATTTTGTCGGATTGCCTAAAAGTTGCCTATTGCACCATCTAGTTTCTCTATAATTAATTCCAACGATTTCATTAATAAGGTGACATTTTGATCTCTTTTGACGTTTGTTCATTGTTTCCAAGTGTTCCGATACCACAGACCTTGGACTATCTTAAGGATCTACCCGAATTAAATAATTTCAGTCACGATGTAGTAAAAGAATAATTTAAACTCACTAAACTTTGCATGAAACAAAATTGTTTTCAATTCAACGATAATTTCTTCGAACATGAAGGAACAGCAATGGGTAACTCTTTGTCACCATTCATTGCCAGTCTCTCCATGAAGAGATTCGAGACGGAAGCAAAAGAATAATTCGAGTATTTCCCCAGGGTTTGGTTTAGGAATGTGGATGATATTTTTGCAGTGTTCGATACAAAAGTCGCTGATATTGATGACTTTGTATCTAAATTAAACAGTCGTTTCGCGTCAGTTAAATTCACATATGAAACTGAAAACTCTGGACAACTACCATTTTTAGATGTATTAATAATTAGAAAAAGTGAAAATAAGTTAGAATTTGACATATATAAAAAAGTAGTCACCAGTAGTCTAAGATATATCCCTAAGGACTCTCACCATTGTGCTCAACACAAAATGGCGAATTTTAATTTTCTAGTCCATCGTCTAAGTTTCCCCCTCAATAAGGAGAGGTTTGAAAAAGAAAAGGTATTGATTAAGGATATAGCTGCGAGTAATGGATATTCTGTAAATTTAATTGATAAAATAATTAGGAAATGAAAGTTTAAAGAGTCGGTTCGAAATTCCTCGACCTTTCAAAATGAAAGAGAAATTCCGAAATTTGTATCGATACCATTCGATCTTCGATTCACCCGTGGCATTGGTATGATTTTTAAAGATGTAGGTATGACAGTGGTTCATTCATCGGGAAACAAACTACAACAACTTTTAGGCAATCTAAAAATAAAATTGACACAAACGAAAAGTCGGGGATATACGAAATTAGTTGTAAGGACTGTAATCAAAAGTATGTTGGACAAACAGGACGGACAATTCAAACTAGATTCAAAGAGCATATGGCCCATCTCAAATATGGTAGAACCGATAAGTCTAGTGTTGCCCAACATGAGTTTGAGAACAACCATAAAATAGATATTAGCAATTTAAGGTTAATTAGGAATGTAACAAATACTAGATAGCTGGATGCATTTGAAAACTTAGAAATCATAATGTGTAAAAATAGTATGAATAGTGACAGAGGGCCTATTCCAAATAGCCCGCTTTATTGGTTAGTGGGTTCACCGGTTCACCGAACCATGACGGTTCGGTGAACCGTGACAATAGTTTAGGTGTAAATAGGGTAAATTGTTAGCATAAGTTTAGTTTTAATCATCTCCAGATGATGCCAACTTTGTTGGTGAAACGCCCGTCGAGTGCAATATATATTGTTTTGGTGTTTCGTGGAAAACTACGTCAGTGTTATATTTTCATACATTAAAAAAAATACATATAGGAATAAGGGTCGCCAAATAATTCCAAAAAAGGGAAAACAATTTTATATATATATTTTCCCTTACTTTATAAAAGTTTATTCTTCGACCAAAATCGCAATTCTCTTAAGTAACTTTCAAAAACGATTGACCGTCTAGCTGTATTGAGTAAATCTGGATTGAGCACGGAAATATGACAATTCTGTGTTATCTTGCATCTCTTACAAAATACGAATGGTGTAACTCGAAAATAAAGCCACCCTATACATATTCGTTATTTATATTTCTAGTTTTATAGGAACTGATTTCATTTACAGACTGCACTTCAAGGCAGAAGATCTGGTTTCATTTTATTTAATATTTTATAAAATAGTTATTTACGCAACAAGTCCAGAAAGTGTTTTTTCTGGAGGAATAGACAAGATTTCGGTGCGAGCCGTGCGCAAGTGCTGGAAGTCTGCAAATCCAAAAAAAAACACTGCGGATGAGTTTCATACACAATTATTACACTAAATACTGAATACACTGATAAGCCAATGCTCATAGAGGCATGGCTTTCAATGCCAAACGTGACGTCAGTAGTGAAACATAAGGTACTTAAAGAACTTCGTTACTTTTTACTTTTTGGGAAAAGTTACTCTACAAAAAGTTTTGCTTGTCCAAAAAATGGGATTCGCATGGAGATATTCAATGTCTGATATAGGATACCCACACTTTAGAGAAAAATACCAAATAAGAAATATTTAGGATTAAAAAAGTTACCTCGAATATGAAAAATGAGTTGTTGGATATTCGAATATTATTTTTTTTTAATAATCGGTATTATTCAAAGGTAAAATTCAAACTACCTGTTAATAATACCATAGTTATTATCAAACTAACAATTGTTAGTGTTATTTGATTATTGTTTAGTGCAATTAATTAAATTGCGCAGAAGTGAACGACATTCGGTCACGGGATTAGCATACCAGTGTATTTGTATAATGACTGATAGTTAAAACAATACCCATAATTTTTCTTTATGCAATTTACTTGCGATACGTATACAGGATCCGGCATAAGTATGGAATAATATGTCTATCTTTTTAAATATTTGTTTAATGGAGAAATGTTTCAAACAGTTTTTTGTAAAGTTTTTTTATGTATTCTGGTGAAAGTAAATTTTTTTTATCTGCTATAGTCCTATTGTTATGGTAATCAAATTTTTTCAAATGACACATTGTGCTTTCTTTTTTTATTTTGTAAATAGCACATTTTTCTGTATATGACTGCATACAATATTCATGACGTTGCATAATGAAAATTTCGAACAAAATCAATATTTTCGAAAAAAAACGACAGTTCTATTTAAATAAAATTAATAGTGGCTATGCATATCAGTGGTTTACCTTTGAGAATAAGCAAAAAAAATACATAATTTCGTCGCATTTTTCGACTTTTTAATATCTGATAGCGTTTAGATTTTATTGTAATTTTATTATTCGACATATAAAATAAATTTAGCTGATGTTAAAAGTAAAAATGGTTCACCTGACAGAAAAGGAACGACTTGATATCCTAATTATCTTTTTTTTTTTTAATAAAAACCACAAAAATTAGGCGGTTCCGATATCAAAAGCCGAAACTGTCTTGAGCAAACGTAGACATATGACAATTCCCCCCCGACATTGCCAGTGACGGTGGAGGGATTCTGACCCGTAGATATGATAGAAAGATTTCTAGCCACACTTGCCATCGCGGGCTCTAGCCAACTCCACCACCGTGTCGGTATGTTGGATTTCAAGGCCGAAAAAAACACGAAGCAAGAAGTTTCCACATTATTTATGAAGTCTATCCTAGCGTGCTCTGATTACTCAGTCTTGTGTCTCCAAAGTAATAAAAACATACAGAGACACAAAAAAGAATTAGGGACACACCAAAATCAGGTCGAACAAAAACTCTTACAGATGACAATGCTGCACTAAATGCTTTAGTAGCTTAGTAGAAGAAAATCTCAGATTATCCAGTAATGATTTACAATGAGACCATCACATTTCGTCACGATTTATTCGCAGAATTCTCAAAAAGGAAAAATTCCATCCCCACAGGATACATTTACTGCAAGAACTTACCGAATACGATCTCGATAGGAGGTTATAATTTTGCAAATTATAAGTTGTATGTGCCAACAAAACCCATATCTTGTAAGCAAAATTTAGCTTTTTGACGAAGCCACCTTCATGTTGCATGGAATAACTTCCATTATTGGGCCCAGCATAATGCTCCCTGGTTGATTGAAGTTCGCACTCAACGACCGACCCCTGAAAGTAAATGCTTGAGCAGTTGTTATCGGCAATCATATAATTGAACCATTTTTATACAGGGAAATTTAACAGTGAAGATATATTTGGCTTTGTTAAGACAGAATATTGTTCCTGCAATAGAAGCTCTTTGTCCTGGAAATAACGATGATATTTGGTTGCAATAAGATGGGAAACCCCCCACTTTGGATTAAAAGTCAGAATTATCTATATAGTTTTTTTCACAAACAGGTGGATCGGACGTAAAGGAAAAGTAGAGTGGCCTAATTTGAATATTTGTGACTTATTTTATGGGATCTCATTAAAGATCTCAGGTGCATAAGGAACGACCAAACGACTTAGACGACCTGAAAGCTCGATTTGTTGGTGTGACGAGGGCAATAGGAGACTAAGCATTTGCTAATGTAAGACAATCTTTTATGAAGTGATTGGAACTGTGTAATCAAAATAATTTAAATTTTAATGTATCATGATTTAAATATTTAATGTATGATGCACTGTAAACATTTAAATCTCTTGGAATTATTGCGATTTGGATTAACTCTTATTTTTAGTTATGGCTTATCATCACTGGTTGTTATTATGCATGTAATTATTTTTGCGTTTATTTGTAGTTAATATTTATTACTAAATTTATCAGTAAGCCTATTGAACTTTATTAATATTTAATCAATACTTCATGATATTGTTTTCATCTACAAAGAGAGGAATTTCACAATTATTTATAAAAATTGTTCCTAAATCATTAATATAAGAATGAACTATAAGCAGTGGCGACTGGTCAAATTTAGACTGTCATATTTTAGTATTGAAGCATGGGACCCAAGCGATATTTTAAAGCATAACTATCAAGACTAAATAAGAGTTTTGCAGAAAAAATATTACGATTCAAATTTGCGAAAAAAAGTTGAAAAATGTTGTGCTTCCCTAGATTATTTTCTAAACAATATGTAAAATATTTGCAAAAACATTTTTTTTTAGGTGGAAAATATATCGAAAGACTTCAAATTTCATCAAAAATATAGTTTTTTTATAAAGTTACACCGTTTTGAAATTTTATTTTACATTCGTTTTTCACGGTGCAAATTTCAAGAAAGTGCAACTTTGTAAAAAAATCAATATTTGTTATGAAATTTGAAATCCACCGGATTCTGGAAAAAATGTTTTGCAAATATTTTACTAATTGTTTAAAAAATAACCTGGGTAGGCACACAATTTCTTCAACTTTTTTTTCGCAAATTTCAATCGCAAATTTTTTTTCTGCAATACTTTCACCAATCGCCACGGACTATTAGTTACTTGGAGGAATGTATGATTGTTATATTCGCATATACGTTAATAATAATTTTCAAAATGAAAAGAGCTATAATGGGTGAATATCTGACTTCTTAGAAGATATTATATGTATACCCACGCTAATAGCACTAGAAATATTAGTCTTTTCTTTCAATAACGGTTCTTCCAATAACGGTTTAAATGAAATTGGTAAGAGGTAAAGTGACCTCTACACAAGGTGATGAGCAGTATGAATATTTGTTACAAGAATTGCCAGAATTGTTTGCAATAGTTTTATTGTTATTATTTATTGTTTAGTTATATATTTCTTTTCTGTTAAAACCTAATATCTTTCGACTTATGCTGTAATAATATAACTAATCAAATTTCACACCTAAATTTCCCTTCATCACTTGTTTGTGTATTATACAACTTTTATGGGAAATTCAAAATTGCATGCACTACAGAAATGCCTCCATTCATAAATAATAATAAAAATAGTTGGCAGTTGTGTTTTTAATTTTTCTAAATAATGTTGAATCTATCATAAGAAGAGGTATTTTCTTATTTTTCCTATGTTTTTAATTTTCTTATTTATTTCCACACTGAAATGATATATTTGTTAACCTTTTCTTTTTTTATTTTGGTACTAAAAGGAAAATATAAAATACATAAATATAAAATATTTTGAAAAGCTAAGAAATCATTATTTCAGTAACAGTTGAAGAGGAAGACGTTATTCACTATTGGGCGTTTGAATTCACAATCAGTAATAACAAATTTATAATTTTGACTACATAATTATTAAATGAGTATTACATTTTAATTAAAAAAAAATCGCTTTAATATAAAAACTGAAATTGATATATTTCTCTTTCCTGCATATAAATCAAAGCAAGGAAAATGCATATTCCAACACTTGAATTCATTACAAGTGAAATAATCTAACTCTTCAGTCAACAATGAACAATCAAAGTAGGCAAATGAACGGGGGTGTTTTGCCCTGTAGTTAGAGTAGACTAAGTGGCTTTTACCCCCGCATTCCTCGCAGCCGGGTGCAGAAAGTATTTCATTGTAGAGTGCGGGGAGTCTCCAATAAAGCTTATCCATTTATCATTGTTAATAATTCGCTTCTTTCATTGCTTATTTTCAGAGAACATGACCACATCGTCGACATTCTTCATTATCTGTGCCTGTACGGTGACTTTTCTACTTATTTCGGAGGCTCAGGCGCTGTTCCTTTCGAAGAGGGTAACATACTTTTAATATTATATTTTAGTGTAGGGTAATATACTTTTAATATTTAATATTGTGATTAATATTAATAACCTGCCAGATATTAATATTACAACTTAGTGGGAATAGGTCAATAAAACAGAAAAAACTTATTTTTAAAAATATTTGTTTGAAAATATAGATTTTAGGTCTAGGATATTATCTGCAAATATTGTAGAGAATTAACGAGCCAAATCAAAAATAAAATTTGAAAAAAAAATTAACAAAATGCGTTTTGAAATTGGCAATTATTGTGTAAGAACACCCCAAATTGTATAAACAATATTTTGTGATTGTTTCGTTTAAATACAGGGTAAATAACAAAAATATATATATATATATATATATATATATATATATATATATATATATATATATATATATATATATATATATATATATATATATATATATATATATATATATATATATATATATATATAAATTTATGGTATGATAGGTCAAGTAGTTTTTTAGTTATTACCAATTAGGGTGTTCTATGATTTAAGATCATACTTTTTGTTTCACCCTGTATATTTTATACGTTTAAGAAAACGTTGATAGATATAAAATCAACATTAAAAATCGCTCAAGTTCATTTTTTGGACGAACTACTTGGGTTAAATATAATAATGTAACTTCGCAGATAACATTTTGAGTTATAATTTTTTGCTTATGTGCTCAATTAGTCGTGTAATGGTCGTAAAATGGTCGAAAAAATAATTTTAATGACTATAGGTCGTCTAAGGGTTGTTATAAGGTTATATTCACAACTACCGAAGCTTCTTGTAGTATGAAGTTCATATGGTACGCATAAGATGACTAATTGGACGCTAAAAGTGCATGGTCTTGAAGAGGTCGTTACGAAGTCGTAAAGAGGTCGTTGTCATCTACAATGCAACTCGTATCATGACTTAGAGAATATAGTTATATAAGGGTCGTTAAAAAAATAATATGACTTTATTATGACCGTGTAGAAAGATAGTTTTACAAAGGTCATTAAAAAACGTGATAAGACCTCAATAGGACTTTAAAACAAGATAATACCTAAAATAGTAGGGAGTTGTAAAAGAGGTAATATTGATTTTGAATACGAACTCCATACGACCCATAAATGAAAATAAGGCGTCCAAAAATTGATAGCTGCAACAGAGGTTCTATTAATATTGAAGACGACCTCGACACGACCCACAAAGAGAAATATGGCACTCCAAAAAATGTTAGTAGTAACAGAAGTTCAATACGACCTCGGTACGATTCATGAATCATTAATAAAAATTAACCAATTTTTGCTGTAAATGTTAATCTATGAATAAAAGTACCAGAAAGAATATCTCTTGATGAGTTCATCTTCACATTTTTTCAAACCCCTTAAGCCCAACCAACTAGTTTTTAGATAAATATAAGTAGTTAAAATTATAGCCGACGATTCTTTTCTTTTTTGGGAAGCCCGGAAACCCAGTTTTTAGATAAATGCCTGCGTGTGGTCAAAATTTAAGAATTTCGCCTCATTGCGTTAATTTCTCTCTCTTACTTTTCTCCTGTATAGGGGACTCAGAATCTCTCCGGTTGCAAAAAAAAAACTAGAAACGACTCTGATCGCGCATAACCTCAACACACACAATAAAATTTTACACTTTCGGAATCCAAAATTTTTCAACAAACTAGCACCAAATTTCATATTTCTTGTATGTATTATAATCAAGTAGCATGACTATTAAATGTCAATTGTGCTCATCTGCTTTTTTTTTAATTCTTTTCTCACCAAAAAATATGCGCGAGTCACCAATACGACGTCATGAAACCGTCGCAGATGTAAAAATAAGACTCAAAGGTAATTTAAAGAATGAAAAATGACAATAGTCATATGAAATGACAGTTGAGTCACGTGAACGGTGTGAACACCATTGGGCAGTCGGTCATATCACTTCTGTATGAATAAGACTCTATAATCGTTTCAAAAAATATAAAACGACTAAAGAAATTTAAAAATAGTCTACAATAATGAAGTTGATTAGTGAGTTAGTAGTTAGTTTTCTTATTAGTTCTCTATTATTGCTGATACCTTCAATAGGACTACGATTTTATATGACTGCTTGCTAGTTTCACATATAAATTTATAACTATTAGGTCGTAAGCAATTTCGGCCATATTTTTACTTGGAAATTTGCGTCCATATTTAACAAACAGCAATATTAAAACTTAAAATTTAATTTGTAGGTTTATTACATAGAAATTTGATTAGAAAATATATTTCTTCGATATTATCAATTATGCTCTACAAATATGTATACATTCTAATCATTTTAAAACAAAATATTTAAAATACGTTTGTTTTTTATGATTTCTTAAATTGACTTTTTTTTCCATTATTTGGAAGGTGAGTTGTATCTTTTCAGGGTATCTTTGCCAATTTTACAGTAGAAATAAATTTCTAGCAGTTCTAGTATCATAACATAGCTAGAAATCGATTTAAACATATAACAGTTTCGGATATTAAAACCACGTAGGTACTTAGTTTCATACTTAATAGAGTTTGATTATTTTATTTATCCCTGCTATAAACAGAAGAATACAAAACATACGTATAGATACAAGACATACTGATTCGTTACGTTTTTTTATCGTGTTTGAACCAATATCAGATCATAGGTCGTATCGAAGTCATATCAAAGATTATTACGACCTTATAATGACTGTATAATGACCAGTGTATGACAATATCACAATCAATTCTTAGGACGCGACCTAATAGTTCTATAAAAGTCATATCCAATTAAATCCTATGAAAATCAAATGAAAAATCGTGACAATTCTTTCACAACCGTCCAAATTTGGTCGTAAAAGAGTTATAACAAGGTCGTCACGGCTAAATGCAAGTCATATTTTAGGTCGTGACGATGTGCTATGTTTCTTATAAGACTAAAAATGTTACTTGGATTTCCCTGTGCATCACATCATTTGGCTACATAACTGCAAATTACTTTCTCATAATTAATTGTAATAGTCACAGAGCGAACTAACTTATTAAACATTGTCCCGATAAAAGTTTTCACAACCCGGAGGTGGCTGGAAAGATAATTTTACGCTGAATTCAAATTTGTAAAAATATGTAGTTTCATTTAAAAAATTGACCTTGAAGGTGCTCCACTGTAGCGAGTCATCCTGAATATTTGAAAATATTTTGATGCACATTGTGACATTACATCACAAAAATATTTTCCAAATACATTTGATCGGGTCGATATTGGACTTTGACGCACTAATGGGCAACCCTGTACAATATGTATATATATTTTAATTAGTCTTTAGTGCATGTTTAAAAGAAACGTTGGTTTGATGTTTGTTAATAAACACAACGAATTGTCGAATAAATTATATTTTTTTCTGTTTTAATTGACCTGTTTCAACTATCAGATATTTATATTATATTTTTATAATTATTATTATTATCAAATATGTAAGTTGACGTATATATGTTTTTTAAATAATACACTAGAACAACTATACAGGGTGTTAAAGGTATGACTGCCATTATTTTAACAGGTTATGTATTGGGGTAAAGGTAACAAAAAAAGTCTTATACAATAGGTATTGAAATTTAACGGTTTTGCCAGAAGAAAATAATTAAATTTAGATATTTGAAATTTAGTTACTCAAACAGTAATAGAAACTGTGTTCCAAAATTTTAAGAGAAAATGTAGGTTGAAGAGACAAATAAGAAAGTCTAAAAGTCGAATTTTTTGTACTAAGGGTCTCGGAGAAAAAATTGTGTGTACTTCAGTAATTCTTAAAAAGATGCATATGTGATAAATATGACAACGTTGCACCATAGAGTTAACAAGGGCCAGCTGGAGAAGTGCATGTTCAGTAGCTCTAATATAAGACTATTAATTGGGTGCTGTAAATTGCGAAATCGGTTTTTTCATTTGTTCTCATAATTTAATTTTGATGATTTTACTAATTTGTAAAATGGAAGATTTTACAGTTCGAGAACGTATCTGGTTTCGAGGGTTGGAATGGTAGCCATTTCGTGTTGAAAAATTTGTATCACTTTTGTGCCTGCCAGAGGCAGCTATTTGTTTTTTATTAGAGTTTGTAATTAAGTTTTTGATAAGATATTGTACATTATTAGTAACTATTAGATATTTACTACTTAAACTGTAAACATTCTAAATTAATATTAACATTCTGAATTAATATTAATAATGCTATTTAAAAATTGTGCTAATTATCTTATCAATAAAATAATGTAAACTTTTTCAAAGCAAACTTGATGGCACATTACTTGAACCAATAATAATAATATAGTAATGTATGTATATGCAATACATATATGTATAATAATATACTTTATTCATCTTATCAAGGTACACTTAGTATAACTTATTAGAGTAGTCAAATGGTTTAAAATAAACAAAAATAATAAATTACAATAATAGATTATAGACATTAAAATTTAAAGTAAAACTACGACTGTAAATACTAGTCTATAGAATAGAAAGCTCTACTCACTAAACATTTTAACAAAGCATTTTTAAATGGTCCAGACAGCTGAGTTAAAACAATTGCCTTGAACAATGTGGGAATTTTGACACACACTTTTTCTATAAAAGGACATTCGAAGTTGATTATAGTGGGGAGTATAATAATTGTGAACATTTTTTTAAAGAGATATTTTCTTATTTTTTTACATTTGTTGTGATTATATAAAGAAATGGTAAGGTCAAAACTGATAAAGTTGTAAATATATCTTTACAATGAGTTTGTGCAGGTAGACT